>CM070500.1:18772457-19372457 GCA_036346375.1 Guadua angustifolia | reverse complement strand
CTTCCCGTGTTGTCCCGTTCCTCCAGCCTCATTAAATGCCGACGCATGGCTTCGCCCGGTCCGCCCGGGATGTGACCCCTTTGCGATGGGTAGGTGAGAGGCGTCAGAAGAATGGGCTTGCAGCGGAATTCCTCACAGTCAAGGGACCTGACATAGTAGGCCTGCCTCTGGCATAGTACGATAGGGGAAGGAGACTTCGAGGTGAAGCCACCCCGCCCTACCTTTTTGCCTTGCGGCGGGATGAGCAGGGCGTCCTCGCCCACTGCTCACCCGAACGCCACGTTGGCGGCACTGGCCGGGCGAGGCGTCTTCGCCCGCCCATCGCGAAAGCCGCCACGTGAATGGGCGCCGGCAGGCGGCGTCCTCACCACTGCCGCCTGAACGCCACGTGGACGCTTTTGTGCGTGGAGAGGGTACCCAACAGAGAGTCATTACGACAAATGCATTGCTATTTTTGCATGCAGTTGGAACATGTTTCCCCTAAAAAATAGATGGCTGGATATATATCTTGTCTAAGTGAATGGAAATGCTTATATTTGTTCAATTTTCAATAATGTTTTCATCAAATCAGCTAGTTTTGTATTTTTGTTGATTTTTTATGAAAAATATAAGGGGTTATCATGTTCTGATAAATATCCGTGACTGTATCCGATTCAATTCGTATTCGTTTTGTATCCGTATTTGATATTATTCGTACTAGTCGGTAACTCGTGCATCCGCACGGACTAGCTTTTAGATAAAGTCACTTGGATATGCTAATTTGGATTGTATTTGATAGCTGTTATAATCTTGATCCGTTAGTGAACGCTAAATCTTTTTTCTTTTCTTTATTAATGTGAAAATTTTCTCATAGTTCACAATTAGTATAGTTAATAGATTATATTATAAACTTTAATAATTTTATAATTTAGCATTGTAATTCACATACAAATCAAATTTTTAAGCATCCTTTAATTTATTCCTAATTGTATACTTCTCGATTGTACTTTTGGTGGATTTTTTCAATTTATGCTAGAATTTGCATAGCTAAATTCGATAAGCATTTTGTATGTTTGATATTTAATCTTCTAACAAAACATGTAGGTGGAAACATAGGTGGATCTATCATATATGAAATGGACATAGAGTGCATTGAGCGATGTTTTGCAAACCTGATGATAAGGGTTTTTTTTGTGTAACTATATAGATGTTTGCCTTAATTTCATATCACCATGCATAATCATTGAAATATAACTTGCAATTGTATGAGCATGAGGATGTGAAAGATTTTTGAGGAGGATATGCCGAAGGACATGGAGGAATGATAGAAGGTGATTTAACCATTTCAGCTTACTAAACTTCTGTACCAAATCCTAAGGCTTGTTAAACTTCTGTACCATTTCAACTTGCTAAACTTCGACTAATCCGAGATCAAGTCATAGCTAACTGTAGATAAGTCTCAAACGTGTTTTGATGGATGTCTAGGATCCTCCAATGGTTTCTCTTGCAAACATTACTTTATGGTTGTAATAGGAAGATGGATATGCAATTTGACTTATTAGCACTATTATTTGAATTATGAAATGTTCATTTTGTATGGGCATTCTATCAAGATCGCTTTTCGACTAACTCATAATTTTCTCACCGAGAATGAGATCAATTATATATGCTTTGTATTCTGGTGAAGTTTGGACATGCACTACGATACAATGCATTGCTATTTTTGCATGCAGTTAGAACATGCTTCCCCTAAAAAATAGATGGCTGGATATATATCTTGTCTAAGTGAATGGAAATGCTTATATTTGTTCAATTTTCAATAATGTTTTCATCAAATCAGCTAGTTTTGTATTTTTGTTGATTTTTTATGAAAAATCTAAGGGGTTATCATGTTCTGATAAATATCCGTGACTGTATCCGATTCGATTCAGATTCGCTTCAGTCCGTATTTGATATTATTCGTACTAGTCGAGTAATTGCATCCGCATCGGACTAGTTTCTTAGATAAAGTCACTTGGATATGCTAATTTGGATTGTATTTGATAGTGTTATAATCTTGATCATAAAATTCATATTCTATTTTTACTTATTATTACTCGAATTTTATTTTTAAGTTTACTCTCAAATGACAATGGAAATAAAATTGCTAATACATACATGCATTGAATATAGCATAGTGAGTATGGATAATAATTAGAAATTGTGCAATATAATTGAATGATCATGTGCAATATCATCTTAGTCTATGTGGCAAGAAAAAATGCACCCTATAAACTTGGACAGGGTCAATAATTATTATTCCGACTTTACGTATTTTTTATTGTACAGGGTGGATATTTTAAGTTTTAAGTTGGAATTCATATAAAATTTATATTTTATTTATTAGTATTTTGAATTTATTTTTAGGGTTTACTTTGGAATTTGCATGAAAATCTAATTGATTATTTTATTTTATTTTTATTCTGAATTATACTTAATTTGGCTTGTACTTGAGATATACTCATTTTTAATTTACTAATTTTTTTAATTATTATTCCAAATTTTTATATTTATGTATTTACTTTGGAAATCACATGGAAGCCAGATCGCTAATTTTTCTTTATTTTTTATTCTTAATTTTAGTTTACTTAATTTGGCTTGTACTTGAGATAGACTCATCGTTTTAATTTGCTAATTTTATTTAATTATTATTTCCAATTTTATTTATTTGTAGATTTACTTTGAAAATAGTATGGAAATCAGATTGCTAATTTCTTTAATTTTTTATTTTGAATTTTTCTTAATTTATATTGTACTTGACATGGACTCTTTCTTTTAATCTAAACCATTATAACTCGGGCTCAACAAATAGTTGCTTAGATCTTTCTGGTTAATGTGGGATCTTTTAATCTAAACCGTTATAATTCATGTCCAACAAATAGATGGCTAGATCTTTCTGGTTAACGTAGGAGCTTCCTCAAAGTGCTTAATTAGCATAGGTATAGATAGATTTATATTCATATCCGGACTATCAGTATCCGAATCCGAGAAAAATATGAAAAAAATATGGTATAGCTATTATCCATTTGTATCCGATCCGTTTTCACAACTAATGATTGATGGATGGTAGATCATATCCCAATCATCTAGTCAAGCTTCAGCCTAATCATCAAAGTTTTCTCAAAAGCCAATTTTTGGCTTGAGAAGAAAGAGTTAATGGTAGATCTTGTTTTTAGTCATTTGAGGGGTGATTAAAGGGTGTTCTTGCTTGCTGTGACATTTGGGAGATCATACAATATTATTTCAATCATCAAATCCTTACGAGCAAACTCATGGTGACGTTTTTGGATTTGACCGGTTTTGGTATAACCTTCTCTAAAATTGAAAAAGGTTGGAAATTTGATGTCAATCTTTGTAACTAATGGTTGGAATAGTTTTCTGACATCCACAGAAAGGTGCATGCAAAGTTTCACAAGTTTTGGTCCATCCAATTAAAAGTTACATCAATTCTCAAATTTGAACTTGTGCTTATTTTATCTTTCAACTTGCTTTCATTGTTCATTCGGTATTACCATGTAGTACCGCCCCAAACGGAATTTCTCTGAAAGCTTTCCATTTCCATTTCCACCCTAGATGAGTATCGCCTGACGGAATTTCTCTAAAGTTTCTATTTCCACTCATATTTGTTCGTGTGAGGTTTTGGTTGATTCCTCCGGAGAAAAATTGTTGTTGATCATTTGCTCCTCTCCGATCGTTATTTTCGGTCCTTCACTAGTGCTTCGAGAGCTCGACCAACCATAAGGGTAGCATGGCCTACCACGATAGGATGATTTTCACCTCGCGCGACTCCTACCTTTCGCTCCTGGGACGGCGTTTTACGTTCTCCGATATATGGCAGAAGATAGGTATCGCTTGTCATATCTTCTGTAATAGATTAAATAAATGACGTTCGGTGGCTAGATAAGCTATACGATTTTCTTCCCGGAACCAGACACGTAAAAGGAACGCCCCCTGCGCGCGTGGCCGAGGGCAAGAGCCCATTGGGAGAAGAGTAAGCGTTCGGGGCAGGCGGCGACAGATGCTCCAAACCGCTAAAGCGGAACATGCCGCCCTGCCCACCACCCAGGCAACGGGCAGGAGTAAAGTAGCTGCCTGCATGCCGTCCTCCTCTTACACCTCTGCATAATTTTTATTTTGAATTTTAGTTAATTTGGCTTGTACTTGATATAGACTCGCTGCGTCAAAAAAGTATAGAACACATTTTTTAATGGTCTTGTGCATAAATATACATTGTATTTTATATTCTAATACAAAATTAGTGTAGTCTCCCCTCTATACCACTAATAAATGTCTAACTTTACTTTATATTCTCTACATACATGCATTGAATATAGCATAGTGAGTATGGATAATAATTAGAAATTGTGCAATATAATTGAATGATCATATGCAATATCATCTTAGTCTATGTGGCAAGAAAAAATGCACCCTATAAACTTGGACAGGGTCAGTAATTATTATCCTGACTTTGCGTATTTTTTATTGTACATGGGGTGGATATTTTAAGTTTTAGGCTGGAATTCATATAAAAATTTATATTTTATTTATTACTATTTTGAATTTATTTTTAGGGTTTACTTTGGAATTTGCATGAAAATCTAATTGATTATTTTATTTTATTTTTATTCTGAATTATACTTAATTTGGCTTGTACTTGAGATATACTCATTTTTTAATTTACTAATTTTGTTTAATTATTATTCCAAATTTTTATATTTATGTATTTACTTTGGAAATCACATGGAAGCCAGATCGCTAATTTTTCTTTATTTTTTATTCTTAATTTTAGTTTACTTAATTTGGCTTGTACTTGAGATAGACTCATCGTTTTAATTTGCTAATTTTATTTATTTGTAGATTTACTTTGAAAATAGTATGGAAATCAGATTGCTAATTTCTTTAACTTTTTATTTTGAATTTTTCTTAATTTATATTGTACTTGACATGGACTCTTTATCTAAACCATTATAACTCGGGCTCAACAAATAGTTGCTTAGATCTTTCGGTTAATGTGGGATCTTTTAATCTAAACCGTTATAATTCGGGTCCAACAAATAGATGGTCAGATCTTTCTGGTTAACGTGGGAGCTTCCTCAAAGTGCTTAATTAGCATAGGTATAGATAGATTCATATTTATATCCGGACTATCCGTATCCGAATCCGAGAAAAAATATGAAAAATATATGGTATAGCTATTATCCATTTGTATTCGATCCGTTTTCACAACTAATGATTGATGGATGGTAGATCATATCCTAATCATCTAGTCAAGCTTTAGCCTAATCATCAAAGTTTTCTCAAAAACCAATTTTTGGCTTGAGAAGAAAGAGTTAGTGGTAGATCTTGTTTTTAGTCATTTGAGGGGTGATTAAAGGGTGTTCTTGCTTGCTGTGAAATGTAGGAGATCATACAATATCATTTCAATCATCAAATCCTTACGAGCAAACTCATGGTGGTGTTTTTGGATTTGACCGGTTTTGGTATAACCTTCTCTAAAATTGAAAAAGGTTGGAAATTTGATGTCAATCTTTGTAACTAATGGTTGGAATAGTTTTCTGACATCCACAGAAAGGTGCATGCAAAGTTTCACAAGTTTTGGTCCATTCAATTAAAAGTTACATCAATTCTCAAATTTGAACTTGTGCTTATTTTACTGTTCAGCCTGTTTTCATTGTTCATTCGGTATTACCATGTAGTACCGTCCCCAAACGGAATTTCTCTGAAAGCTTCCATTTCCATTTCCACCCTAGATGAGTATCGCCCTGGACGGAATTTCTCTAAAAGTTTCTATTTCCACTCATATTTGTTCGTGTGAGGTTTTGGTTGATTCCTCCGGAGAAAAATTGTTGTTGATCATTTGCTCCCTCTCTGATCGTTATTTTCGGTCCTTCACTAGTGCTTCGAGAGCTCGACCAACCATAAGAGCTGCATGGCCTACCACGATAGGATGGTTTTCGCGCTACACGCTACTCTCCGATATATGGCGAAGATAGGTATCGCTCCTCATATCTTCTTTCTCGCTCGGTGGCTGCGGAGCTATAGACAGTTTTACGTTCTCCGATATATGGCAGAAGATAGGTATCACTTGTCATATCTTCTGTAATAGATTAAATAAATGACGTTCGGTGGCTAGATAAGCTATGATTTCTCCGGAACCAGACACGTAAAAACGGGAACAGCCCACCTGCGCGCGTGGCCGAGAGGCAAGAGCCCATTGGGAGAGAGGAGTAACGCGTGGGGCAGGCGGCGACAGAGCTCCAAACCGCTAGCGACATGCCGCCCTGCCCACCACCCCATGCAACGGGCAAGTAAAGTGCTGCCTGCATGCCGTCCTCTCCTCTTACACCTCTGCATGTCTCGCTAGCTTTGCCTTTGCCCTTGCCCTGCCCTGTGAGCACACTGTGTCTGCAGCAAGTTTCCAGTCTTGATGATGCAGCTGCTATGATAAAGCTTAGCGTGCCATTGCATGGAAGAGGATAAACCCAGGCAACCACACACATGTTGTGGTTACCAACTAGCTCGGTCTCTCTCTCCCCCCTTTGTTCTTGCTTTTCACTTGATACTACCATGATTTCGGTAAGATTTCTTCGATTTGCTAATGAGTAAGAGTAGCTAATGTTGATGCAGGACACTAGTGAGTCCTAATCGAGCCTTTTTGGTCTGGCACTTTCTTTGGAAGTTGGAACAACCTACTTGATCATCCATGCGCCCTCACATGCATGTCTTTTCCAGATCTCGTGTGCCCCAGCCCTTCATTGTTTGCAGTTTGGCGCTGCAGAAAACACACAAGGGAAAAAGGGCTACTTTTGTTTTGTAACTCCACGTTTTCACGCGGCCTTTTTATGCAGTCAAATTAGTACCAGGTGGTCCAAGGGATGATGACCTTATTCAGTCATTGGGGGTTTTCAAAACGAATGCAGACGAGACATTATCACCTAGAGTGCTGGCTCAAATCTTTGGCTGCATCCCCGAAAAATGCTCTATTGAGAGGCTATCATGAACAACCAACAATCATGAAGTACGCCAATGTTATAATGGGCTCCTCAGTTTCATCTTATCCCCTTCGTGTTCATTCATCCGCCAAAGTTAATTGAAAATTTCCGTTTGGAATCAGGCAAAACGGGCACTTAGTCTACGAGAATTGAACCGTTCATTATGAAATTCCTGTGTTCGAGACGTCGCCTAAGCCTGCAAATTTCGTTAATAGCTACCAACGCTCGTCACAACATCTTGGAATTGCTTCTAATGCCTCAATTTCATGACAGAAATCCCAAAAGATTCCCTAGAACAGCACTCTAGCATCAACAACATTACATGAAAACACCAAACCATCTTGGTTGCTCCTGACAAGGAGTAGCAAGTAGGCTGCAGCATCGATCATCCGGCACCACGAATATAATTTAATCTCACGAACATCATCTCATCATCATCATCATCATACTACAAACATGGGTGAAATCCGAACCAAAATGCAGTAAACGATGGTGCTAGCTACTAGCTAGTGCACGGAGGCATGGAGCTGGCGAGCTGAGCGGGCTCGACATTGTGAACTGTGATCCGAGACAAGCCATAGCTTCACTTGTTCCCCTTCTTCTTCCACAGGTCGCCGAGCATCCGGATGCCGGCGCCCTTCCGCTTGCCGCCGAACCCCTCGTCATCGCCGTCATCGGGCATCGTCGCGGGGGACCCCCACCCGTTGCCATTGCCGGCAAGGCCGTGGTGACCGATGAGGTGGGCATCACCACCGATCACTGCGGCGGCTGCCTCCGCCGCCTTGCGCCACTGCTCGGTCTGCACGCGCAGGCGCCGCATCTCGCCTTCCAGCGCCTCCCGCGCTGCCTCGCATGCCCTCAGCTGCTCGCCCATCCGGGCCTCCCGCGCCGCGCTCTCCTTCAGGTCCTGCTCGATCATGGAAGCCTTCGCCGCGGCTTCCTCCACGGCCTTCTTGGCCGCCTCCGCAGCCTCTCCAGCCTGCTTCTTGAGCTCGGCATTGTCGGCTGTGAGGACGGCGATCTCCATCTCTTTCGCCATAAGCTTGGCCTTCAGCTCCGCGACCTCCGGGCTGTCCTTCTCCCCGCCGTCAATGGCCGCAGTGGCATTGCTCTCCTCCTCAATCATCTTCTTGGTCTCCTCCACCTCCACCTCATCCACCTTCTCCGCTAGCGCTGCCTTCTCGCCGCAGCTCACCTCCTCGCTCTCCTTGGGAACGACCGCGCTCTGGTTCTCCTTGTCCCCTGACTCGGTCCGAACGACCTCAAACACATCGGTCGCGAGGGAGATTATGCTGCTTTCCTCCTCGGCCTCCAGTTCCACCACCTTCAGCTCCTCAGTCATCTTCTCACTTTCGACCGCCACAGGAGGGGGAGAGGGAGGAGCGGCGGCGGCTGCCGCGGGGCTCCCCTTTGTGCCGACGCGCTTCTTGGCCTCCTCGAGCGCGACCTGCGCGTCCTTCTTGGCGGCCTCGGCGGACGCGAGCTGCTCCCGCAGCTTCTTGAGTTCGTCCTGCACCTTACCAAGCTTCGCCTCCAGCTCCGCCACCCGTGTCCCCGCGCGCTTCTTCTGCAACTCTCACCACCACCGAGAGAGTGAGGCACACCTCGTCGACGTTAACGCGCGCGCGAGAGAGAATCCATAAACAGCTTACCTCATGCAGCGGGCTGCGCGGCGAGTGGCGGTCGGCGGCGAGCTTGGGGCTGCTCCGGTCGACGACGGGCCGGTGGTGCGGGCCATTCGCCTCCGAGCAGGCCGTCGTCTTGAGGTGCAGCGGCGCGCGCGGCGACGCCCGCTGCGCCTGCTCGGAGCCCCTGGAATTAAATGCGGACCAACCACGTGAGGAAGGAACCAAACCCACGGACCTTGACGGTGAACTTCACTAGTTCGACCCAAGCGCGCACCTGGATCTCGGCATGGTCCGCAGGCTAGTAGCGGCCGGCGCTCGTTGCCCCGTCTGCTCGGCCTCTCGTCTCGGCGCCCGCAGCGCGTCGGTCGTCGTCCTGGTAGGATCAGAAGAGCAAGAACGAGAGAGATGGGGTGCAGGCAGAAGCTTAGCGGCACGGCACGGAAAGAGATCCACACCTCCCTCGTGGAAACGGGACTGTGCGTATTAATAAATGGGGGCGCGGCCGCGGCTGCGACTCTGCGAGAGGCGCCGGCTTCCACAAGGCGACCGGACCGGTGATTCAAATTTGAAACATCGGAGCAAACGCGACGCAAACACAAACCCGAGCGGCGGTGCCACGCACCCAACCGAACGTTGAGCTCGTAACTCGGGGGAAGGGAGGCTGGGGTCGGAGCGTGCGTTGGTTTTGGTTGGTGGCGCACCGGCTGCTCGGGCATTAATGCGCGCGCGCGCGGGGCTGGGTTGGTGCCCGGAACGGCTAAAAAGAAGCCTCTTTTCTCGAGATTGCGTTGTGTGCTGGGTTTTGGTGCCGTCGCGTTCGCGCCCGGTCGAGCAGTGCATGCGAACAGCGAAGTTGGTGAGCCACCGCCCTCATGGGGAAGGAGGAGGGCCTGCCTGTCTCGGGAGGCTGATGGATGAGCTAGCTGACCATCGGTGATCCGTGATCACTGTTGCTCTAAAATTGCACTTTGCTTGTACGTGACAGAGATGCCTTTTTGCGGGACTGCTTGACAAGCTGCCAAGGGAGAAACATTGTGGTGCTGCATCACAATGCACGCTGGCAGCTGGTGAACAACATAGCCATACTCCAGACCATACTAGATGACGTGGAGTACAGCAACTGAATTGTAGCACAGACTATGGAGGGATTTTACAAGTAGTTGAGAGAAGTGATGTTTACTCCACCTTTGAAGCAATCAGGCGGCAATCCATGGGCTTTGCCTTCCATAGTTTGATTCGCACCGTTCGTAATAAGCTACACATGCTTCAGCCACTCCCTACTTTACTAACTTTGGCAGTAGTGTTTGTACTGGCCAGGCCTTTTAGCTTTAGCATACACTAGTGTGTGATTCTGAAGAATGTTCCCTGCATATCTTTATTTCCTGCCCCCTTTTTTTCTACCTCCATATTTTTGCAATACTCCTGCTACTACAGTTCATGCTAGCTAGGCAAACCGACAAGATGAGAAAAGGGTAAGTAGAGGATAGAATTGCGGTAGGAGGACAACCAGTAATGGAGACAAATTAAATGACGGAATTTCGAAAGCACCGGCGAAATCAATGTAGTCAGAGAGGGCCGACCGGGCAATGCAATTCTACCATCGTTCGCAAGGAAGGTCGTCGACGAGCAATCGGGCCCCATTAGCAATAAGTACGGTAGTTATATCTTAATGTAAACTTGGTTTTTAAGCAGGCTGCGAGGGAAGTTGGATTTGCAAATGAAAACGTCAAGCATGCACAAAGCGATCGTCAGAAACCAGATGCCGATCGAGATCGATTACTTCATGCAGCGCAAATCCCATGACAAGGTTAGCTCGGGCAACCGAAACCTACAAGGAATATTGCTACTTCCCACCTACTTTACCTCTTAGATGTTATCACTAAGCATGAGATGGGTGTAATTATGGCCTGTTTGGTTTATATACAAAGATTGTCAAATTTTACCATAGTTTCTTGCTAAACTTATCTAATTTTAGTTCGTTACTGGGACGTCCTTTTGATCTTAAAAAAATTAGTTCATTAAAATTGAAGCCACACTTTGACTAGAAAAAAAATCTTACTATACTTTTTAAGTCACCTATGCGTATGACCTTGTTGGCAGAAAATAAATCTTGTCAAAAGCGTGGCTATAAACCAAACATACATCTAATTCGGTCCAACTTACCTAACTTGGAGTGTGGCAAAATATGACAAGATTTGGCTACAAATCAAACATACCCTTAGTGTTGTAATACTAAATGGAGTATGGTAAAGTATGGTAAAATTTGGCTACGTACTAAACGGACCTTTACTGATGTAGTACTAAAATGCGCTGGACAAGTAACATCTTGTACCTATAAAGGAGCCTCTCAAGTTTCAAAGGTGCAAACAGTCGAAACTAACTTTTTTTTCACACAAAAAACTCCACACATTGCAAAGCAACCGATCACATTCCTTGCTGACATGTTTTCTACCACAAGAAAAACATCGTCATAGTGTGGTGAAGTCAATATCGATCCATATCTTGTAGCGTGCAGACATCACCTGCTCACCTACAAGCATATACATCCAAGAGGAAGCAGCACAAATGATTGCGACAGATATACCTACTCCAACTTACAACAAATGCACAACATGAACAATAAGATCACGAAGAAAACTAGATATGCACTACACATGAATGATTACGACATGAGCAGCATTGCAGCACACAACAGCAAGCTGGACTGGACGAGGACCTACAAGGCTACAAGGTACGAGACAACGTTGCACGAACCGTAATTCTCCCTTGGAACTTTGGAAGGTTTGAGTTGTGGGAGATAGGATACGATAGCGGAAGGAGAGGACAGAGAAAAGATGGAAGGGTAAGGAGGAGATAAAGGTGCCAGAAAATTCTATTGGAATGAACGTCTAACCAGGAAAGCAGGTTGAGATAATAGAGAGAGGTCCTTGAAAGGAAGTGTGCGTGCCTGGATCCTTGCGCACATGCACGGTTTGGTTCCTTAGTTGTCACTATAGTGGTTTAGACTTTCCCTGCACTCACTTTCGCGCCGATAAAGGATGTGTTTGGTTGTTAGAATGAGATTGAATGTGATGATATGGTTTTATACTATTTCGTTCTATTAATTTAGGTCAAATTTGTATCCTACTATTCACGATGAGATGGTTTCTGTCGACGATTCGGAAACCGGTCTCCCACCGAGCTTACTTGTTGAATGAGGGATCAACCTAGGGCCCCTTTTTCGCGGAGGGTGTAGCGTCTGAGGGCCTACCGAACTACGTGTCGTGAGGGAACAACGAACAAGGGATCCTTTTTTGTCTGGTTCGGGTCTCTCGTGGGGGAGATAACAACCCTACGTCCAGTGATTACACTAGTTTCCGAAGGAGGATTACAGAGTGCCTGCTCGGGGGCCTAGATGATTCTAAGGACAAGCCTCTGGGCCACCAGCAAGCAACGACTACGTGTGAAGGGAAAATAAGGGGTGAGTTAATCTAGTTGCGAACAGAAGGAAGAGAGGGAGAATTCTACGTGCGAGGGGGTATTTATAGGTGATTCAGGTTACTGATTTATTACGGGCGCGCGCCATCGTTCTGGACGTGGGTGAACTGTTCCCTCGCTTTTCGCCATACCGCTACGTGGGCGTAGGAAGCGCGGATCGTGGCCGTACTGTCCTTCAAGCCGCCGAGTGATTAATGCCACGTCGTCTTCGTGAATTGTGCCTAGTCTTTTGGTCGATCCTGGGGCTCTTCTTCGGTCTTGGTCGTTAGCCGCACTTTCCCGAGCAAGCATGCTCGGGGGCGAACTTGACAGAGGACGAGGTGGGCCTGCAAGCCGGGCTATCCGGGGACCTTCCTTAGGGACAACGTCCAAGGGTAATCATAATTCGGTGGCCGCCACCGCCAGTACGATGGTCGATCACGGAATTTTCCAATCCTCGGCGCCTAGCCCCGAGGCTTAAGGGGGAAGTTGCTCGACCGGGCCTTTGCCTTAAGCCTCTAGACTCACAAGGAGGATTGGGACTTCGTAGCGGAAAACTACTGCGGCGTCCGAGCAACACTGGCTCGGGAATAAGTATCTCGCAGCGAAGAACTACTACGGCATCCGAGCAACACTGGCTCGGGGAGAAGAATCTCGCAGCGAAGAACAATCGCGAGATCCGAGCAACACGGCTCGGGAGAAGAATCTCGAAGAACTATTGCGAGCGAAGAGCATTACTGCTCGGGAGAAGAATCGTGGCGAAGAATTAGCAACATCCGAGCTCGGCTCGGGAGAAGAATCTCGCAGCGAAGAACTACTGCAGCATCCGAGCAACATTGGCTCGAGGAGAAGAATCTCGCAGCGAAGAACTACTGCAGCATCCAATGCATGGATTAGATGCACAGGGAAACTAGACATATATCAGATGTCTAGCGAGAAGGCAACTAGCAGATTGCGAGCGGACTCACACTGCCGCATCCCAAGCATGGGTCAGATGCTCGAGGAACTGACAGACGAGACATGCTCGAACTGCCGCATCCTGGACATGGACTAGACGTCCAGGGAAACTAACTAGCAGGTCACGAGAGGACCCATGCCGCTGCATCCCAAGCACGGGTCAAATGCTTGAGGAACTGACAGACGAGACACGCTCGAACTGCCGCATCCTAGACATGGACCAGACGTCCGGGGAAACTAACTAGCAGGTTACGAGAGGACTCATGCCGCTGCATTCGGGCGAGCCCTGAGAGTCCGAAAATGTTTAAAGAAAGAAAAGATGCAAAGGGCATACTTACTTACCTGGGAAGACCCGCACTTAAGCACAGAACTTACCTGGCGCGGAAGAGACCGAGCGAAGGACGTGCTCGGCGCGGAACATGGACAGCCCCCGAGCGAAACGCGTGCTCGGGGGAAGAGACTCGCGCCCGAGCAAAGGACGTGCTCGGCGCCGAACATGGACAGCCCCCGAGCGAAACACGTGCTCGGGGGAAGAGACTCGCGCCCGAGCAAAGGACGTGCTCGGCGCCGAACATGGACAACCCCCGAGCGAAACGCGTGCGGGGGCAGACTCACGCCGAAAGCAAAGGACGTGTTTCGGCGCGAACATGGACAACCCCGAGCGAAACGTGCGGGGGCGAGACTCGCGCGGCGAAGGGCGTGCTTTCGGCGCGGAACATGGACAATCCCGAGCGAAACGCGTGCTCGGGGGAAGAGACTCGCGCCCGAGCGAAGGACGTGCTCGGCGCGGAACATGGACAGTCCCCGAGTGAAACGTGTGCTCGGGGGAAGAGACTCGCGCCCGAGCGAAGGACGTGCTTGGCGCGGACCATGGACAGTTCTCGAGCGAAACGCGTGCTCGGGGGAAGAGACTCGCGCCCGAGCGAAGGACGTGCTAGGTGCGGAACATGGACAGTCCCTGAGCGAAACACGTGCTCGCGGGAAGAGACCCGCTCCCGAGCGAAGGACATGCTCGGCGCGGAACATGGACTCGGTGTGGCCTTCCAGATCAGTCGCACCGGCCATGCCTTCGACGGCGTAGCACACGTCATCGCCCTCCACGTCGCCGAAGACGCAGAGGTCTTGATTGACTTGAGAATTCTGCATCCTCAGGGATTCCTCGCGAAAGGACTCAGTCGATCCCCACGGACGGCGCCAGCTGTCGACGATTCGGGAATCGGTCCCCCGCCGAGCTTACTTATTGAATGAGGGATCAACCTAGGGTCCCTTTTTCACGGAGGGTTTAGCGTCTGAGGGCCTACCGAACTACGTGTCGTGAGGGAACAACGAACAAGGGATCCTTTTTTGTCTGGTTCAGGCTTGTCGCGAGGGAGATAACAACCCTACGGCCAGTGATTGCACTAGTTTCCGAAGGAGGATTACAGGGTGCCTGCTCGGGGGCCTGGATGATTTTAAGGACAAGCCTCCGGACCACCAGCAAGCAACGACTACGTGTGAAGGGAAAATAAGGGGTGAGTTAATCTAGTTGAGAACAGAAGGAAGAGAGGGAGAATTCTACGCGCGAGGGGGTATTTGTAGGTGATTACAGGGTTACAGCATTTATTACGGAGCGGCGCACCACTGTTCCTGGACGTGGGTGAACTGTTCCCTCGCTTTTCGCCATACCGCTACATGGGCGTAGGAGGCGCGGATCGTGGCCGTACTGTCCTTCGAGACGCCGAGCGATTAATGCCACGTCGTCTTCGTGAATTGTGCCTAGTCTTTTGGTCGATCCTGGGGCTCTTCTTTGGTCTTGGTCGCTAGCCGCACTTTCCCGAGCAAGCATGCTCGGGGGCGAACTTGACAGAGTGCGAGGTGGGCCTGCAGGCCAGGCTATCCGGGGACCTTCCTTGGGGACAACGTCCAAGGGCAATCATGGTCATTTCGCGGCATTCCGGAATACGATGGTCGCTCTCACGGAATTTTCCAATCCCCGACAGTTTCATTTAAGCAACTAAACACATAGATGACTTTTTTCTTTATCCATCTCATACCTGTACCATTTGGTACGAGCAACCAAACACACCCTAAACCAAACTAATGCTCCCTTTGGCCACGAATAGTTACCGTTTTGGATATTGACACGGTCTCCAAAATATAGTTTTGACTAATAATTTCTATTATAACTAGCAGGGTGACTCGCACATTTGTGCGGCTAGATTTTTTAACAGTTTGTAGTATCAAATGATATAATTTATAGGCTCGATAATATATTAATGTATTTTGTAGACTATTTAGATTTTTAAGATATCATAAATATTAGAAATGACAATACAAGCTTGAAGAAAAATTCAACTTATTGGATGCAATTGAAGTAAAAGCTTTGATGGAAAAAATTATTGAGAATAAAAAGTTGTTGGGGTTATTAGAAATGTAGCAATTCTTTATCTTGTATAGAACTTATAGCTATATACCCATATTCTTTCTCCATTAATAATTTTTTTGCAACTTGTTTTGATTCAAACGAATTCATGCATGCATATACACATGCAAGACATTATACATGCTTGATTTACGTCTGTCCTATATCGACCGCTTCTCTTATTCCATGTTTGCCAACTCAAAAATGTTGCTTCCTCACTAACACAACGACCTCCCATATTCAATGATGCTAGCATGTTTGCTTTTATCGTTGTCTAACAATATGAAGAATTCTCCCACTATTGTGTGTGATGCCATGCCTCTCAGCAGTGATGGCACGTTTTTAGCTACCTAATAGATATATATATATATATCCTCTGTATCTTGTCTTCAATGCAAAGCTTATTTTTCTCTCTACCAGGGTTTCCGTGTTATCAAGCTTCTTTTGCTATTGACTTCTTCAACAATGCAGACGCACAACACTCATCATCGCGGCTTTTGGCTCCTTTGATTTTGACCTTTCTCTTTTTATTTTATTTTTATTTCAAATTTCAGTTATTTTTTGTGTGTTGTTGGATCATACATGACATAGATTTTTTAAATATAGTTTTAGGTTGAAACCCTATACAAATCCAATTGGTATTTTTTTAATTCATTTTTATTTTGAACTTGAGCTATTTAGGGATTTTACTTTAGAGTTTGTATGGAAATTAAATTGCTAATTTTATTTTGCTTTGTATTGTAAATTTTAGTTTTAGATTGGTATTCGTATAGAAATTCAATTACTAATTTTCAATTAATTTTTGTTTCATATTTTATAATTATTTTGTTATTCGTATGGTAATCAAATTGCTACTTTTATTTTATTTTTACAGGAATTTTGGTTTTTATTATACTTGATGTGGACTCTTTATTTTGATATTTGTATTGAAACCAAATTCCTATTTTTTTATTCCAAATTTCAGTTTTATAAAATTTTATTCTAAATTTCAATTTTATTTTTATGTTTGTGTGGAAATTAGATTATTAATTATATTTTATTTTTTGTTTCAAAATTTTTATTGTACTTGGACTGTTTCTTTTAATCGTATAGAAATCAAATTTCGATTTTATTTTATTTTTATTTTGAATTTCAGTTATTCTTGTATTGTATAAAATACAAAATCTTGTATTATACATGACACAAACTCTTGTATTAATTGTACATGACACAAACTCTTTCTTTTAATCTTGACCGTTATAATCTGGACCCATCATGATCAACGGTATAGATCTTTCTTTTTTTCCTCCGATTAATGTGAGAATTTCTAACCTTGAGAGTGAATGTTGTGGCTTCTTTTGCATCTGCTTTAATATTATAATATATTAGCAAGGTGGCTCATGCATTTTTGTGTTTAGATTTGTTTCAAAGGTTTTGGTATCAAATGATATAATTTAGATATTTAAGAATATGTTTATCTATCTTGTAGGTCATTTAGGATGTTAAGATATTGAAAATGACAATAGAAGCTTGAGAAAAAATATAACATGAAGAATGTAATTGACCTACGAGTTTGATGGAAGGAAATTATTGGGCATACTAAGTTATTGATGTTCTTAAAAATGTAAGCACTCTCTATCATGTATGATCATGTAGTTACATGCTTCTATTTTCCTTCATTAGTTACTTTTTTCCAAAATGTATGTATGCACATGTACTACTATTTAATTGTAAAGCAATACATCTATAAAAACACCTATACCCGCAAGATTTCAAGGCAAACCGGAGAGCCACGTGTCGCCGTGCAGTTTTGCGAAAAAACCCCTCCGTTTTTTCGAAATTACGGATAGGTCCTTCGTGATTTTTTGTGAGACAAAATTTTTTTTTCTTCGCATTTAGGTCCCTGGCGCGGTATTTTACGGAAAAGCCTCCCGTTAATTTCAAATCGCGAACGAGCCCTTTTCTAATTTTTCAGGATAGAGAACAGGTCCAAAAAAATAACAACTAGGTCCCTGCTTCTTACGTTCAGGTCCTTTCTCCATTTTTCTCAGGGAAAATGTTTTCGCCACCGAAAAACCCGGAAATTTTTTTTTCGCCACCCAAAAAACCCGAAAAAAATGTTTTTGTCAAAAAAAAAAAACACAGATTCATCGAAGGTTTATAGCAAGTTATGGATTTGCCAACGGGTCATAACCGCGGGTTTTTTTTTAAAATGTAGATTCGTCCGAAGATTTATAGCGACCCACGGATTCGCCGGTAGGTCCTAACGACTCAGTTTTTTTTAACAAACGCAACAAAAAAAACCCGAAAAAATGTTTTCAGCACCCAAAAAAACGGAAACCATGTTTTCGTCCCGCGGATTCGCCGGTGGGTCCTAACGACCCATTTTTTTAACAAACGCAACCCAAAAAACCGGAAAAAATATTTTCAGCACCCAACGTGGATTCGCCGACGCGTCCTAACGACCTTTTTTTTTAACAAACGCAACAAAAAAACTCGGAAAAATTGTTTTCGCCACCCCAAAAACCCGAAAAACATGTTTTGGTAAAAAAAAACACAGATTCATCGAAGATTTTTCACCCTTTTTCCTTTAGGCTATTTTTCACCGGTGGGTGGTTTTGCGAACATGTATTGTTACTCAGTGAACACGTTGAGTATTAGGCTCGACAAAAGAAGGTTGTCATCTCTGATAATTTTTTTCCCTTTTTCCTCTGGACTATTTTTTATCGGTTGGTGGTTTTGCGAAAATAAAAAATTATTATTTTTTCGAGCGCATCCTATCGAAATTCAACCGGCGCAACGTAGCGCGCTTTTCTACCTAGTTGATTATATGTGCAGTAAATTATCTTATTATTTTACATGGTATTAGAGTTTGTTGCTCATGAAAATACTGATGCATCATGGGATACCTACCTTGAACTTATAATCCCTCACATGTTAGCTACCCAACTGAACCTTGTCTTCTATCTTTTCTAGCCACCACAACTTTTCTACTTCAACCTCCAATACCATGCCCAATTATTGATCGATACCTCTTAACTATTACCCATTCTAATACAATCTCTTAGCTGCTACTTATTTCACCACATAGGTACCTTCTACTTCTCTCTAATTATTGCTTAATATTGACCATTACAACATCAAACATACATACACGTGCAACCATCATTGATCTCTACTAAGGACCCCGTCATGCTCTCTCGGGTGGCCCTAAGCCTATTCCCCTATGGTTGTGCCATCCCTACGTCAAGCTCTTTGCTCTTCTGCTTTTGTACGCCAGTGCTTCTATTTGTACAAATGTATGCATGTATATACACACATGCATGATGTTATACGTGCTTGATGTTCCTCTTCTCCCGTGTCGATCATTCCTCTTCTTCAACATCGATCACCTCAACGCTATGTGACGAATACTTGTGCCGGGGGTACCCCACAGCAAGGTTTCGACTATGAAGTTGTGAATACGGACGAAGATATCTGACGGGCCTACTCAGGCCCAACCCAAAACAGGGGTTCCTTCAAAAGGCGGAAGACCAACGATTACGGTCCGGCCCACAGGCTCCGACCACTTCACAGGTCAGAGCCACCATCAGGCCCCGACCTGATGGCCTGGTCGGATCCGGCCTGGGGTCCCGACCACAGGTATGGTCGGACACACCCGCATGTTCCGACTAAGGGATCTGGTGGGAGCCCCGAGGTCCTATGGCGGGGTCCCGATCGACCCCGACCTAGGACCTTCGCCTCACCACCGGCGGATCCTAGGCTGCACACCTGTCCCGCCGGACTTACCAGTCCCCTAGGGGCAGGTAGCACCGTCCCGAGGCGGCCCGAGGGATTGACAAAGTCAAGCAAGCTGTCCTATCGCCCGGTCATGCATGAGAGGAGACGCGCCCCCGAGGCAATCTCGAAGCCGACCATCGCTAACGCGTCGGCACGACAAGCGCGACAGACAATGCAGACGCGCCATTTCCCAAGGAAACGGATGCAAAGACTAACCCGTATGTCACTGGGCCGGTATGACAAGGACTATCAACGGACAGGCGATAGAGCCCAAGACCGGACTTCAAGACCAACAACTCTGCGCCTAAGCATAGGGTTCAACTCCCGGTCATAGCGTACCCCTTCTCGTTTTTTCATCTCTCCTTAAGAGCGCCCGTGTAACCTGCTTCCCCCACGTGTATATAAAGGGGGTAGGATTTCATGAGAAGGGGATCGATCGGGGCCATTCCAGGTCGCTCGACTGTAGAAAGTCCATTCAAAACACCAAAGGGCCGGCCTGTCGGACCCTTTGGAGAACTGTAACCACTCGCGGTCAGCCGCATCCCCAGCAATACAACGCCACCACTCGAACTGGACGTAGGGACATTCAGCCCGAACCAGTATAAACTTTGGACCCCTGTAGTCTAACCATTCGAGGAACAGGAAGCGCGCGGCCCCTAGACTTACAAATCTACTTGCCGGTTTTACGAAACACCGACACTATGGTTTCCTCACTAATCGCGGTGATCTCGCATATTCACTGACGATGAGATATTTGTTTTAGTCGTTGCCTAACAATATGGCGAATCTTCTCGCCATCATCGGTGACATCGTCCCCCTCATCAGTGATGGCACACTCCTATCTACTTGATGGCCCCATATGGTTATAGCTCATCATCAATGCAAGCTTCATCTCCTCATTAACAAAACTTCCTCATCATCGAGCTTATTCGTACACTGACTTTTTCAACAATGCCGACACTCATCACTCGTTGTCATGGCCCTTGTCTCCTTTGACTCTGCCCTTTCTTTTCAACGACTTCATCGACTAGCATGACATTGTCCTCATCTCCTACACCATTGCCACAACTCTGCGCTTCCTAGAGGTCAATGTCTTATTTGGACAAATCGACACCATTGCATTCTTTCGTTGTCTCCTCCAACACTATTCATGCTATCCTTGTAATAACTTTTAGTTTTTATAGAAAATTTTAGATATTTTTATTGGAGTTCATATACAAACCAAATTGCTAATTTAATTTAATTTATTTGAATTTTAGTTATTTAGGGACTTTACTTTGCAATTGTGTGGAAATCAAATTGTAATTTTTTTAACTCCAATTTCAATAATCTGTAATTTCTTTTTATTCTTTGTTCTAAATTTATATTATTTTTTATTGTACTTGGTATGGCCATTTTCTTGTTTTCTAGATGGATGGTTAGATATTTTTAAATAATAACATTCAATAGCTGCTATAGTTCAACTTAGTTAGGGTCTACCATATTAAAGGCCATAAATTTTGCTTTTTTTTACTTTCTAACCTATTTCTCTTTGTTCTTAACAATTCTAAAAAACCTATTATTAACTATTTAGGTCAGAATCATATGCAAAAATCAGTAGTTGAATTTGTATACAAATTCCAACCTAATACTAAGATTTAGACTAAAAAATTAACAATTCTAAAAGCTAGGGTTCTCTAGGATGAAGAGATGTCAGCATGACCATCTATTGCACACTAACGTATGCTATGCTAAGAGTAGCTGATGGCGTGCATAGGTGTGGGGGCGCCACGGAATGTGATCAGCGCGATCAAGAGTACACTTAAGGGTGAGAAGGGGCATCTGAATCATGGCAGCTGAGAGAAGGGCGGGGTGACAAAGCTAGGTAAAGAGTATGAGATGCATGGCAAGACAGTTCCTAAGGGCTTGTTGTCACGCTATCTAATTAATGCAGGTACAACGTGGTGAATGGTGAGGCTGAATAGAGGAAGAGGAGACAAGGTTTAGCAAGATCCACTAATGACTTGCTTTAATTCTTGATGGAAAAATATGTAGAGAGGGAGGAGTGAGTGGATGAGCTGAAAAAGTAAAGACAATCTAAGGTTTTGCGTGCAACATATTGTGGATCTCGATTCCCTAAGACTTGGCGTGGTTGAGATATTCAGGGCAGTCCCAACCCTCCACGTCAGCTGGTATCCATAGAATTAATTACGCTGCCAACTAAGTAAAAATCTGATGTGGCATAGGAATTAAGGAAGGGAGAGAAGGAAAAACAAAGAAACCATGTCTCATGCAAGAAACTGGGTCGGCGCGGGTACCAAGATACAAGAAACGAGCAAAATCGGAGTTGGACGTTTTTGCACACTAACCAAGCTGTGTTTGTGGTGCATACATTGGTTTATTGCTCTCTCTCCTCTAGACACTACTCATGGAAACCATGGGTTGGGAAACTATGCATTGGTTTTATTATTCTCTCTCTCATCTAGACACTGCTCATGGAAACTATGAGTTGGGACTGCCCTTATGCGAAGAGGTACAAGACACAAGAATCGATATGGTTAGAATGGTAAGCGCCTTGCATTAAAAGAAGTTTTTAACTAAAGATGTATTAAAGCAATTAGCTTTTAATACACTAAGAACAACTCTGATTGATTTTTTTAACAAAAATATCAATTAAGTTATCTCAAGATGTATTATGGCTACAAGCTTTTTTTATAACAGAAATATGTATCTAATGGCACACCAGTATCTCAAGATTAATCTAATGATAACAAAATGAAACAACTGATGTCAACAACATACCAAATATTAAATATACGAATGATACATAATAAATCTAGTCATGCAAATACGCGGATCATCATGCTAGTTCTAGCAAAAAGGAAAGGAATATGAAATTTATAGATGAAGGAACACATCGTCATTCTACCTTGGTGATTTTGTAGGGAGAGTCCAGATGGAAAGTTAATTTACCTCCAAATACATGATTTGTGGTAACTAAGTTGAATAGGTTCATGTGGTTTAGGATCTATTTGGAGAGTTGTAGCTTTTCTAAAAGATGTTTTTTCTTTCTGGACTGAAAAACAGTTATAGTTTTTTTTTTATAAAAGACCATTTGACAAACAGCTAATTTCTCCCTCAATAAGCAGCAAAAGCTGATCCCGCCCAGCTTTTGGCCCTATTTGGGATGGCTTCCATTTCAGCTTTTCTCGTGTGGAAGCCAAAAATTGTTCCAAACGACGGGCTTTTCCGTAGCCAAAAGCCGAAAACCAAAAACCTATTTGTAAATAGAGAAGTCGAAAGCCAAAAGGCAGGTCAGAGTAGCTTCCCACAGCTTTGGTGGGTTAGGGCCTATTTATTTCAACTTTAGATTCTCTAAAAGCTAATTCTGGATTTTGGTTTTAGAGAAGCTGATTCTCTAAAAGTTAAAATCCAAAAGCACATATGAGGTAGATTGTGGATTTTAGAGTACTTGGGTGGGGTGGATTGTGAGAATCGGATTCTCGAATCAGGCTGTTTGTTTTTTATTCTGCTTTTGGAGCTAGAATCCAGAATCAAAAGCTAAAACAAACAGACCGTTAGAGTTCTAAGTTTGCCCCTTAAATTGGTAAAATTTTACCTACCTTGTACCATATATAAAAGGATAAAACTCAACCCTATTTTCCCCACCTACCCTCATTTTCCCTACCCACCCGTTATATATCTCCCTCAAGCGATTGCTACAGGGCGGCGATTGGGTTGCCGCCGCTGCGTTACCCCAACGGCTATCTTCACTGCCTTTGTCCTGTACCGACAACCATCTATCCCGCCTCCGGTTCGGCTTGACCCATTGTCGCGCTGCTTGACAACCGTCTGCACCGCCTCCTAGTCTAGTCCTGCTCTGAGATCTACCTCTGATCCATCTCAACCTCTTGGTCTGAGTCCCGCCTCCTGGTCCAACCCTACTCTGAGCACCATTCCTGCCCCTCATCTCCAACCCATGGTCGTCCTCTGCCCCTCCTCACCTTGGGCTCGTCCCCAATTAATTATAAGGATGGTTTGGATTGAGTTTTCCTATGTACTAGTATTTGCTTTTAACATGGTGAAAAGGGACATGCCAGTTAGGGGATTATTTCTCTAGTGTTACCAGTCTCATATGCTAAATGGAGTAAGAAGTAATAGTACACCTTCAAAATAGATTGAATTACATACGGCTGCTATTACTACACATGCTCTCGACAAAAGGCAGTGAAGCTTATTATTCGATCTGTCCCTCGCGTTTGTGTTAGGATTAGATGTTGTTTCTTACACTACGTACTTAATGGTTGTTCTTGCAATAGAATAACACTTGATTAGTGTCCTGTTTGGGATGGCTTCCACTTTGGCCCCATGCATCAAAGTTCAAAGAATGAACAAAAAGAGAGTATACCCGTAAGCTATTGAAGAATCATTGGGACAACTTAAAAAGGAATTATATCGATTGGAAGACATTGAAGCTCTATGCATTCGGGCTAGGGATCGATCCTAAGACTGGATCCATTGAGGAAAGCGATTCATGGTTGGCTAATCAACTTACGATATGAAATCTTTAATGTTGTTGCATGTGTATGCAAATTGAAAAGTAACAACTTACTTATAGAATCATTTTACCATCTTCATAGGCCATGCCACATTGCGGCAAGTTTAAGAAGGGACCCTTGTAGAATGACGATAAGCTTAATGTCATTTTTGATAGTGCGAGTTGTACCAACAAATTTGCTTTTGTCATTGGTGCTACAGGTGCAACACATGTGAACCTTGAAAATAATGAGTTTGAGGGTGAGAGTCATGGTTGTATGTGATTTCAACATGAGGTTCACTTTTGTTTGCACTGGATGGCCCTGAGTCTGCTCATGACACGTGCATATTTTTTGATACATCTCTGACGTACAAGGATTGATTTCCACATCGTCCACAAGGTACTTCACATGTTTTTTTTTTGACAACCATATACATTTGTACTTTACAGCTTAGAGTGGAAGTTACTAGTTTTTTTCATTTATATTGTAGAAAAGTAGTATCTTGTGAATTTTGGTTATCCAAATAGAAAAGGTTATCTAGCCCTGTACAAGAATCAAAGGCACCACGTACCAAAATTTCAAAATAGTGGTAGACCAGTTGGAAAAAAGAGATGTTCAATTATCTTCACTCTTCCCTTTGGAATGTCATCAAGCATGCATTTGGTATTTGGAAAATGAAATGGCGCATTCTTTTGAATGTGCTAAGTTACCGTGAAGTCAAGCAAAAGAAAATTATTATCGTACCAATGACTCTACATAATTTCATTCGAGGCAGTGTTTTGTTTGATATAGATTTTGCTAGTACAGAGGGGGATGAAGCTTGTCATGGGGATATGTCAAACAACCTCGGTGCACATGATATTGTGACTACTAGCAATGATGTTAACATGACCGGCGTGTGTGACGCTATTACACATGCTTTGGTACCATGATGATAGTTTAATCTATATTTTTGGATCATTTCATATGAACATATTTATGTAATATTTTGTATATAGTACTTTGGAAGTACCACTTATATGTTACATTTTATTATAAAATGCTTGGAAATTAATAATGTATTATGTGTCATGTTTAGATTTATATTTGTATATCACATGCAAAAAAAATAAAATCCACTCCTATGTCCTTCAAACATCATCAAACAAGCTGTCATTTGACTCATTGGCATTTTAGACATTTCCTAACTCAAAATAGTCATTCAAACCAATCTAAAAGTCAGGTTGCTAAATGCCAAATCTCTTTAGCCCAGTCGTTCAACCATGTAGCTCAGCCGAAAGGTGCTTCTCAGAAAAACTACCGCCATTCTAAACAAGGCCCTCATCTTGGCTTGTAGCTTATGCCAAAAACCGTTTAAAAGCTGAGCTTTTTTTTAGGAAGAGCTTTTCTTGGCTTCTAGTTTATACCAAATCTAAACACCGCTTCTTGGCTTCTAACTTATACCAAATCTTTTTTTATGCTAAAAACCGTTTATAAGCTATTCTAAACTAGTTTTTCAGAAGTTAAAGTTGGCTTAAAACCCTTCAAATAGGACCTTAATCTATACATAGGAAAGAATCGATGGTCTAGATTTGAAGAAATCCACCCGGTTGAGTACACACTCAATAACAGAGGAATGATCCATACATGTGAGTCGTGCTTGGAAAAGTCAAAAAGGCCTCCTAGATCAAATCGGCTTTTTAGTTCCTTGCTAATACAGTGAAGTAACAACTACTTCGAAGTTAAGTCTTAACTACTTCTATAAGTTGGGTATAAAGTCTCTCTGAGTACTTCTTAATAATCCCAATATCTTTTGAAATCTTCAGACTTGATCATGAAGTTGCTTCATAAGTTCTTAATGCGTTCCTCCAAATACAAGCACTTAATTACTTTAAAATATAAGCACATATATATTTGGATCCGCAAATCTGTGCGTTCCCACCGAGAGAACAAGACCACGGGCGCAATGAGGGGTGGATAGCTCAGTCGACGGTCTATCGGCTAACTCTCGTCTCCATCTCCTCTCCGGTTTAATAAAGAACTACTCCACAGAACTAGATCGTCCTCTCTCCCCTATCTTCTCCGACTCGTCGCCGGCGACAGAGGGATTTGTCCCGGTACAACATGTAGAACCTAAGATTTTCTCTCTCTCTGTATAACAGTTTGAGCTCCTGTGGTTCGCCGCTATGTCACTTCCTGTCGTCATCCTAATCGCGATGGTTTCTTCAGTAAAATAGAAAATGTACCAACTATTTTAACGCTACAAATGCGGCCAAAGTGTAGGCCCGTCTGGGCCAGTTTGCCATAAAAAAACAAAGAACAAGCACACGTTCGTTAAATGGAACTGTTGCAGGTGGCAAGTCAAACCATAGTTGACTTGCCTATACATGGTTTAGGGTATGTTTGTTTAGGCTTGAGCTTGAGTTTATTTGACTTCTAAACCTTTATAAGTCATAAGTCAAAACAAACAGTATTTTTCCAGCCAGACGGAGAGAAGAAGCTTCAACCCAATTTGCACTACGCGAGAGAAGCAAGGAAAACGATGCTTCTGACGGTGGCCTGGAGCTTCGAAAATCCCACTTCCCGATACCTTTACAACTTAACTATTATTTACTGAAAAATTGCCATCCTCATCCAGCTCCAAAGTCAAATAGCTTCTTCCGGCTCCTCCAGACTTCTCCTCCAAAGACTAGCCTAAACAAACACAACCTTAGCTTGATTGATGCATGATGCGTTGACGCATGTCAAATTGTTGGAGCTAGCTCTCCGACAATTTGACATGCATATATTATATATATATATATATATATATATATATATATATATATATATATAATCTTCTTTTTTTTTTGATGACGGTGCCTCGGCACGGTGGCGAGTGAGCGGCTCACTCCGCTCGGCCGTGTTCGAGCCCAGCTAGGCGCGGTCGTGTGAGAAGGCAGGTACTGCGCGGGAGTGTACGTGTGTATGGGGTGTGTATGTAGCTCGTCTGTTGTTTCTATCTTCTATAATGAAATGCCAGTACTCCTGGCCAATTTTTTAAAAAATCTTCTTTTAAATATTAGTAGGAGCTCTATCATTCATTAAAGGAAGACGAAAAAAAATTTACAAGGAGGAGGCAAAGAATCAACGGGAAAAAGTGGAATGAGTACAAGGCAGAGAAAAGCCCGTCTTAAGAAGCGGCCCTAAAAACTAAAGAATGAAACACCAAGAAATACAACCCAGTGGCCTGTGATATCCACCCTGCCTCAAAAACACGAACTGCCCCTTAGGGGACCGGTGCAACGACTGTGGCTCTGTGGCGAACCGAGAAAGTTATTCTTCTGTCATGCATGTCTTGAAAGATGAGATTGAACATGTAAGAGTTCTAAAAAATCCACCTATTCCTTTCTTTTCATAAGTTTCAAAATGTGTAAATAAGAGCTCTATCAACCTCCTTCCTTCGTTGCATAGGCGTGTGATCGCGAACGGTTTGCCACCTCCTAGCCGTAGTCAAAGCACTGTAACTCGTTGGGGCGGGTCTATGTGGAGCCAAAGGAACATTTTACCCCAGATCTGTCTTGCAAACAGACAATAAAGCATTAGGTGTGTGGATGGTTCAGGATTGGATCCACAAAACGGGCATTGAGTGCTATGAGGCCAACCTCTAAGTGAGGGCCTGTTCGCTGTCAGCAACTTGTCTTGAATGAGGAGCCATAAGAAGAATTTATACCTATTTTCTGTATTAGCTCGCCAGATAACTTTGTAATTGTGTTCACGTCTGGAGCCATTGAACTGTACAATATAGGCTGATTTTGCCAAGTATTCGCCGTTTGACGTCCATCTCCATATTATGTCATCTTGTACTTGTGCTATAAGGATACCTACTGGATAGCCTGCCATAGGGCAACATATTCATCAAGTTGCCTATGAGTGGTCATCCGTCATAGTGGCTTGAGCCAATTTCTGGTCTGAAGGTCATGCCTAACTGATGCATTCTTCAATCTGACCAACTTGAAGCAATTGGGAGCAAGCTCACTTGATGATTTCCCGTTTAGCCATCTGGATTCCTAGATCTTCACTGTGGCGCCATCTCCCAACGCGATGGTGGTGCTGGCATTAAATAGGCTTCTGTCCCGTCTCATTGCACAGTATCTCCGTATCGACCCATGACCTGTGCAAATCTTTCAATTGGTACCAAAGCCAACACAAACACAACGCTCGTTCGAAGGTGAGTAGGTCCTTTATTCCTAGTCCGCCTAGTTTCTTGGGTCTGCAAGCCTTGTTCCAGCTCACTAGGTAGTGTCCTCTCCTGCATTCCTGTCCCCCATTCCATATGAAATTTCTCTGTAACCTGTCGATCTTTTTTCTTGCCCAACTGTTTGAGGAGAACACCGTGAGATGGTAAATTGTGATGGGCGTGAGGACCAAGCTCACTAGAATTAGGTGAGCCACCCTCGAAAGGAGTTTACCTTTCCATCTTGCCAGTCTGGCTCCCACTTTGTCAATGATCAGTTGCACATCTAATTTTCTAAGCTTATTTGGCCTTAGTGGCAGCCCTAAGTATTTGCAAGGAAAGGTTTTTTTCAACACCGAAAATCCCGATAGATGGAATCGAGATCCACGTTGACGCATCTTATAGGGTAGATCTCACTCTTCTGGATGTAAGTCTGCAAGCTTGTTGCTCCCTCAAAGATCGACAAGGCTAATCGGATTGCCTGTAACTCAAGCATATCCGGATTAGTGAAGATTGTGGCGTCTATGGAAGAAAATCTTTTGATTCATGCGAACAATTCAATGGATAAGTACATGGGTTTGCACCTTTTATAAGATAAGTAGGCGAATGATACATCTTGCACTGGTGAAAAAGCTGAACTTCTTTTCCTTCCTCGCAAATTGACTCTGTATTTTATAATGGTGTCTTGCTTGTAGATAAACACAATAATGAGAAGTAGATTATCGATGATTTCTATTGATGTTTAGGACCTATGTTTTGGTACTGGTGTTGTTCGTCAGAAGAAAAATTAGAAATGATTTATTTGCACCCGTCTTGACCTGGTGTCGATTTTCGGCATATGTATCGCCATCGTCGTCCAGGTGATTCAATTCGATAGAACCCTTCGTGGGTAAATAAAATCTAGCTAAGACCTCACCAGAGAAGAATAAAACTAGAGAATTTAATCTAAGAAGAAAAAACAGAAGAATCTAAAAAATCTAAATTACTTATGAAAAATCAAGAGATCCCTTGCCCACTCAACACCAGCGAGAACGCCGGAGAAGACGATAATGGGACCATCGGAGGGCTGATGGAGTTGTGCTGGCGGCAAGAGTTAGTGGTGGCGGCTCAACTTGGTGTACAAAGGGTTTCCCTTTGGCCTTAAGACCCAACACATATTGAGCTACACTAACCACGAAATACTGTACCTACGCTCCTACGGAAAGCGTTATTTTGGCCTAATAATTGGGCTGTACCATGACTACCAAATGCAAGGATTACCCTATCATTAGCGGTGGAGCTAAAAAAAATCTAGGAGCTTAGACAAACCTACTTACGATAAAAGCTTACCTGAAAAGACACGACTTTTATATTGTGTGACAGTGGTCGAATTGTACTGAAGTTTCACTGCTCATTGTCAGTGAATCCAGATAGTCGCCCTCTCCGTCTGAAAGGCGGCTCCACCCCTATCATTGCCAAGCTTTTCCACATGCATCTTGTACTATACCTCTGCCAAACAATGAGAAGAAAATACACTAGTTACCCTAAAATTTTCGAATTAAAGTAAGGTAGGTTGGTGACATCCTTGCAACGGCAGCAAGCAAGCACAGTACCATGAAGGTACTGTGAAGCGGTAAGGTGGTGCTTGTTTTAACCCAACTCGTACTAAATTAAAGGAGTAAACTCAGTCACACAAAAGACAAGAGAAATGGATTTGCTCCCGCTCAGAGCATGTACAACACGGTGGCCCACGGCGGGTGCCTCATAGGCTAGGTAGGATGCCAGCATGGAAGCAAAGTGGGTGCTTGCAGGGTGTCAAAGCTGCTAGCAGAGGTAGCGGTGGCTTATAAGGGGAGAGAGTGGTCCTCGAGAGAGATGGAAAAGGAATAGGGAAAAAGGCTGTGCACCTCGTGGTCGTGGGAGATCCCACTAACATGCTTTCCTTTGTGTTTGGGAAGATGACTGCCACTGGCAGCCGGGAAGACAATGTCCATTGTCGCTCGGGAAGAATACAACAACTTCAAGACCGGACCTGGCTGTATTTGGATGGCGGCAAACCTCCAGCCGAAGAGCTAGAACTAGGACGATGGCTAGCGGCGAAGGATGACACCAGCCCTGGGTGGTGTAATAATCTAAAAAAATAGGCTGGGCCAGGCAACACTGATATTATGGTCGTATTAGTGGTAGATGAGGAAATTAGAGAGCATCAGGATGGTGTTTGGGAGTGATCGATATTCGATTAATAGTGGTCTCTGCCTTCAGTGCTAATTTTGGGTATCTACAATCCGTTTCATGGTCCATCCAATTTATGAAACGTATAGATAATTGTCAAAAGTTTCATTAGAGCATAAGAACGTTAAATTTGGTTAAGTGATTAGAAAGTTATGGTTTGTAGAAGATTGTTGTCCAGAATTGGTTGTCGTTGAGTGCAGTTTTGTTGATTTGCTTATTAGGAATATATAATGGTTGAAATAAACTATGTCCTTAGATAGACAGAGCTGGTTAATTTTCCATAGATTCCAAAGATGATATGGTTTATTATATTTGGAGTTAGCTATAAATAGATACGAAATTGTGAAGCTTGATGTCCAGTAAAATAACAAAATGGTCTCTAGGGGGTTATAAATGAGTATTTCAACAAATTAATTTGAAAATATGGCCAACTAGGACATTGTGACTAATCTTGTTTAGTTTTCATAATATATATGGTTTTCTATGTTTGGGTATCTGAGCCAAGAGTTATGGTTGTCTGACAACCGGAACAACAAAGGGGAATCTATCTAGCGAGAGAGAAAGTTAGGATCAAGACCGTGTATATATATGAGTGGTACTGTTATATTTGATGTTATTTATTGTTATGGAATGTGATTGAACCGGTACTAACTGCTATAGGAGGTGTGACTTCGAGTTTGGATTCATCCGCTCGTCACTCGGTCTCATGTGGTTAGAAGGCAAGTGCATAGTAAAATGGTATACGGTTAGTGAAATTATTGTTTAATGATTACATATAATTTATGAAATTAATTTATGAGTACTTTTATATTATTGATTTATTATTCACGATTTACCCATGAAAACTGAATAACACAATATGAGAATGATGATTAATACATTGAAAAATAAATGTAGCATCATATACATAATAATATAGAGATAGATAGCCTAAGTGACATCTATAGTCTACTGTCGGCGTATTCCACTGCAGGCCGAGCCTCTGATAGGGTTTAGTTCGATAGGGGGTGGCTTTGGTAATTGGCTAACCCTAGCGAGAGAAACCCGATACCTCTCACACTAACGAATCCTAGTGCCCCTCAATTCGATGAACACACCGATTTTACCGAGTTGAGGCCCCTCCAAGAAGGGTATGACCTTACGTCTGCTGATTTTGGATTGAGTATTTTGGGCTTGATTCTGAGCTTGCGATGACCGGCTCTTGGTTGAGCCTCTTTTTCTTCTCCTCTGTCCCCCTCCTATCCCCTCAAGTGCCCTTATATGCAGGCTTACCAGGTCCGATGGAGGAGGATGTCATCATGCTTATCTTACATGCATTTACTCGCCTTTATCTTGTTGTCCGTTCCTTTAGCCCTAATCAATGCCGGCGCATGCTTTCACGGTTCTTCGGAATGTGACCCCTCTCGCCACGGGTAGGTGTGAGGCATCGGAGAGCAGGCTTGTTGCAAAATTCCTTGGAATCGGCGTGCACAGTACAGCGAGCTGTCTCGACATGATGCGTCGGGAAGGAGACTTCGGGCGGAACCACCGCACCCACCTTTTGCATGGCGGCGGGATGAACAAGGCGTGCTCGCCCACCCGCCACGTGGGCCGAAGGCGGCGCCGCCGGCGAAGCGGGGGCGTGGCCGCCCACTGCGCCGCCACGCGCCACGTGGACCGGCACCCGCGTGGGCGCAGGCGTGCTCGCCGATCGCCCGCCAAAGCCCACGTGCTTCGCCGCCGGCGCCGGGCGAAAGCGGGCCGGCGTGGCCGCCCACTGCTCGCCCGCGCGCCACGTGGACCGACATCACAGAGCGGGGTGTAAGTACCCACCGCTGCTCGCGCCACGTGGGCCGCATGCTTTGTGCGGCGAAGAGGGTACCACGGTGTAAAATCGTCGTGAGCCCCTGCCGGGCCCACCAAACGCACATTAGAGCTTCTCGAGATCTTACATTAAATCTGGGGTGCATTCTTGGATGGGGCCATCACTCATGAGGATCGATCGCCTCGATTCTTGTGCTTCATTGCATCCGCCGATTTTTTGGGGACCCGAAACGGCGCACGATCTTGTATCTTCGTGAACCGTCGGTGCGAGTGGGGAATACAAATAGGCCCATCCGCACCAGGCAGTTCACGCTTTTAGCACCCTTTGCAGACTTCATCTTCTTGCTTTAAGCTTTCCTTGTTTTTCGCCCTTCTTGCTTCCATGGCTTCCTCCGGATTGCCTCCCTTTCCTGCTTCCACAGTGGACTCCTACACAGTGGGGAGACTCCACACCATTGTGCCAGAAGACCCTCTCTTTTTCCGGGCCGGGACCCCTCGCCCAAAGTGCCCGTAAGCGAGATCATCATCTTCGTGTGGGGCATCATGGCGGGCTTAGTGCCGCTTTTTTTCGACTTTTTCCTCACCGTCCTCCACTTCTCTGAAATCCATCACCTTCACCTCACCCCCAACTCCATTCTTTTCTCGCCATCTTCGCACACCTCATGAAATGTTCATGGGGTGATGCCAAATCTCCCACTTTTTCGCTACTTCTTTCTCTGCGCGCCTCCTCGAGCGTGTGGCTAGCTGAGGCTGCCATTTCCATCTTCGGGATGGGATGGCGGCTCCTACATTCCTTCGGCCAGATCAAGCTGAAAGCTTTGGCCTTGTGAATGGTGTACATCAACGATGACAGCGGTGTTGAGGCTCTGGGGGTGCCGCGGGCGGGCGGCACCAAAGCTGGAACTTCGCCCGTCGAAGAGACGCGGAGCTTCAGCAATGGCGACCGCATCAATAACTGCGGGGCCCGGGTTAACAGAAGGCGCCGGTTGTTAGGGATTTTGTATCTCGAAGACTTAGCCCCTTCGTCGCCGTATTCGTGACATGGCGATACTGGTGGCAATGACATCACCCGCACCTTCCTGGCCGTAGATTTCTTTGCTATTTTTGGCTTTTTACGCATTCATGTCTCTTTTGTGTTGCCCCCTACCAACCGTGATCTTTTTCAACTTTGGCGGTAGCGGAAACTTGGATGGGCCACGCCTCGCCAGTGGCTCTCGGGCTTATCTGCCGGTCCCAGTAGGCTGAATTTTCCTTCATCGGCCCGACCACTCGTGACTTGGAACTGCGGGCCTGAGAGATCGTCGAGTTCTTTGCCGATGGACTCCACCGGCCTCGCCAGTGGTGCCGTAGCGCCCCGACGATCGAGGGCGCACCTCCCCACCGTCGGGCGATGGGCAGCGGCGCTTGTCCCGACACGCCAGTCGGGCTTGAAAACCCGCCATGCGGCGAAACCTCCGCCGCCACCGGCCAAGGGTGGCGGTGACCTCATGGGGCGGTCGCCACCGCCGCCCCAATCTGCGCGCCGACACACCGCCGCGCCACCTCCCATGGCGCCGATCTCTCCACCCGGCGCCCGCGCACCATCGCCACCGGTGCCAATGTGGCGCGCCGGCTCCGGCGACTCTGGCGCCAAGCGCTCGGCGCCGACTCCATTGCCTTCTCCTCCTCGACTCCTTCCGTGGCGCGGTCTCATCCTCCACGGCGCCGCCGCCCGCCACGGGGACCCACGCCGCCACTCGACAAAGGCGGGCTTGAGGTTCCCAAGGCGGCTTTCGGCTTGAGGCGGCGCCAAGCGGGCCTCAAGATGCTCCAAGGAGCGAGCGCCACTGCGCTGCGGGCGAGGCTTCGCGCGAGACGCCGCCGCCGCCATACCACCGGGATAGGGGTGGCGGCCACGACATCGGCGCACCTCGCCAACTTGCCGCCCGGCCACCGTCACCACCTGCGGTGCGTTCGTGAGCTCTTCACAGAGCTCGATAATTTGCCTGATTCACTCGGTGCGCCAGCCCGGCCGCTGGGCATGGGCCGGACGGTGAGGCAATTGCGAGGGGCCATCGGCAGTGCGCAGGGGGCGGAGAGGTCGGATACGATGGCGGCACAAGAAAGGACCACGGCCGCCCTAGCTACCATGCAGCAGCGGGCAGAGAGGGCCGAGGTGGCGCAGAGGACCTTTGAGTACGAGGCTGACCGCCTCAGGCGCAATCTCGCCACCATGCTCAAGGGAGCTTTCCAGCGCATCAAAAGATGCCTAGAACCTTTGGGCGTGGTCTTTGGAGACGCCCTCCGGGGACCACCTGCACCTGTCGCCTAGCGACCAACTAGGCAGCGGAAGCACTCCGGGATTGCCCACCGCCTGGCCGCATGCTCGCAGGAGGGAGGGCAAGAGGTTCGCGGTGATGACCGCCACCTTTGTCTTGGCTTCTTTGGGCGGCCCGCGACCTTCTCTGGATCCGATGGCGGCGATGGAGACCGGCATCGTGGGGAACGCCGCCAGCAGAGGCACGTGCAAGCAATGGCTGAGTACTTGGGCGGGCAGCTGCAAGTGCAACAACCGACCATGGATGTCGCCACCGGTGGCGGAGGAAAAGACGCCGGCGACATCGGCGTGGGTGATGAGTGAAGAAATTTGGGCCGCCCTCCACTTTTGCTTTTACTTCTTTTGTTGATCGGTCTTTTCTACTGTATGAACACTTCAACAAACCTTAGTTGTAATGGATGTCTTTCAGTTTTACCTTCATGCTCATTTCTTTGTGCTTATTTGATATTGCATGTTGGAATTGCTAGGCGACCAACTCAAAATTCAATTCTTGGCGCCGGTCATGCTTTTAAATCTGGGCAGCGTCCCGAATTCTGTAGAGGTCACATCGACTAACCACAAATGTAAATATGATATCATAAGTTGCATAGAACTTAGGCAAAGACAACTTTGAAGCGTAATAGTTTGTGCTTGAGCACAGAATGGTTTTGCCGTCAAGATTTTATGCAAGGTTGCCACTGGCTAAAACCTCTTCGGAACTTAAATCCTTGTGATCTCTTAGAATCGTACCCCAGTGTGGCACAGAAAGTAATAAGTCCCCAAGAGTGGTCTTGGGCCAGCGGCGCTTAACGGTGACAACCAGCGGTGCTTCTAAGAGCCAACCCGAGGCGTACGAGCCGTGTTTGAGCACCGTGCCCAACTTACACTCTAGTCACTTAACTTTACTAAACGCTCACACTGAAGACTTTTCTTTTATCACCAAGGAGCCGTCAGGTTTGCGACATCCGTGATAACCATGCATAATTTGATTAACTTTAGCATATACATAAACGAACAATCGAGAGTGTTACTTAAAACACTTATCTGGCTTATGTATTCTTTGGTGCCCAACCAGCGGTTAGGCGACCAGCCCTCAATATTGAGCGACCAATCGAACCTTGAGCGACCAGTGGAGTCTTGAGCATTTCAAGCATCAGCAGCGAACACTTGAGCGACAGCCCCAGAACACTTGGCGCGACCAGTAGGAATCTTGGGCGACCAGGCTTGACGCAAATTAACACTTGGCGACGACGGCCCGAGTCTTGAGCGACCCCCCCCAATGGGCGACAATGAACACAGGCGACCGGTAGAGTCTTGAGCGACCATTAAATTTTTCTTCTCGAATTGAGCCAAAGCTTTAAAGTTTTACTCACGCACATATGCGGTTATTGCAAAGATAAATAAATATCATACAGGACGCATACCATATAAATCATGACAACATAAGTCGGCGCATGGGGTAATATTGGTTCACTCGTTTTGGCTTCCACGTTGCTACCGTTTCTCCGAAACACAGCCCATGGCATTGTGCAGTGAAGCAGCGAACTACCAGGAAGGATACTAGGCCAGTAGTGTTTGCGGTAACGACCTGCGGTGCTTCTGAGAGCCAACCCGAGGTGTATGAACCACATTTAACCTTGTGCCAAATCTGCTCCCGGTTGCCGTTTACCCGACACGAGATACGGGCATAATTATGGACCGACAAGGGATTGCCAAAACATAAGGACCAATAGCATCCATGCAGCAGACTACCCCATAGGGCACAAAAAGAGGAATAATGACAAAGTCGAAAATCCTCAAGATAATAACATTATCAACAACAGATGATCGCCGATCGGTGGGGATAAGTCTATCCCGGTGATTGAAGCAAATCACCGGTACTTACGATTTTTCATGGATAAAACTTTCGCAACAACTCCACATTGTAGGAATTTGCCAATTCTCGGCGTCCTCGATAGCTAATCGGACCGCCGGTCGAGATATTGAGACCACCTTAAAGGGCCCTCCCAGAGGCGGCTTATGCAACCCGCATGCGCTGAACTCGCATAAGACCGAGTCGCCCTCTTGCTAGTGTTCTCTCGGAGACCCGGCTGCATGGTATCGCTGAGGCTTTCTTTGGTATCGGGCGGCCTGAAGCGGCAGTCCACGAACTTCTTCCGGAGGTTGGCGTCTTCTTGCGGATGTCTTCGTGGCCTTCCTCGCTGAAAACCGAGGCAGCGTGGGCCAAGCGGCGAGTTCGGAGGGGAAACGACTTCGCTCCATACACTAAGAAGAAAAGCGTCTACTTGATGCTCGCCCGGGCGTGATGCAAGCGACCACAAGCCACAACCGAAAGTTCTTCAATCCAATAGCGCCCGCTTGTGGAGTCGATCAAGCGCTCTTGTCTTGAGGCCCTTCAACACCAATGCATTGGCACGTTCGACTTGACCGTTACTCTTGGGGTGGGCAGCGAAGCAAAGCATACTTTGGTGCCCATCTCATCACAAAACTCGAAATCTTGCCTTTGGTGGCCGAGTTCCATTATCGGTGATAATCGGTTGGCGACTCCAAAGCGGGTGAATATCCCATGCATAAATTTGGTGGCGATGGAAGCCGTAATAGCGCGTCTTGCTTCAACCGACCCACTTAGTGAATTTGTCGATGGCGGCGAAAAGGTGGGTGAAGCCCCTGTGGCCAGCGAGCGGACCGGGATATCCGGCCCCGGACGCGAATGGCCAAGAAGGCGAGATGGTTTGCGAGCTTGGGCTGGTCGGTGGACTTACTGGTGAAGCCGACAAGCCGCATGTCCTCACCGGCTCGCAAGCATCACGGAGGCGATAGGCCAATAAAATCCTTGGCGAACGCTTTGCCGACTAGCGTTAATGGGACATATGGCTCCCTTTGCGCCTCCATGGATATCGAAGCGGCGCTCCCTCTTCCGAGTGACGCGCCGGTAGAATTCTATTTACGCTTCGGCGGTATAGGTCCCCACCCACCAGAGTATAGCACTTGGCCTTACGTGCTATTTTCTCAGCTGAGGCATCATCGTCGGGGATCACTTGGTCCCGCAGGAAGGCTAGGATCGGATCCATCCACTGATCTTCCCGGCCAAGTGTGGCGAGCACTCGGTGCTCGCCTGGGTACTTTGCTGGGCCAAGCATTTCCCCTGGCGCTGCATCGGCAGCACCACCGCCTTCCCTTCCGGACTTGGGGGCTGAGGCAGACGCACGGCCTTCCCTCCGAGTGGAGGCTGTGGCTGCAGCGTCACCTTCCCCACATGAGTCGGAGGCCGCGACGGCCATACCATCGTACCCTCCGAATCGGGGGCTGCTGCAATGACACCATCATTCCCACCTGAATTGTGGGCTGCGATGGGCCGTCGCGATAGTCTTTCTTCGAAGACTCGGCCGGGATGAAGCCCTTGAGGATGCAAGCTGCGAGAGCCCATCCGCGAGGTGATTATCTCATGGGGGATATGAATATATCGGCCCTTCAAAACGTCGCTCCATTCTCGACCTCCGCCAAATGCGCCGCCATGGTGGGGTTAGGCATTGAAATTCCTTCCTCGCTTGATTGATGACTAACAAGGAGTCGCCCTTGACTTGAAGATCGCCGGATACCTAGCGGTTAAGACGCAACATAACCGCGGATAAGCCTTCATACTCGGCAATATTATTAGTGGCTTTAAAATCAAGAGCAACAACATACTGAAGGACGTCGCCAGTCGGGGAGACTAGGACAACACCAGCCCCTGCGTCCTCCAATATGAACGAACCATCAAAAAATAAGGTCCAGGGAGGCGACGTGGGGGCTTCTTCCGCTTCAAGAGTGGCGGGAGTCCACTCGGCAACGAACTCCGCCAGCTTTTGACTTTTGATGGCAGTGCGGGGAACAAACTTAAGGTTGAACTCTCCGGTTCCACGACCATTTGGTAAATCGACCTTCGCTTCACGGTTGAATAGGATTTCTCTTAGCGGATAGGCCGTGACCACGGTGACTTCTCGCCCTGGAAATAATGTCGCGACTTCCTAGGCGCCACGGAGATCGCATACAACATTTTTTGTGCTGTGGGTATCGGGTTTCAACTTCATGCAACACCTTCTCGACATAATAGGCGGCTTTTGGACACCTTCCCTTTCGCCACCAAAGCCTGTGTTGACCACTTCAGAGTAGTGACAATATACAAAAGCAGCGGTTCACGGCACAAGGAAACCAACAACTGGAGGAGAGGTGAGGTATCGCTTCAAGTCTTCAAAGGCCTCCCGGCTTCTTGATCCATTGAAATGGTTGGTTTTCTTCAACAGCTTGAATAGGGGTAAGCTTCTTTCTCCCAGTCGGGCGATGAACCGCCCGAGGGAGGCCAGACGGCCGGTCAGGCATTGGACCTGCTTAAGTCGCACCGGAGGCTTCATATGCTCAATTGCTGCTATTTTATCTGGATTGGCTTCAATACCCCGGTTAGACACCAGGAACCCCAATAATTTACCGGAGGGAACTCCGAACACGCACTTCTCTGGATTCAACTTCAGGCAATTCTTCCGAAGATTGGAGAAGGTTTCCTCCAGGTCTTGAATCAAGGCTTCACCTTTTTTAACTTTCACAACCAGATCATCAACATATACTTCAAGATTCGTCCTATCGTGGACGAAAAGTAATGTGCATGTATTTGGTAAGTAGATCCGGCATTCTTTAAACCAAAAGGCATCCTAATATAACAATAAACACCGTAGAAATTACAAAGCGTTTTTCTTCATCTCCCACCGCCATGCTAATCGATGGTACCCAAAGTGCGCATCCGAGAAAGCACAATGACTCACAACTGCCGTGGAGTCCATAATGAGATCAACTTCGTGGCAAGGGATAAGGATCGCCGGGCAAGCTTTGTTGAGGTCGGTGAAGTCGACACACATTCGCCACTTCCGTTGGACTTTTTGACAAGCAGGATTGGCAAGCCACTCGGGATGAGTGACCTCCACGATGATTCTGCGTCCAATAATTTCTCCACCTCTGCCGAATAGCATCTTGCGCTCGGGCTTGCCGCGGATCTTTTGCTGAGCAAGGCGCGCCGGGGGCGTTGTTAAGCGGTGCTCGATCACCTCCTGGGGACCCCGGTCATATCGGACGGTTGCGAGCAAACACGTCGGAATTACCGGAGGAAGGTGGCGCGTCTTCCTATTTGGCCGAGGTTGGCGCCAATGTTGGTGATCTTGCGGGACTCGCCCTCACTCAGGCGACCACCTTAACCTCACCGTGAGCAGGCGGCTGGTCTCGACTGAGGGCTCCCGGCGGCGGCATCAACACGCCGGGGCAGTGGCGACACTCATATCAGCGCAAACTTATGGCAGTAAAAGCAGACCGATCCACTCGGATGGTTATGGGGCGGTGCCTTGGCATCTTCACCACCATATATGCATAATGGGTCATCGCCATGAACTTGGCGGTGCGGTCGGCCAAGCAAAGCATTGTAGGGAGATCAAAATCGGTGACTTCAAAGTCCACCAACTCGGTGCGATAATTATCCTTTTCTCCAAAAGTAGCGGGGAGACGACTTTGCCCACGGGATTGCACTAACCGGGGCTATTCAAAGAAAGGCAATAGCGGATCACGAGATCTGCGCGGGATTTGAAGAGCGAAATGCGTAGAGGACGGGATCTTTGAAGAACTCCCTCCATCCACCAACACACGGCCCAAAGTAGGACATTCCAGTATGGGCGACACAACAATCGGGAGATGTCGGGCGTGGCGTGTCGGGGTGGTCGGCTGGTGAAGATGATCGTCTCCTCCGACCATTTCAAGCATCCGCGCGACCACGAACTTGACCCGTGGCGCACACCTCCTCTTCAACCGCTTGCAAGCGGTATTAGAAGCGAGCGGACGAACCACCATAGATATACGCCAAGGTATGATCCGCCTGCTGGAAAGCCAGCGGGGCGGGGTCTTCACCACGATCACCATCACGAGAACGACGCTCATCGTCGTAAGGGCGACGCTCCTTGATCCGGCGCTCCACCATTCGGTCCACGACCTGGCAATTGTCCAGGTCATGGGTGTCAGTTCGATGAATTGGGCACCAAGGCCCTCTCTCCCTCCGCCCGCGGCGATCGTTCCTACGACCGCGGCGGTTATCGCGCCGGTCCCGGCGATCATCGCGCCAATCACGGCGGTTGCGCTGATCACGGTGGTCGCGCTCCGGCGACCGAGTCATCAGCGGTGGCGCTCGGCGGCCAAGACCCGCGGGTCTCTCTGCCTCGCGCCTGCGCCTTCTTGTAACGGGCGGAACCCGCCGAGGTCGGTTTCATCTTTACCTCGGCATACAGGATAAATCATCCCCCTCGCCTCCGCGGCCACAGCGCACTTATGCGCGAGGGAAAACAGCTCAGAGGTGGTGCCGATAGTACGGGTGGCCATCTTCTCCTTCATCTTGCGGTCGCGAACGCCTCTTCGAAAGGCGATGACGACCGATTGCTCCGAGATGTGGGGGATCGTGTTGCGGCAATGGCAGAACCGCCGGATAAAATCACGCAACGACTCCCCCTTATGCTGTTCCAGGGCATGCAAATCATCTTCCACGCCCGGCTGCGCGAAGGAGCCTTGGAAATTGGCGACAAAGAGGCCACACAATTCCTCCCACGAGTGCACTGACCCTCGCGGGAGGTTCAACAACCAAGAACGGGCAGAGCCCGTCAAGGCCGTCGGGAAATAATTGGCCATAACTTTTCGGACCAGCCAATTTGCTTTCGTACCACCGTTGTATAAATTTGCAAAAACTCCTCCGGATTGGTAGTGCCGTCATAACTTTCTATAGATCTTAGGCGAAACTTTTGAAGCCCTCCACCGCGTAGAATCACGGAGAAACGCTGATATCCAACGCCATAAACAAAGCCCGGCCGCCCACCGGGAGCTCGGCCCGGAGAGCGAGAGATAGGACTCTCCGCTGAATCGGAGGAACTTCCATCTTCAGAGGCCACCCGCTTGCCACGCCCTTGCTCCTGAGCCGGGCGACGTGGAACACGACCGCGAATGTCGCCGCTTCGCCGGCGGGCTTCGTCAAGATGACTCCTTAGGTCCCCACAGTTCCTTCGGAACGGGTCGGGCAGATCGCCACCATGGCGGCCGGAGCCTGCGAGCCTAGAGCCTGCCGCATACTGGTGGCGGAGTACCACCGATGCTCTGCGGCCGGGGCCCTACCGGGTTGGGCCGCACCAACAAGGCCGCAAGATCCTGCAGACCACGAGTGACCGGGAGTCTCCGCAAGCTCCACGGAGGGTGGTCCAGAGGAGCAGAGCATCATGGTCCTGAGCCGAGGTGGCGCTTCCATGGCCGCCGTCGCCGGATGCCCCCCCCGCCACCACGGGAGCATCGCCAGCACCCTGCGGGGGTGGAACGAGATGGTCTTGCGATCGACTAGATTCTCGGGACACACTCTGAACATGGCCTGACACCTCTCCTTCCTGATGCTGCGAACCCTCCATCTCCAGATGCACGGAACCGACAAAAGACACCAAAACTTCATGGGAGATGATCGGAAAAACCAACTACCTTATACAGCGCGCCTACAGCCGGCGTATTCCACTGACAGGCCGAGCCTCTGAGACGGGTTTAGTTCGATAGGGGGTGGCTTTGGTAATTGGCTAACCCTAGCAGAGAGAAACCCGAGACCTCTCACACTAACAAATCCTAGTGCCCTCAATTCGATGAACACACCGATTTTACCCGAGTTCGAGCCCCCTCCAAGAAGGGTATGACCTTACGTCTGCTGATTTTGGATTGAGTATTTTGGGCTTGGTTCTGAGCTTCTCGATGACCGGCTCTTCTGTTGAGCCTCTTTTTCTTCTCCCTCTTTTCGTCATCCCCCTCCTATCCTCAAGTGCCCTTATATGCACGGGCTTACGGGTCCGATGGAGGAGGATGTCATCATGCTTATCTTACATGCATTTACTATGCCTTTATCGTTGTCCGTTCCTTGACCCTAATCAATGCGGCGCATGCTTTCACGGTTCTTAGGAATGTGACCCCTCGCCACGGGTAGGTGTGGCGTCGAGAGAACGGTCTTGTTGCAGAATTCCTTGGAATCGGCGTGCTTGGTACAAGCGGGCTGTCTCGACCGCGATGCGTCGGGAAGGAGACTTGGGACGAAGCCACCGCACCCACCTTTTTGCATGGCGGCGGGATGAACAAAGGCGTGCTCGCCCACCCGCCACGTGGGTGGGCGCCGGCGGCGGCGTGGCCGCCCACCTTTCGCGCGCGCCACGTGGACCGGCACCGGTGGGCGAGGCGTGCTTTCGCCGACCGCCGCGAGCCGCCACGTGGGTCGGGCGCCGGCGGCGAGCGTGCCGCCCACTGCGCCGCCGCGCGCCCGCGTGACCGGCACCGGTGGGCGGCGTGCTTCGCCCGGCGCCCCCGAGCCGCCACGTGGGCGGCGCCGCGGCGGCGTGGCCGCCCACTGCTTCGCCCGCGCGCCACGTGGACCGGCGCCTGTGAGGCGGTGTAAGCACCCACCGCTGCTAGAGCGCCCGTGGGCACACATGCTTTTGTGCGGCGAAGAGGGTACCCTGGTGTAAAGTACGCCGACATCTACTATGTATAGGTAATCCCATCAGAGTGAGAAGAGGAAAGACCTATTGAGGTAGGCACTCACGGAAGTGGAGGTTGGACCCCATATGAAAAAAGTTGGTGCACAAGTGGTTCATCGACAAGTGGATACTCTGCTATACCAGTATATGTTAAAGAGAAAGAGTTATGTGCATGAGTATTTGCATTTCAATAAAGAAAGATAAAATTTACATTGAGTAATGTAGAGTGCATTTACATTTCAATAAAAAAGATAAAATTTATCCGTTCTTAGGCGTATAGATCTGGCGTTTCCAAATGTGAGGACTTGGGCATTCCCGAGTGCATAGCCTTGGGTGTGTGCATAGCCTTGGGTGTGCTTGGGCACATGTTTCCAAAATTTTTATTGTTATTATTCATGTTCATATTATTATGTAAATTCTTGTTTATCCTATTTAATATTGATGGTAATGGATTAGGCAAGCTTATTGAAATTAGGCCCTATTTGGGAGAGCTCAGATCTCAGTTCCAGCTCAGATCTGAAACTTATAGGCTAAAATAAAGTGAATTAAGTTTATATTTTTAGTCTAAAATGTAAACAAAATGATCTACCTAAACACTCTTAATGTACCTACAACTCCAGCTCCATAAATTTCTGGAGCTAGAAATACTCTACTCCAACTCCACATATTTTAGTGGAGCTGGAGCTATCCCAAACACCCCCTTATTGTTAAAATTGTGGTTAAAGTGATAAAAAAGTAGGATGTGGTAATATCTTAAACATAGCGTGCTGGTGTGTTACAGGTGGAGTTGGGGGACAATGATGACCTCAGGCCGAGTTGGATGAGGACGAGTGTGGGTGAAGGAGTGCTATTGCCGATTGGCTCTAGTTAGATCTAGACGGAGTGCTCTTGGCTTATTGAAATTGTTGTTAAAATTATGGTTAAAGTGGTAAAAAAGTGGGATGTAGTAATATCTTAAGCATTTAGAGTGATGAGGTGTTACAGGTGGAGGTGGGGAACGACGATGACCTTAGGCCGAGTTGGATGAGGACGAGTGTGACGAAGGAGTGATGTTGGCGATTGGCTTCGACTAGATCCAGCCGGGAGCAACGACGACGACATAATCGTGGCGGCGATGCTCGAACAAGAGAGGGTAGGGAGGTGCTCAGTCTCCGAGGAGATTTTGATGAGTGAGTGGGCCAGGAGACGTGGACGACTTTAGTAAGGGTTGACAAGTGGACTAAGGGATAGATTTGTAATTTATTATCTTATTTTAAGGATCTTACTGTAAAATTGGTAACAAAATTCCGAATTGAAGTAGCATAGGGACTGAAAATAAAAATAATTGCGAGCCGAAATGCAAAATGTAATATGACCCGTTGAAGCTACGATGCATTACATGAGCGGGAGTTTGGAGGTGTATTTGAGGAATGAGGACTTTGCCTAAGTAAAAACGAGACCTTTTATGGATCGTGCATGCCCTGCCTTCCTCATGCGCTAAAATCCGAGTCTGCCGCTGCGGCCCCATCCCCCGTGCCTCCAAAAAATCCTGCCTCTGCTGCTGCAATCAAGCAAGCGGCAAAGCCCCCACTTTGTATCGGAATTCGTGCGATTACTTTATGGTGCGTATCGATCGGTGTACTAATTTTTACTAGTACAGTGGTACTACTACCTCTCCATCGTGCGCAGCGTGCAGTACTCGTACAGTCCTAGCTCGCACCACAGGAATACAAAAAGAGCAAGTCTCTCTCTCCTTTTTTTTTTAATACTTTCGGAGTAGTTATTCACGGTACCATTTATAATAATACAGGGAGTATCTTATGAAATAAAGAGTATATATATACAGTACATAAGTATATAAGACTATTTAGATGGTATATATTTTTAAAGGTGGCATGCATATTTTTTAGCATACTTCTTTTTATATGCATATATAAAGATATTTACAAAATACACTAAAAACTATGTACTATCTTGTAATTTTTTTATGTGGTTCATATTGGAGTTTTTTATAATTAGCGTATGAGTGTGTCTAAAGTGATAAAGAAATATTTCAAATTCGTTTAGATAGCATTTTAGAGGTGAGAGTAACTACTTCTGAAAGTAGAATGCTATATATATATATATATATATATATATATATATATATATATATATACCTTCCTTACAGGGAAAGGATTCGTGGCTTTCCAGGCGTCCATGTCCCTGAATTTGAAAAAAAAGTCCTTCAGAAAATTGGGAATCACGAAGAGACCCCAAGCAAACGGGGCAGCGAAGGATCGTGCGTTGGGAGCTTTGCAGAAAAACCATCATTCTTTTACGGAATTGTGTTTTAAGTCTTGACAGGTTTTGCCCGGCCGATCTTCCAGTTGGGAATCCTCCCTATATTAAAGCCTGCAGAGTTCCGGCAAGGGGAGGTGGTCCACGTGTCAAGCCTGTGGTTTTACGAAAAAGTCCGTCCGTTTTTCCAAATTACGTATAGGTCCTTGCGGGTTTACAAAATGGTCCTTTGTGATTTTTTGTGAGGTGAAAATTTTTTTTCCCGGATTGCGTTTGGGTCCCTGGTTTGTTACTTTACGAAAAGATGTGCCCGTTAAATGCGAATCGCGAGCAAGCCCTTTTCTAATTTTTCGGAATAACGGTCAGGTCCAAAAATATAACAAATAGGTCCCCGCTCTTTACATACAGGTCCTTTCTCCGTTGCTTCCGGAAAAAATATTTTCGTGCTCCGTTTTTCCTCGTTTTTCTCGGAAAAAATGTTTTCGTGGTCCGTTTTTCTCCGAAAAAACACAAATTTGTTTTTCGTTCACGCGTGCAGCAAAATTTGTTTCCGTGATCCGTTTTTTCTCCGAGAAAAACACAAATTTGTTTTTCGTTCACGCGCATGACGTGCGCCGCACTTAGTCCTTTCTCCGTTTTTCCCGGGAAAAATGTTTTCGTGCTCCGTTTTTCCCGGAAAAAAATGTTTTCGTGGTCCGTTTTTCCAAAAAAAAAATTCGTGGTCCGTTTTTTCTTCGAAAAAAACACAAATTTGTTTTCCGTTCACCCGCGCGGCAAAATTTGTTTTCGTGATCCGTTTTTTCTCCGAAAAAATCATAAATTTGTTTTTCGTTCACGCGCGCGGCGTGCGCCGCGCTTATTGTCCTAGTAGCCTTTATAGAGGCCTGAAGCAAAGGGCAACTTCACTTATCTATGTCCTACTCCCTCCAATTCTGAACATGTGTAATTCAAGCTTTTAAATTTTATTTCTAAATATAGGGTATTCTATAATTTTAAGATAAGTCTATTTTTATTTGCATATCTCTACCATTCATTATTCCTAATACTATTTATTAATATAGGATAAAGTAACTCACAGTCCAAAAGCAATAACTGAGCTAATAAAGAAGGGTGATTTGATCACTCTATATGTACCTTGATTGAAGTATAAAATCCTAAAATATCATCTATCCAGAACAGATAGAGTATTTTTTTTACGAATAGTGTTTCCATGTATGTATTTGTAAAATTGGAGCCTATTTGTTTTAATGACAATTTTGTTTTACTAAACCTTACCAAAATTTGGTGACCAAAATATTGGTAACCAATTTGATGACCAAATTTTAGTAAGATTTAGTTAGACAAATTTGTCACCAAATCAAATAGACCCTAGAGAACTAAGGGAAAAGGAAATCTAACTAAAATTTGGTAGTAAACCAAATACTTGTCAAATTTGATCAACACTATCAAAATTTGATAAGTATTGATAACCATTGAAAGCAAACCAAACAGACCATTGCTTTCCTCTCTACCGTGAAAAGCACGGCAACTGATACCTATCGCCTACCATGTTCGGGAAGCTCGGAGGGTAACCAACACCGTGGCAGGACGAGTGACCATGGGAGCAGGCACTGTCGAGCTGCAACAGCGTGGCAGGTATGGCTAGAGAAGCGTGGTAACGCATGTGACTTCACTGCCACCTCTAGGTAGCGCGGAAGGAATTCTATCGAAGTGGGCTACACATCTGCTACCGTGGCGCTGGCTAAGCTCCTATAGCTCTAGTCACTTGTTGAGCTCTCTGAACATAGTAGGTGATAGGTATCTTCTATCGCAGTTTTCACGGTAGAGGAGAGGGTGAGACTATTATTTTTTTTTAAAAAAAAACTTAGACGGTGCAATAAGCAAAGGATTTAATCAAAGGCAGTTGGCGTTAGGGGGCACGCACCGTCCCTGACGCGTGATCCAGGTCGCGGGCTGCGGCTATCGTCAGGAGTACGTACGTGCCAACTGCCGAACAAAGGCGCGATCGGCTGGTCCTTTGCCGAGGGGCTCGGGGTGGCAATGGGCAAATGGCATGCGTGGGAGGGGCTGGGGAAGGCGGACGTGCCGTCCGGCCACGTTGGAAAAGCCATGCCCAGAAAACTTTGCCCTGTTTTTCCCTTTGTGCGTAACTTATTTATTCCTCCTCTCTTCTAAATAAAATAATAAATCTAGTTTGTTTTCTAAGCAATAAAAATCCTGAGAGACAACGTGTACCACATAAGAGCATCTCCAACAGTATCCAATATTTTTACTTCCAATACCTTCAGTTTAGGATCTTCCTAAAAATCTTTAGACCTAAAAAAAAGCCCATCCTCCAACAGCTCTCTTGTTTTTCCAAAAAGATATTTGAATTGGTCTCCGTGGGCCCTTTTCCCTTCGCGCATCTCTTTTTCTTCGGCGTTCGCGTCGCCAGTCCGAATTCCGGAGTCACGGCCTTCTGTTTGCGTCGTCTGCGCCGCCACACTACGGAAGAAAATACACGCACAAAGCATGAAGACGTGGTCGCCGGCACACGACGCAACGACGGGACGTCTGTGCGATCGCATGTGCTGATTTTTGTTTGCCACCGGTCAAAGATTTGGACGTCTTTTCTAGGTACTACTGTACTGTACTGTGATCTGGGCCAACTCCACTCTGAAGTAAGCAACAAAGCATCATACAGTACTTTGGGCAAGCTCCAGTTATATGCCTGCCAGTCTACATGATATTCAGTAATTTGCTAGTGGTTTCGTGCAAAAAAAAGTTTGAAAAAAAGCATATGAAATAGTATGTTTGAAAAAAGATGCTAAATTCTGGCAAAGCAAACAAACAAAGACTCCCACAATTTAGGAGCCTCATACTAACTCGAAATGGAAAGCAGCATGCTGGTCAACCCAGTTTATGGTATGCAGTGGATATAGAAGTAACAGATAAGCGACCAGATAATGTCGTTCAAATACACGGGATCACCTCGGTACAAGCCTCATGTTTTCCTTGCTCTCCAGTTGCATTTCATTGCCTCAGTTTTCTGCAATGAACCAAAAACAGAGGAATCAAATCCAGCAGCAACGTATGCTCGCAAGCCAACTTCTCCAACACAGAAATTGGTAGCAGGTGACATACAGAATCACATGAAACTATCAGTTTCAAATGAAACAAGTGCATTTGACGAGGTAATTTGATCTGTTCCAATAGATAATTGCATATGAATGACAAACTAATGTCCACAAAAATCAAAGCGTTTTGTCAATTTCAAACCATCCCAGTAAAGCTGACAGGTCACTTCTACCTCAAATTAACTACTTAACATATCACCTTCAAATAACTAAACAGTCCCCTAGTCCCAGGGTGTTTTGTTCCAACAACATGCAAATTAGAAGACCAGCAGATGTACTAGGTTGTGAACTGAATATCCTACAGATAGCACACAGTAACTAGGCTATTAGACGTGTTGTACGCAGATTGTCATTCCCTTTCACAGAATGTACAGCTTATGAGGTGGAGCATCTCCAACAGTTCAAACAAATGAGGAAGTGTTTGGTTTGGTTGAAACAAAATCAATTAGTAATAAGGTAATATCGAGTATTGTTTCCCACTGCATACAGGCCCAACACCTCCATGTTTATCACTCAAACGCCCAGATGCGCACGGAACTTCGCGCAGGGGTAGAGGGTGTACTTGATGGCGCTGCTGGAGCAGACGGGCCAAGAGCGCAGGCTTCATCCCGTGCGGCCACACCTTCTGCCGCACTTTCCAGATCAGAAATAGTGTCTCCCTATAAATAGGATCAGATGGTTTTCCCATGATCATCAATATAAAATGCACACTATTGCATAGGGTTACCATTTAATGCAATCAGCAATTTTCATCATCCATCACTCTCAAGGTTGCCATAGCTAAAGTAGCAGCATATAACCAAAAGATGAAGATTATAGCATGCAAGATTATAGCCTATAATATGGAAGTAATTAAGTAAAGCCTAAGAATGTATCTAAATTTCATCCATCCTAGACACTTTCAGAACAAGGATGACTAAATGAGAGCATGGAAATCTAAAAAAAACAAATACTAAAATGTCTCATCTTGCAAGCTCTTGTAGTACTGTTGCAGAGCTATTCAGAAGCACGACGCGCCATGATCTCATCTTGCAAGCTCTTGTAGTAATCTCACTGCAGATGGGGCGAACAGCAAGTAATGTCCATTGACATAATTCTCTCTTCCTCTACCATTTTCTTGTAATTGTATTTCAATTTCCTTTACCTCCAGTTTTTTGCCTCATTTGCAACCATCGCCTCTTGATCATGACCCTTTTTTATTTAGCTCTAGCCTCTCTTTCTCTAGGGTGTACAACGATTGTATCTTTCCTCTTTCTTCTTTTCTTTCTCTGCATCAAACTCTTTTTCTTTACCCCAACCGGTCTAAAGCCTCTACACAAGCATCACCTCCACCTCGCCTCAATGCTTCTTTTGCCTTCTTCTTACCAATTGGTCTCTTGGGGGCTTCGATCTCGGACGTATATTCTCAATGGTAGCATTGGTGGTACTATCAACAACGATAGCCGTGGACGTTCCGGGCTTGAATCCGTGTTGGCCTTTGGTTTTTGTTAGCGTGTTCCTTGAGTCGCTTAACCGATTCGCTTCTCATGCCACTTTGGTTGATTTCGCAATATATTCCGGCAATGCATATATTGGAATGACTTGTTGTCCTTGTCCTCGGCCTTAAACAAAGCCATTGCTTGAATAAGTCTGCACATGTCAATGAAGGATAAATACTTACTACAAGTTCCCATGTGTCATTAAGGCGTGTGCAAAATCCTAAAATTGAATAATTACCTTGTCTTGAATAGTAACCCCACTTTGCCTTCTACCCTCAATCCTTGTTAGACACCCACAAAACTTGTTCACATTCTCCGAATACCTCCCCATCGATGCAAAAGTGAACTCTCGCTCGATTCGATGTGAAGTCCTTGTTGATGTGGTAGTACTCAAAATTCTCTTCCAAAAGTACCACCCTTCCGATTAGTGCCGCATAATGTGAAATCATGTGATGAAAAATTGGTTTAGGAAAGAAATTGGCATTGCAAAGTGTTTTTGGTTATAGCATCGTTATTTGAGATACATCGCTTGATGCAATGCACTCGTGAGTGGTTGCATGGATTGACCTTGAGTCAAGTCGTGGACTTGTGCTCGTGCAGTTTTGTGTTTATTCATGTGCGGTGTTGCTCGAGGCGAACGTAGTCGATGACGGGACGAACTAGGTTCATGGAGGCGAGGTTCGGGACTAGGTTCGAGGAGGAATCGAGGTCTTGGTGGTCAAGGATGTCATGCGGGGCGTTCGGACTAGAGAACATGCACATGAAGGTTGGTTAGTCACGTATCTTGCAGTGGGCTTTGTTCATGCGTGCAAGGAATTGTTTTCGCCATGGTGGGCCAAGTTGAGATAAATATGAACTCTTTCCATGTTGGAAGTGGAGTTGTATTCAATGTCTCTGTTCTTGCATGCGTGCAAGAGTTGTTTCGGCCTTGTTGGGCCAAGTTGAGATAAATATGAACTCTTTCCATGTTGGGAGTAGAGTTGTATTCTATCTCTGTGTTTTTCTCTGTATAAATAGAGGAGGTCTCCTCTGTTTATTTTAAATGGCGTTTTGGCTTTAGGTTTTGTACTCTTGTATTGGAGTATTTTAGACAAGGAAATAAAGTTAATCCTCCATAAAGTTTCTCTCGCATTTGCTCTTGGCGGTTGTATGTTTCGACAAAAGATTACATTCTTGCGATCGGCGTGTTCGTGTTGATCTCACGTTGAAGATTGGTCGGCGCTGCTGTTGCAACGCAAGTCTGATTTTGTCCGACATAGTTGGAGCTTCAACCGGAGTTTTGTCCGTCATAGCTTTTGAGATCAATTCCGTCATCACCTTCTCCAGTCATATTGCGAAGGTAATATCTTTTAATCTGTAGATTCGATCGAGTTGATTTTTATTGGGTTTGATTCGTAATCCAATCTAGTTTCTCCAGTTAAAATTTCATATCAATCTAACGGTTGGATCTTTAGTAATCTTGTTTTTAAGTTTTGTCCATCACTAGTCTAAATTGGGTCCGTCATATTAGATCGGGATTTGTTTCAGCTGTCTTGCGAGGGACATAACTTTAGATCTATAAGTCCGATTGAGTTGATTCTTTTTGTATTAGCTTCGGAATAGAGTCTAGTTTCTGCAGTTAAAATTTCACATCAATCCAACGGTTGGATCTTTGGGAATTATTGTTTTAGTGAACGTGTGTCAGGCTGTTTTGATTTTGTCCGTCATACGCATGCATCTCAGCATCAGAGGCGAAATTTTGTCCGTCATACACACAATCTGAAGCGAAGTTTTGTCCGTCATACACGTCCAACTCTCTGTCGAACTGAAGTTTTGTCCGTCCTACATATGCAAATTTGAGTTGGTTTAACAAGGTTCTTGTTGAATACAAATTAAGCAATCTGAGTTTGTCTGGGGTGTTTCAAAAGGCAAAAAATTTGATTTTAGCTTCCGTTCAATCATTCACCCCCCTCTGATTGACGTCATCCGATCCTACAAGTGGTATCAGAGCAAGGTTGAGGTATGGCGTCAGATAAGTATGTTAATCGTCCTCCTATGCTTAATGATTCAAATTTTCCTTACTGGAAAAGTCGCATGCAATCCTATATTGAAGCTCAAGGTAATGATGTTTGGCGCAAAGTTTCTCGCATATGATGTTCGAGATATAGTCACTAATGATAATAAAGCGACGTTGATTTAAATGCTAAAGCTAAAAACTTGATTTTTCAAGGAATCTCTAAAAAGAATTTGATCGAGTTTCTCATTTGCGTTACGCACATTACATTTGGAAGACATTATGTGACTATCATGAAGGTTTAACTAAGATTAAGAAAGTGCGCAAAAATATTTACCAAAAGGACTTTTCGATTTTGTAATGAGACCGGTGAATCAATTGATGATCTTTACTCTCGATTTGAGAAAATCTTGTGCAATTTTGCGTGGTGTTGGAGTTAACAATTACGTGAGGAGAATGCTAGTAAGATTTTGAGATCTCGACTCTGAATGGCGCATGGTTATTCTTGCAATCAATCAAAGCTGTTGATTTGGATACATTGACCATGGATGACTGTATTCTAGGTTGAAAACTTATGAGATGGATTCTTTATCACCTAGAGTGATAAAACCTCTACACATGCACTTGTTGCTAACTTGACCGTCTTCGGATTACCATCTTACATCTCCTTATGCGCATTAGCTTCTTTTCGGATGAGCAGTTTGAGATGCTCCTGAAGAAGATCTTGTACTCATTTCTTCACGTATTGTCAAAGCACTCAACAATGTGAGGATGAGGAGGCGTGGAGGTACTACTTGAGGTCTTTCAAGCTGCTTTGAGTGTGGTCTTCCGGGCATATCAAAGCAAATTGTCCCAAGTTGAAAAAGAAGGAAGAAAGGAACCAACATGCAGCTCAAGGCGTACTACTCCTAGGCGTTCCAATTTTGAAAAGTCGCTAAGAAAGTCTTAGCTGTCTTGGAGGAGTGCGATCTTAGTGATGTGGACTTTGAGAGTGACAATGAGCCATGGGACAAGAAGGAGATCTTGATGATGACTTCAACGGCATGTGCTTTATGGCTAAAAGGGATAATGCAGTGATTCGATTTTGATGAGGTAGGACCTTCTTATGATGAACTTGAATATGCTATGGTTAAATTAGCTTCGAACTTAAAAAATCTAAGAAGGCTCTTAAAGAAAAAGATCTAGAAATTGATTGTTCCAATTCGAAATTGCAAGGCTTAGATCTTTGATTCACGATGATGATGCTGTAAGTCATGTGCTTTAATTCACAATGAGCTTGTTTCACTTAGGAAAGAATATGCTTCTTTGATAAAGCAAGATAGGGAAAATGAGAAACAAATGAAAAATGCTAGCTGTTCAACCATTGATCTGCATGATTCAACTTCTTGTTCAAAATGCTCCATACTGGAATTGAAGTTACATGATGCAAATGCTAGAGTTTCTCAAATGACAGATGCCTTGCTCACTCATGAAGTTCTTTCCTGCTCAAATTGTCGAAAACAGAAAGGAATAGTGGATGTTCCCTGTAACAATTGTTTAACTCTGTCTAGAAAGGTTGATTACTTGGAAAAATCATTAGAACGTTTCACTAAAGGAAAGAAAAACCTAAACATGATTTTGGATCAATCAAAAGTCAGCACTCATAACAAAGGTTTAGGTTTTGATTCTTATGCTCATCATAAAACACATGTTCCCCTTTGTTGTTCAAGTTCTTGAAAGTGGAAAGTTTGAAATTGCAAATGAGCCTAAGAAAAGCGTCTTTAAATCTCTTTGGAATGTTATCTTCTCTTGTGATGAATGCAAATGTTGCTTCTACTTCTAAAGTTAAACATACATTAAGTATACTTGCACTCATTGTGGAAGAGATGGACATCTAGTAGATTTTTGCTTTAGGCTAGCCAAACAACAGAAGCAAGAAAAAGCTAAGGCTAGGTCTAATTTCAGACAGGCACGCTTTACTCCTCATTATGTGCCTAAGGTGATGCGAACACCTTTTGTTGCAAGAAACACGAGAAACAGCAAAACTGATTTTGTATACAAGTATACTCGTGCTGTGCCTACTCGTCGTGTGTCTCAGTGCTGGATTCCTAAAAGCCTTTTATCTAACCCCAGTACTGAGACATCGACATTCTCTTTTGTGTAGGTTGTGAAAGAGAGGAAGGAGAACATATGGTTCATAGATTCTGGATGTTCAAGACATATGACTGGTGATTCAAAATGGTTCTCCTCCCTCACACAAAGTTCTGGTGATGAGGTCATCACTTTTGGCGACAATTCAAAGGGAAGAATTCTTGGAAGAGGAATTGTGCGAGTAAATGAAAACTTCATTCTCAAGGATGTAGCTTTGGTAAGCAAGCTCAAATATAATCTGCTCTCAGTTTCTCAGTTGCTTGATGAAGATCTTGAGGTAAGATTTCAGAAAAATTCTTGTCGTATATTGGATGTTTCTGAAAATCTAGTATGCAACATCACTCGCATTGGTCGCTTGTTTAAAGGTGATTTTTCATGTTCATCATCTGAAATGACATGTCTTGTATCTCATGTTTCAAAAGATCTAACTTTTTGGCATCGTAGACTTGGTCATATTGGTTTTGATCACCTTTCACGCATTAGTAAATCAAACTTGCTCGAGGTTTGCACTGAATTAAAGTATGACAAAACAAGTAATTTGACTTGCTCTCCTGTCAACATGGAAAAATAGTGCACCACCACATTTTCCTATTTACTGCTGTTATGACTAATGCTCCAGTCGGCTTTTACATATGGACATGGTTGGACCGGCAAGAGTAAAATCTGCGGGAGATAAGTGGTATGTTCTTGTGATTGTAGATGATTACTCGAGGTACTCTTGGGTATATTTCATGACTACCAAAGATGAAGCTTTTGAATTGTTTCAAGAGTTTGCATTAAGGTTGCTCAAGGAATTGCTGAAGCATAAAGTAATTAGGAGTGATAATGGAGGAGAATTCAAGAACACTCTTTTGCTACTTTCATTACGAACATGGAATTGAGCATCAATTTTCTTACCTTTCGAGTTCCTCAACAAAATGGTGTTGTTGAGAGGAAAAATCGCACACTAGTTGAGATGGCTAGAACAATGCTTGATGAATATTCTACTCCTAGGAAGTTTTGGGCTGAAGCTATTTCTACTGCTTGCTACATTTCAAATAGATTATTTTTGAGAGCAAAGCTTCATAGAACTTCTTATGAACTTCGGTTTGGACGTACTCCTAACATCTCTCACATGCGTGTTTTTGGTTGCAAATGTTTTATTCTCAAACATGGAAACCTTGATAAGTTTGAATCAAGATGCTCAGATGGATTGTTTCTTGGTTATGCTCTTCACACTCGTGGTTACCGTGTGCTGAATTTAGAAACTAACAAAATTGTTGAGACTTGTGAAGTCACTTTTGATGAGGCTAGTCTTGGTACTAGACCGAATTTTCGAGGACACAAGTTACTTGCAATTCGAAAGTATATTTTTGGAAGAAAGTGATGATGAAGATGAAGATGAAAGTGGTAATCAAGTTGGCAACTCGATTGACCAATTCAACCACAGGGAGAAAATCAGCAAGCATCTTCGGAAATTCTTCCAGCAAACACACATGATATTGGACCTCAGGCAACTTCAGAAATTTCAGCACCATTGCACATTCAACGAAGACATCCTCCTAAACAAATGATTGGTGAGTTAAATGTGCGTGTGCTTCGAAACAGGTACAATACTAATGACTCATATGCTCATACTGCTTTTGTTGCATCCTTTGAACCCCAAGATGTAAGTCACGCATTATCTGATGAGTCTTGGATTAATGCCATGCATGAGGAACTTGAGAATTTGAGCATAATAAGGTTTGGGTTTTAGTTCCACCTCCTTTAGGTCAGAATATCATTGGAACTAAATGGGTTTTTAAGAATAAACAAAGTCAAGATGGGGTTGTTGTTAGAAACAAAGCTAGATTGGTTGCTCAAGGTTTTTCTCAAATTGAAGGACTTGATTTTGATGAAACTTTTGCACCTGTTGCTAGACTTGAAGCCATTAGAATTTTGTTGGCCTTTCTTTGCATCTAAAGGTTTTAGATTGTATCAAATGGACGTCAAAAGTGCTTTTTTAAATGGTTTTATCTCTGAAGAAGTTTATGTCAAACAACCTCCTGAATTTGAAAATCCGAAATACCCAGACCATGTTTTTAAGTTGTCCAAAGCTTTATATGGTTTAAAACAAGCTCCTCGGGCTTGGTATGATAGGCTTAAATCATATTTGCTGGAAAATGATTTTGAAATGGGCAAAGTTGATAAAACCTTGTTTTCTCTCAAGCATGGCAATGATCATTACTTGTTGATTTATGTGGATGATATCATTTTTGGTGGTACTTCTCATGCTCTGGTTGCCAAGTTTTGAGACACTATGAGCGAGGAATTTGAGATGAGTATGATGGGTGAGCTCACATACTTTACGGGTTTACAAGTCAAGCAAACAAGGCAAGGTATCTTTGTTCACCAAGCGAAGTACACAAAAGATCTCCTTGACGTTTTGAGATGGAATCATGCAAACCAATTTCCACACCTATTGGCACAACAACTACTTTGGATCCGGATGAAGAAGGAGAACCGGTTAACAAAAGGAGTATCGAAGCATGATTGGATCGCTTCTTTATCTCTTTGCTTCAAGACCGGACATACACTTTGCGGTATGTTTATGTGCTCGTTTTCAAGCTTCCCCACGTGCTTCTCATCGTCAAGCGGTAAAAGCGAATTCTTCGCTATTACAATCCACTTTAGAGTTTGGCTTATGGTACTCCTCATCATCATGTTTATCACTTAGAGCCTTCTCGATGCTGATTTTGCGGGTTGTAGAATTAACAGAAAAGTACCTCTGGAACATGTCATTTTATTGGTACATCTTTAGTTGCTTGGTCATCTAGAAAACAAGTTTCATTGCTCTCTCAAGCTGCTGAATCTGAATATGTTCTTCTTGCCGCATGTTGTGCTCAAGTGCTTTGGATGATATCAACTTTAAAGGATTTTGGATTAATTATAGATAGTGTTCCACTTTTACGTGATAACACTAGTGCTATTAATATTGCTAAAAATCGATTGCAACATTCTCGAACAAAGCATATTGATATTCGTTATCATTTTCTTGAGCTCATGTGGAAAAGGAGATGTTGTGTTGCATTTTGTTGATTCGAGTTGCAAATCGTGATATTTTCACAAAACCACTTGATGCTTCTCGATTTGCCTTTTTGAGGGAGAGTGGCGTTATGCACCCCATGAGCTTGTTTTGAGGGGAGTTTTATGTCAAGTCTGTTACTTAATGAGCTTACTTTATCATATTTCTTTATATATTATGTAATTAAGCTTATATATGATAATCTAAATTGTCCTACTTGAACTAAAAGTGACATTGTGGAATTCCTTAGTTTAATTGTTTATAGCGCATGCTCTGTGATATCTTCTTTGTTATAGGCCTAATATTGAATCCTCTTGACAAAGTTGGGCTATGAAGCATGTGTGTTTTCACTTTACTCTTTCATAGACCATTTAATCTCTTTGCATGTTTACAATAAAAGAAAAGGAATAAAAAAAGGGGCTCAAATCTGCAAGAAGCTTGTCAAAATTATCAACATGTGCAAAAGCTTCAAGATGTATGCTTGAGCATGCCATTCCCTAAAAGATAAGATGTATGCTACAAGCATGCCATTCCACTGAAAGATAAGATGTATGCTTCAAGCATGCCATTCATTGAAAATAAAAAAGTATGCTTCAAGCATGCCACATCTTTGTTCTTGTTATCAAGATTATTTTGGTCTACTAATTGGAGTTGAAACTACTTGCTTGCCTGAGTTGTTAGTTGCTTCAGTTTTGGGCCTAGTTTTTTGCCAAGATTGTGCTTAGTACTTGGCTATAGTTGATTAAATTGAGGTTGAGATGCATGTCACTTCCTAACTTGATTAAATAATATTAAGTTCGTGTATTATGCTTATTATGTGATATATACGGTTATATGATCAAGAAAGCTCATTGGTTCTTTTCTTGGCACTCATTTGTTTTTCCTTCTTTGAAATCATTGTCAAAGGGGAAGAAAGCTTACATTAGGGAGAAGTAAAATGTTTTATTGACAAAAGGAGAATTTTTGGAGTCAAAGGGAGAAAATTTTGTGCACATTCGCTTCTTTTAGGAGAGATTTTTCCTTTGTGTTTTTGATCACTTTGCTTTTTGTTTTAAAATGAAATTTCTTAAAATCTTTTTCTTGTGAAGTGAATGCCGATGTTACTGTTCTAAGCGGTGTTGCCAATGTTTTCATCAAGGGAGATTGTGAAATCATGTGATGAAAAATTGGTTTAGGAAAGAAATTGGCATTGCAAAGTGTTTTTGGTTATAGCATCGTTATTTGAGATACATCGCTTGATGCAATGCACTCGTGAGTGGTTGCATGGATTGACCTTGAGTCAAGTCGTGGACTTGTGCTCGTGCTGCGTTTTTGTGTTTATTCATGTGCGAGTGTTGCTCGAGGCGAACGTAGTCGATGACGGGACGAACTAGGTTCATGGAGGCGAGGTTTGGGACTAGGTTCGAGGAGGAATCGAGGTCTTGGTGGTCAAGGATGTCATGCGGGACGTTCGGGCTAGAGAACATGCACATGAAGGTTTGGTTAGTCACGTATCTTGTGCGGTGGGCTGTTCATGCGTGCAAGGAATTGTTTTCGCCATGGTGGGCCAAGTTGAGATAGATATGAACTCTTTCCATGTTGGAAGTGGAGTTGTATTCAATGTCTCTGTTCTTGCATGCGTGCAAGAGTTGTTTTCGGCCTTGTTGGGCCAAGTTGAGATAAATATGAACTCTTTCCATGTTGGGAGTAGAGTTGTATTCTATCTCGTGTTTTTCTCTGTATAAATAGAGGAGGTCTCCTCTGTTTATTTTAAATGGCGTTTTGGCTTTAGGTTTTGTACTCTTGTGTTGGAGTATTTTAGACAAGGAAATAAAGTTAATCCTCCAGAAAGTTTCTCTCGCATTTGCTCTTGGCGGCTGTATGTTTCGGCAAAAGATTCTGTTCTTGCAGTCGGCGTGTTCGTGTTGATCTCACGGTGAAGATTGGTCGGCGCTCTTTGTTGCAACGCAAGTCTGATTTTTGTCCGACATAGTTGGAGCTTCAACCGGAGTTTTGTCCGTCATAGCTTTTGAGATCAATTCCCGTCATCACCTGCTCCAGTCATATTGCGAAGGTAATATCTTTTAATCTGTAGATCCGATCGAGTTGATTTTTATTGGGTTTGATTCGTAATCCAATCTAGTTTCTCCAGTTAAAATTTCATATCAATCTAACGGTTGGATCTTTAGTAATCTTGTTTTTAAGTTTTGTCCGTCACTAGTCTAAATTGGGTCCGTCATATTAGATCGGGATTTGTTTCAGCTGTCTTGCGAGGGACATAACTTTAGATCTATAAGTCCGATTGAGTTGATTCTTTTTGTATTAGCTTCGGAATAGAGTCTAGTTTCTGCAGTTAAAATTTCACATCAATCCAACGGTTGGATCTTTGGGAATTATTGTTTTAGTGAACGTGTGTCAGGCTGTTTTGATTTTGTCCGTCATACGCATGCATCTCAGCATCAGAGGCGAAATTTTGTCCGTCATACACACAATCTGAAGCGAAGTTTTGTCCGTCATACACGTCCAACTCTCTGTCCGAACTGAAGTTTTGTCCGTCCTACATATGCAAATTTGAGTTGGTTTAACAAGGTTCTTGTTGAATACAAATTAAGCAATCTGAGTTTGTCTGGAGTGTTTCAAAAGGCAAAAATTTGATTTTAGCTTCCGTTCAATCATTCATTGACGCCATCCGATCCCATCTTGGAAACAAAACGATTGGCGCCATCCGATCCTACAAAAAGAAAAAATGCATCATGAGTCATAATGCTACATATTGTTTACCCTAAATCATTATCCTGATAAAGTAACTAGGGAATAGGAAATGACAGGAATGCTATTGCAGAATTTCTATACCTTATCCACATGTTTGCTAATTACCCTTACATTGACATGAAGAAATCAGACATAAGCGCCTACCTTATCACTAAAGACCAAACAGCTCCTTGATTTCCAGACACAGGACATATCAAGTCCAAGCATAACCAGAGCTCAACAACAATTCACTCAAATGTGAATCCAGAACCCTGCTCGCTACCTACTAATCCAACCAAATCTCAATTGCTAGATATGTCCATCTCACCAACAAAAACCAAGATAACACCCAATCTTGCCGAGTCAAGTCCTAAGATTGCCAAAGGCTAAACCCAAACGGGTGAAAAGAGGCGATTCTCATCTTTGGTGCTGGTGGTTTACCTCGCCTTCCTCGGTCTGCGAGATGATCGGAGGCCGTCCTTGTTGCCGGCGGGGCCGAGATGCGGCGAGGCGGCACGGAGCCGGAGCTACGGTGGTGGCGGCGAGGCTGCTGGCGAAGCGGATCCGGGAGCTGCGGCCGGAGATGGTGGCTGGGCGCTGGACAGACGGTGGCGGAAGTCTTGGCGTCTCGGTCGCGGCGCGGCTCCTCGCCTAGCGGTGCAAAAGGCCCTCTTGATGACCCGTCCGGCCTCCAACGCACCCAAATGCGATGCCGGCGCTCCGCGTGGGGTGGAGGGTGGAGCTCGGCTGGGATGGCGCGAATGAATTTCTATACGCGGGAGAAGGAAAAACATCGACGCGGGAGTGGATTGGGAAAGCGGGGAGCGGCGAATTTCTAGCGAGTTCGGCAGGCGATTTTGGGCGTGCGGAGAAAAAGGGACTCGAGTAGGGCGACTGTTGGAACGATAGTTTTCTCATTTACTTCCAAAACATGGTTTTAGGAGTAAGGATAAGGAATTGTTGGAGATGCTCTAAGAGCAACTCTAACCCACCCCCTAAACCTCTTCCTATCCTAAATTATAAGGAGACTTAGAAAAATATAAGCTCCAACCCAACCCCTATTATAAACCCCTATTTTAGGGAGATACTCTCTTACCCCTACATGTAGGGGGCTTCTCTTTGCCTCTATTATTTTCTTTGGTATTTTTTTATTCATTTTAAAATAATAATTCATAGGTGCAAAGTAATAATAATGTTTAGATAAATAATAGGGGTGAGTAATAGGGAGTATGGGTTGGAGACAAATTTGATATAAAGTACCCCTAATTTTTATACCACCCCTAAATGAGTGATTTAGGGGGGAAATATAGGGGTTTGGGTTGGAGTTGCTCTAACGTGCTCATATGCTGTAGTAGGTTATTAGCATCACAGCTCCCCTTTCTGCTGAGCTCGAGTACCGTGGTACCCTATCGTGCTATGCCGTCTTAGCTCGACAACAAGGTACTTGCCGCGATCGCTACGGCTACCATAGGTCTAACCATCTACTGCTGTTTTCGTGGTCAGCTATAGACTAATTTTGTAAATTTATTTGCAGTGAGCCATATAGAAAAGAAAAGCCGTGTGAGCCGTCTAAAAAAGCTAAGTATTCCCATGGTTGGTTTGCGGCAGCGCGTGCCGTGCCGGGGGGCTAAGCCTTTCCGTTTCGCCGGCTGAATCGCTAGGTTTGGATCCGCCGCTGCCGCAGGCGCGTGGCGGATCTATATGTACTACCTACCAACCTTATGACGGTACGTACCTGCAGGCTAGAGCGTTGCTGCCATATTAACGACTGCATCGGATACTTCTTATCGCTTGATGAATCTATTATCTGTTCCAAGTTCCAACACCCGACCATGAAATAATTGACTCCATTTGGGACACGCGATTTGGATGGGTTCTTTAGGATCGCATTGTTTTCAGGAAAGAGAAAATTCATATGTTCCAGTCACAACTGGCGTGACATAGAAAGGCAGAGAGATCTGTACTAGAACACCGTAGCAAGTTACTGTCGAAAAATCTATGAAGCAGGAAACTGTACTCTATTGTAGCATAATTACTTTAGCAATATTGAGTGCAATTTGCACAATTCGCTCCGAATCCAGCGGTTGAGAAATCACCCAATGACCCAAAGGAAGAGAAATGTTCACTTCCGATGCGATTCCGTTCCAAATAGGTCCTGATTATGAGCTTGCTTTGCTGTCTCGTGATTATGAGCTTGCTTTGCTGTCTCGTGATTGGAGCTGGTTTCTTCAATGATAGGGCGGACATTGGATTGATTTAGACTCAACTGACGTCCACTACTATTTCAATATACTTCGCGCGTATGTACTAGGATTATACATGTGGAATAATCCTGATTCACTACAAGTGCATAATTACTCCACTAATACAAGACACTTCGCGAGTGTGTGATAAACACAGTGCTACCCTCTGAAGTCTCTTTAGTCTTCACGCTTTGTAAACAAGAGGTACCGTCAGTTCCGCCAGAGGACACCACACCATATTGCTGCTGCCATATCTGTCAATCTGTGTAGCCGTGTACGTTTCCAGTACGAGTCCAAAGATAGAGATACTACTGGTAGTGCTACAGAAAATACATGTTCCTGTGTCAACAAACCATGTCCTTTCAACCTTAAAATGGCTGAACAATACGGCCATACCCATGGATTTGAAAGCTTCCTTCAGAGAGACAGCATCGCATGTGATCGCAGTGGGGATTTCAACAGCATCGGTTTCAGCAGCAACCAACCAGTTCAGCTAACACATTAATAAACATACCACACTTATGTACGTAGCACATGGTGAAAGCTTGCTATGGATCTCAGATGAGCTTCTCTCCGTTTATTACACAGACGCAGAACTCTTACAGTCTTTCTAGATCTGTGGAGGCAAAGACATCAGGCATCCATTGTGCCCTGCCTCATGTCCAAGGCATCGCCTTTTAAGGATTGACTACATATTCTTCCTGAAGCAATTAAATAAAGTTTTTCCTGTAATTAAATTGCCAGATCATTCGAAGAGTATGCGTGGTAATTGAACTGTAGAGTTGCCTTTTCCATTTCCAAATATGGCAAGACTGGAGTAACTGACATATTAATATGTATCTGCAATAAGAGATAGATTTGTGCTCCCATAGCCCCATCGTATCTACACATATATATGTAAATCCGATCAAAAGCATTTGAATGAAGCACAAGCATAATGCAAGCAGAATCAATGCTGATTTAGTAAACCACCACGCAGATTCCATACTGTGAAGAAATTTTTTGTTCAGAACAAGCATGACATTATTTATTCCATAACAAAACCTTTGATTACAGACATAATTATGAGCTAATATTTTACATTCTACATTTTGATTAAGAAGCAAGCACCCACCTGTATTCTGAACAAATTCTCAAACCTATTTCATGATTTTCCTGCTTGGAAGAACTGGGGAAACAGTGGTGATATTATTATTTGTTTGCTTTCACTTTCTTGTCAGTTCATGTTGCTCTTACCTGCTTTGATGAAGCACCAAATGGAAGCTCTGATCTATACAAAATCAAGGTCTCCACAAGCTGCATCGTCCAATACATTCCTTTCCAGGCCTGTGCTCGCTGCTTCTTCCAATACATTGTCAAGGTTTATGCTTTCTTCCTCTTCCAGTTTTTCTGTGTCAGGGTCTCCCTTTGTTGCCTCTCCGGTACTATTATCTGGGTAAACCCTTATCCTGATGCGCTTGTCTTTGACGTATCGGTATTCTCATTTTGGTGGTGGATATTTCTTTTTAATATTTCGTATTTGTCCAACATCTCTAGCTTCTGAAATACCTCACAGGGCATCCTGACAATTGAATCATCAGGTCTAACACCCAGCTCTTCCATATCAGCAAAAATCTGGATGAGTTAAGAGGAAGACATTAAACAAACACTCAATGGAAGAAGTAGAACAGCCCATGAGATAAGTATCATTCTTTTACCTATGTTTCTCTTAAGCATATCTTTTGTACCACAAAAAATGTTGATATAAGAACATCAAGCGTAAGTTCAATCCAACGTAGAGTACAACTATAGAAAGTTCCCAGCATATGAATAGTTTTTCTAACAATATGACTGATTATCTACTTCACAAGCTGATCCTGAGAAATTTATTGATCGAAGTCCAAACCTCTAAGATCATTGCACAGCTAGGTGGAAAGAAACGCAGCAGCGAATAAAATTAAGAAAGAGTAAAGTAACTTTTACATCTTACTATTTTACTAAGTATTAGCAGATAATTTTCAGAAGTATAGTTATTGCCCTCCATTCAAGTAGGACCAAATGGTGACAAATCTACAACTACAAGATTGTACAGTAAAAAAAGTAACAACATATTTGGTTTTCCTACCTCAAACATCTTTTGGTATGATCCCCAACTGTAACACAAGGAGATCATTCTCATGAAAAAAGTATGGGCAAACACTCAAAATATCATGAGAATATCTTTCCAAATAGCTCTTCTGCTTCCTCAACTGGTCCATCCTCAATTAAAGCATTTAACAAAGTGTAATAGCTTCCCATGGTCTTCCCTTGACCTTTGTTGAACATCCATTTAATAACCTAAACCACAGATCATGTAGTTATTGTCTTGATACAGAAAAATAATGTATTACTAAATGGGAGGAGCTAATTCTAGATATTCATGGATTAACTTGTCCCGGCACGTGGTTACAATAGACAAATAAAATTCATCAAGATTTCACTAGAAATACATGATAGAAACATATCAGGAAATATAATCAAGTCAATGTAGCATTTCACACAAAAAAGTATGAGCACTCATTTAATACCTGAATGATCCTTTTCAATTCCTTTTCATCTTGAAGCGTCTTCAGTGCCTTCTTTACTGCTATCAAGGGAAACTCCAGTTCCCATGCAATAAATGAATCAAGAGCACCATAAACTTCCTCCTTTACATTAGACAAAATTTAAGGCCCTGTTTGGAAGCAATGAATTTTCATAGTTTCTAGGCAATACCATAGTTTCTAAGAATACCATGGTATTTTATACCAAAAGGTGTTTGGTTACCATGCTAAAAACTGTATTAAAAACTATGGTTTGGTAGATACCATTGTATTTTTGGAGTATTTGAAACTCCACTTCAACCCAAAGTTTTCATGGTTTTGACTAGCTTCTTGTCTATTTCCACTCAAATACTATGGTTTGTGATATTGCATCCAAACAGTTGGTAGTTCTAAGAGATACCATGGTTTTAAAGGGGTTTGGTAAAACCATGGTATTCATGACAAAACAATTGCAAACCATAGTATACCAAAACCATAGTTTTGAAAAATTATGCTTCCAAACAGGGCCTAATCTACAGGAGATGACAAAATACTTAACAGTTTGAAACCACTCGAGGCAAAAGCAATATGTAACTGCAAAAGGGTTCCTCCAAAAGGTAAAATGAAGCACTTGGCTATGCAATCTCTTGGTGCGTACATAATAGAGAACACATAATCGCAATTTGTTAAAAACTTTGAAATGACGACGACTATTGAAAGCCGAAGAGTTGATGCTGAAACCTGGAGTAGAGAACAATTGTTGCTGAGTAGGCATGAAGTAATCGGGCAATCTGACATCCCAGCAGGAGAATAGACTCTACTTATAGTTACAATAGCGAAATGTAGAAGAACCTCACACATTGGACAAGCTTTTGTGACTTTGAAATGGTTTCGATTCTCTTACGAGTTTTCCACGCGCGAGGATATCTTGGCCTTGGGCCCCTGGCGCCACACACCTGTGCCACAGGTTGTTTTTTTGATAAAGGAAGCTTTTATTAATCTTAGTAAATTGTTGTGCCACAGGTTGTAAAATCAGCAAGTATCAGGGTAAGCACTACCAGCAAAATCGCAACAAGCACGTGCTGTTCAGGAGGATTAAGCTCACCACTAAAGAATTGAACTTTTGAGGATGTGGAACAGCAAATTTTTTCCAATGCTAGACCAAATGTAGGCGACCCATATCTCAAGCAAAACATTCTGTAATCTGTAGCAGAAGAAGTTCGAAAATATCCCAGTAAGCATATAAGTAACCGATAGTTTTTGAGAAATTTTACAATACACAACATAGGTAGTAAGTAGTGGTAGTAGAAATTAAATCTATCCATATATTTCTCAAGGGTATTTTAGACTTTTTCTATCCATTCAACAGGGGCATTTTAGACTTTTCCTAATTTGTTTTGACCCGTTCTGTCAGGAGCGACGAACATCGCCACGCCGCCACCCGCCGGACTTCTCTCAAGGGAGTTAGCCTCGAAAGCGAAGAAAGTCGGGACGAGGCTCGACGCAGATCCGCCGGCGTTCACGCGCACTGGGCGCCAACCAGACTCGTGCTTGGGCCGAGCTGTTCCGAAGTCCTGGCAATGGGATCTGACGGATCACTCCCGGACGCTCCGCCCAGCGCCGAGGGTTCCAGACCGCAGCATTAACCGTCAGTGATCTCAAGGCTCAAGACCATGGTCGTTCCCACCGGTGTCAGGCGCGGGAGCCTCGACTCGTTCCGGGTAAGAGTCGGATCTGGCTTACGCAGGACTATGACCAACGAAGCGCTCGTCTCCGCTTTACTTGCAGATGGCATATCTGGACGGCCTTCGCCGGCGGTGCCGCGCGTTCAAGGCTCACGACGAAGGCTTGACGGGACTAAAACCCGACGAAGTTTCTGTCCATCTATTCGACCGCTATCCTAGCGCTTGCGAGGATGATGTTTCAGAATGGCTAACTACCTCCCGACCGCGGCGGGACGGGCCGCTGGACCTCGCTTTTCAATCGGCTCGGCTCTTCTGCGTCGTGGCGCCAGATCCAGAGCGCTTCGCTTCTAATCAGAGTTGTTATGAGCGTCGCGGTAGCGGAGAAAGACCGGATCGCATCAGTGGGAAAACGAGCCACTACTGCGACTTTGTGCGGCGATTCATCCGCACAAGGAACCTGATCCCGAAAGCATTTTCGACGAGGCTGTTATCAAAGCCTTCAAGTTCGGTCCGCGACGACGCTCTCACCGAGGACCCGAGATCACGCCGAGGCTCGGCCAGAACAAGCTCTTCCGCATGGCGGAGCGCAGACGCGGATCGCCGATGATGCCGCCCGTTGGAAACGCCGATTACGACTCAAGGTAAGCTTGGTCGAACCAAATGTGAGGTAGGGTTTCGCCCAACTCAGCGCTTTACCAAGGCACCTCCAAGAAGTTAGCGCGACCGCAGGGGCGGCGAGGGCCGCCGCGGTGATAGTCTTCGGCGGATGGCTAGCGCGAGGTCCTCGAGGTCCGAGGCCGAGCTCGAGGATTTCTAAGCCTCGCCAAGGTCGCACTCTCCTCAGCGGCTAAGAACCAGCCTTCTGTTAGAGCGGCTTAACGCGCCGATTCCGACGGGCCGATGTTTCGACCGCTGAGACCAAGGTCGCCGGGATATGATTTAGTCAAATTCCCGCTTTATTCCATAGGGGTTTACGCCACGACCTGCGGGCTTGCAGGCTTGGCAGAATAAGTTGCCGGACGCCTTTCACGATGGGCGGGTGAGATGCCCGTGTTCTGAAGGATGATTTAACCACCGACTGGTGAATGCCGAGCGGAGCACGGCGACCTCGATTTGAGTTCCAAAGCGAGCGCCGGATCGACGTCATCTTGGCTGGCTTCGGCGCATACTGCATCGCAGCGCTGAAAGTTAAAGAGGCACATGACCATCTATCAAATGCTGAAGCCCTCGAACAGCTCCCTCGCAAGGGCTGGGGCCACCATCACCTTCTCCAAGCAAGCGCCCCGTGTATGGCCCGAGACTCCAAGACCGCTTTTGGTCGTGACTCCCCGACCATAAGCAACACCACACTACGGTCGTGTCATGGTCGATCGGCGGCAAGCTCTCTTAACTTGTTGCAGCGGAGCGCCGACCGAATGCAGATTCCTCTTGGTCAAGGTCAAGAGCATCACCATACCATTCTTTTGGGATAGTCCTCGGAGCTCGACCACCCCGGTGGCGGTGTCGTTTACCCGCCACCTTCGGCGGCTCGACAACTTCCGCACCGAGTTGATCACCTTTGAGGTGGTCTGAGGGCTTACCTCTCATAACGCCATCCTCTAGGTACGGCCTGGTCAAGTTCATGGCAACCAACCACTATGGCCATCGATGCATGAAGTCGTTGCCCAACGGAAGGCCATCAATGCGTCGCAGGCGCACCAAGCGGGCGCGATGGTCGCATGAGACCAAGGCCTTGGCCTGCCGGGCGTTGCCGCCTGGCAGGGCCCGAGGCGTCGATCAAGAACGCCCGCCGTAGGCGGCGATCCAAGCCAATGGGCAACGAAGGCCGTGCCGCTTTTGATGAGAATGACCCGGCCAAAAGTACCATCGCCTCTCCGAAAGTTGAGTTCCAAATAGGAACTCGAGCTCGCCACCTTCCTTCGCGCCAACAAGGGATATTTGCTTGGGAGCCCGCTGGACATGCTCGGCCCCAAGGAAGGTGATCGAGCACAAGTTGCGTGTGGGACCTGCCTCTGACCAGACGCCAGAGCCGCGTCTGTTTCCTGAGAAGGTCGCAGCCATCAAGGAGAACCTTGATAAGCTCTTGAAGGCCGGGCTTATTCGTGAGATCAATTACTCGAATGGCTGCAAACCCGGATATCGTGCGAAGAAGGAGGGAAGTGGAGAATGAATGCGCCGATCATACGGGGTTGAACTCGGCTGTCCTGGTTGACAACTTCGCTTCCGCCAGATCGACCAGATCGCCGACTCCACCGCGAATGCCAAGATGTCGAGCTTCTTGATGCTTATCGGGTACCACCAGATTGCCGGGCGGTCGAGGACGAGAGCAAGACTTCCTTCATCACACCGCTTGGCACCTATTGCTATACGACCATGTCGTTTCGGTTCGCGCAATGTGGGCCACCTTTCAATCGACTAATGACCAAGACTTTCGATGCCACGTAGATCTACGAACCTTGAAGTCTACGTGGGATCGACATCATCGTTAAAAGCCCCTCCGAGGGCGAACCATGTTCACGACCCGAGGAGACCTTTCGCCAACCCGAACTGTGCACAAGATCAAGCTCAACCCCGAGAAGCGCGTGGTTCTAAGGCGCGCGTCCGGTAGGTGTTTCGGCTACATGATCGGGGGCTCTGGGTTGGTCCAAACCCGAGAAGATCGAGGCGATCGAGAAGATGGCACCTCCGGACCCGATCAAGCAGTGCAAAGCCTCACCGCCGCGATGGTCAGCCAGAAGCAGATTCATCTCGAGGCTCGGCGAAGCTGGCTTCCATTCTTCCAGACCTTGCGCAAGTCTTGGACTTTCGAGTGGACTCCGTGAGGCCCAGCGATCCTTCTCGACAATCTCAAGGCATGCACTGCCGCCCCCACTCCCTCATACAACGCCGTACTGGTGAGAAGTTCTTGCCAGACCGCAGCCCAACCCTCAAGTCATTAGTGCCGCCATGGTGGCGGAACGGGGTCTCAAGAAGACCCCATTTATTAGGCGTCACGAGGTCGTCAGACGGGTTCGGAGGAGCGCCACCCGCAGTACAAAAGCTTTTATATGCTCTTCTCATGGCTCGCAGAAGCTTCAGACTACTTCGAGCATTCCTGGTCGCCCCTGAGCAAATTTCACGGAGACATCCCGAGAACCCGGAAGGTGGCGGACGACCGCTAAGTGGGCCATGGAACTCGCGGCGTTCGACGCCCAAGTAAATGCGGGCGCTGAACGACCATAAAGTCGCAAGTATCACGACTTTTGTGGTCGGCGACGACGCTGCAGCTCGCTATCGAGCCCCAGACGAGGAAGAAAAACCTGGGTCATGTTCTTCGACCGCTCGAGGTCCTTCAAACGCCGCTGCAGATACTTATCCTCTCACCGCCGCTGTGACGAGTTGAGGTACGCCATTCGCTTTTGCTTCCCAAATACCAACAATGTGGCGGTATACGAAGCCTCCCGCCGGGCTTACGAAGCTTGCAAGGCTTTGGGGTGTGCGCCACTGGTCGCGTGAAGGGCGATCTACCAAATTGTCATCAACCGCTCAACAAGGACTACCAATGCTCGAGATTCGATGGCAAAGTACTGCCGAGGTGCGAAGATGGAAAAATGGTTCCAGAACTTGGAGCTCAAACACATCCCCTGTGAGGGACAACTCAAAGGCTGATTTCCTCTCCAAGCTCAAGCTCCTCCGGACGACGCTTATCCCACCCGGACGTCATCTTGAAACGCTATCGCCCCATCGATCTCCGACCAGAGGCCCCGATTGCCGAGTCGAGGGAATCCTTCTGGCCGAGGCCATTCACAATATACCTCTCCGGCGACTCGCCACCCGACCTGCCGAGAGGAGCCGAATGGTTGCCGGGCGAAGTTTGTACACGCTTCGAGGGGAGCCTCTTGACGCAATAAGTTTCGCATCCTAACACGGTGCATCTCCACGGAGGAGGGTAAGTACTCATCGTGATGACATCCACTCAGCCTCCGGCGACTCTTCAGACAGACAATGGTCGAAGGCCTCAAGATGGGATACTATTGGCCCGCGTCAGATGCTCGGGATATCGCCCGCGACTCGCCGAGCATGCCAATTCCACGCACAAGGTCGTGATCAACCCGCTCACGCTCCGCACTCATTCCGCCGCATGGCCCTTCTCGACACGGGACCGGACATCCTCGGTCCTTTCCTCGCCAACCGGGGAAGAAGTTTCGTTTCGCTTTGTCGACACCTTCACCAAGTGGATAGAGGTCAACCGGTCTCGACCATAACAGCCGAGCGTCGCAAATTGCTTTTTCCGCTGAACGTGGTCACGGTATGGGTTCCGGTAAACTAATCAATCGACAACGGCACTACGCGTTTACAGGTGAGTTGTTCAAGGAGTTTTGCGAGGAACTCGGCATCAAAATATGCGCCAGACGGTGGCTCACCCCGAGCAACGGAAGCGGGCGGACGCGCCAACCGGCAAATCGCCCTGTATGCCAAGAAGCGAAAGGCGATGAGCTCAACGATTCGGCAAGGCTCGGTGGATCGAACTTCCCAACCGCCCTATGGTCTATTCTGCACTAACGCACAAGCCGAGCCACGTGGTCCACGCCCTTCCGGCTTGTTTTGATGACTGCTTCGCCCGCCTGCCTCGAGGTCACGCTTAGGCTCGGCCAGAAGTCAGCTTGGTCGACCAAGTCGACTTTCAGGCCGAACGGTCTCGACCTTACCCTAGCAGAAGTAAGGTGCCGTGGCATCATTGCACGATCAACGAGACTACCCGCAAGCTCTTCGCAGCAGACATGCGTCCCGGTCTGATGGACCTAGGAGGCTTCTTGTTGGGGACTTAGCTCGAGGCGGATTCAGAGCTCGGCCCAAGACTAATAAGTTATCCCTCATGTGGAGGGCCCCTATAGAGTCGTTCACAGATCGCACGGGGCTTCGGCTAGGCCCGCCTCGACGGTAGAGAGCTCTCTAGCTCGTGGAACATAGATCCACTTCGAAATTTTATGTGTAACCTCTATGACCTCATATTTCAATAAAAGCCGGTCTTCCATTCTTTTCTTTATATCTGCTTCCATTTGTGTTATGGGTTTTCTTTCTTGCGGCTCTCTTTTTCCGAACATGACCTCCGCCCGCCAGCTGCTCGCTTCCTAAAGTCTTAGTGCAGTTTTTACGCTCACCCCACGGACGAAGCTAAACGTAGTTTACCTCTTCGCAATCTAGTTTCTCCCCGTGTTCTTGCTCGAAGTCACGAACCTCGCCGCTTTGACGATCGAGCAATGCGCATGGTCGCAAGGGTCGCGCTTAACACCGGTCTACTTAATGATGTTCGCCTGTTCTTCGCCATTGCGATTGTTCCTCCACTTTGCGTGTCGTGGCCTTTCGCTCATTATTCCACGCCTTGTGCCCAAGGCACGCGTCACTCGACCTGGCCCAACTGGGTTGGGTAAGGCTACGCTTACCGCACACGACCTAAAAGCACGGGCGCGACGTAACAAACGGCGATAGTGACTTCAAGTATCCCCAAGACCATGGATTCATACTGTGGACGAGGTTTCTTTTGTTCACTAGAAAGCAAAACATTTCATAGTACATTCCCCGCTTTAATAATGTTTTTTTCTGGTCGGCCATTTCATGGGCAAGCCTTTTCTGCGCCGAAGGCGGGCCACTTTTAGCCCTCGTGGTGGCGATCTCCCCTCGAGCCGGAGGGCTTGCTGGGAAGCGCCCACGCCCGACGCCGCCGTCTTCTGCGCCGCCGAGTTCTTTAGGATCGCATTGTTTTCAGGAAAGAGAAAATTCATATGTTCCAGTCACAACTGGCGTGACATAGAAAGGCAGAGAGATCTGTACTAGAACACCGTAGCAAGTTACTGTCGAAAAATCTATGAAGCAGGAAACTGTACTCTATTGTAGCATAATTACTTTAGCAATATTGAGTGCAATTTGCACAATTCGCTCCGAATCCAGCGGTTGAGAAATCACCCAATGACCCAAAGGAAGAGAAATGTTCACTTCCGATGCGATTCCGTTCCAAATAGGTCCTGATTATGAGCTTGCTTTGCTGTCTCGTGATTATGAGCTTGCTTTGCTGTCTCGTGATTGGAGCTGGTTTCTTCAATGATAGGGCGGACATTGGATTGATTTAGACTCAACTGACGTCCACTACTATTTCAATATACTTCGCGCGTATGTACTAGGATTATACATGTGGAATAATCCTGATTCACTACAAGTGCATAATTACTCCACTAATACAAGACACTTCGCGAGTGTGTGATAAACACAGTGCTACCCTCTGAAGTCTCTTTAGTCTTCACGCTTTGTAAACAAGAGGTACCGTCAGTTCCGCCAGAGGACACCACACCATATTGCTGCTGCCATATCTGTCAATCTGTGTAGCCGTGTACGTTTCCAGTACGAGTCCAAAGATAGAGATACTACTGGTAGTGCTACAGAAAATACATGTTCCTGTGTCAACAAACCATGTCCTTTCAACCTTAAAATGGCTGAACAATACGGCCATACCCATGGATTTGAAAGCTTCCTTCAGAGAGACAGCATCGCATGTGATCGCAGTGGGGATTTCAACAGCATCGGTTTCAGCAGCAACCAACCAGTTCAGCTAACACATTAATAAACATACCACACTTATGTACGTAGCACATGGTGAAAGCTTGCTATGGATCTCAGATGAGCTTCTCTCCGTTTATTACACAGACGCAGAACTCTTACAGTCTTTCTAGATCTGTGGAGGCAAAGACATCAGGCATCCATTGTGCCCTGCCTCATGTCCAAGGCATCGCCTTTTAAGGATTGACTACATATTCTTCCTGAAGCAATTAAATAAAGTTTTTCCTGTAATTAAATTGCCAGATCATTCGAAGAGTATGCGTGGTAATTGAACTGTAGAGTTGCCTTTTCCATTTCCAAATATGGCAAGACTGGAGTAACTGACATATTAATATGTATCTGCAATAAGAGATAGATTTGTGCTCCCATAGCCCCATCGTATCTACACATATATATGTAAATCCGATCAAAAGCATTTGAATGAAGCACAAGCATAATGCAAGCAGAATCAATGCTGATTTAGTAAACCACCACGCAGATTCCATACTGTGAAGAAATTTTTTTGTTCAGAACAAGCATGACATTATTTATTCCATAACAAAAACCTTTGATTACAGACATAATTATGAGCTAATATTTTACATTCTACATTTTGATTAAGAAGCAAGCACCCACCTGTATTCTGAACAAATTCTCAAACCTATTTCATGATTTTCCTGCTTGGAAGAACTGGGGAAACAGTGGTGATATTATTATTTGTTTGCTTTCACTTTCTTGTCAGTTCATGTTGCTCTTACCTGCTTTGATGAAGCACCAAATGGAAGCTCTGATCTATACAAAATCAAGGTCTCCACAAGCTGCATCGTCCAATACATTCCTTTCCAGGCCTGTGCTCGCTGCTTCTTCCAATACATTGTCAAGGTTTATGCTTTCTTCCTCTTCCAGTTTTTCTGTGTCAGGGTCTCCCTTTGTTGCCTCTCCGGTACTATTATCTGGGTAAACCCTTATCCTGATGCGCTTGTCTTTGACGTATCGGTATTCTCATTTTGGTGGTGGATATTTCTTTTTAATATTTCGTATTTGTCCAACATCTCTAGCTTCTGAAATACCTCACAGGGCATCCTGACAATTGAATCATCAGGTCTAACACCCAGCTCTTCCATATCAGCAAAAATCTGGATGAGTTAAGAGGAAGACATTAAACAAACACTCAATGGAAGAAGTAGAACAGCCCATGAGATAAGTATCATTCTTTTACCTATGTTTCTCTTAAGCATATCTTTTGTACCACAAAAAATGTTGATATAAGAACATCAAGCGTAAGTTCAATCCAACGTAGAGTACAACTATAGAAAGTTCCCAGCATATGAATAGTTTTTCTAACAATATGACTGATTATCTACTTCACAAGCTGATCCTGAGAAATTTATTGATCGAAGTCCAAACCTCTAAGATCATTGCACAGCTAGGTGGAAAGAAACGCAGCAGCGAATAAAATTAAGAAAGAGTAAAGTAACTTTTACATCTTACTATTTTACTAAGTATTAGCAGATAATTTTCAGAAGTATAGTTATTGCCCCTCCATTCAAGTAGGACCAAATGGTGACAAATCTACAACTACAAGATTGTACAGTAAAAAAAAGTAACAACATATTTGGTTTTCCTACCTCAAACATCTTTTGGTATGATCCCCAACTGTAACACAAGGAGATCATTCTCATGAAAAAAGTATGGGCAAACACTCAAAATATCATGAGAATATCTTTCCAAATAGCTCTTCTGCTTCCTCAACTGGTCCATCCTCAATTAAAGCATTTAACAAAGTGTAATAGCTTCCCATGGTCTTCCCTTGACCTTTGTTGAACATCCATTTAATAACCTAAACCACAGATCATGTAGTTATTGTCTTGATACAGAAAAATAATGTATTACTAAATGGGAGGAGCTAATTCTAGATATTCATGGATTAACTTGTCCCGCACGTGGTTACAATAGACAAATAAAATTCATCAAGATTTCACTAGAAATACATGATAGAAACATATCAGGAAATATAATCAAGTCAATGTAGCATTTCACACAAAAAGTATGAGCACTCATTTAATACCTGAATGATCCTTTTCAATTCCTTTTCATCTTGAAGCGTCTTCAGTGCCTTCTTTACTGCTATCAAGGGAAACTCCAGTTCCCATGCAATAAATGAATCAAGAGCACCATAAACTTCCTCCTTTACATTAGACAAAATTTAAGGCCCTGTTTGGAAGCAATGAATTTTCATAGTTTCTAGGCAATACCATAGTTTCTAAGAATACCATGGTATTTTATACCAAAAGGTGTTTGGTTACCATGCTAAAAACTCTGTATTAAAAACTATGGTTTGGTAGATACCATTGTATTTTTGGAGTATTTGAAACTCCACTTCAACCCAAAGTTTTCATGGTTTTGACTAGCTTCTTGTCTATTTCCACTCAAATACTATGGTTTGTGATATTGCATCCAAACAGTTGGTAGTTCTAAGAGATACCATGGTTTTAAAGGGTTTGGTAAAACCATGGTATTCATGACAAAACAATTGCAAACCATAGTATACCAAAACCATAGTTTTGAAAAATTATGCTTCCAAACAGGGCCTAATCTACAGGAGATGACAAAATACTTAACAGTTTGAAACCACTCGAGGCAAAAGCAATATGTAACTGCAAAAGGGTTCCTCCAAAAGGTAAAATGAAGCACTTGGCTATGCAATCTCTTGGTGCGTACATAATAGAGAACACATAATCGCAATTTGTTAAAAACTTTGAAATGACGACGACTATTGAAAGCCGAAGAGTTGATGCTGAAACCTGGAGTAGAGAACAATTGTTGCTGAGTAGGCATGAAGTAATCGGGCAATCTGACATCCCAGCAGGAGAATAGACTCTACTTATAGTTACAATAGCGAAATGTAGAAGAACCTCACACATTGGACAAGCTTTTGTGACTTTGAAATGGTTTCGATTCTCTTACGAGTTTTCCACGCGAGGATATCTTGGCCTTGGGCCCTGGCGCCACACACCTGTGCCACAGGTTGTTTTTTTGATAAAGGAAGCTTTTATTAATCTTAGTAAATTGTTGTGCCACAGGTTGTAAAATCAGCAAGTATCAGGGTAAGCACTACCAGCAAAATCGCAACAAGCACGTGCTGTTCAGGAGGATTAAGCTCACCACTAAAGAATTGAACTTTTGAGGATGTGGAACAGCAAATTTTTCCAATGCTAGACCAAATGTAGGCGACCCATATCTCAAGCAAAACATTCTGTAATCTGTAGCAGAAGAAGTTCGAAAATATCCCAGTAAGCATATAAGTAACCGATAGTTTTTGAGAAATTTTACAATACACAACATAGGTAGTAAGTAGTGGTAGTAGAAATTAAATCTATCCATATATTTCTCAAGGGTATTTTAGACTTTTTCTATCCATTCAACAGGGGCATTTTAGACTTTTCCTAATTTGTTTTATTGCTGCCCTAATTTTTTTCCACCGCCGGTCTCCGTTTTCCTCTCGCGGTCTCGCCTCATTCGCCGCCTGATCCTTCATGTCGCCGTGCCCTTCTTTAGTTTCCTCCACCGCCGCCCTTGTACGCGGCCGCCACTGCCTTGTCACGCACCATCAGCCTTTTTATCGGCATTGCCGGCGCTGATCTCCGCCTTGCTTTCGCATTATTTCCACTGTCGCCACCTTGTCACGCTTTTGTCGCTGCCACTGGCGCCGATCTTTGTTTTACCCTCCCTTGTCTGTCGGCCTCTGCCTTGCTAGATTGTTTTGAAGGCGCAGCCGGAGCCCTCCTGGTTCTTGTCGACTATGTGACCAGCGACCTCGTGGTAGAAGGGTCGACGGCGAAGTCAGCGCCCCTTCTGGTTTGTGTCTACATGCCGCGAGTCAGTCCCTTGTGGGTCGTGGCAACGCCGCAGCGTCCGGCATCCCTGTTCCAGTGGACGGCCTGGCCAGTTTGTTATTGAGGGCGACGCCCTCGGCTGCTCATTGCTGAGGACGCCGACTGCGGTGGCCCGCCGTCTTCGTGTCGACGCCGATGCCACCGGTGTCAGTGTCGGTGTGCAAGTGAACACCGACAGCGATGCCAAGGTACTTGCTGATTATCATGTTCGGTCGGCGCCTGTGAGGTGCATAATCGACGTCGACACGGCTGTAATTGGTGCACTGCCGCCGGTGCCTAGCCATCGTTGCATGCGCTATGGAAGCATCATGCACTTCCGCCGCTGCACGTCCCTGGAATGAGAGCACAGGTAATTATTTCTTGCGATTTATGATATCGTATTGATCAATTGTGAAATTATGATTGATCTTTTTTGTATGTAATTTATTGTAAAAAAAATTAGAATTGCGAAACGAATGTGTGAGGGACCTAGAAAATTTTAGCCAATGGGTTGAATATATATATATATATATATATATATGTTCGTTATGCACTATTATTCATAAGAAATGTGAATTGTAAATGAGATTTGTTTCATAGTATATCTATCAATCAAGTCTAAAGTAATGTAGAAAGCAAGGAAATAGTGAAAGTTGTCTATGTGTAGTCATACGTTATTTCCTAGCTTGTCCCAAATATTATGAAAATCCATATCAAAACAGTCTTACATAATTGCTATGTGTTGAGGCGTCATATGTCTTATCTGTCATCTTCGGTTCATTGGAAGCCAATTTGATTGCTCTATGCCTTACAGTAATCTAAAGACCTTTTTGCAAGGTGGAAACTATCTTGTGCAAGGCAGTAATTAACTGTAAGCAGATCAGATATGTTGATGGCTTTTAATGCATTGCCCATTATAATTTTGTCTTTTTGATTAGTTTTGAGATGAGTAACTAAAGAACTGTTTAGATTTGTTATTGTTGAGTAGCCCTTTTTTCTCACTTAACCTGGAGATGTAATGTAAGTTTCTGGTGTTCGTATTCATGAAGAAAAAATAGATGTTGTGTGCAAGGTTGACCATTGATGGTGTTGTCCATGATCGTTATATATATAGTATGCTTTGTGGAACTCAGTATTTTAAAATAAAATTCCGAAAGCTTCTGAATAGTTTTGTGTAATTCTGTACGAGTGTTCATAGTGGCAATATAATCCTCTATCCTTACCTTCAGCAATGTTATGTGTTTATTTGTATTTGTTTCAGGTGTTTGTATGACAATGTCCTAGAACCGATATATCGGTAGCTTCTTCAGCCATGTTAGATTACTAGATTAATCGACATTGTCCTTAATCAAGCCAAACTAGGTGATTAGAACTTATAATTGACTTTGTATATCAAGATGGTTGTTGACAGAAGTCTTTGTGATGAATGATTTATACAATAAAAAATCAAGCTTATGTTCTTTTGTTGATGCCTTGCAAAGTTGTCTATGTTAGAATATTTTTTTTGTTATGTATTTTTCAGGAAGTAAATGGAACAGTATATTAGATCTTTTTGTTTTTTGTGTGCGGCATGAGTAAACTGTATGAGTAATATAGTTCTATGTCATCCTATTATTGTAATGTTTTATAAGCTTGTTGATAAATGGTTTACGTATTGATTGCATATTTTTATGGTAGGTGTAGAAGATGGGTGGTAAGCATGTTAGCTTAGAGGAAATAGCAGAATTTGACATGGTGGTAAATCAGTCCTTTAAAAGTGAGCAAGATGGTTATGATTACTACAATGCATTTGCAAAATCTAAAGGTTTTAATATTAGAAGGTCTACTGTCAGGCACAAGAAAGGAACTAAAAAGATTTTTTAGAGGCGATTTTGTTGCTCTGGTGAAGGATACAAATGGATAAAATATTTTGAAAGAACAGATCAAAAAAGGGAGCCACGAGCACTAACCCATTCAGGATGCTTGGCAAAGCTTGAAATCGAGCTATCTGAAGAATATGGTTTATGGTATGTTAAAAATTAGGGTGAAATCCTCATATGCCACTAAAAATTTAGCTCATCCCTTATTTGCCCACATGTCATTGACACATTTTAGGACTTCCCCAAATTACAATGGCAAATAAGGAATTAATCCTAAAAATTATGTACTAGTGAAGCCAGATCAAGTAGCTTTCTTACAATCTCATCGTGTGTTGAGTGATGCTAAAAAATCTAAGGCTGTTGAATTAGGAGTTGGTGGGCTTCGTATAAGCCAAATTATGGGAGTTATGGAGAAGACTCACGGTGGTTATGATAGGGTTGGGTTTGTATCCTGAGACCTATATAACTTCGTTGCAAGGTACAAGAAGAAAAGGATTGAAGGTAGTGACGCTGATTTTGTGTTCAACCATATGAATGCAAAACAAGAGGAAGATACCGAATTTTTCTTCAAATATAATGTGAATGTTGAAAGACGTCTCAAAAATATATTTTGGGCAGATTCTCAATCTCAGATAGATTATAGCGCATTTGGTGGGTGTGTGGTTTTTGACAATACATACCGTGTGAACCGTTACAATCTTCCTTTTGTTCCTTTCATTGGAGTTAAGCATCATCGTAGTACTATTGTTTTTGGATGTGGTATCATTTCGGATGAGACTGTTGGCTCTTATGTGTGGCCGCTTGAGGCGTTTTTGGAGGCGATGCGCCAGAAACATCCGAAGTCAATGATCACCGATGGGGAAAATGTGATGTTAAAGGCAATCCACATGGTCATGCCCGAGACAGATCATCGGCTCTGCAGTTGGCACATCGAATAGAACATGATACATCATCTCTGTGATGTGAAACTTAGTGAATTTAGAAAATTCATTTACCATGCCATGGAAATTGATGAATTTGAGAGGTGTTGGGTCAAGTTCAAGGAGAGGCACAGAATCTTGGAAAAGGACCTATGGATTTCCAAGATGTACGAACTAAGAAAGAGGTGGTCGGCGGCCTACACTAAAGGGGATACTTCTTAGGAATGCAGAGCAATCAATAGAGTGAAAGTTTAAACTCATGGCTTCACAAGCATCTAGACCGGAGAATGTCACTCGTCGATTTGGTGAAGCACTATGAGTTTTGCTTGTCACGTATCCATAGGAATGAGGCTGAATTGGATGCAAAAACTTCACAGTCAGTCTCGTTCACTATAATAATTGCCGACCCATTAGAGAAAAATGCTGCGCGTATTTACACACCAGTAATTTTCAAGAATGTAAGGGAGGATATTAGGGAACAATTGGAATGGCAAGTTGTAGAGGTGACACAGCAAGATGGGTTTGTGAGATATGAAATTGCCTTAAAAGCTAAAATGCAAGACCGGGTTGAAGTCAAGTGTACTTTTGATGGGTCTTTGTTGAAGAGTGCTAACTGCCATTGCCGAAAGATGGAATGCGAAGAAATCCCTGTGCACACATTATTACTGTTGTGAATATCTTGGTTTAGACACCATACCTCATTGCCTAGTTAAGGTCCGATGGACAATGGAAGCCAAAGTTGCATTTGACTCTGAGAGGAATACAAATACACATGTGTGGTAATAAAGCTTTATTCAAAGCTTCAAAGAGTACACAACAGTCTGAGAGGGTGATGCATTTTATATGGAGTCTTCTGGATGAAGACGTACAGACTAAGAGATTGAAGTGATTCCATGAGTCATGGAAGAGAAATAATCCATGAAACATTTTTTGGGGACATGCAGGTAACTGACATGCCATAATTACCTTGGTTTGTAACACAACATTAAGTACTAGCTGAACCAAGTCTTTTCATGGTCTGATCTATATGTTACTATTTGTATGTTGTTTTGTACTAGCTGGATGAAGACTAAATAATTTAATCCCAGAAGTTTCTTTAATACATAGTGTAGGGAGTGAAAGGGATCCTTCATAAATTTGCTTGACATGAAGTTAGGACGAAGATATTTTGATTGTATTCTAGTGAACCTTGGTTTAGATGTCCAATTTTTTTGGAACTTAATTAAGTAGTAGTTAAATTAGCCTTGTTGATTTGATGAAGACATAGGAGTACTTCTTGGTTAAATTAGTACTACAGCTTAATGGGTAACTAATAAATTATCTTAGTTAACACATCACGCATGGGCTTCTGGAAACTGCTAATATCCAACCAGTTACTTCCAGTGGTACTTAGCCAATGCACACTCATCGTTACCCCTTTATATTTGATAATGGCACATGTAAATTATATAGCGTGTCGAGCTATTAACATTTCTTCTGAAGTGATTGTCTCCTTCTGGTCTTTATGAATGCAGACATGAATGGATGTCAGACCTTTCAATAAAGGCATAGATCGCACTGTTTGGGGTGTTTCAGGGTGTGTTTGGCAGGGATTCAGCTTCTCCAGATTCGTGAATCTGGTGAAGCTGAAAATTCTAGCTTCACCAGATTCGTGAAGCTGAAGCTGTGGGTACATTAAGAGTGTTTAGATAGATCATCTTGTTTACATTTTAGACCAAAAATATAAACTTAATTCATTTTATTTTAGCCTACAAGTTTCAGATTTTAGGTGAAGCTGGAATCTGGAACTCTACCAAACAGGCCCTCACTCATGCTTGGTTTTCTTGGGTACAACTTCTGCTTGTTTGCTTCTTACTTACAAAATAAGCAATAATATTTAAACTTACTTCCACCAATTAACTACCTGTAATGGCTCAATTTTTGTAAAATTTTACAATTTCATAGCTCTATGTGACATGTAAACTTATTTTATTTCACCTCACAATACTATTGTGTTCTTTTCCAAATGTATTAAGTTATGTTGGTATGCTTGATGTACGCTCTATTCCTTAAAGACATTCCAAATACATGTATTGGTATGAAGCATGGAAAATGTGGAGTACTGGGAAGATAGATATCTTATTTGTGAGGTTTGGTAATGTACAATTCGATCTCTAGTAAAAAACTAAAACATCAAACTGGGCAGTCTTCACTGTTGAGTTATACTATTGTATGGTGTTAGTACAAGTGCACTACTGGCTGAGAAATTCTCGGTGTTGTTGCTTTCATTCTTTCAATCATCTTTGACACTCAGGTTGCTATCTAATTCAATTCCATTTCCTTGTCGATTTCTGCATTTCCAGATTTGATGGTTTCACAAGCACCTTCCAAGATAAACTCTTCAAATATTTGATGGTGCTTCCTTTCAAGTCAGTCTTTCATTGTTATTATTGTCCAGCGAAAAATACACATTTTTGGTATGGGATGTACAAGGAGATAACTCTTACTGGTGCATTTATTTATTAGCACAAAACTATAGGTGGCTGACTTAGGGCTATAAAGATTACAGTTCTAAAAATATTTTTATGGTTTGTACTACCTACAGAAATGGGTAGAAATCTGAAGAAGAAAGTGACTATATTTTACCTTCACAGATTTAGTTTCTTTTGTGTGTTGTGGAACATGAGTATAGCTGGAAGTGTGGAGTAATGGAGAACTAACAATTAAAGGCATCATTATAACGTTTGTTTTGTTATTAAGTGTAATTAGCATGAGCTTTGGTTGTGTCCAAAAGTGTTGGCGATGTTTACAGCCTTGTGATCCTATCCAGCTATCCAGTTACCTTCACATTTTTCCCCTTTTTTTCTCAAAGTTGGATCTTGCTAAACCAGTCATATTGTGATAGCCAGTCAATGACATGAAACTTTAAACAGAAAGTACTGCTGCTTGCTTTGAATGTGTAACTTGTAACAAGAAGAAATGCTTTCTCTCATCCTCATGTAGGGGTTTTGGATTTCAGGTGAAATGTGGTTTGAGCCTTGGGTCTGTACCCTAGTACTAAATTATATCATTCTAGTGTGGTGTTATACTTCATTACTGTCCTTGCTTTATCTTCTAGAAAAAAGTTCTCTTTAATCACCAATTCACCATTTTTACAAAATCATATAACGATATTCATTGGTCAGTATAAATTGCCTATCACATGTGCTTGTAAACTGCAGGCTGGATGTTAGAGATGATGAATGGTGTGGTGTGGGAAGTTTCTGTGTTGTCTGGGCATGAGCATCAGTAACAGGCCTTGTGCCCACAAGTTGTGGTGTGGTTTTTTTACCTGTAAGCAACAGGCCTTGTGCCCCTCTACCGTGGTAGGCACCTCCAGCTGCTGCTGCAAAAACAACAACAAATCATTGTGATCCATCAGACATAGAGGATACAGATATTTTTTTATCGGATACGGATACGAATACAGATCCGAATAATCTAGATATTTATGGGCCGGATATCCAAACATGCATGTGGATTTGGCCAAGGCTACTCTTTTGGGCCACAAAGGTTTTTGAATTTCAAAATTATTTTCTAATTTAATTAATCCATAAATCAAATTTTAATTATTAAAATTAGCAAACCAACCCCAAAAAATCATGAAATTTTTTACAAAAGTTCTTTAGGGTTCGAAATAATCGAAAGGACCTCTCCAAATAGCTTTATGAATTTTGAAAATGATTATGGTTATGAAAAATTGAATATAAGATTTATCATTAAGACTAAAGCACTAAAATAATTTTCAAGAAAATCACAAAGCTACTTATGATCTGCAAAGTTTACATAAGCACTTTTGATGTCTTCAGATTGACCAAAAAAGTTGTAAAAAAATTTGAAGCACGTTTGCTAGGTTAAATTGCAAAATTATTTTAGAAATGCCGGCGGCCTCACAGATGACAAATGTGAGCTAGCCCTGCACAGACGACAAATGCGAGCTAGCCCTGCACGCCGGCGGCATTGAAAGACCAACCTAGGCCGCAAAAGGTAACTTCATGAACAATTCATAAAACTGATAATGTCTTTGTATTTTAGTCTGTTTTAGTCCTAGCAGATTGTTCTATGGTGATGAAATTATGGGGAAAAATATCTTCCATGAAACTAATAAACAATCTAATGAGATTAGTTGTCTAGAGCATACGCAATTACTAACAGAACAAATGGATTTTACTCATTCATTTCCACTACAGATTAATGACGGCATAAACGGTGACCAAAAGTATGCGAATGACTCCTCTGATTCTAATGATCTCGAAGTTATAGCACCGATAGATGTTTTTATCATGCCACAAGTGTTACGGAGAACTAAGGTACATATGGAATAGTGCGGAGAAAAAGTATATGATTTTGTTTGCAATGTTTGTGAATGCTTCACTATAATCATAACAATTGTTCCACTATTTATTTCTATTCTCTTGTAGGTTTCTTCCTTGTTTACAAATCTTTCACTTCACTTTAGTTTGCGCAACTTAGGCAGGACCTTATCAAATGGCATTACAAAGTAAATGATATTTTCATGCAATTTTTGTCAAACATGAAAGCAACAAATGAGATCGTCCAAGGCCTCAGTGAGTGAAAGGACAGGGATGTCGCCTAGAGGGGGGGTGAATAGGCGTTTATAAAATTAAATCTTAATTCGCAGCGGAATAAGATCGGACTATCCGACTTGGAATATCGGACTATCCGATATGTATCGGACTTTCCGATATGCACAATCGGATTATCCGATCAGAGCGTGAACTATCAGATTTAACACAATTCAAAGCTAAACAAGAGTACACAACAAGGAGAAGATGGCTAGCTATTACAATTACTTCAAGATCAATTTAATCAAGGCAATGAGAAAAAACCAAACCAAAGATTCGAGGCACGATTGGTTTTTCCCGAAGTTCGGATCCTTGAGGGGATCCTACGTCTCCGTTGAGGCGGCTCGGTTAGACACAAGGCGGGGGTCTCTTTCAACCCTCTTCCTCCCGGTGTTGCACAAATGCACTCGCCGGTTGAGGCTTGGTCACGCTTGAGCCGGGGTCTCTCTCAACCCTCTTCCTCCCGGTGTTGCACAAATGCACTCGCCGGTTCTTCACTTCTTGATTCCTTCCCTTGCGGAGGCGGAATCCGGCCTTCACAAACTTCCTACGGCCAACCACACACAAAGCTCCGGTGGCCCGTAGGCGACCTCCTAGCCGTCTAGGAGTCCTCAACCTCCAAGAGTAACAAATACTCACGAAGAACAAACTTGGAGATGAACTCAAGTGCTCAAACGACTCAACTCACACTCAACCTAACACCTCACTTCTCAAACTCTTCCCAACCCTTCACACAAAAGGGGATCACTTAGATCTAAGGGTAGAGGGGTGTTTAGGGGGCTCAAGAACAAGAGGAGAACCCTTCAAACCAGTGGAGCAACAGCCACTTTCGAAATGGAGAGGAGAGGGCTTTAAATAGAGGCTCCAAAAAACTAGCCGTTATGCCCTGGTCAGACCCACATCGGACTATCTGATGTTGAACATCGGACTATCCGATGTGTGTAAAACTCCAGATCGACTCCACTCGAAATTCAAATTTTCTTGAATAAAAATCACAAATCGGACTTTCCGATATGGAACATCGGACTATCCGATGTGTGTAAATTTCCAGATTTCCAAGTGAACATCGGACTATCCGATATCAGACATCGGACTATCCGATATTGGAACATCGGACTATCTGATATCAACATCGGACTATCCGATATATCCAGAGAGAACCCATTTTCAAAGATGTTTCACAAAATTTTCAAAGTCCACATCGGACTTTCCGATGTCAACATCGGACTATCCGATGTGCCCGAAAGCACTTCGACCAAAAGCGAGCATAACTTTTGACTCCGGACTCCGATTTCAGTGAACTTGGACTCTATTGAAAGCTAAGAACAAGGGCTACACAACTAACAAGGTCTCACTACCCAAATCTCAAAGGATAAATTCAGATTTAACAAAGAATTCAAGGGAGACCTACAATTCTTACTTTCCGGCACCACCAACACCATACTCTCTCTAAATTTCACAAGGATGGATCACTTGAGCACTTGACACATCTAAAAGCCATTCAACGTTCGCATCCCTCTTAATAGTACGGCAATCCTTAGACTCAAATTCAAATGAGAAATCTAAGTCTTACATTTAATCCGCATGACGTCTTCTCCGTGGATGCAATGTGCATGATGACCTTCGCCAAATGATTGATGACATCTTCGCTTTGTCCAACTTGACTCGATTCACCTCATGAGACTCTCGTCCTATCGACCTTGACTTGATCATCCTCTCCGACGATCTCCACGCCAAGTCGATCTTGACTTAATCCTCAACTCTTGGTGACACCGCCGTCTTGTTGATCTCGGCTTAACGATCATCCTCCAAGATACCTTGGTCATCATACACATATGGGACCTAATTCTTTCCAAACCACTCATGAAAGACATTAGTCCCAAAAGCTCAATAGATATGAATAAGTTGATATTTGTGAGCAATTGATTACCACAAGTGTTTCATATAAAGAAGCACAATATAAATGGAAACACTTGACATAAGAAATGTTCTCTACTAAGTACATCATGATGAATATGTGATTGATCTATATGCACTAGAGAGATAATTGCCAATATAATGAATTAATTAAATCATGGCATGGATCACGGTCTTTACTTAAATGAAGCACATGATAGAATATATACGAATTGTACATGTGCAACTAATATTTGGAATAAGAGCAAATATGTGATCCTACACTAAAGTTAAACTTCACTAAGAGAAGTGCATGAGAAGATCATAACTAAAACATGCATGCACCAATTCAATCTATAGCAATGTGAATTTTAACTTTAGTTAATACATGCATACTAAAAGCAAAGCACATAATGAACTCAAGTGAATATATATGCACAAATAAATATGACATGAACCAATGTGCATAAATATAATCAACATGTTACTTGGAGTTCACTATGCATTTGCACAAAAGGAATGCAATAACAAATAAAGAATGGATACCGAAATTGCATACCTTATTCTTTGCTTAACCATCCTACTTGATTTTCCTCTAAATAGATGAGACTGATACTCAACTAGGCAATAACATGTTAGTCTCATAGCAATATAATCATATTAGAGGTTTGTCGTTTGTTAAGCACTTAGTTAAGCATTTACACAATTATATAGATTGTCATTATATGCGTTTGTCATTAATCACCAAAATAACATAAGTGCCTAAATGCACTTTCAGTGAGTCGATGACACAATTGATGAATAAAATGGAGGTATGTGGCCGGAAACAGTGGAAATTTGTTAAGATTTATAGTCCCCCCCCAAAATATATTTCATACAAAATCAATTGTATTGTCATATATGTTGAAATCAGAACTCTCAAATTTGACCAAATTGGGTACTGTGTGCAAGCCACATTAGAAGAAATCGAGCTTACAACATGCATTTTATTCATCAATAGCCTGGCATGGTAAAGCATGTCCTCCATATGATAGTCAACAGAGCCACATAAATGGGAATTACATATAGATGAGCATGACTCAATTGCTAAGTAGGTACGAGGATCAACAGGGAGGCCATCTCCATCAATATTTTTAAATTCAGATCCATTTGTCTATTATGATCACATGAAGGGCTTGCCATTGGAGCATTAGAAAGTAGAGTATATCTCGAGAGGTACTTCCTGTATATTTACTTGGCATTTACTACCACAATTTATTATTTGCATCTATAAATTGCAGAGTTGCATTGCATAATTTTTATGCAACGATGAAGATAATACAATTGTAGAGTACATAAATTCCTGTCCATGATCCAAGGTTTTGGCAAGCATTGATGGTTTTGCATTACCAAAGAAAACACTGGAAATAATGACAAAATAGTTTTCTTATGATTCGATGGATAAATGCTTGGTAGACACGGTAAGAGCTGACAAAAATTTCAGTTGCTTTGTTCATAGTACCATCTTATCTACATTGAAATCGTATGTATACCATTAGATTGTCGATACAAGAATCAATGTCCTATGGTTTCAACTCCCTGGAGACACTAGGAACAATGGAAAGGTGTACCTTGAGAACACAAGAATGTTCCAGCTATTAGAAAGAGATGGAATATATGATATTCCCAAGAGTGCCCTAGAGCTATGATGCATCGATGCGTCTATTTGCCTTCGTATCGGTGTTGGACATGGTGTTCGACACTGATACGACACTAATATGTCGCCGATACGTGTCGGTCACGTATCGGCTAATTAAACCGTGAAAAAAATTATTTTATTTTCTGATACATATTGGACACTTCTTCGATACGTATCAACCACAGTGCCTGCCTAAAACATAAAACCGAGCCCGAGCCGTGCGGAAGGTGGAGCACTAACCTAATCATGTGGGAGTGGAGTTTCCCTGTCGCCAGCCACCATTGCTGCCGCCGGTCGAATCAGCCCCACTCCACCGAATCGCCCCCCCAGCCAGATCCGCCACCCCGGCGGCAAGATCACCCACCCCCACCATCGAATCCTTCACATCGACGTCACTTACCTCTCCCCGCCGTCAGTTCGGCCACCTATCCGGCTGTCCCTACCGTTGATTCGGGTTGTACCAGTAGCGCCCTCCCCTGCATCCTCTTGCGTCCAGATCTGCTTTCCTCCAACGGCGTTCTATTCTGCATCCTCCGACAGCGCCCCGGTCCTGCTCAGTGCTCTGCATCCCCATTGTCGCTGACGGCACCAAGGTATAACCATATAAGCTTTGTTGATTCCTTCTACTGCTAGGTAGTAGTTTGCTCTGCGTCCAACTCCTCCTAGTTTCGTACTACTAGTCTCATTAGTTGTGCTAGTTAGTAGTTAGCCGTATACTACTGCTCCGCGTCCTCCTACTGCTAGTTATAGAAGTTAGTAGTAGTACTTAGTAATTTTGCTAGTTAGTAGTTAGCAGTAGTTACCAGGTTAATAGAATTCTAAAATCTAAATTACTAGTAGAATGGTAATTGGTATTAATATGAACAATTGACCATATACTATGTTGACTCAATGAAGATTGAAGAATGAAGAGGCGTGGATCATCTTTGAGGTACATATTCGTAGTTTATACTTTACACTTTTACATTATTTCAGTTTAACAAACAAGTAGAAAAATAAAAAATAACGCATATGTATATTATTATTTAATATATAGGCCCGTCACCATGTCGGTATTTTTGGAAAAATGACGAATCCTCGTGTCGGTGTCGTGTCTACATATCCGTATCAGTGCATCATAGCCCTAGAGAAGGAAGAAAATAGATAAATAGCTCTCAATTATTTCAAGCATGACATGGTAAGATTGAGTGTACTGCATAATCAAATTTGATGTATATTTCTTATTTGTGAAATTTGTACTACCGCTTTGTGCAGATTTTCCTGCTCATACAAAAGGATTTCGGGTATGTATATTTAAATTTGGTTATGTATTCATGCAAACATTACGACATCACAAAACAACATTATTACCTTACGAGAAAACCATGCTGTTAGCTTTTAAACAGGAATGCATGGCAAGAAAATTGAAAAAAAAGAAAGCTGACCTATTGCGTCTTATTGGAAGAGTTAGAGGCACAACTTATATAGACTCATACTTACAATCAGTTTGCACCTCCGACTAAATATAACATTAATGTTTTCTGTACTACAAAGTGCGAAATGACACGCGAATTGCAAGTCCAATAACAGGCGAACATCACCTGCTTTCACTAATAATGTACCTGTACATAAGGACAAGTAGGAACAACTATACCATGATGATGATGTGACAAAGACATCACAAAGAAAGGAGAGGCGCAAAAGGAACCCACAGAATAAGAACACACCCATTGCCAAACTGATACGGGGTCCAACAGGAAAGGTGTCGACATTAACGCATGACAAGAATGATGACTTTTGTACTATGACAGACGAAATAATAAAGAAATAGATCCTCTAACAAAAAAGATAACAACGAAAGGTACGTCGCCTCCAATCATTATCATATACTTTCCTTATATCACAATCTGCATGTAATTGTTTTATCAACTTAATTACAACATACCAGCAGATGTGTGCACCGATGAAGACAACCTCATTATTGACTACATAAACTCATCACCAAAAGACAAGAATTTGGTCCACATTGATGATGTCATCGTATCCCAAGAAAAATTGCAATGCCTTACAGATAGTCTGTTGCCTGACGGCAAGGAAAGATGGCTGAATGACGATGTAAGCACAACACGTAGGCTAATAGTTAACATGTTAATCTCATCGTACCTAACTGTGCTACTTGCAACTCTAGGTAATCAATGCTCACATCTGCTGCCTACAGGATAAATACCATGGAGAAGACAATAGGGGTGGTGGGAAGGTCTTCCTAGAGAAGATATTTATCACCCAACTGCTATGTAGAGATGACATACGTGAAATAGACAAAAGACGTTTTGAGCGCAGCACAATTAAAGCAATAGCAATCAATTATCTAGAGCATGACATGGTAACATCTTTTTCCCTGTCTAATGTGATTTACAATTTGTTTACAAAATAAAAGTATACAAAAATATCGTTTTTGATCTTCCTACCAATGAACTTCGATAATAAACATTGGTACTTAGCAGTTGTCAATTCCCGACAACGTGAAATTCAGTGCTCGACTCACTATGCAATACTAAAAGAGAACGCCTCGAACTCATATATGCGGTAAGCTCAGATATTACTTCGTAATCCTAATAATTTAGTATATTTTCTTATTTCATCACTGCATTTAACAGTTTTTCGTTGACAGTTGCAAGGAATGGAGAGCTATTTCGAGCTGTTAGAAGATGATCACATAGTTCAAAATACTAATTGGCCTGATCACAGTGTTGCATCTTGGCCAATCACACATAAATTCCACAGAAATAGGAAAAAAGATGGGTACATTACACACCTTCGCTTCGAAAATTACATAAATTTACTCGGCTAATGGGTTACTAATGAGTACTCATTATTTTAACACTTCCTGCAGTTTCTACATGTTGAAGTTCATGGAATATTGGACAGGAGGATCTAGGCTATCGCAGAGTTTTACACAAGTAAAAAATTGCTTTCCTTGCATGGTTAAATGTCATCTGATAAATTTTCTCTTAACACCTAACGTTCCTGCTACGCAGGAAGATATAAACAATTTCAGACGAAAATTAGCAACAATCATGGTTGACTCTGCGCTTAATAAGATTATTGGAAGCCTAAAGTCCAACACACAAATTGGCGACAAAGAAAATAAGACCTAGTCATTGTACTGTTGCTACTGGCCCAAGACCATTGAATCCTTGTATGGTCCAGCACTTAAAGACTATCCTACAATTCACCTAAACCCTGAGGAAAAGCACCTTCTGTAACGACACTCTTTTTGTTGCTACTATGACCCTATTGAAATAAATAGCATTTCATGGTGCTTCATCACATGATTTAGAACATCAAAATACACACAAAATATTTTAGATACATCAATATAGAATTGCTTATTGATCAGTAAGAAACCACTAGTAAAATTCACCTCAATGGAAGAAGCAACACGAACAACAGCATGTGTCAGGATACCACCACCACCACTTACTGGTATAAGGATGAAATGTCTGATCGTTTCCTTCAAGGAATTAAATTGCGACAAGAAATGATAGTAAATCAGACTAGTCTATATTATGACATGTAGAAAAGTGTCAACAATTCCTAATGGCTAACCCTAATCAGAATAGACAGCCAACAGAGCATGCAATGTAAAAACTAGTTCGAACACATCCACAAGGTTTACTATGCCAAACAATGTTAATAGTCATGTCATGCTTCAACATCCTGACAAGGGATAAATTGCGTAAGATATTGGCAAACATAAGCTTTCAAAAAGAAGATTGCGTGATTAGGAAGCACCATGTATGGAAATTGTTATGTACTAGGATCTATGGTGGTTGCATTGCAATAGTGCATTATCCTTGCCTGAAGTTTTCTAATTTCTGCTAACTTTGCATATCATACCTGCAAACCTGCATTTGAGAGACTATCAAGGGTTAAGGCTACTAAGCCACATAAGTACTTAAAGGTCGAGTTGCTCCAAGCCAACCTCTTAGCAGCCATTTCAATCATTGCCTACCCTAAAGAGCTGCAGCCAGTTCATCTTTTCCTAACTCTTGAACCTTTTCAACTCCTTAACTCGTTTCCTCATTCCTATAGAGTTAACAATACTGACGTCAATTACATAATGAAATTTAAAAATAATAAAAAGAGTAGCCAATTTATAGCAGATACAAACAAATCTGACAGACCTTTAGCTGCAGTTCATCCCGCTAATTTTGTTCAGCTTTTTATTCAAATTGTTTAATTGCAGCAGTAGACTTGAATTTCTCATTCTATAGCTCCTGAAACAATGGCAGGAAAATTGAAAGCACCACAAAATTAAAGAATTCATCTGAAATTAGAATTCAAAAAACAGATGATATATACAAGTCTAGCAAACACAATGACAAAAACATAGTACAGAGAAAATTCAACTGTTTTGCTTTAATTTTAATAGTATTCCCATAGCAAATTGAAAACGAATGTTGAAGAAATACTCTTACCATCTCTAAATGTAGGCATTTTATATCCGTGAGGCCAACTTTTGAAACTTTAATAATCCATATATGTAAAAATATCTAGATTGGACATGATAATGTCATGTGAAATTTTATGAAAATTTTTCATGGTATTATTATTTTTAACAAATTTACTAATAATATATACCATAAAAAAGTATGGTCAAAGGCTAACATTGCAGAACATGAATAGTCAAATTCGACCTAAATTTTGGGGAAAGAGGAAGTATTTCAAGTTGCATATATAACTGCGACCAGGTCTTTCTCAGGGAAGAACAAACTTTATATATAGCAAATTGGCTCAACATAGAAGAAGACATGGAAGCCTAATACACAACAAAATCAGATCAAGAGACATAGTGAATAAATTAAGGGGAAGAACTAAGGCTCGGACGTCCGATACTGTTCATTTCATCGGACGCCTCTTGCAACATTTTTTTTCAATGTTTAAAATATTTTTTCCCGACGCGTGCAACATTTTTTTTAACGGTTGCAACATCCGTTTACTGTTCCACATTTTACTGTTTGTCGAAGAAAAATGTTGCACGCATTGGCAAAAAATGTTACACACGTAGAAAAAAAATGTTGCAATGCGTCCAGACGTCCGAACTGTAGCAATTCTGATAAAATAATCATGCCTGCCTCAGAACTTATCCAGAATTGCTGCCTCTTCAGCATACATAAGTTCTCGGGCCCTGGTGTCCTTCAGTTCCTTTTCCTACTTCTCCTGAGAAAACACAAAGCATAACATTAAAAAAACCTACAGTAAAGTGTGTATTATATAAGATCAAAAGAATCAATGCTTATTCTAACATTAACAAATAAAAACAGCTAATTTTAGCAGCAATTTTGGAGCCACATGAAATACATGACAAAAAATAGTTCAACAGAAGTAAAAGAGGAAAATATTAATGTAAACCGCAAAGGCATGCTAGTGTTGAACCTTGGTGTGCAGCAAATAAAAACCATAACTAAGTGCAAGCATAACATATAAATGGATAACAAATCTTCAACTTCCTTTTCTCTTCTGAATACATGCAAGATCTGCATCTGCATGCTTTTTTTCACCAGCATGAATAACATCTATGATATCAAGTACAAGTTTTCCATCATCAGATGCTTTTGCGCCAACTACTTCATCACTAAATGACATAAGAACAAGGCTTCCGAGGCCACACACATGCAATTTCTATTTCTTCCACACGAAGAACATTTTGATTAGTTAAACATTTCCTTATTGCCTTCTCAGTTCTACTTTTGTATATCTGCATATTGTGGATTCTCATCTGGCAATGAAGTTTTTCCCCAGCAAAATTAGATGGAAGTCTAAAGTAATCAAATCCTACACATAGGCACAACCACAGCACCGGTCCAAGCTTCTCAACATCTCAAGAACACTAAGAGTCTTGCAGAATTATACCCTGCACTGCTGGTACCCAATGCATTCATCAATTGGATGACAATCCTAATGACAAAAACAGATCTAGCCACCCAAGAAAAATTAGATCTACAGTAAAATAAATAAAGGCACTCGATCGGCCGGAAAATCATAGCATTGGTGTGAACAACACAATACAGTGATGAGGATGGGCCGAAAAGGATGAGGCTAATGGCGAAATTCCAGATTTTCACGGCAGCATTAGGGCTAGGGGTGGTAGCGCCATACCTTCATGGGAGAAAGAGAGAGGTAGGTCATCGCCGTGGCCACTGCAGGGCTCCCCGTGTTCGAGACTCACAAGACACCTTCCTCGCCCTCCACACGAGCTTGGTGCTAAAGAAGACAAGGCACGGACGACGATGGGCCGAAGAGGATGAGGCTGACGGTGACACATCAAGGTTTCCGGGCGGCGCAATTAGCGCTATGGGTGGCGGCGCTGAAACTTGACAGGAGAAATAGCGAGTTCGTCACCTAGATCGCCTCCGGCCTCCTCGTTTCAACACTTGCGAGTCACCCTTGAATCGCCCTCTCCACTTATGACGCTCTAGTCCCGAGAGGTTGAGATAGGGTGGCTAAGCTTCGGCTGGTGAAAGAGCTGAATGACATTGATTTACTATTTTACCCCTCCACGAGATAGTGAGTTGGCTACTGCCTCCGAACTTTTTTACTTTTCTACCCCTCTGTGAGATTTTACTACGCATACTACACATGATAGTATAATAAATCAAGACTGATTTTAACATTTGGATGTAAAGAAATGAATGCCCATATTCATTCTAGTGCACTATAGAAGAGCTCCGCAACCACAAGATTCCACTGCACAGCAGCACAGGGCAATATCTCCCTCGGCCGGGGCTTTTAATTCCCTGCCCCTCAATTGGATGGCAAATTTTTTCCTGCCCCTCAATTCATTGCCGCTTAATTATTTGTCACCGTTGCATCCAATTGATTTATAATCTGCCATTTTGCTTATTTTCTCTGCATTTGCAATCCCGTCGGACCATTTTGCCCCTGCTTACTGTTTGTTAAAAAAAAATTAGTCGGCCATATCATGAAAGTGGTAATAAATCAACTTCATGCCCCTAATCATATCAGGGAAAACACATTGTGTAATTCAACAGTAACATAAAAAATGTTTGCAGCAATAGCATTAGGAACCATGCTGGTATTTTGTTATTACCATGCACATGAATTAATATAATGTATGAAGAGACAAGGAATCCAACTAAACACACAGTAAGCAGGGGCAAAATGGTTCGACGGGATTGCAAATGCAAAGAAAATGAGCAAAATGATAGATTATAAATTAATTGGATACAACGGTGGCAAATAATTAAGCGGCAGTGAATTGAGGGGCAGGAAAAAATCGGTCATCCAATTGAGGGGCAGGGAATTCAAAATCTCCCCCCGGCCCTGGTGATTTCAGCAATATAACATGGGCTCCATGTGCAGTGGGTTAAGAAGAAAGCGAGGGCAGAGTGCGGCGGCGGGTTTTGCCTTGCTGCGGCGGAGCGAGACCGGAGCCGCAGGAACCGCGCGGGTGATCGCCCATGTGGACATGGATTGCTTCTACGTCCAAGGTGACCTCTCTCTCTCTCTCAAGCGCCTTCTTGTAACGGCCTGATGTCTGTGAACTGAAAGAGTGGGCATTTGCTTACTGCATTGTATGTAATTTCAGTTTGCCCTTACTGTACTGATCTATGAACATGCTTCTCTAGATAACAAGTTGAGCGGTGCTTCAATGTTTTTTCTCTCAATACAATTACATAAATCTTAAAGCAAACAAAGAAATAAGTAATCAGTATTTACTATTTATTCATACTTTAATATTTATATAACCGAAAAATGAAAAGTATGGAAGCACCTCTCTTAGTCCATTTTCACTAGATGCACACTGGACAATCCAACATTCTTCTGTTCCACCCTCGTAATCCTAACGCCGTCTCACTCCCCACACCCCTCTCCTCCACTTAAGCGGGTGATTGGCATGAGCTGAGCTAATTCTTGTCGAGTACGAAATTCATACTTCATAGGCCATAAGAGCTTTACTTGCAATTTCCAATAATGCTTGTAGTTTATATTACATACTTACAAAGTTATATCTGATTTAACCTGAGTACTCATTCCGATGTTTCATAACAATCATCCAGGGAACTTGTTCTATTTTGAAGTTTCTTTCACAAAGTCAATCTGCCCTACATGAGAAGAGAAAATTTAACAGCTTAGTTTGCAGTCGTCAAGGTTTGGAGGACTATTTTTCTAAGCTTGCCAATATTGATCATTGCACATCGCAATCATTTCGAATTTTCTTTGTTTGCTAAATGCTCGTCATTTTAGGTCCTGAGAGTTCTTCTGGAGCAAATAATGCTGAAGAACATGATAGGTCTGTATAATCTGTTGATAGGAACAATATTAGCAGTGGTGCAAATCTCTCTGCCAGTAACACATGGATGTTCAACGTTGAAGATATCGATCCAGCCGTAGTTGAGGAACTGCCGCCGGAGATCTCGAGAGAGATAAAGGGTGGATTCGTCCTTCAAAGCATGCAAGCGCAAAAAAACGGGGTTCTACCATTTCACATTTACTTCCCACCTGCAAGAAGGCCATGACTCGGGAGAGGTGGATCACGCAAAGCTAATTCTGAAGAGTTTGATTCTTTTCCAGACAATGAGAACACCATGTATATTGTAAGTGGCTTAGCTAGTCAGTCGGATGCGTGGGCAGGTCCAATGTGTTCATCCTTGTGAATAGTATTTTTCATCCAAGTTTATTTGGCCGGACGGCAAAGTTTACGTTCCAGCCATATGCCGGCCATCACCGCGCGGTCGCTCACCGGCCACCACGCCGACGGCCTCAAGTACCGTCCCAAGCTGCTCCAGCCTGCATAGTCCGCCTCACGCGCGTCGAGGCACATCCATACCCGCACCGCGGCACGCTCTTCTACCATTTTACAAGCATGGCTCAAAACCGGTGCCAGAAACTTAGGAAATGAAATGCATAATAAGCTGCAGGCGCGCACATGTGGCGCTCCATAGCGGCCCAACGACAGGTCAGTGAGACGTCTAGGTAACACCTCGAAAAAATATTTGTTCAGGAGCAGTCATTTTATACCCTTGCCTTCATTACAAACGTTTGATCGGTCTGCCCTTTAAGGCGCACGCAATGATAACAAATGAACCCAAAACAGGTGCAGCTGTTACAATATATCCTCTGATGTGAGGCTATCAAGACATGCAGACAATGATAACATCGAGCGATTTTATCTTTTTATGTGAGCTAACCTTCCTTCCTGACTTCCCGTAGTCCTTCCTCCTCTGCAAACAATTCCTATATGACTTGAACTTCAAGGACGAAGCTGATACGGCCAACCCGTTTGCTTGTTCATGATATAATTTAACATTAGGAGATAGCTTGTATTGACACGTCAGGCGAGAACAATGCCGTTTTGTGACTCTGCATATTCAGAAAAACCTGGGAGGTCCAATGCATCCCTTGCCTTTGCATATTCAGAGAAATCTGGGAGGTCCAATGCATCCCTTGCAATGCCATGGTCTTCGTCAGTTATGCTCAATGCTTGCGATATATTTTCCTACAACAAAGGTTGAGTTTAATTGGCTAATCATACTTGGAGTTGCATATAAGATGTGAGCCGTGGTCATATGGAAGAGCTGTAATTTAATATGCTTGGTGATGTCTAACGGAATTCTTAATTGCATGTCAGGGAGGGTCCATAACAGAGTGGCAAACATCATATGGATACATGAAATTATGAGTCAAACTCATCAATTTGTGAGTAAGTTTAGGAGAAGGCCATTACCGAGCTTTGAAGCATCCGGATGTAACCAACTAACAGCAGCTCGAGGGGCTCCTCCATTTTGACCTTGCAGCAGGAGTCAAGAAAATCTATGTGCTGAAATAAGACAACCAAAGATCAAGGCAAGCAAATTATTTCTTTTTTCAATTCTTTGGCAAGAATGACATAGCAATTAGCAAACTGTAGGAAAATTTATCATGTGCTAATAGACAAGTAAAAATTATTATGTCATCAGCTTTCACAAATCTTGAATTAAAGCACATGTAGAGGACTACTGGTCTCCACGTAAAAAACCATTTGAATTTGTAATTTGACCACAGGCACTTACCCCTTAAAAAAAGAATAGGCAAGACATAAGACAATTTAGAATTAAAATACTAACCATCACTCTTTCAACAGTCCGCAGTGAAAGGTTCCACCCAATGCTGACCACTGCCTTAGAGACTCCATGTGCTTCTAACTTGGCCCAACCAAAGAAAATCCCTGATATTTGGTCAGGAATATAATCATAGGTACCTTCACCTGTTTGCAAATAATTACAGTAAGTAAAAGAAAAAAAAACATGCACTTGCAATATTTTATGCAGCATTATGTGCTGATGAGTGTAATTTTGTCAGTTATTGTCATATTAGAAGAGTGATAGGAAGGTGCCTGACCTGCTATTACCACATGAAGATTGTTTGAAATTGCATCGCCTATCTGTGCATTTGCAAATAATGGTTCGATAGGCAAAGCACCTTGAATTCCTGTAACATAAGTTCCATCCATCATACATAAAATAATTAAAATTGAATCAACTACAATCAAATCGGTGGATAATGGAGAAAGAGTTACGATCATCAAATGGAGGAAGACCCCACAGCTCAGGATGGAAATCCAGCAGTGAATAGAGGATGATATCAGCAATTGAGTAATGTTGCCTTTGGCGTTGGAGAGATGGAACAGCAACTACCTTTGCCCCAGAAGCTTTGGCACCCTGAACTCCAACACTAGGAAAATTTTGCCAACAAAGCAGAAAGTATAACTAAATACAGAACAGGTGGTATTTTTTAATGCATGAACACTGACCATTGGCTAATCAAGACAATGAATACACAAGGGGACACACATCTATACCCCCTTTTGTTCTAAAGATTAAGTAGGACAACTGATATTCCGATTACCTATTGTTGGTAGCTTTCTTTGTGTATTCGAGGAGAATGCAAATGCCATAGAAAATGGATAAATGCAGGTGTATTAGTCAAATAAAAGAAAATTTAATCCCTGGGTGTTTATGTCTTCAGTTCTAAAGTGCAGAGATTTGAATTGCCATCTAGTGTAAAGTGCATTTGTCTTGCAAAGTAACACTAAGAAATTGAAATTTTGAAGACAAAATATTGGGTTTTATATTTGGTTATCTTACTTGGACTCTTTCATGCTGATATTTCAGGTTAGATGTTTTAGGCATGGTCCCTCTACTATTCAGGCACACCCAAAAAAACTGTCTATTTTCGGATATGCCACAACATGTATGAACTCAGAACTCTGCTTTGTTTCCCAAAGGAAACAGGGGTTTAGTATACTTACAGAGAATCTTCTATGACCAAGCACGATGATGAATTAACACAGAGTCTATTTGCAGCCTCCAGAAATCTAGAAACGCAGAGATATTACAAAGTCAACAATAAATTGTATGCACAATGCTAAAGATAGGTTTGCATCAGCTTGTGACAACTAATAATGCTATGTGTTTAAATAAGATGATACCAGAATTGAATGGTATATCCCGGGAGATTAGGGAGATTCATTGCAAACTTGCAACTTATGTTGTTACAAGGAAACAGCACAATGCTTACACACTTAGCATTTCAAGGAGCGATAGCAATTAATATTTGGTCAACAATTCTAAAGGTACGCACATGTCAGGGGAAGGTTTTCCATGAGGGACCTGATCTCCACCAAGAATCACAGAAAAGCAGTCTTTCCAATCTGAAAATAAAGAGAAGTTTTTTAAAGATGGGCAATCAAAACCATCCTTACTACTTCAAGATTTCTTTCAATTGTATGGACTATGTTAAGCAGGACCACCAATAATTAGTTAAGTATATCCAAAATGTCAGCATGGGATACTCAGTCAAGATAGTTAAGAAAGATCAAGCCAAGCCATAATTTCTTTCACCACAATATACCCTTAGTATTTTATTGGAGGGAATTCCGTTTCCTTTAATGAAAAGCAATACCTTGCTGTATTCCAAATGATATTTGTGGAAAGACCAAAAGACATATAGAGTTATCCCATGTGGTACTCTTTTCTTAAAAGAAACGCCTCCATGGTGTACTGTAGATTGAAGCAAAAATACAAACCCTCTAGTTTTAGAATTTTGTGATCGATATTTCTCCTGATGGAGTTTGAAGCAAGTGCCAGCGGTACTCCATTCTTGTGAAGATGCTTGACAAGCCTTTTAACTCCCGGGAGTGGTTTTGCCTTTTGCCACCTGGAGAACAGTGATGACAAGTGAAGTGCTTGTGTGAATTGTGATAGACATTCCAGAATTGATCAGCAAACTAAAATAAAATAAACCTTTTGATGTACAACGGGAGTATTGCCTCTGAGTATTCCTCGACTGTCAGCGGTAGGCCATAATCCGTGATGATCCCAGTAGAAGACTCCTTGTACATCTGCCCCAACCTCCTCTCCTCCTTCTCAGGATCTGGGACCTTCCCATACGTCGCCAAGAATTCGTTCAGGATGTCCCTCGTTGCCCTCTCTGCACCAAGGCATAGCACATTTACAAACTCCATGGAAATCTTACTGACTTTTTTCAAGAACGCACTGCCACAGCCAATTGTGCACTTCTAATGCAGCACGTTTCGAGAAAAGCACCAAATAACTCCCGCCAAGAACAGAAAAACGAAATCCTGTGTAACGGCTCGAGCATAGTACATATCGAACTAACTGTCTCGTGCAAAACGGCGAGCATCGAACAGCACAGGACGGCGGCGCGAGAGTATACAGATCCGCGTACCTGTGTCCAGGAGGGTGCCGTCGAGATCAAAGATCACGGCGGAGACGTGGGGCGCCATGGCCATGGATGAAGTACGGAGGTGACAAGAAGGCACGGCGCGGAGTCGGCGGGCGGGTGGGAGAGGAAGGGAGGGCGGCGCGTGGGATTTAAGCGCGCGACGGGGAGGAGGCCGAGGACGAGGGGATGGGAATCGGAGGCCATTTGCCAAGGATGCGCGACGGGTCGGGTTCGGGCGGTTAGTTGAATCGCGGGGCGGGGTCGTGCCGGAATTGGATGCTTTATTTTGTATGAGTTTGGTTGTTTAGACGAAGTTGGATATGATATAATTTGATCAAAATTTGAATTTGATTGGGTACACTCGACGAATTTGAATTTAACCGAGTACACCGCTTTATGTAACAAATTGGATAAGCCCGCTAACCTTTTTTTTAAGATGGCTCTATCTAGTATTTTAAAGAAATATTAAAAAAATTTGCATAACTATGGGGGTGTTTGGGACAGCTCCAGCTCCATCAAAATCTGTGGAGTTAGTGGAGCAGGGTATATCTAGCTCCAGAAATTTATGGAGCTAGAGCTGTGAGTACATTAACAGTGTTTAGGTAGACCATCTTATTTATATTTTAGACTAAAAATATAAACTTAATTTACTTTATTTTAGCCTATAAGTTTTAGATTTGAGCTGGAACTCTCCCAAACAGAACCTATATCTCATCTATCCATTCATTCAAATAATAAGACTTCAAATTTGTAGATAGCGGTATCCCATCTGCTTTCGTCCACCCAACCAAACTCCTTTCCGGCTCCGTGCCGATTGGCGTATGCCGCGGCAGAGGCGTGCGCGCTCTGCTCACCACGCGCCGGTGCGTCCGCGCCGCGGCTACGCGCTGTGCCGGCGCGGTGACTGCAGCCGAACTGCCGCGACGGCAGCCCGAAGAGGCGAAGTAGCGCAACGGTGCCTAATCAGTATTAAAGACTACATCCTACAGCATTCAATGATCCGAACAGTGACAAATTCAGAACTAAACGAAGGGATCGGATGCTCATGAGACTAGTCTCATTCTATTTCTGGCTTACTTTCTCAACAAATAAATGTAGATGATCGGTGGGGTATCACCATCCGATCAATGGTACGGTGGGCTCTAGCACCGACTGAACCGTCCACCCTAAGATCCGGACCTTTTGGATTTGATCAAATGCCACCCATATTTCAGAACATCGTACTAGACTTAGTCAAATACCACTTTTGGACTTAATCGAATGCCTAATCAACGTCAAGACAATTCATACTATACCACTCTAAATGTTGGCACTTCAGAAAATATCACTTATTGTGTTAATGACATATGGCTCCGAATCCACATGTTATTAAGACAATGAGTGGTATTTTTTAAAGTACCATATATCATTGAAACAACGAGTGGTATTTTCTGAAATGCCAATATTTGGAATGGTACGGTATGAATTATCCATCATCAACAAATTATTTACGAAAGACCATCTGTTCTAGGTAAGGGATTTTTTTTCTCTCTTTTTTTTGTTGGGATGAACGGTGAGGTGTGGTATGCTCACTGTGAGGTTATTAGACAGGTAGAATAAACTATTGGAGCAAGGAATATTGCAAATTTTATAGCACCAATATACGAATAAGTTGCTTGTATAATGGCATAATGCTAAACGAATAAAGAAAAACCGTCCCACTCGGACGTAACGGCCCGTGAGGCCCTTGCGCATATGCCAAGTCTAGAATTTTGAGATGGGATGGCTAAGCAAAACATCCGAAAACATTGAATTCAAGATTTGAATCCATCGAATTTGTATGTCTTTTTGTCGTCTCCTGTTAGTAATTGGTCGTAGACCGGAGCTGAGCAGTTCGGATTCTAAAATCGAGAACGTGGTTAAACCCTTGCTCCTTGGCTGTATATATAGTCCGTAGATCGATCATAACCCCCTCGAGAAGAACCACGCAATGAACATGAACTCTCGAAATCTTTATTTCAACTAATTGTACTTTGCAAATTAAAAAGAAGCTAGTCATACATCACAAAATACAACGAATCACCGCGGGCGCCCCCATGTGATCCTCTCGATCACATTACGGAGCAGCCTTGCGTGTTCTCGTCGCTGAAGTAATCCGTGGCCCTGGTGCCGACGACGGCCGAGTTGGCGCCGTGGTGGTAGTAGGCGCCGTACAGGCGCGAGTCGTCGTAGCCGTGCTTGTAGTAGTTGTACGAGGACGTGGGACGCGCGGCGTGGCTCGCGTGCGTCTGGCCTCCGCCGGGGTGGTACTGGTGGTAGTGCTGATGCTGCCCGAGGACGTGGACGGCGCCGCCCGCGACGTCACCGGCGCTGTACGGGAACGGCCACAGCACGGCGCGCCTCCCCGTCCTCCGCACCGCCTTGAGCACCTTCTTCTGCTCCACGTGGCCGTTCACTGTCACCTTCTGGCTCTCCATGTCGACCTCCACATTATCCACGCCTTCTAACTTTCGGATTGCCTTCCTTATCTTCTTCTCGCACCCGGCGCAGTCCATATGCACGCTCATTTCCACGATCTTGTAGGTGAGGATGAACAGCCACGGCATCAGAAAAAAAATGTTGGATCAATAATAAGGGAATTCCCGAACCAATCACGAAGGGAAAATTAACTCACCGTCATATTCTTTCGCTAGCTCTATGTTTCGCTCGATCGCTACTCCGGGAATTCTTCTGTCTTCTTGTCAGCCGTTGACAGTATTTCAGCAAGTAATAACAGGTTGTGTGTGTCAGATCAAATCCTGTATAACCCCATATATATACATGTTGCGCATGTGGTGCAACGGCTGCCCGGGAATCATGCATGCCGCGGTAGTCTGAGTTACGAGGTCGGCAGACGCAGGAGTTGACGAATTATTTTACGTGCAAACTGCACCGACTACTTCATCCCCCCTCCACGCTCCGGTCATCTGGTGTATAAAAAACGCCGACGCCGACTCGAATTGAAAACTCGAATATCCGGGACTTGAAAGCAAGCTAGCAACCGCTGCGCCACTGGCAGGTAGGGCCAAATGCACGGGAGTACATGGCTCCAGCTTTCGCTGGCACGTTTCGTCCGAGTGAATCACGGCGGGGACGGAGGGCGAGGGGAGCGGCAAGCGTGCACGATGGCACCGCGCATGCGTACGTGGCCCGGATCTGCATGCCTACTCGGGTGGCTGCCGCCGGCCGCGCTGGATCCTCCTGTCCCGTTCGTCGATCGGTGCCACTGCCTAGGCAGGCAGGGGCGCGCGCAGTGCTCGTTGACTTTACAGTCTCGTCTTTTTGGGCCTACAAACCTAGTGACAAGTTAGGGAGCTACAAGTGCCTGGACGCATGATAGCAGCTTTTCGGTCATACCCTTCTCTCCACCGTTGGATTTAACTTAAAGCGTTAGATCTCAACCATCCGATCTAGAGCAACAAAAACCAGTGAGGTGCAACAATTATTTAATAAGTCTGCAACAAATTCTCCATCCAATGCAACAAATATATACCGTTTTATAACATTGCAACATTCCCTTTCAGGATACAACAAAAACCATTGTTGGTGCAATAAATTCCCCACTCGATGGAATAAAGTACGAACTCCTTGGTGCACCGAATAGACATCACTAATGCAACACAAATAAAAGTATGGTGCAACAAATAGGCATCCCTAATACAGCACAAATAAAATTTAAAACCCATCTACATCAACAAAAAAAGAGAACTGTAGCACTTTTCAACATCTGAAAGGCAAGTGCAATAAATTTTTCACTCCATGCAACGAACTGACAAAGGTATTACAACAACTCAAAAATGCCAACACCTAACCAACTAGAGGAGGAGGACACACATGCGGTGGAGAGGGTTGAGCTCATGTGAGGAGGATGCGACGACCGGATGGGTGCCTTGTCACTTGCAAACTCATATCTGCCATCCCTAGCTTCTCTGACTGTGTATCTGACGTAGCCCAGGCTTTCTTAAGCTCCCATAGCCATACTGCTAGTCCTCGCCATTGGAGTACCTCAGTTGCTTAGACTTTTGTCCATCATGGCGTTGTGGCTTCGCTTCCTTGGAGAGACGAAGGGGAGATGGTGATTGGATAATTAGGAGAAGTGTGGAGCATCTTGCTTGCTTGGAGAGAGGAGGGAGCTTGTAGGGCATAGGGATGATGATGAGAAGTGTGAAGGCTAGGCTAGTGGAGATAGAGCTACCCGAGTGGGGAATGGAAAAGTAGAGTTATAGAGGAAGAAGGCAAAGTGAGGGAAAGCAGAGCTATAGAGTAGGAAATCAAAGTGAGGGAAAATAAGGCTCCGTTTGGCAACTTGGAATGAATCGCTTTCTAGGAAAATAAATCAAAAAGCGGAATGGGACTCGGAGCGTTTCAAAGCGAATCGTTTCGATTTTTACACGCCGTGGTCGAATCGGTAGCAACCCGTTCCTGATTCGATTCTACCAAACGTTCTACAAGAATCAAACCGTTTCGTTTCTACTAGAATCTGGAACCGTACCAAGCGGGGCCTTCCGAAAAAGAATGAATCGCTTCTAGGAAAACAAAGTGAGGAAAAATAAATGGATTGTGCGCACATGCATTAGGACTAGGGATGAAAATGGAAATGGAATTTCCGACCGTTCGAGAAAATGAAATGAAAGCGAAAAAGAAAGCGGAAAATGGTGCGAAAATGAATTTTTTGTCGAAATGGAAACGAAATGGAAACGGAAGAGCCATTTTCGTTGGAAACGGAATCGGAATCGAAAATTCCGCATAAGTGAAACCAGAAATTCCGTCGGAAACTTGGCCCACTTGGCCCAAAAAGGAGAATAGAGAATTTACATTTATTTTCGCATTAAAATAATTTCATAAATACAAATAGCTTTATAGAAAATATCAAATAGAGTTCAAAAATTTCAAAAAAAAATCTCAAAAATACTTCGGAACATTTTGAACCTAGAAAAATTATTTCTAGCATAATTTTGGCTTCATTTTTCATGAATAAATTAATTATATAAATCTAAAAAATTAGCAAAATAGCATTTATAAACTCCAGAAAATCTAGGATAAATCTCAGAAAATCAAAAATGAACATTGAACAATAATATGCAAATTTTAGGGCATTACATCTTTATAGTTAGAGGAGTAAGAGGATGTCTATGATAATAATATGGGGGGACATGATAGTCTGATTTGCAGGACAAATAGCGAGCTTTCAACTGACAAACTTGAGAAAAAACTTTCTAGTGATACCGGTGAACATAACATTATTTTTGTATCCACCTTTGAAGTGGAATAAGTTGCATTATTTTTGCGGTCATGTATATTGTGATCATGTACTAGGTTCTTGTGGAATTTTTCACTTTCGTTTCCGTATCCGTTCCGTTCTGTTCACCATTTGTTTCCGTATCCGTTTTCGAGGCTTTCAATTTCGTTTCCATTACTGGTAAAAGATGTGGAAATGAAAACAGAATAACCATTTATGATCGTTTCTGTTCCGTTTTCATCCCTGATTAGGATGTAAGGACAGTAGCAAATCCGGACAAGTTAATATGGGCTAGGCTGCAAGAACACATGTCCAAAGCTAAACACTATGGTGAAGCCCATCAGCTTTCTTTAGCCGGCCGGCCTACACACTTTCTGTGAGCCTAAAAGGTTTAGCCGGCCTGCCATCAGTTTTTGTTTTGCAAGGATTTCACCTCGGACCTCTCTTTTTTTATGCTACAGAGCTACACAAGGCACACATGGATCATGGGAAGCCGGAGGTACACACTGTACCTGGCAATTGTCACCGGGCTGACTGCACGCCGTGTTGTGTGGACGCGAAAATAGAAAAAAAAATCTGGCACAAGGTTTTTGCTAATCGAATTTGCGGGAAAACGGGTCTCCTTTTTAAAAATAACCGGCAGAAGGATATATCTACGATTCCGTTTTTTTTAAATCTTCTGAATCGAAAGAACCGGTGTTTTTTTTGTGCAAAATAACCGGTGGAAAGACCCCCACCGGCGAATCAATGGGACCATTATAAACCTTCGACGAATCCGCGTGGAAAACCGAGGTGGGAAAATAGTCTAGAGGAAAAACGGCGAAAAATTATTAGATATGACAACATTCTTTTGTCGAGCCTAACACTCTACGCGTTCACGAGTAATAATACATGTCTAAAAAAATATCAGAGATCGAGATGGAAAATCGAGCCGGAGAAAAAGTCTAGAGATAGAGCTGCACATATATTTCTAGTGACGAAAACATTTTTTTCGGGAAAAACGGAGAAAAGACCTAAACGTAAGGATCAAAGGCCTGTTTGTTACGTTTTTGGACCTGTTCGCTATCCTGAAAAATTAGAAAAGGGCTTTCTCGCGATTTGAATATAACGGGAGGTTTTTTCTGCAAAACAGCGCGCGAGAGACCCAAACGCGATTTAGAAAAAATATCTTCCCCTAAAAAAAAATCACGAAGGACCTATTCGTAATTTATAGGGACCTATTTGTAATTTGAAGAAACAGAGGGGTTTTCTCGCAAAATCGCCAAAATGGACAGGTGGACTCGCTCTTCTTGTGCCATTCCCAGGCACGTTAATAGAGGGGTTTTCTCGCAAAATCACCAAAATGGACAGGTGGACTCGCTCTTGCGCCATTCCCAGGCGCGGTAATATAGTAGATATTACAACTGGGTCATACTGGGCGCTTTCTTCGAACAAAGTACTACCAGTACCACTTCACAAGCTCTTTACGCTTTACAGCTTTTAGGATGCATTTAGCAGAGCTCTCAGCTTCAGCATCTCTATAAAAAATTGAGGAGCTCTATCAAACAAGAAAAAATCAACCAACTTCACATAGGAATCTAAGGAAGTGATTCATGTTTTTTGACTTGCAGCCTGGGAGCTAAAAAAACTTACTCCCTACCTGATTCACAACCTCCCAGTTATGAACTTCTCCACCAAATTCATAACTATTTCTTAGATAGGAATCACTTCCACCAGAGAATCGATTCCATAGAAAATCAGGAGCTGAAACTGAAAAATCAGAATCTAAAGTTCTACCAAATAAGTCCTTAGATATCAGCCTGATCCAATTGATCAGCAATTCAGTTACTCAATCGTGTTAAGCCAACTGATTTAGTATTAAAATGGATATAAACGAAGCATGTACTACCACGTATTTCCGTGGATAGTTCTAGGCAGTTCAGAGTTTTGACTGCAGAAATGGAGAAGAATATTCCCATCAGGCTGCCTTGGGGACTAAGCTTGATCTGGCCCAATTTCAGATTGATATCTTTGACAATTCCAAGCTAACTGCCAAAATGCAATGGAAAAGGTGAAACTTCTCGTGTATATCAGAGTATATCTTTTCAGCTTTCATTCATGCTTTTGAATTTCTTTTCAGAAAAGCGCTGGACTACTACCGAGTACCGACTGATAGAAAACAAAGCTTTATATATTTGATGATATTTTCGGTATCTTGTCGTAAGTGCTGAACAGTCAAAAGCACGGTCCAACAAAAGGTACAGCCGTTCATGCTATAGTAATACTACTGGTATTAAGTCTTGCTTACCGTGGAATACAGTTCGATATTTTGATGGTAGGTCCCATCCCATATATGATTAATTTCATTTCACAATCATAAGTAATCCATAGACTCTCCGAGGAGGCTGTGGATTACTTTCCGAAAAGATTTTCACTACCCTCTTATGTCTTTCTTTTATTTATTTTTACAAGGACGCACACAACACATAAACTTCATACACGCACACACGCGTATACGTTATACACATGCAGGAAATTTTGTAGAGGTTCCTAGGGCCTCTAAGGACACACACGTAAGAAATTTTGTAGAGACCTTTGGGACTCAACGGTCAAATAATAGTGAAAAAATAAAAAAAAAACCAAGAGATTTTACCGATTTTTGACCCAGTTTTCTTTGATTTTTGACATATTTTCGATTTTTGAGTGAGTTTTTTATTTTCAAGCAAAAATTTTTATTTTCAAGTGATTTTATTCGATTTTTAGCACAACGAAGGAAAATTGAAAAAAATAAAAAAGTAAAAATTGCAAAAAAATTATAAAAAATTTCAAAAAAAATCCAATTAATCTAAAAACACCTCAGAGAAATTTCAATAATTTTTGAATTCATTTAGTGCTTTTGAAAAATAAAAAACAGCAATTAATGAAAAGAAATAGAGAAACTGTCAGATTTTTATAAAAATTCACAAGCTTTAAAATGCTGTTAAATTTTAATGTTACTATACAGAGCTCCCAAGGATTATGTTTTAAAATTTTTAGAAATATTAGACTTCATTTATTGCCCCTAGAAAATAAAAAACAGAAAAGTATATACAAAGACAGTAGCACCGTGTTAATTTTAATAAAAATACACAAGTCTGATCATCATCTAAAAATTTTAAAGAATCATTAGTATTGCCTCTGGGCCTCACACAAAAATTAATAAATTTTGGACTTCATTTATTGCCCCTAGAAAATAAAAAATAGAATAGTATATACAAAGACAGTAATACTCTCATAATTTTTTAAAAAATACACAGATCTGATAATCATTTGAAAATTTTACAGCATTATTAACATTGCCTCAAGACCTCATAAAAAATCAAAAAAAAAATTATAACACTTTTTTGATAGATTTTTCTAAATTTTTTGAAAATTTTAAATTTGCATTTGAATTCTACTGGTTTAACGAGCAGTTTCAAATGCCAAGCCAACTCAATACACTCTATAATCGCTATATTCGAGCGATTATCAATGATATTGTAAACCCTGTATAGGATGAGGCTCCAATGTGTAAATAGGATCTGTTTCGAGGCACTAGATAGAACCCTAAAAGATCTATTACGGTTCACAAATGAGGATGGTAGCACAAAGCCATTGAGTGGCATGACCGTGGTTCTAGGAGGAGACATCCGCCACATTCTACCATGCAGCCAGGGGGAAGAAGACAGAATAGTCAATGTCTCGGTCAAACGGTCTGTTGATGTCAAAAACTTAAAGTAAGGTTTTTAGTTGCAACACATCAGACGAACACCGGGTTCAAGCGTGCCAATCAATTTGACCCTGCAATCGATAAGGAAAAAGTCGTAAAATTTGCTCAAAGCCAATATCGAAGAATAATCGGCTAAACTCGGATCAGCCAAAGGCCGATCAGGACATAAATAGATTAGCTGACCAAGGCTAATCAGAGGGTAAAGGCAGATTAGCTCTGAGAAGGCTATGCGCAACAAAACAGAACGAATCAGACCTGAGATGAAATCGAAGGCGACCAACAATCGGCGGTACACAACTTTATTGATCGAAATCGACTTACAAACGAAAGTATTACAAGACTAAAAGCTAAGGGAAAATAAAAACTAGCAGATGTGATTTAGGCCGTGGGATGTCCTCTTCAAATGGCCTGGGGTCATCTTATATACCCGTCAGCCGATCCGAGTCCCGTTATATCACGACAATGGAGTCCGTTCGGCTAGGGTTTCCTAAACGGCCTTCTGTTTCCAAATATCCACCATACATTATCCAAACTTTTCGCATATTTGTTGATTGTTCCGTACCTTCCAAAATTTGGTGCAAACATGATCCTACCTGTGGAAATACTCTAAGATTTTCAAACTTACAAAGAACATGAGACTGAACTGCATGCCAAAAGATGAAACAGAGCAATGAAAGGTCACATAATTTGTAGAGTGGACTTTGTTGGATTATTTGGGCCAAGCCCATTTACTTGAGACAAATAATTCCTAAAAAATCTCAAAAACCCACCTCATGAGGAGGCATGTACACTAACAATAGTACCATATTGCTAGCCTAAAGTGGTGAACACTAGTTTATATAGTGGAGTGTGATCCACCATGGTAGAACCATGTGGGAGAGAGGGAGGAAAAATACACGCGCGCGCTCTCCTCGCCTCACCGGGCGGGCGGGCGGGCTCGCACGCACGCACTGCACGGGTTGGGGCGGGGCGGAGGGCGCGGGCGTGCGGCACCTGCGTGAATGGTCCGCCGAAATCCGGTCCAGGGCTTTGCGCAGACGTAGGCTCTTTTTGCAGTTTATTCTTTTGCTACTCGGGATTGTCGCGGTTGCAGTATGAGATAAGGACTCCGTAACAGACTCTAATCGTGGCACGTCGGTCTCCAGAACCCTTCGTCTTCGAGATCCTGCACCGGGAGAGGGCGAATAAGGTTTTTAGGAAGCGTTTCGCGCGACTGCTCAAGATATTCACCACGGCTCGTCTTCCTGTTCCTGCTGCTGGACATCGTCGCCAGCAGCTCCTGCGACGCGCCATCATCAACGTCGTCCACATCAATACCGCAAGTTCACCAGCTACGGTGTCTGCATCTTCTACCGCTCAGTACATTCAATCTGTCCTTATCTCGTGGTTAATCATGTTTATCAAGATGATCATGATGTTCATGCTGTCTAGTATGTTAGAGAGATATATGCTAGTTTCTGTGATGCTATTTATGATTTATATTTGAAATTTAATCTAGAAACTATCTAATTTTTCAACAGACTTTGCATATTGGCAATGAGAAAATTGCGTCATCAGACGGGGAGGAATGGATCAAGATACGCCCTGACCTTCTACTGAATAAAGGAGACGACCCAAACAAAGCGTGGAAAGCATCCACCCAAATTTGTGAGAGAAGTACCGTTAGCTAAATTTCTTAGAATAAAGAGCAATTTTATGTCCCAGAAATGAAACAATCAACGACATCAAAGAGTAGTGAGAGGTGTTTACATGCTTTTCTTTTTTATAGTTATGTAAATATTAAAATATGAATGAATAGTAGATAGTGATTACTTACCTCTTCACCGCTTCAAGATTTATGCAACTTATATCAGAAGAGAAAGCATTGAAGCACTGCTTGAAAGGATATCATGAATTAAATAGAAGATGTGGAACAACATATCTGAGCTATGACACTGTATACAAAGCAACGACTACTAGCAGCGATATTTTTTTAAGAAAAATTGGCCAGGAGCTCTGGCATCTATTATATATTAAAAGCTCATGAGAGTTATTAAGAAAAAAGAAATAGGTTAGAAATTTTCATAAAAAACAAAACATCTAGTTTTTAACCTGGTAGACTCTATTCACAACCACCATCTAATCTTTAAGAAACAAAGAAATCAAGACATTTACTGAATATGAGCTTATCCCCAGACGCCATGGTCTTTGCTAGTGGCCCCATCCAAGTGCTCGCAAGAAAAGAAAAAAAGGAAAATAATAGCAATATTTCACCAGCTTGATATCCCTTCGAATCCATTTCCATGTGCAGCTAGAACAAAAATAGAAATCGTTGCTTCTGTCCTGACGTGGAAGAGAGCTCCTTCTGATCTCCCAATCTAACTCTCACAAAATCAGGATTCCTCATATTCGTTCTTTTTTTATCTCTTGGTTTCTTTTTTATCTTGTGCATGCAAAGAAGCAACAACTGATTCTTTCTTTATTTCTCTATACGAGACATGGCATGTAGGGGGTGTTTAGGACAGTTCCAGCTCCACCAAAATCTGTGGAGTTGATAGAGCAGGTATTTCTAGCTCCAGAAATTTATAGAGCTGGAGCTGTGGGTACATTAAAAGTGTTTAGGTAGATCATCTTGTTTACATTTTAGACTAAAAATATAAACTTAATTCACTTTATTTTAGCCTATAAGTTTTAGCTCTGAGCTGGAGTTGGGATCTAGAGCTCTCTCAAACAGGGCCGTAGTATGTTTTCCTGATTCAGCCCAAATGTATGCATGCCAGCCCGACTCCTTGCCTACATTGATTCAACACCAAGTGTGACAATGATCTGACCAAAGGAAACAATTAATGCGGTATTAGTGTTTTGGGTTTCACCAGAAGGCATTATTTAGCTTCACCCATCCTATACTAGGTCATGTGGTCAAGACGGGTCTTACAGCGCTTCAATGGCATATCATATAGAGTTTTAATAAAAAAGAGAGATATGTTAGAAATTCTCACAAAAAGCAAAACATATAGCTCATAATCTGGTGAACTATAACTAAATTAACTATAATAACAATTGGATTAGATGTTACTATTTGAAAAAAAAACATCTAATCATCTATTTAGCGGATCCAAGTTATGGCGGTTTATATTAAAAGAAAAAGTCTATATGAAGTACAACAAACAACAATAGAAATTCAGAATAAAAAATAAAAAGAAATTAGCCATTTTGATTTTCATACGAACTACAAATTAAAACACTTACATAGCTAAAACTCGAAAAAAATTAGATAAAAATTAACAGTTGGATTTGTATATTAATTATAACCTAAAACTAATATTCAAAACAAAATAAAAAATAACAATAAAATCAACAGCTTAGATTAAAAGAAAGAGCCCATACTAAGAACAATAAAAATAATAGAAATTCAGAATAAAAAATAAAAGAAAATCAACCATTTAACTTTCATATGAACTCCAAATTAAAACATATACATATTTGAAACACAAAATATAAATTATATAAAAAATTAGTAGTTGGATTTGTATACGATTTCTATAATAAAACTAATATATATACAAAATTAAATAAAAAACTAAAATGAAAATTACATATATTCGTAATTAAAAACAAAATGAAATTTGGCAATTGATTTTCATACAAAATCTAAATCAAAACTTGAAATTCAAAATTAAATAAAAATAACAAAAGAATAAAAATAAAATGAAATTATGGATTGTTTCTTAATTCCATACTATGTGAAAAATATAAATTTTCATTTTATTCAGAATTAAAATTCCAAAAATATGATAATTTGAGGGAAAACATAAAATAAGGTAAGAAATTTGATTTGTATATATATATATAAATTATTAATTATTATGTAATAAAAATCGATTATGGGTTTTTTATAGTCGCTAAGAAAATATAGAATATGCTAAAAATTCTAAAAAAATATAGAACATTCTGACTCTTTATTTGGTGGACCTCCATGAATAAGGAGACTAAGAGAGTGATACATCGATAGTTGTTCACTCGGGTATACCGGTATATGCAATATGATGTGCAATAAAAGAAGTACCGAAAGAAAGGGATAATCTTTGCAATAATAAAATTAAGGAGATGATGATATAAATAAAAAATGTTATATTATGTTTACTTTTTTGCTGTGTAAGTATTTGTGGAAGAAAGTTTCGGTCATATGTGATCAACCGAGTTTTGCTTCCATCTATTTTCAAAAAGAAAATAACATATATATTACCAAGTCATTCAAACTTGCTTTAAGGATGATGCACGCGCAAATGCGTGGGCCACCTTACTAGTTTAGTATAAAAGGAGAACAATTGTCGAACTACAAACGTATACACACCCACACACGTACGCACGCACCTCTATACTTGCACTCGGCACCGTAGAGCAACCCACTTTGAGCGAGCTCGAACACTACAAGTGGAGCTCGAACGCAGGTGGCTAGCGCACACCAGGCGGCCAACCAACTGAGCTACGCTCAGTTTCCATCGGTAGTGATATCGTGTGCTATATCCTACATAATTCCTAAATAGCCTAAAGTTCCGTGGAATCCCAAACCACGAGCTCAAACTAAAAGTTGGCCTACCGGTGATGCTCCTCCGTATCGTCAACCAGAGTTCAGGCTTATGCAATGGTACAAGGATGACATACTCAACTTGGAAGAAGCTTCAACGAAGTGCAGATCATAACAGGGACACACATAGGTCGAAAAGTACATATTCCTGGAATAATGATGTCTCTTAACAGAATCGGAGTGGCTGTTCTGGCTAAAAAGAAGACGATATCCTCTCTCACGGTGTGTTGCTCAGCGTTCACAAAACCGTTTAAAACATGCTCGAAATAAAAAATATCGAGTAGAAAATCGTTTGAAAATTGTCAGAAATAAAAAAGTTAAGAAACCAAAAATTTTGGAAAAAATTCAAAAAAACGAAAACCGGTCGACCAACCAATTGAATATTCCTTAGAGCCAATTTTTGAGCTCTTTTCACTCAATTTCATCAAAAATCAAGTGATTTTCACCTATTTTTGACCAGTTTACGTCGTATAATTTTTTTTCAATTTTTTTAATTTTTCTTGGTTTTCAATGGTTTTGTGAACGCTGGTATTGCTATGACCATCAACAAAAGTGCAATCTCTAAACAAGCTAGGCCTATATCTACCTAAGCAGGTATTTACACACGGTGAGCTATATATAGCGTTGTCAAGGGCAACTTAAAGGAAAGGACTGCAGATAATGGTCAGCGAGGAAGAAAGCTCAGGTGACTATGCGGTGAAAAACATTGTGTATAAAGAAATTTTCTAGAAGGAACATCGATGTTACTTTTAATACATGCTTTTGTATGCATGGCGTTAAATTGATTAGCATTTTTTTTTCAATGCTATCTTTTAGTGTCTAAATAAACAATCCTTAAACCTCTGCTATTGTTTCATTAATCTTAATATAGTCAACGCAAATATCTTTTAGTGTCTAAATAAACAATCCTTAAATCTCTGCTATCGTTTCATTAATCTTAATATAGTCAACGCAAATACCGGGGAAGCAGCACGCATCGGTCCTATTAGCTTCTACTGGCTGCCTGGTTAAGAAAAAATACTGACAAGCGAAGGGATAGACAAGTGACTTACCTGGAAATAGGGGGTGGAAATCAAGCTAACTCCTCTTTTTTTTGAGTTTTTTCTGAAATTGATATAGTTTAATTTAATATCATTTTATCTATAATTTGGATATATTTTTAGAATCGAGCTAACGAGTCGAGCCGAGCCAGAGCAAAATCTAATTTCATTCAAAATTAGCTCATTTCAATACTTAACCAATAAACAAGTATAATTGGAATAATTTTGAACCGAGCCAACGAACCCTATCACCGAGCTTTTTTTTCCAGCCCTACCAGGAAGGAGTGAAGCTCCTGGATAAAGGATTCAAGCACCGGCTCGACCAGCTAGCACAAATCCAAGCTTGCAGCTTCGCGTCAGGACGAGGCACTTGCGCCTTTTCCACCGCCACGGCCACTCTTTGTACACCAGCAAACTCTATGAAGAAGAGACAATACAGTAACAGGTGGGATCGCTGCTAATAAAACAAAAGGGAAAAAAAAGAGGGAATAACGATCATCTCGCAACTTTTCATGAAAACTTACAGGCATCGTATTTTGCAAAATATTTAGCCTTGCGAAGTTGCGATGTTATTTTCCAATCGAGCTCCTTTACACGTTGATTTCTAACTTCACGACGATTGCAATGGTAAAAAGCAAATTTTCTCTTCGACTTGACAAAAGTCATTTCACTCACCGCACATCTGTTCAAATGGCATAATATAAAATCAAAAGTTAATTCCAAAATATTTTCAACACACTAAAGATGATGTCTGCAGTAAATAACGATCCATTAAGAGTGTGTTTGGTTGGTGGAATGGGGTTGAATAGGATGAGATAGCCATGTACTACCATTTGGTTCCATTGTTTTAGATGAATGGAATGGTTTAGCATCCATAGTGAATATTCCTCAAATTTATATCACAATGTTCAGAACGGAATAATTCTATTCAAACAACCAAACACATAGATAATATTTTTTAAACCATCTTATACATATACCACTTAGTACAAATAATCAAACATACTCTAAATTCTCGTATATCATGTCCTTGTCCGACCTAACCACTTGAGCAGCAAGCAAAAGCCATCCGCGTCATGGGCGGTAGCCAGCATACATAGCATTGTACTTGCGCATACATATCCCCGAGGAGATCTAGACGGAGACCGAAACCGGCATACTCATGTAACTAGTTAAACAGTGAAACTGAGCGATCGGCGCATCAGCTCAGTTTCCTTCTTTTCTCCTGTCTTTTGCATCGTTTCTGAGAAAGGGCAAAAAGTACACCGACATGCGGCATGTACCGCGTGGTGACATATGGTGTACTCTTTCCCAGGAAAGCAACCGGCCTCACCACGCGGAGGGGAACGTCGAGAATATTTTTAAATAATATTATTTTATTTCGAAATTGCGACATTAATACTCGTATTTAAAAAATTGCAGAAATAATATCCGGTCGTCAAACCGTTTGACGATAATAGGGTAGTCGCCAAACGGTTTGACGATAATAGGGTAGTCGCCAAACGGTTTGACGATAATAGGGTAGTAGCCAAACGGTTTGGCGACCATATCCCTATCCCGCATTTTGAACCGATGACAGCCAGTTATCGCCAGGTCAGGAAGTGGTCGCCACACCGCTCGACGACTATTATATAGTCGCCAAACGGTTTAACGACTACTAGTAGTCGCCGAGCGGTGTGGCGATAATATCTGACTAGTACTCCGGCCAAAGTACTGGTGTTTAGTATGCGGCTAGTACTCCGGTCTAAGTACTCGTATTTAAAAAATTACAGAAATACCCTATAGTCGCAATTCCAAATTGACATACATCTTTGTCTCAATAGTCATCACTTAAGGGTTTTTTCATGACACAGGCGGATGCAGTCCAAAAATCGAGAAAAATCAAGAGCGACCTACGCAACGCGTGCTACTACTTACGTATGGGCAAGATAGCCAGACGTTGCCCCGGGAGGAAGTTGCGAAAATCGGAAAAGACACTCGTGGCCATGAAACCACAGAAATCTTGGCCAGTTAGGGGTTTTCGTAGGCCCGCGGGACAAGACGGATACGGTCCAAAAAATACGGAAAAAATCAAGGGCGACCTACGCAACGCGGGCTACCACTTACGTATGGGCGAGATAGCCAGACGTTGCCCCGGTAGGAAGTTACGAAAATCGAAAAAGGCACTCGCGGCCATGAAACCATAGAAGTTACAACGTCGAAAATTTTTGAAATTTTTTTATGGAGGTTCCTGATAAATCAGTGATATTATCATAAAAATTTCAAATGATTTTAAGATGTGAGGAATTTTTGAAAATTCAAACAATACAACTGTCCTGATAAAACGCTGGCCGACAAGTTTGAACCGAATGAAAAATGAAACAAACCCCGTTAGAAAATTTTTAAATTTTTTGTCCATGGTTATGATGCATCATTAATGTTGCCGTAAAATTTTCATACAATGATCAAGCTCTATGACTTTTTAAAAATTCAGACAGTGCTAGTGTCCGATATGGCAAAATTCGCATACGGAGCTGCATGCAATTTTAAAAATTTATAAAGCTTGATAAAAATTTTATGGGAACATTAGTGATGCATTATAACCATGGAAAAAAAATTTCAAAAATTTATAGTCGACAACAACTCATGTTATGAACACTTAAATTATTTGTTGAACATATATAAGGGCACATACATCGAAAGTTCAGATGATAAAATAAGCAATAGATTAGATTATATTACAAGAGCATTACAACAGTGATGAAATTGCTTGACGAACTAACTAACGTAAAGCCTTTGTTTGTCATGGTGGAACAAATGATCGTTCCGCCTATCTCGGGTACAAACCGAATGATGTCCCACATTTTACGCATATTACGACCGTGTTAATTTTGCGATTTGTCATCGGACACCGCTCAATCCCTACTATGAAAGAACTCCATGGGGATCCCAAGTTCACCCAAATTGTCGCCGAATGGGTGGCCTATGTCGACGCGTCTCGGTGTATAAGACATAATTTGTTGGTCTTTTATGTGGATCTCTACCTCCCATATGGGCATGTCATCCGATTCGGCGGCCCCTATGTTAATACCACCGGGTTCCGGTTGGTCTGCAAGAGCGTCAAGAATTTGTTGCGTGCTGCGGACCTCGGCCGGCTGCTTCCCCTTGTCCCTTCTTCTTCGAGAGGAGGAACCCTCTTGCACCTCTGGTGTGTTGGCCATTGGCGGAGACATGCGGAGACGCCTGCTCTGTTTCGGCTCGCACTCCACTATATGGTGCAGGAGGTGTGTGTTGGGCTTATCCTTGGACAACCGGAAGCGTGCCCTGATCAATGCAAGATGCCCGCTTTGGTCGTTGAATAACACCGTAGGCGTGCTTTGGTCCGCTTTTACAGGCGGTAGTGGCACCACGGAGAGGGTTGCTCCCCAGTTATCTCATACAGAAGCATGAGATGTGGGTGGTACGTCTCGGGTCCACCGGTTGAAATACCAAACACCATTCATCCTCGGCCAAGGGCACCAGAGAATCTCCGGTCCGCTAGATCATCGTGGCGGTATCAACCATTTGCAGCAGGTCATGTTCGCAAAAGGTCGGGGCTTATGGGTGGCCTGGAGGAGGTTTCTCCTTTGACTTGAGCAAATTCGCAAGTTTCCTTTTGAACTCCCCGTATGCGATGAACTGGTTTAGAACTACTACTTTGTGAGTTTAACATGAGTATGTCGCATGAAACTCACCGATTGGTTGGCCCTTGCCCACCGGCCCTAAGCTCGGGTCGATCTAGAAAAGGGACATATCTCGGCGGCCTCTCACCGGGTGAAGTTCTCGGCCAAGCGGGGTAGGCGTCGTGGCGCTTGGAGAGAAATTAGTGAGTCACGTCGTTCGCCCATCGATCCATTGGAAGAAGCAACACCGGTCCTTGTGCCGAGAAAAGAAAGAACGATGCATGAGATGGTAGTGTTACCTCATGTTGTGTGGACACCGAGAGGTTTACCTCAGAGGTGCGGCCACAATGAGAGTGAGCGCGGCGTCTCTCCATGGGTAGATTGCATCATCTTCGTCGGTGAGGTTGCGATCGCATTTGGGTCGGGCAACTCCCAGAATCGGGCGTCAACGCCATCGCATCCGGATATTCGCGGGATGACTTCGCTTTCAAGAGGCGATGAGAAACGACATTGTGCCCTAATTTGTGTAGATTCGGTGACGTTTATTGGTGGTTTGGTTGTGTTTGGATGTCTACCCTCGCCCCTGCTTTTATAGTGGTGGTGAGGGTTACTCCACACAATTACAGCAACTGTCCATTTTGATGGCCTGGCCTCGCATCATCTGTGAAAAGCTGCACAACGTGTCACCTATCATCAAAGCTGCACGACCTGTCACCCTCTGTCAAAGGCTGCACGATGTGTCACCCTCTATCGAAAGTCGCCCCGACCGAAATGCGTGTTGTCGTTTCATCTGGCGGGTGCGGCGTGTTGTCGTTCGATCTGGCGAGGTGCGGCGTGTTGTCGTTTCGATCTGGCGGGGTGGTGCGCGGTTGTATTCGCCCACACCGCTAATATTCACCTCTTCTCTAGGGCACGCCTGCACCAGCATTACACATTCAAGGCTAGATCCCTTGCACCACCTTAACCATTTCTACCACAAGTACGTCCGATCTACTTTCTTCAACTCCCACAGAGCCGGGTCACCCTTACTACGCGTGAATACGGTTTGAATGGTAACAGAGTAAACACTTGGATCCAGGGAAAAATATTTGGTCAACCAAAGCTTTATATCACGGATGCTACCTCTATCGGGGAATAAGTGTTCCACCATTGTGACTACAAAACTGCTCAAATCAACACCATTTTGCCCAATTTTTATTTCACCATCGCCATAATATACCCTAAATTTCATTGCATCCGACATTATCGCTGACGACATAAACAAAATTGATTTTAGATCACCACTAACGTTTAATATCACTAACTCGAACAAAATTAATTTTATATCACTCCTAACATTTAATATCGCTAACCTAAACTAAACAACGCTAATATACTATCCCGCTACCAATACTACAATAATACAATACACATCTAATATCGCTAACCTGGAATATCTAATATCGCTAGTTACCAAAAAATATTAACTACAACGACAAAATTATATTACACATGTAATATCATTGATCGAGAATATCTAATATCACTAATTAACAAGAATATTAACTACAATGACAAAAATTTATTACACATCTAATATAGCTAATTCACAAAAATATTAACTACAACTAATTAATTATATTACACATCTAATATTACTAACATTGAATATCTAAATCGCTAATATTCTCGCTAACATTGAATATCTAAATCTAAATCGCTAACATTGAATAGCTAATTCACAAAAATATTAACTACACAACTAATTATTTATAATAGCCACTATCAAATTAAAAAAAATTACACATCGACGATTTTACCTTCTTTTTTCTTCTTCTTCCTTCTTCTTCCTCTTCTTTCTTCTTCTTCTTCCTTCTTTCTCCCTCCTCTCTCTCTCTCTTCACCTCTCCCTCCCGAGCGCTCTCTCTCTTCCCCTCTCCCTCCCGAGCGCTCCCTCTCTCTCTACCGCGCTCTCTCTCTCTACTGCTCTCTCTCTCTCTCCCTTTCCCTCCCTCTCTCTCCCTCTCTCCCTCTCCCTCTCTTTTTCTCTTGCCTTGCTTGGCCGCCGCTCTCTCTCTCTTCTCTAACGAGCAGCCGGTCGAATCGATCGTCGCGCGGGAGTACTAATCAGAGCCGAGCGGTGTGGCGACCACTTCTTGACCTGGCGACAACTAGCTGTCACCGGTTCAAAACGCAGGATTAGGATATGGTCGCCAAACCGTTTGGCTACTACCCTATTAACGCCAAACCGTTTGGCGACTACTCTATTATCGCTAAACGGTTTGGCGACCGGATATTATTTCTGCAATTTTTTAAATACGAGTATTAATGTCGCAATTTTGAAATAAAATAATATTATTAAAAAAAATTCGAACGTCGACTACGCTCATTTGGTGTAGGGCCCCCCGCGCCGATGTTTACCGCCCGTTTCGCCAACTTTTGGGCAGATTCTTTACGGGGAAGAAAGTAGTTTTTTTTAAAAAAACTAACCTTAATATATTTTTTTTCAAAAATAGCCCTCTTCTCCACCTCGAAAGGCGCAACATGCGACACGCTTCTGCTGCGCCTGAGAAGCGCGGCATCACGCGGGCGCTAGTGAGTGCGCGCGGGCGAGGTCCGCTATCGCTACCAGGCAGCGTAGAAGCTCATGCTCCTGTGCTAGCACAAGCTGTGTGGCGCTAGTGAGCTTCTGCACTCGCTGGGTGCGGTAGAGGCCTTCTGCTCTCCTGGGTGCGCTAGGGGGCAGGGATGAGGTCAGCTTTGTAAATGTGCGTTCAAGTGAGCCAGATTTGTAAAAAATAAGGTTCACAGGACTAGATAAGTCACGAATTCAAGAAAGTGCGCCTCATGCCGACTAGTGCACTTTTGGGTAACTCCAAATGTTTCTTCACAAAAACAATATAACTCTCATCATCACTAGTAATGTACATATCATCACCGTAGAGAAGAATGAGAGTTCGACCACTCATAGCCAAATGAATAAACAGTTCTAGATTATGATCACTAGCAACAAAACCTGCCTCAAGAAGAATAGAGCTGAACCACTCAAACAAAGAACGTGGCGCCTGTTTCAGACCGTAAAGAGCACGACGAAGATGGCAAACATGACCAGCAGGAGCAGAATAACTAGGAAAAGCCTGCATGTATATTGTCTCTACAAGATCACCATGAACACATCCATCTAAGATATTTTTCACTGTCATGTGGTAGCAACAACAATAAGAGTGCGAACTGTCATCATGTGAGCAACTGGAGTAAAGGTCTCCTCATAATCGTGGTCATGTTGCTGTTGAAAACTCCGAACAACCAGTCTAGCCTTGTAGCAAATAATAGAACCATCTAGCTTTTTCTTGATTTTGAAAACCCATTTGCATGTGATAGGAATAGCACCATGAGGTAAGGGAACTAAAAGTGCATTTAGGCACTAATGTTATTTTGGTGATTAATGACAAACGCATATAATGACAATCTATATGATTGAGTAAATGCTTAACTTAGTGCGTAACAAATAACAAACCTCTAATTTGATTATATTGCTATGAGACTAACATGTTTATTGCCAAGTTGAGTATTAGTCTCATCTATTTAGAGGAAAATCAAGTGGAATGGTTAAGCAAAGTTAAGGTATGCAATTTTGGTATCTCTTTTATATTTGTTATTGCATTCCTTTTATGCAAATGCATAGTGAACTCCAAATAGCATGTTGATTATATATATGCACATTGGTTCATGTCATATTTATTTGTGCATATATATTCATTTGAGTTCATTATGTGCCTTGTTTTTAGTATGCATGTATTAACTAGAGTTAAACTTCATATTGCTATAGATTGTCTTGGTGCATGCATGTTTTAGTTATGTATCTTCTCATGCACCTCTCCTAGTGAAGTTTAATCTAGAGTTGGATCACATATTTACTCTTATTCCAAATATTATCTGCACATGTACAATTCGTGTATATTCTATCATGTGCTTCATTTAAAGTAAAGACTGTGATCCATGCCATAATTTAATTGATTCATCATATTGGCGATTATCTCTCTAGTGCATATAGATCAAATTATATATTCATCATGATGCACTTAGTAGAGAACATTTCTTATGTCAAGTGTTTCCATGTATGTTATGCTTCTTTATATGAAACACTTGTGGGAATCAACTACTCACAAATATCAATTTCTTCATATCTATTGAGCTTTTGGGACTAATGCTTGTCATGAGTGGTTTGGAAAGAATTAGGTCCCGTGTGTATGATGACCAAGGTATCGTGGAGGATGATCGTTAAGCCGAGGTCAACAAGACGGCGGTATCACCAAGAGTTGAGGACTAAGTCAAGATCGACTTGGCATGGAGATCGTCGGAGAGGATGATCAAGTCAAGGTCGATAGGACGAGAGTCTCATGAGGTGAATCGAGTCAAGTTGGACAAGGCGAAGACGTCATCAATCATTTGGTAAAAAACATCATACACATTGCATCCACGGAGAAGATGGCATGCGGATTGAATGTAAGACTTAGATTTCTCGTTTGAATTTGAGTCTAAGGATTGTCGTACTATTAAGAGGGATGCGAACGTTGAATGACTTTTAGATGTGTCAAGTGCTCAAGTGATGATCCTTGTGAAAATTAGAGAGAAAGTGGGGTTGGTGGTGCCGGAAAGTAAGAATTGTAGGTCTCCCTTGGATTCTTTGTGAAATCTGAATTTATCCTTTGAGATTTGGGTAGTGAGACCTTGTTATTTGTGTAGACCTTGTTCTTAGCTTTCAATAGAGTCCAAAATCACTGAAATCGGAGTCCGGAGTCAAAAGTTATGCTCGTTTTGGTCGAGCTGCTCAGTGCACATCGGATAGTCCGATGTTGACATCGGATAGTCCGATGAGGACTTAGAAAATTTCTAAAACATCTTTGAAAATGGGTTCTATCTGGAGATATCGGATAGTCCGATGTTTGATATCGGATAGTCCGATGTTCACTTGGAAATCTGGAGTTTTACACACATCGGATAGTCCGATGTTCCATATCGGAAAGTTCGATCTGTAATTTTTATTCAAGAGAATTTGAATTTTGTGGGGAGTCGATCTGGAATTTTACACACATCGGATAGTCCGATGTTCAATATCATATAGTCCGATGTGTGTCTGGCTAGGGCATAACGGCTAGTTTTTTTGGAGCCTCTATTTAAAGCCCTCCCCTCTCCATTTCGAAGGGGCCGTTACTCCACTGGTTTGAGGTGTTCTCCTCTTGTTCTTGAGCCCCCTAAACACCCCTCTACCCTTAGATCTAAGTGATCCCCTTTTGTGTGAAGGGTTGGGAAGAGTTTGAAGAGTGAGGTGTTAGGTTGAGTGTGTGTTGAGGAAGTGTTGATCTTTGAGCACTTGATTTCATCTCCAAGCTTGTTCCTCGTAAGCATTTGTTACTCTTGGAGGTTGAGGACTCCTAGACGGCTAGGAGGTCGCCTACGAGCCACCGGAGCTTTGTGTGGTTGGCCGTGGGAAGTTTGTGAAGGTCGATTCCGCCTCCGCAAGGGAAGGAATCAAAGAAGTGAAGAACCGGCGAGTGCATTTGTGCAACACCGGGAGGAAGAGGGTTGAAAGAGACCCCGGCTCAAGTGTGACCAAGCCTCAACCGGCGAGTGCATTTGTGCAACACCGGGAAGAAGAGGGTTGAAAGAGACCCCGGCTTGAGTGTGACCGAGTCGCCTCAACGGAGACGTAGGATCCCCTCAAGGATCCGAACTTCGGGAAAAACCAACCGTGCATCAAATCTTTGGTTTGGTCTTTTCTTGTTGCTTTGATTAAATTGGTCTTGAAGTAATTGTTGTAGCTAGCCTTCTACTCTTTTTATTGCTTAGCCTTGCCTAGCTTTAACTTTCGTGATAAACACATGCGCTTGCGCCTGATCGGATAATCTCGATTGTGCATATCGGATAGTCCGATATTATCGGATAGTCTGATATACAAATTCGGATAGTCCGATATCTCTCCGTTGCGATTTAGTTTTAAATTTATAATTCGCCTATTCACCCCCCTCTAGGCGACATCCCTGTCCTTTCAGGAACTATCTCCTAAGTACCAATGTGCTCCAAAGCAGATAGTTCCTCTATCATGGCCATCTACCACTCAGGATCTGATGCAACATCCTGATAACTCTGAGGCTCCTGAAAAGGGTTAGTTGCAAGCATACTATAGCGTGGAGGTGCCTGAAGAGTATTGCGATCACGAAATGCAAACCTAGGCAACAATGTTGCAGCAGGCGAATCATCAGCAGGAGACTCATCATCAGTATTGGCTAGGTCAGTGATAGGAGGAACCGAAAGGGGCTCAGATGGTGAGGTGGTTGGAATAGCAGAAGGAGTATGTGAAGGTGGTGAATGGTCATGTTGTGGGACAATGATAGGTGATGTATGAACAAGAGAGACATCTTGTGGAGCAAAAATAGAAGTTTTATCAAGATGTTGTGGTAATGTCAGAAAATTAAGAGACTCTATGGGAACTAATGAATTAGAAACAAAGGAGTAAAAATAAAGATGACTCTCGTCAAATGTGACGTCCCAAGAGAAGCGAGCTAACAAGCAGCATGATCATAACATCGATATCCTTTATCCTCACTACTATAGCCAAGAAAAATACACTTGACCAACTGAGGTGTCAATTTGGTACGTTCACGTGAGGCAAAGGAGAACATAGTAAGTACAACCAAAGACTCGAAGATGAGTATAGATCGGAGTAGTGGAAAACAAAACCTCAAAAGGAATCTTGCCACCAATGCTTGTAGATGGCTAAATATTGATGAGATAAATAATAGTAGAGAGGGCATTGACCCAAAAGGTATGAGGAACATATGAGGCAAGCATAAGTGTGCGTGCAGTCTCAATGATGTGGTGGTGTTTGTGTTCAGCAATAATATTTTGATCTTGAGCGCTAGGACAGAATACTATAGAAATGTGCCCTCAACAGACAAGAACTGACAAAAGACATCCAACAAGTGCTTACTGCTAGAGTCAGAACGAAATATCTAAATGGAGATATTGAATTGGGTGTGTGCCATACGAACAAAAGATTTGTAGATATTTAATAGCTAGCTATGCTTTTTCATGAAATAGATCCAAGTGCATGGCGTGAAATCATCAACAAAAATAACAAAATATTTCTTTTCACCTTTTGACATAAAGGAAGAAGGTCCCCAAACATCCGAATGAATAAGGTGAAAAGCATAACTAGACCTAGTCAAACTAGTAGGATATGGGCATTGTAGCCGTTTGCCAAGCTTACAACCTAGACACAAAAACTATCATCATTTGAGATAGGACCTAACATACCCTAACACACTAAACTGGATAAGTGAGGGTTGTAGAGCTGATCGAAACGATGATGCCATTGATGAAAACTGATGGATGACACAGACATCAAAGCAGAGGATGCATTGGTCGATATAGTGGTCAATGTAGTGGTGGATGTAGTGGTCAATGCATTGGTGGATGCGGTGATTGATGGAAGATGAAGATGATCCAAGACATAGAGGTCCTCACTGCTATCTAAATGGCCAATCCCAATGAGAGCCCCGTTCGTCGATCTTGCGCAAAACAATAGACATCATCAAACCCAATAAAACTTCATATGGGCAAGTTGAGCAACTAACATAAAGCACATAGTAAACTAAGGTACACAAGAAACATCCAAAACCATAAATCAAGATGCGGAGAGAGTGCCCTTAAGTGTAACAGAAAGGGGAGTATCATCAGCTGTTCGAACAGAGTTGAGGTCTTCGAGAGGTACACATGAACCAAGTGCAGCATTATCAAACGTCATGTAAAAAGAGGCACTGGAGTCCAATACACATTTTGACCACTTATCGTTTGTACCTGGTGGATGAGTTTGTGGTCGCAGAGTAGCTCCAAGTTGAGGTGTCAATGGCTGCGACCAGATGAGGCCGCCTGGAGCTCCAAGAGAGCATAAAGCTAAGTAATCTACTCTGCACTGAGTGATGGCGGTGGTGGTGATAGTGGAGTCTGGTCAGCAAGTTGTTGGTCCTGATCTTTCGATGAGAAGGATAATTTTGATTTGTGGAGATGACTCTCACGATCTGGCTACCAACTGTATATGACTGATACGGCAAGCAATCACTGAACCAACTCTAGGATTATCATTGACATAGCCAGAAGCACGATCGACCCAATCATGAAGATCAACTCTTGCAAGCATTTGAAGAATATAGCAAAGAGCAACCTGAAATTGAGAATATGATTGAAGTATTAATATTGATGCGGGGTTCCAAAACACAATATTGTTGTTGCTCTAGCTGAAAAAGAGAATGTCGAATAATTTCATGAAGGAAAACTACAGCTAAACAAAAATCCAACTCTCCCTAGGGCTGCGGCTAGCTTATAAAGAAAGAGGAGAAGGGGTGTGACCAAATCAGGGAAAACCAAAAAGGACTCTTTCCCCAACCAAAAAGGACTCATTTCCCCTTTGGACTCAAGTGGGATACATGTTCCTAGACCCAAATAAGGTGGTGCCGAAGCAAATAGTCTTGGTTCAACCATCCTTCATTGTAGTATTATGGTGGCTTTAATTGAGTGTAGTAGCCATTCTGTAAGTCTCCTCTAAGCTTGGTTCTGCCATCATCTCCATTGGTACTTGTTGTCTTGCCACTTTCATGTCTTATAACCATACAGGAACCTTGATTCCTAATTAGAATAATAATATATCCATCAGACAATATCGTAGAGTTCATAAAATATAAGTACACTCCCAGGAATAAAGTTACCTGATTATTAAGTTGATGAGCACATGCTATGGTAATTGGTTCTTATACATCTTGTCGTAGAGCAGTATGTATGGTTGTACTAGTGGAAAAGATGTCCTCATAGTAGGTACCATAACAGCTGAGTGACAGACGAAGACTGACGCCCACAAGAGCGTCTAGAGGTGTGGACTGGAGAGCGTTTCCAACTCGGAGGACGGAGCTCAGGATGTAGGTCGAAATAACGTTTAGTAGAGTGACCCAATATTTTGTAGCGAGTGCAAAAATATCATAAATGAGCATAAGAAGATCGACGAGCCAAATTCCTTGACACTGCTAGGATAGACTGATTGCCATGCATCAGAGGCGTTGTGTCGGTGTTGCGCTAGCAGGTCTCCTCAGCAACAATGGCCTTCACGATCTCCTCAAGCGTGCCAATGAGGTCAGGGTTGAGAAGCTATGACGGACCACCTCGAACTCAGGGCGAAGACGCTGCACGAAGTGAAAGACAAGCTCCTCTTCATGAACTTTCAGTGTCTCTGGACCGGCATCTATCGGCAGCATGGAGTCCTGCTGTCGCCAAGTGGAGCTGAGCTGCACGTAAAACTCCTTAACAAAGGAGTCACCCTAATGAAGATTTGAGAGTTGCTGCCACGGTGAAAAGCGAAGGGCTGTACTAAACTGCTAGTAGCGGCTCTCCAGGAACATCCAAATATCCCATCATGTAGCACATGCATAGATAGCCAAGTGAATCATCGGCGACAAACTTTGAAAAAGAACAAAGCAAACCTTCACCTCGTTCCTCAAACAAGTAGGTAAGGTAGTAGTCTCCATATCAGCAAGCTTCTTTAGTTTACCATCAATATGACCAAGCACACCATGGCTGTCAAGCAACGAATGTAGTAGCAGTGACCAGTACCTATAGTCGGCTGAACTGGTGAGTTTGACATCACAGGTTGGCAAGGCAACGGCAGAAGAGGACAACAAAGCCATTTTTTAAAACTAGAATAAAACAAAGCTTCAATGGAACTTGAGGAACAAACAAACACCTCCACGGTCGCCTAGAGGGGCGACTCACGGTGATTCAAACCATGGCAATGATATGTCCTTGACACGTGATACGAGCTCAGACTTGGGCAGACAGCAACTGCATCGATCAGGCAGAGCTGGGGTCAGGGCAGATGGTGATGAGTGGCTGACGAGATCGATGGCATGGCGGCGTAATCTGATGCGACTATAGTGCAGGAGCTTGGCGTGGTGGCACGATCTGGTGGTTGTATGGCGACATCGCTCTCTAGGCGAAGGTGAGGCGGCGTCTGTTCAAGAGTAGTGGCAGTGGATCTGCAACGGGACGGTGATTGGTAGAAAAGTCATCGAAACAGGAGGACGGCAACAAGATTTCAAAACCTGACTCTGATACCATGTTATGAATAGAACTTGTATTGAACATGAGGCCAATACGCCGGTATATATACATATACATGCGGGTACAAAAGAAAAACCAATATAAGGCAATACCTATACAAGGCTAACTATACCTAGGGGTGGCAACGGGGCTATTCCCCGTCGGGGAGTGCCTCCCCGTCCCCGTCCCCACGATCCAAAATTTTTCCCGTCCCCGTCCCCGTTCTCCGTCTCGGGGGAGAAAATCCCCCCGTCCCCATCCCCGTTTGGGTATCGGGGCCCCGTCGGGGACCCATCCCCGCGAAAATTTCACACAAGAGAAGAGTTTATAGCTATTTTAACTCTAAAATCATATCAATAGACAAGGAAAAAAAGAATGCATGCATTCATTAAAGATTATGTTGTCCCATTTATGAAAATGTGAATATGATGGGCTAGAGAATATGTTTGCAATCTAATAACTAAATTGGATTAAACTAAATTTGGATCCCCAACCGGGTCCCCACGGGGAAAAAACTCCCCCATCCCCATCCCCGCCATCCCCAACGGGGGAATAATTTTCCCCGTTTCCATTCCCGCGGGGACGATTTCTTCCCATACCCGTCCCCTAATAGAGGAATTCCCCGCCGGGGATCGGGGAACGGGTCCCCATTGCCATCCCTAACTATACCTATACAAGGCAACTAGCAATCTCTATACAAGGCAACTAGGATACCGTCTAACAAAAGCACTGTAGCATGTGGAATGGTAAAATGCAATGGACATTGAGTATGATGCTTTGATCAAGAACAAAACATGGCACTAGATTCCTTCACAGAAGGGATTAAATCTGATTGACAACAAGCGGGTCTATAAACTCAAGAAGAGGTAAGATAGGAGCATTGAGAGATATAAAGCAAGACTAGTTGCCAAAAGTTTTACACAGGTATGGTGTTGATTATGATGACACCTTCAGTCCTCTAGTAAAACCGGCCACGATTAGATTATTCTCTCCATTGCAGTTTCAAAAGGGTAGTCGCGACCGCTTGGTATCCAAAATGCATTCTTGCATGAAATCCTGGAGGAAGATGTTTACATGAAACAACCACCTGTATATGTGGACTCTAAGTATCCCAGCTACATTTGTAAGCTAGATAAGGTTTTGTATGGCTTAAAGCAAGCTCCAAGGATGTGGCATTCCAAACTCAGCTCCAAACTCCAAGAAATCGGATTTGCAATTTCAAAGGCAAACTCTTCACTGTTCGTGTTCAGACACAATAGTATTGTCATTTACATCTTGATTTATGCTGATGATATTATTGTGACGGGTTCCTTAAAACAAGGCAGTAGAACATTTGTTGAAACAACTACATAAAGAATTTGCTGTCAATGATCTAGGGGCATTGCACTACTTTCTGGGAAGTACAATCAAAGATGGTATTGTGTTGACCCAGTAGAAGTATATAAAGGAGCTACCTCAGCGAGTAAATTTGCAAGAGTGCAAGCCCATGAACACACCAATGAGCAGTTCAGAAAACTGTCAAGGGATGAAGGCGACCCATCGTCAGAAACTGCTAGCTCGAAATATCGAAGCATTGTTGGAGCATTACAGTATTTAACACTTACAGGATTTGACATTTCATACCCTGCAATTAAGTGTGTCAATACTTACAGGCTCCAACCACAGCACAACAGTCAAGCGAATTTTGAGATATCTGAAGAACACTCTTACCACTGTTCTGACAATTCAGATGTTGGCGTCTACTCTGATAAGCGCTTTCTCTTATGCAGATTGGGCAGGTTGCACCGATGATCACCGTTCGACAGGGGGCTTTGCAGTTTATTTTGGTTCAACTTGACCTCATGATGCAAGAAAGCAGGCTACTGTCTCATGCTCAAGTCCTGAATACAAAGTTTAGGCAAATGCCACAACCGAAATTATTTAGTTACCGTCTTTACCTGACGAAGTTGGGATATTTCGGAGTCGAGCTCAGTGTTTTACGCACGCACTATACATGTCGAAGTGGATTTTAACTTTGTCCGAGTGAAGATATATTGCGTGTAAAGCATTGGATAACAGATTCATCTCGCCGCGTGATCAGATTGCTAATATCTTCACCAAGACTTAGCGGTGCAACTTTTCTCAGGAGTTGAAACGCAATCTCAACTTAGGTACAGGTAGCTGAGATCGAGGGAGGATGGTACGAAAGATACGGTACATATCCAGGAGATGACGCACATTTAGGAATGTAAACCAGTTGTACGGGTTCGTTTTGATTGTTGCGACACCAGGAAAGCACATCACAATTTATATTAAGACTAAGACGTCATGATTTTTGCTCTAATAAGAGCCATACCGTTCCATTGATTAGCCGCTCTTACGAAATTGAAAGCCAGAGGTTTAGGTTGGCTTCGCTATACCCTCGTCAGCAGTGTGGGGATACCCTGCCGCATTTGCAGCGGAAAAGGTCCCGGCGCCGCACTCCCAACTGCCAACCACGCGAGCGACGAGTACACAGAGCAGTAGTAAATCCGAGAAAAAGGCCAACGCTTTTGCGAGCGGCTGCATAAAAAGAAAGTGACTTTGCAAGCAATCAAAGCTAGCGAAAGAGGGGAGCTGCCTTCCCTCCTTGACCCTGACAATTTGACGGTTGGAATATTTATCTCCGGGCCATTTTAGAAAAAGCTTCCATCATCTTTCGCTGTGCATGGATGACGATGGCCAGCAGCAGGGAGTCACCACTCAGGTGCCTGCCTCCGTGCCCTATTGCGATGAAACTTCCCGAAAGGATGGTGGTGAAAAAGCGCCTGGCCCGTTGCCAAAATGTAAATGTAGGACTTCTGTCCTCCTTTTACTGCACGGTCAAACTCGAGCAGCGTACAGCAGCTGCGGGGCATGGTAGTTAAACCAACTTGGCAGGCTGGTCTTGACACGACTAAGGATAGTGTCAATCCAAACGAAACTTGCACGAGTGCTCGGGCAAGCAGGACTGCAGGAGAGAAGCTGAGCCGACCACAAAAGGTCATGATTTTGACCCCTCGACTCTCTGTATCTCACTCTTATCTGAGCTCCGTTAAAAAAAAATATAAGGTTTATTTTGATTTCGTACAAGATTAAAGTTACAGTCAAATTGAAAGGAAATAACTTAGAAATCTATGTTTTTTTCTCTCATACCTTTCTCAATTTTAATGTAACCTTAATCTATGTGCAAAGTCAAAATACGCCTTATAAAAATAAACGGAGGGAGTACTATAATACCTCATCCGTTCATTTTTATAAGACGTATTTTGACTTTGCACAACGATTAAGATTGCGTTGAAATTGAGAAAAGTATATGAGAAACTGACTTAGATGCCCCCACTTAATTGTTTTAGTAGATGAAAGATATATTTTGTGTGGGTGGTAATGAATAAATGCATATGATTGAGAAAGAATAAATAGAGGTATAGAAGGAAAGGACTTATTGAATCTACATACAAGTTTTATATTTGTGAACAAGATCATTCAAAAAATAAGCCTTATAAAAATGAACGGATGGAATATATTTTAAAAATCCAAGACAATTATAATACTATAAAAGTACTTTTGAAAGTCGAAGTTTCGATAGTTTGATTGCAACTATGTCCAAAACAACAACTATTTATGACCGGAGTAATACTTTGTGTAGGTAGTATTGAATAAATGTATATGATTGAGAGAGAATAAACACGGATATAATAGGAAAAAATCTCATTAAATATACATACAAGTCTTATATTTATAAATAAAATCATTCAAACTATGTATCCCTTCTGAAAAGTTTATAAGACGTATTTCTTCTTAAAGCATAGGCCTAGAAGGTATTGAAAACGACTAAATTACCTCTATTTATTATCACTATGAACTATATTTAATAAATACATGTAGAGAAAATAAAGTAAATATGGATATTTATTACAGGTATAGAGAGAATATCACACTAATTTTATATTGAAATATAAAATACGTCTTTTATATTTATGGACGAGATTATTTAAAAAAAATACGTACTATAAACCTAACGAGAGGGAGTACCTTGTATTCCTGATCGAACGAAGTATTAGCAGCAGTAGGTGTGCTTCCAAACAGCGCTCGGTGCATGCTAAGAAAAATGTAAGTCTACCAGAAGAACAAATTCACGGAGCAAAATTGCTCCGTGGGTATCACCAAATCCTTCCACAGTTTGACCTCACCAGCTCCCACAAGAAAGAAGTCCTGAAAAAGAAGTTCCCAAGGCGTAAAAGGATAGGAGTAGACGAAAATTGGGCGAGAGCAGATGATCACTGACTTCCAAGATCCGAATAAGGACAAGCATGGGATCGCATCACTTTCAGCAGAGTCAAGAAAGTAACGGCGGAGCATGGTCATACACACTGGGCACATTTTCAACAGAGTTCGTAACTTGCCACCGCAACCTAAATACCTGATCTGTCCCGTTCTTACGTTACACCCGCGACGCAACCTTAGAAAAACAACAAAAGAAGAACAGGAAGAGGAAGAAGAAACAAACTAGCAGCAAGGAGAGAAGCTAGCAAGAGAAAAGATTAGAAGAAAAGGAAATAAAAAGGCCCGTTCGTTCGGTAACTCCGCTACAGCCCTGTGTTGTGTAAGCCTCACGTACAAGCCTCCCCACCTCATCATCGTCATGAGCAAGCCAAACCAAACTCTATCCAAACCCTCGTCCGGTTCGGCCGGACGCGGGTTAAAATGGTCGATCGGATCAAAATCGGCGGTCCGAGCCGACCGGCCACCGGTCGGTGTAGACCGCTGGCGACGGGGAGGTGGGGGAGGAGGGATTGGGGAAGCCGAGGACGAAGCCCGCGGCGCCGGCGACCGCCGCTCGGTGGTGGTGGTGGCCGGCGACCGGGGCGAGGGGGCGGTTCTTGCGGCGGCCGGCGCCGATGGGGACGTTGCGGAGAGCGCCGCCGGCCGTCCAGTAGCGGTGGCAGGCCTTGCAGAAGTGGCGCGGCTGGTTGACGTTGTAGTTGTTGAAGTAGCAGAACTTGGTGTCCCGGCTTCGGCACCGCGGGCACGGCAGCGGCGCCGCGGCGGCCGCGCGCACCTCCGCCGCCTCCTGCTGCTGCGTCCGCCGGGGCGGCTGCCTTCCACCGCCCTCCGTCTCCCCGCCCTGCTCCTGCTGCTTGTCGTCGTGGTCCGCCGCCTCAAGCTTGATCGTCGCCCGAATACCCCGCTCGCCGTGCGGCCAAGGCGCAGGCCGCTCCTCCTCCTCCCGCGCGACGAAGACGGGCGACGCCTGACCCTCCGCGGCGCTCTCGGCGCACTGCGTGATGACCTTGCCGAAGAGCTTGAAGCCGCTGGCCGCGGGGGCCATCTCGACGTGGGACAGCATGTGAACGCGCAGCCTGCTGAGCAAGAACCAGAGAGAGAGAGAGAGAGAGAGGCAGGAGCGCATACAAGGGGAAAGATAGAAAGAGGCAGGCTGGGAAGGAGGGGGAATGAAGGGAAGAGAGGTTGTCGTTGCTACTTAAATGCCATTAGCTGATAGGTCACACCAGTAAGCGAGCAGAGACTAGCGTTGGATGGATGTATTCGGCCGCGGCAGAAAAGGGCAAAACGGAAGCTTTGCTTTCTCTCTCGCGGTTCGTGTTTTTTCGAGTTTAAGGGTGATTAGGAGAACTCTCCTCAATTTTCAGCGCTACTCTAAATTCATGTAATCAAATACTCTAGCTCCACAGAATTCTGACTCTAGGAAAAATGCGAATCTAGAGGGCTGCTCCAAAATTTTTGTGATGCTCCTCAAGGGGTACTCCAAAAAAACACCGTTTTGTACTCACTCGTGAAGTTCCTAGGTAATTACTCACTTTTGCCACTGGTTACACACATGAGAAAGTTTCTAGGTGATTACTCACTTTTGCCACTGGTTCAACATCCAAGGGTATAAATAGGTATTCACACTAAAACCATCTATTTTTGAAGCTGGATCTAATTTGCAAACCAAACACCTCTCTTCCCTACTTCAACTATATGGTAGAGTTACTCTATGGTAGAGTTGGTGGAGTGGAGCTGATTTTTTGGAGTGGAACTCTCTCAAATAGATTCTTAGTCTACTCAATAAAATTATTTTATTTAAATAGAGCTAAATATATAAAAAAAAGTTGCAAGCGTCTAATTTGGCTCGGGCTTCGGCAAAAAGTGACGCGCATAGCAGAGGCGCAGACACAGAAGCGCGAGGACGGGACGGGGCGGCGAGGCAGGATATGACTGAGTTGGAGAGGAGGAGGAGGAGGCGTTCGTCTCGTCGCGTACGCACTTTACGCCGGTGTAACGGCAAAGGGAGGTCGTTGGGTTTCGGCGTTGCGGACGGTTTGATTTGCATGTGGAGTTTGTGATTCGAGGAGAATCTCTCTCCGGGTTTGACAAAGCTGGGCTGTTGCTGTATTTGGGTGCGCGCGCGGGTGGGAGATCAGGCACACCGCGCTTGGTGGACCGGACCTGCTGCCAACTTGTTGCGGAAAAGCCAAGGGATTGGGTCGCTCCTCATCTTCTACGCTACATATGGTTGTGCGCGCCCGAGTGTGTGTGTTTTGCGTTGCGGCTCTATATATGCTTCGTGCTCTGCTCACGCACTGGATAATAATCCCGTTATGGGAAAAAGAAACTTGACTCAACAGTTCGTAACTCCACGTTCGCCCATCAGCATGCCTGTGTTGCCGTGTTGGTGCTAGCGACCGGGGGTGTTTGGAGTCGTATATCTGTTAAATTCATACAATCTTTCTTGCGAAATAAACTTACGGTTTCTCCAGCTCCAGCTTCTGATTCTCTGGTGAAAGCGATTCCTGTCTAAGAAATAGTTATGAACTTGGTGAGAAGGTTCATAACTGAGAGGTTGTGAATCAGATGGGGAGCAGTTTTTTTTTGCTCCTAAGCTGCAAGTCAAAAAATATGAATCACTTTCTCGGATTCCTATGTAAAGATGGTTGATTTTTTCTTGTTTGATAGAACTCTTCGGTTTCTCATAGAGAAACTGAAGCTGAAAGTTCTGCCAAACGCACCCTTAGACATGGCCTCGGTAAGTTACTCGGATCCCTCTAAACCCTCTGTTTTAAACGGGTAATAGATTTGCCAGCATTGTCCTAATTTAATATCAATGCAGTACATTGATGGTGCTTTCTTCTCGCTTCTTTGAGGTCAGAAAAGACGGGCCTTTTTAAAAAAATACTCCCACTAGTAGTGCTACGCGTATGTATACAAGAAATACGTGCTAAAGATCACAAATCATGGTTCTTCCTGTGCATAAATGTTTGTGCTGTTTTTAGTACTGAAATACCACTGTTTTAGTACTGTTCGAAGGGTGCAGGACCTATCACTTCAATTTGGGGTTCGATCGGGTTCGTGATTGCTCCAGATTTCACCTGCCATGACAACAACCCAAACACTGGTTCTGAAAGAGCTGTGCATTTATAGTTCGAAGTAAACCGGCGTGGGTAGTATATGTTTGCTCCCTCTTAACGAAAACTTTCATCGCATTGCTTCGAGCCTCCAGCGATCGTGCAAAGCAAATCTGCAGACAAATAGTGCAGAAAAGGCGCATCCAAAAGGTGCTTTGGAGAAAGCCTTGTTCTGGAAAGAAAAGGACTACAGAGATCAGTGAAAGTCCCAGCTTCAAAAGGCTACGCACCTTCTTTTAGCTCGAAAAGTGACTTAAGCATAGATTCTCTGTAGCAGGCAGCACACATGCTGGCTCTTTCATTCGATTTAACTGCCATGCCCAAGCTGGAAAACGTGTAGCTCTCGATCACCGAACTTTTTCTTGAAAAACATGCAGAATTTCTTCGGTGAAGCTCTTGTACTCAACAAGAATTCATTCCAATCATTTTGGATATCATACAATAAATAGCAAATAGGTAAATGGATGCAAGATGGTACTACTGTCCCTATCCAAATTAGATGCCATTTTAGATTACCGGATCGCTACAGGTCTACAATGATGTTCTGATACTATTTGCCCGTGCAATAATTTCATCCGTTAAATTAAATGAGGATAGAAGTTGCACGTAACTAGCATATCATGCCAAACATTAAGAATTTTTTTTTGAAACGAACATGTAGAATTAACAAACGGTGCATCAAATTCCACTACTGATATTATGATATTTGAATGTGCCAGCACGATATGCTAGGGAACAGTCTGTAGTCGGCACATCGCCATATATACACACATGCTACCACAAGATTGGTGGCCATACAGAAGATGAACGGTAGGTCCGGACGTGTAATATAATACTCGGGAAATCCGAGCTGACGTGTTGTTCACTTCCGGGCGTCGACTTAAACTGGTCTGCTAGTGATACTCTTGGTTAGAAAAAAGCAAAAGAGTAAGCACAGCAGTGGCCTTTTTCTCTTTTCTTTTTTCTAGGGTTCGTCGATCCGACCCCCACCCGGCCCATCCATGCATGTCTCATTAGTTTACACAAAAGTCTATGGATTCCCATCCAACTTTTGGTCCTCTTTAAGCTTTCGGAAATGATCTCAATGTAGGTGCCGGTTTAGTTTAGTCAAGCTCTGCAGTACTGATCAACAGAGAAGATATGATGATTTAACTGTATTAAGCTTCTTAGTTGGTGTGCATTTGTACCCAAGGAGTTCTTAGTTTTTTTTATCTCAGGCATGCGCACATATGTGAATTTTCCAATGTACTATACATACACAAATGTAAATGCTAGTGAGTGTCAGGAAAAATAATTTTGACTTTTTGTACAAAAAGATCGTTCATACATGTCATGTACTATCAACCTATCATTTTCCCAACGCTATGATAAAGAACATTTGTCGAACTTTGTTTTCTTCCAAAACCTGAGACTCGTTCCATTTTGGCCAAAACGCCGAGCCTCAAGTGTCAACGCGCATGTGAGTTCTGAGTTGTGACTTGTTTAGTAAGAAACCAACCTACTAAAAAAATGCAAAAGGCACCTTCCATACTTTCCAATCAATTGATTACTTTGGGTCAATAAACAATCCAAAACAAGAATCTATCCCCTTCTTTATGCCGGAAAGTGATACGCTTTTGGTGTGGATTTGTACCTTTTTCCTATAAATTAGAGTAGTACCAATAGCTTTTGGTGAGGACAAAAGTAGGACATGCTTAGGTTGGAAAAGCCAAGCATGTTGCCCTTTTTCTTGTTAATCCAAAAGCGATGCTTTAGATTTTTGCACTCGGATAAAAATATGAGAGAGAGTAAGAACATGTACAATTATGTCATATTAGCTATCTATATACTTTGTTACATAAGATTTTTATTGATACGAAAGAGAGGAGGAGAGAGAGAGTATATATATTTTTTCGTGAAGAGACGACCATATAACAACATAAAATACCATGTGTGAGTTATTTTCTATAATAAACACTTTTATGCCATAATTAAAATATTGTAGAATCTCATAGAGGCAAACCTAAGATGTTACTATTATAGAAATTGTCTTTAATTTTATCTTTAAATAACTTGGAAAAGTATATAGATATAAATCTTTACTATTATACATGCTCTAAGGAGAATAACCCCAGCACTTTCACCTCCAAATATTTTTCACCGTTAGACGGATTCTTGGTGGATCAAATCACTCTATATGACATAAAGAGTTGTGAGCACGACCGGGCACACCTGGAAATTTTTAATTTGAAAGAAGAAACTTATCTAGCCATGAAGTGCTATTAATTTTCGATGAAACATAAAAAAAACGCCAACCAGTCGACAGTCCCATCAATTCAGCATGTGGGGTTTCCTTTTTAAAGTGATATTTATGGTTCTATGGTCAGTTTGCTTTGATGTGTGGTGAGGTGCTTATATTTGAAGCTGTCGAAAAGCAGTTGTAAAAAAACTAGCACTCTGTTAGGAAAAAGCAAAAGTTAGACAGATTCCACTGCTACAAAAGATTTATATTAGACCCCGTATCACTAACGGTTTTCAAAAACTATCTGTGGTGGTTGATCATCACCGATAATTTTTCCAAAAATAGTTAGTGATGACTACTATTGATATTATTGACGGTTTTTTAGAGATTAACATTACAGACGATTTTAGCCAAAAAATATCTGTGATTTTGCCATGCTCATCACAGGAAGTTTTTGACTAAAATCGTTTGCGATGGGACTCTTATCACAGGCAGTTTTAGCCAACTATCATCTGTAATTCTATAGCCAAATATCGTCTGTGATTCTATCATGCTCATCACAGGTAATTTTTTACTACAACCGTCCGTGATGAGATTTTTCTGGAAATCAAGACTTGTGATAGTAGACATTTATGTGTTTGAGCATCGTTAACATAACATATGTTAACCAAATATGTAGCTGAGATACTATCCTCCACCAGGAAGTGATGCACAAATCCACTGAATTATCATGTGTGAGAAAATATAATAAGAAATCCAGAGTAATTATCCCAAAGAAGATGATGTTATGATGATCAAACATACTGATAAACAAATCAAATTACTTTAATATGGAACAAAGCCAGACAAAATAAGTTAAAACAGATAATAAAAAAGATCTATGAAGTGTCTTTTGTCTTCAGTTTGAGCTGCTTGGACATGTTGCATCTTCATTTGCTTTTTCTGCACAAAGCTTCTCATGTTTGTATCCTCCTAGGGAAGCATTTATTCGGGACTTCTACGAAGGTAGGTCATTAAAATAGGGATTCTATCTTTTCTTGCGTGGACCCTTGGCCTTTTTCAGAGACTTGTTGCTATTTTCATTAATAGGCGAGCTAAAATGGGTACAAAGTAAGGAATTATAGCTAGAATTTCATTTAAATTCAAATCATCAAAGACTACATTGAAGGATAGGCAACGAGCTATTTTCTTTTTCGACCGCCCTGGAGGTTTGTAATTTCTTCATTAACCATTAGCTCCTTATCATTTACATTTGTAGGTTCCTCTAGAAATGGCCTATCAAATAGCTTACTCTAGGTCTTTTTTCTTTTAGAGGTATCAAAATCAGTTTTTACCATTTGTGGAGGAAGTAAACCATGTAAACTTGTAATCGGAGCTCGCTCAATAATTGAGTCTTGCTGATACAGTGGAAATTTTATTTCATATTTCTTTCATAGCTTCAAAATCAAATTGGCCTAATGGAGTCAATAGTTCTGAAATTTCTGGTGATTGAGAATAAGTTAGAATAATAGCTAGACTCCCTTCATTACTGCTTGTAGAAATAACCTCAAGAAAATAAACCTCCAAATTTAGAGAAGACTCCATACCAATCGATGACATAGTCGAATTAATTCCAGAAGCTATTGGTTGAGATTGTTATTGTTGTTCTAACATGACAACATTCTCAGGATTAAAATTTTATTGAGGTTGAGGCCAATTGTCCCAAGGGTCATCTGCTTCCATAGGTGGAGCATTGAGAGGAAATGCTACCTCTTCTGGATGAAATGTTGTTTCTTCTAGATGATCAAACTCAACTCTAGAGAAAATTGGAGCATCATCTTCTGGTGGTAAAAATCTTGTCTAATATCTAAATATGGGGTATGAGTATGTACAGGATACGTGAATAATATGTTCTAGTGACATATAGAAATTCCGGATATCACGGGCCCGATTATATGGGATAAGATATACATGGAGAAAGTAATTCTATATCAGGAAGGACTCGATCACTTTCCGTTACAAGAAAACCGATTCGAGTATGCCTGATACACAGGAAAGTTTGGATATGTTGCGGAGATCGACACGACAATGGACTCCTCATCAACTATGATCTGGTATACCAAACCGACTACAACTCAACTTGAGTTAGGGCTACCCAGACTATATAAGGTCGGGGGTAGGTATCCTCAAGGGGGGACTGGAAAGAGAGAAGACTTTGTGAGAGAGAGCTTTTACAAGACGCAGAGTAATCAAGAACCGACAGACCACGCTTCGTCAACCTCTAACCATAGTTTAGCCATTGCTTAGATCCGATCTTCATAACTAGGGCTAGACAGCTTGCTCTGTACTCGATACACAAAATTCATATATCATTCGCATAGGACATATGGTATTACTCCATCCGGGGGCTTGAACCTGCGTACATTGTATACCGCTATCTCCGTTCTTGGCTCTGACATCGAAGGTACCCGTGATTATTAGTTTATTATCAAATTCTGACCTTCGACACATCTACAAGCTCTAGTGTTGAGAATGTAAACCATCACTATCTAAGACCTTCCTTGGCCTGCGTTGAAGTGTAACCTCTTTTGATCACTATTCTATGAGGAATAGATAGGGTGTCTTGTACTAGAACTTTGGTAAGAACTCTACCTTTAACTCTATCATTGTCATGCCAACGAATTAATTTCCCAAACAAAGAAACAGATGAGAGACATAATGAAATTTCAAAAAAAATCCAACGAAAACCCTAAGAACATAATCCATCCAATTCGAGTAAGGGTAGAGGTTCTCCAAATTAATTCCCTCATCATGTTTTTATGAATTGAAAAATGTGTTGCATATCTAGCTGCTAGGGTTGTTTGAGTATCATGATGTCTCTAGTAAACGTAGAGCTGAACTGAAAAAGACCAACTCCTAAGGGATGAGGAGTGCAGCGTAATACACATACCATTTTCGCCACTTCCACATGATCCCAAATGTTTTAGAGAGCCTGGTCAGTTGGTCATCTGGAAGATGAGGTTCCACAATTGCAAGAGCAAACTCTTCATGCTCTTTCTCTTATACTCTTGGAAAAACTAAGTCTGTTCGCAACAACCTATTCATTCCACCATTGTCCACCTCCAAGCCTTGAGGGATGAAACAAAATGGATTAGAAATTCCAAAGTCCGCCATTTGCAAATTTGCTTGAGAAGACGAAGTATTGGCGGCTTTTGGAGTGTTCTATGTTTGTGTTGGGAAATCTGAGGAATCGCCTAGGTTGAGAGAAGAATGCTCTGTTGTTTTCACATGATATCACCTTGCATAACGTGAGGAGTTACCCAACACTGTGTGTAGTTTTAGGAATCCAAACAATCCACACTTTCTTCTTTTTCTTCATACAAATTTTGGAGTAATGACCATAATTTAAGCAAAAATTGCATCTAATAGAATTCCTGCATTTATTCTTTTTGAATATGGTCCATAATTAGGCAATTAGTGCAAAAACCCCTCATTACAGATAATTCTGGGTCTAAACCATCTGTGAAAAGTCTCATCATAGATGGTTTAGGCCTAGAACCGTTTGTGATCACCCTCCGTTTGAGCTAAATTGCAATAACCCACTGCACCCGCCCTTTGCCCTGTAGCCTCACCCCCGACCCTCTGCACTAGCCACCTCCCCCCGCACCTCTGCCTCACACCATTGTCCTTCTCCCCAGCTCCTCTGCACCCTGCGCCTCCTCATCTGGCCCTTTGCCCCTAGCCTCCTCCTCTCACACCTCTATCTTGTGTCGTCGTCCTTCTACCCCACGCCTCTACACCGCATCATCGTCCTTCTCCCCGTGCCTCCTCTCCTGACCTTTTGCCCTAGCCTCCTCCCCGCCCTCTACCCTAGTCTCTCCTCCTCTCACACTTGGTGACACTATCTGTCTCACCCATTCCTAGTGACACAGTCATCCTTCATCGTCCCCCCGTGCCCAGTGACACCGTTTGCCTCCGTCCTTCCCCCAAGCTTGGTGACACTGTCCGCCTCCTCAACTCCTCTCCCAGGCCGTCCTCCTTGATTCTTCCCCAAGGTGTATGATCTAAAATTCGTTATCACAAAGGAAGAATTCTTTGGGCACTAAAATTTAAGTTCTGTGCTTTTGTTTAGGTGTATTATTATGTTGATTAACCCATAGCTATTGATTGATGACTATAACCCATAGCTATTGATTGATAACTACTCTTACTTGTTAATTGAGATGGTTGGGCGCACAATTATGCATGTGACCTTGGTCCTCATTGCTTTGTATATGAAACCAAAATGCTATATGAATTCTGCATGACCTAGTGGTCCTTCATGAATATGGATCAGTAGTGGCTATAGATGTTTGTGTTCTAAGGATCTAGGGTAGTATATATGTGTATGTAGTGCCTTATGTGCACTGGCATGGCTAACTTAATTTGTTGCATGTCCTCGAACCCTTAATGCAGTTAATGTCATTGTTCAGTAGATTTTTATGTGGTTAGACCGTATGGGGTTTTGTGGCCTGTTAGAATTAGGACACAAGATCAGGATTTGTGGGTGCGTGCTTGCTAGAATAGAGGGTGGACTTACGTTGTTGATAATAAAATTCTTACATGATATTCATCAGTACCTAGTATACACACGATCTAGGGTTAAGTTCAAGTCCAAATAAAGGGAGGGTTGTATAGAACTGCCATCATGAAGTATATGTGTATAAAGGCTTGATTAGGTTTCATAGCTCTTAATAACTTTTCTGCACTAATATTACTATGAGTGTGCTGTAGTTATGGAAATGATGCTTCTGTGCATGGTTATTTCTACTGTGCACTTTTCATGCTTTGAGAAGTAATTTAAGCCATGTGGCTGACATTTTTAACTAGTAAACTAATGGTTGGTCTTTAAATGACCAAGAACCTTGTTTGACCACCTTGAACTGTTGATGTTTCTTGAAATAGATAAGATAGATTATCTATGTATGTGCCCCTACACCAAAAAATTCATTACATTTTAATTTTTCTGAAACCTTATGTGTCCCTGCACCAAAAACTATCTTATTAAATGAAAATTTTATAGGTAAAAGTTATAAAATTAAATATCTTACCAATAAATTTCAATAATTATTGTTTAGTTCATCCGGGTGCTCTCAGATATCCTTCATCCGTAGTGTGTAATATGTAATCTAAGTTGATTTCTGAAATGTATGTCATAATAATATGCTTATGATGTAAATTCTGTATTCCTTTGTGTTTCAGAGGGCATAGCTAATATTTCTTGAGGGTAGCCAATAAATAGAAAAGTGTAAACAATAGGAAGATAATATCACAAATGATTCTAAACAAGAATCATTTGTGATGACAATTTTCACAAACAGTTCTCAAATTGTTTGTGATGTGCTATTTTATCACTGATACTTTGTTACTGACGGTTCACTAAACCATCTGAGATGTCAATTTTGAACTGTCCATGATGTTGTGTTCTGTGGTAGTGTTTTGTAATTCAAAAGTTGCTCCTCTAACAAGAATCATTTGTGATGACAATTTTCATAGACGATTCTCAAACTGTTTGTGATGTGCCATTTTATCTAAGTTGATTTCTGAAATGGATATACTCTACGTAGTGTGTAATATATAATCTGAGTTGATTTCTGAAATGTATGTCATAATAATATGCTTATGATGTAAATTCTGTATTCTTTTTTGTTTCAGAGGGTATGGCTAGTATTTCTTAAGGGTAGCCAATAAATAGAAAAGTGTAAACAATAGGAAGGTAATATCACAAACGATTCTAAACAAGAATTATCTATGATGACAATTTTCACAGACGGTTCTCAAACTGTTTGTGATGTGCCATTTTATCACTGATACTTTGTTACTGACGGTTCACTAAACTATCTGAGATGGTTCCAATTTTGAACCGTCCATGATGTTGTGTTCTATAGTAGTGTTTTGTAATTCAAAAGTTGCTCCTCTAGCATTTTCACTCATTTATTATGTTGTCTGAAACATTGCAACCGGTTTAAAGAAGAACAACTAACCAAAGACCAAAATATCGTAAACCCGATTCTACGAAACCTCCGTCGGAAATTTGTGAGGTTGTGGATTTATCTCAGTCTCTATATCTAGGAGTGTGCTTAGAGGCACACTCACGTGTATGCCGCTGTGTATGGTTTGCGTGCACGATGATGAGCGCATATACATCTAACCAAACACCTAACTATAGTGATATCTCCATTGCAACCCGTTTAAAGAAGAACAACTAACCAAACACCAAAATACCTTAAACCTGTTCCACCAAATCTCACTAGGAATTTTACGAGGTCATGAATGTATCTCAGTATCTATATCTACGCGTGTGCTTAGGGGCACACTCTATGGTTTGCGTGCGTGCTAGTGTGTGCATATGTGTCGTTTACATGTGTGACGATGCGCGCACATGTACATCTACCTTATAATTGAAAACTAGATCAATACCTGTGCGTTGCTACGAAAAATAAAATTGGTAACGAAACATAAAGGTCAAGCAATAAAAGAAAATTGTGCTACAAGATTAAATATCTATTTCTCCCAATTAGAAAAGTTTTTATGGTTTCTTCTCCGGTATGAATTAAAATCAAATATATTGTATGTAGCAATATATATTACCAATCTCAAAAATCAATCAATCATTTTTATCCCTTTTGCAATTTATATTACCAGCTGCGTTCCTCTTCCTCTAGCCATGCCCGCACAAGATGCTCCTCAAAGACCGTCGACCTCGTCTTTCTCATCGCCTCGCTCGTCCTCATCATCCACTGCCTTCATAGGGGTGACACGGGGACTTCCCTCGAGCACAAGGTGTCCGCCGGCCACCACCATTCCGACCATCGCCGCTACGCTAGCCGCACTCTGCGCGTCCGCAGCTTCGTCAGGGCGTCCGCCCGTCCTCCTCGCCTCGCGCGTTTTCCTCGCCAGCACGCCTGGGCGCGCTATGGAGTCCGTCTTCCTCGCCATCCACTTCATCACAGACTCCATGACCGCGTGGTCGGCCGCCTCGAGAAAGGGCCACCGCCACACCCACCTTTGCATCTCGCGTCTCTCCGATCGCCACTCGGCGCCGCTTTTCTTCTCTCTTCGGCGGTGGTCATTGTGGCCGACGGTTCATTGCTCTTCCCAGATGACTCTCGCCTTTGCCACTTACTGCTCCATACCTCTAGCGCATCTAGCTATCATTGGCTTCACCGCCATGACGCGCCTGAGCCTATGAAGGTAAACCAGAAAACACCAGCGCCGAGGCGCTCGCCACGCCGCGGCGCCGCCGTTTCGTTTCTCTCTCGTGATGATCACCGATCAACCCGCTTATCTCAAGGGATATGCCAATGACTCTCTCACCGCCGACGACATCCCGCCGTGTCATCGAAAGCAACCGCGCCAAGCATCGACGCTTTGTTCACGTCAATCGCCGGCGTTAGATCACGACACCCGGTAGGCGCCGCGCTCGTCGTTTCTAGCCGCAGATTACCGATCATGCGGCCGGCCTCTCGCCACGCCATACCATGTACGCCGGTCGGTCACTTATTGATTAGTTCGTCTATCCATTCGTCAAGCGCGGCACGACATGGGAAATTTTGAATGAATTCCCTTGATTGATTATGTGAAAACTTGATTGGCCGGCTATTAATTACCAGCAATAATCAGGGATTTTGCTATAATAATTAGCCATATTTAGAGAGATATGGCTGGCTGTAAATCAAGAAAGAATAATTAGCTATAATGACTGGCCATTATTGGAGATATGGCCGGGAGGGGGGCTAAGAAGAACGGACCGCTGCCACCAACTGCAAATTTATATTAGTAGAGATAAATCATAAGTGTTGACAAATAGTCTACATTCTTTGTAGAGAGATTTTTTTCCCCTTTGCAAATGAGAGGAAGGAGCACTGTTGAAAATCAAGTGAGGTTTGTCCCGTGGGCCGGCCCAGTGTCTCCGATAGCCAGCGGATACAAAGAACTCCTTAATCACTCCGAAGCCAATTCTGCGTAGCGTTATGGTGTATTAGTGTATTACCACTCCGTTATCACCGCAGGTAGATCTGTTGTTTTTTCTGTAGCTAAAGAAGCCGATTCAAAGCATAAAATACTCGGGCCGGCATCTCTTGCGCCGAGCTCGAATCTATCATCAAAAGTAAGTATACTTCCGTACGCCCTCCTGTCGTTCTTTCCACGTGGAGGGTCTGGCCAGGGCCATAACTCGTGGCAGTACTTCCACACGCGCTGATAACTCTCCCGATACATGTTTGCCGTGGGCAAGAGAACGTGGGTGCATCACCCATAATAAATGGATGATCTCTTCGAGGATCGGCGACCCGAGCCCTCCGGTCCGTTCCGGTCCAGCCCCCTGGCCGGGCCGAGTGAATGGGTGGAGAGGGGAGGGCGGTGGTAGCACATGGGTCAGCACCGACCTGGCCTCCTCGCCGCGCAATTTCATGCAGGGATGAAAGTGGTCGCGGACTGCCCGTTTACCCGCTTATTTTAGCCCATATAAATCATGAAGTGGACACCCACAACCCACTTAATTTATTAAGCGGCGCCGGTCTACCGCCCACGGCCCACTCGCGCCCGCTTCTCCGCATCACATCGATTCTTTCTAGACTCCAGCCTCTCGCCGCTTCGCCAAGACGCCGCATCTCCGCCGCCCGCTTGCCGCAACTCCGATGCCTCCTTTTTCCTTATCTTCGGCGGTCGCTTCCTCCTCCCTTCTTCCCTCCACTCCCTTTCTGAGCTGAAGTGGGTCCCGGCGAAGTTATTTTTCAAGGAGGCGAGGCGGTGCGGGGTTGATGAGGAGCTAGGAGGCCGCAGTGGTCGTGGGGTTGAAGTACGCTGGCGCGAAGAGGCGGAGGCGAGGTAGCCATGTATTTCACCGTGCTCGATGACTCGCCCCATGGAAGGAAGCAGGAGAGCGAACTCGTTGGATCTCGATTCCGCACGGGAACTCGGCTTCATGGTCGGGAGGTTGGTTTCGTGCTAGTGGGGAGCGAAAAAAGGTTGCAACTTTGGGTGTAATGCTTGGCTGTGGCTCCGGATTGGCTCGCGGATGGCTGGTTGGATTTGTCCTTATTTTTGGGTTGTGCCAATGGGAATGGGTGGAGGATGCGTGATCCCTTCCTGTGTAATTTGTGTTGAATCATTTGAAATTGGATTAGCTTTGTCCTAGTCCAGGTTTCTTATTCGTTTTTGTTTGTTCGGATGGTTTCACAGGTGAAAATTTAGTGTCATCCGTTTGTTTTGATGCGAACGTTTGAGGAAAGTTTCTCCTTTGGGCTTGTTTTGGTTTGAGTTCCTCAGAACATTACTAGATTTTACGTTCTGTTAGATTTTATATTTCTTTTGTCATGCGTGAGTTTGGTAGCACAATTGTTGGAATTGGTTCCCCAAATCCGCCTGCATTTGTGTACGACGATGATGACTACAAGGATGTTTCTGTGTCAGGTATGTTCACTGTTGTATTTCACAACATTTATGCTTCCATTTATACACAGCAAAAAGGCATAGCTGAATTTGACCTTGTGAGGCTCTGTATTTGATCTCAGTTTTGCGGTTACACAGACACAGGTTTGCATTTACTTTGGTCAATGTTTCAAAATGGTAGGAAAAGAAGAATTACAGTCAAAAGTAGGAAGCTGGAAGCTAATGCTGCGTACGGCGATGTGCAATACAAGATGAGTATGTGAAACGATCCATGTATATGCTGTTTTTCCTGAAGAAATCGAATTCCATATTGACGGGTAGAAGAGCATGTTTATTTAACACTAAAGTATGGTGCAATCAGAGCCAGCTTTTGTGAAATCCAAAGTTTTGTCCCTGTAAGATCTTATTTTATGTGTTGAATTTTGTGGTGGTAACGAATGATGCATTGAAATACATTGCTCTTAAAACTATTAGCTCTAGCCGTGGACTAATCCTATTGTTTAGTAGATAGGCAATACTATTGATTCTCTTCTTGTGGGTTTTGTGTGCCGTATTGTCCAGATAAATTTTTCGCGGGTTACCGCAATATCCCGCATAAATGTTTGTGGCCAATGTGGACAATATGCAACTAACCCATAATACATCCCACTTACACCCTTAATTTCATACAGGTTTCTTGCTTCTGCCCAGTTGGGTCGGTCGCATGATCGCGTCACGTACGCGCGCTCGCGCCTAGGCGGCAGCCGCCATGCCGGCCTAGCTAGCCGCTTCTGGCACCAACTACCTCTCCTCCTGCCGCCGTGACACGTCCATCGATTTGGGGGCGCCCCACGGTGGGAGGGAGAGCTCGCGAGCAGCACGCACTACGTGCGAATCACCGACGGGGTGGTGGCTGGTTTGCTCCGCAGCCGTCGAATGAACAACAGTTGTTTCTGTTGGTCTGTGGAGTTGCTGCTGGTTGAGAAGTGGATCCTCGTTTTCAGGACGTCATGAGTTCCGTCCAAGATAGATGCATCCGCACCTACCATCAATCAGTTGTGCTGCCTGTATCCGTCGACTACTCCCCTCGATCGAAAAGAACGGTATTTGAAAACAGGAAAACAATAAATGGAAGGGGCATCAGAACATGAGTGTTATGATGGCAAGTACGCGACTTCGGGACCCCAAAGCACTGTGGCATGCGAGAACGGCCCAAGGGGACAGGATGAATAAATTCGCCGAAACAAGGGAAAGAAAATGGCGTGCGTGATGTTACAAGTCCAGGGATATCTTGTACTCCTACTGAAGAATAAAGATGGGTGAGTTGTGCACCAATCCACGGGTTTACTCCAGTGAACCGAAGCGGTAAATTACGGTGATCACGTATATTAATTGCTTCGGCCGTACCCAAAAAAAAATTCGGAAAACAAGTGCAAGATGTGCATGAATATGAGTGCTCTCCCAGACAATGGCACCTGGGCACATTTCATTTCGCCACAAAACGGACTTGGCGTGAGCGTTTAGCCTGTGGCAGTTCAAACGAGAAAGGAACTAAAACAAGTCGGTAGCAGCAGCTAGCAAGCAACATTGGTTAAGCACTCCACCTCGCGATCGAGCTAGAGATTGGAACTCGCGGGAGGGAGCGAGCCGGCAACGAGCAGCCTCGGCGGGCGGTGCGCAGTAGCAGGCGCAGACGTGCGTTCGGTGGTGCGGTGCCGCGCTCGCTGGGAGAGTGGGGCGAGTGCTGCCCAGTTGTAGCAGTGAGGGAGGTCGGCCGGGAGTGAAACTTCACCCACCGAGCGAGGTGTGCAGTGCACCGTAGCAGCGGCCTTTCCAGGAACTAACTAACGCGAGACTTCTCAGCATGAAGATCAGCGGTTTACATGTGCAAGAACTGAGCTAAGGTCCACGCATGATATGAAAATAGCCATGAGAATAGCCATGTTTCGCTGGGTTAACTGGTTCAGACCATTAAAGACCACTAGTACTATGAACACACCAGCTCACATAAGAGCACATTCATTCTTCTATTTCATCCGGTGTTCTGCATACCAGCAGCGATGCCCTTCATGGTTAGGATGAGAGTATCCTCGAGACCAGGGGCGTACTCGCTTGTTGTGTTAAGCTTCACGAGATCCGCGGCTGACTTCCCGGAGTCCATTCTCTCCATCGACAGATGAGGTCGGGGGCTTACATGGAAGCTAGGGTCCCTGATACGCTTCAGTGTGAAAGCTTGGCAAACATTCAGCGCTGTGATGTAAGAATCACGGAGACGCAGTCTCTGCCTCAAGTAAGGATCGCCCTCCAAATTTCATACAGGTTTCTTGTTCTGCCTAGTTGGGTCGGTCGCATGATCGCGTCACGTACGCGCGCTCGCGCCTAGGCGGCAGCCGCCATGCCGGCCTAGCTAGCCGCTTCTGGCACCAACTACCTCTCCTCCTGCCGCCGTGACACGTCCATCGATTTGGGGGCGCCCCACGGTGGGAGGGAGAGCCCGCGAGCAGCACGTACTACGTGCGAATCACCGACGGGGTGGTGGCTGGTTTGCTCCGCAGCCGTCGAATGAACAACAGTTGTCTCTCTTGGTCTGTGGATTCGCTACAGGTTGAGAAGTGGATCCTCGTTTTCAGGACGTCATGAGTTCCGTCCAAGATAGATGCATCCGCACCTACCATCAATCAGTTGTGCTGCCTGTATCCGTCGACTACTCCCCTCGATCGAAAAGAACGGTATTTGAAAACAAAGAAAAAAATTAAATGGAAGGGGCATCAGAACATGAGTGTTATGATGGCAAGTACGCGACTTCGGGACCCCAAAGCACTGTGGCATGCGAGAACGGCCCAAGGGGACATGATGAATAAATTCGCCGAAACAAGGGAAAGAAAATGGCGTGCGTGATGTTTCAAGTCCAGGGATATCTTGTACTCCTACTGAAGAATAAAGACGGGTGAGTTGTGCACCAATCCACGGGTTTACTCCAGTGAACCGAAGCGGTAAATTACGGTGATCACGTACATTAATTGCTTCGGCCGTACCCAAAAAAAAATTCGGAAAACAAGTGCAAGATGTGCATGAATATGAGTGCTCTCCCAGACAATGGCACCTGGGCACATTTCATTTCGCCACAAAACGGACTTGGCGTGAGCGTTTAGCCTGTGGCAGTTCAAACGAGAAAGGAACTAAAACAAGTCGGTAGCAGCAGCTAGCAAGCAACATTGGTTAAGCACTCCACCTCGCGATCGAGCTAGAGATTGGAACTCGCGGGAGGGAGCGAGCCGGCAACGAGCAGCCTCGGCGGGCGGTGCGCAGTAGCAGGCGCAGACGTGCGTTCGGTGGTGCGGTGCCGCGCTCGCTGGGAGAGTGGGGCGAGTGCTGCCCAGTTGTAGCCGCCCGAGGCGCGTGCGCTGCAACGTTCTCGCCGGGCAGGCGGCACGGCACGACCGTGCGTGGAGCACCGCGCGACACCGCGGACAAATTCCATTTACTAGGCTCCAGGTTGTCACTTTCAAAGCCCGCGCCGCGTGCTCCCCCGGCCGCGTCAGCCGCGCTGTAGAGCACGGCCGCGATCAGCCGAGGTGGTGCTGGTTGCAACGGACGAGTGTGCGCGCGCCACACTGCACACCTCGCTCGGTGGGTGAAGTTTCACCCCCGGCCGACCTGCTACTGCGCCCTCTCCTAGCAGCAGCCGTTCCAGGAACTAACGCGAGACTTATCAGCATGAACATCAGCGGTATACATGTGCAAGAACTGAGCTAAGGTCCACGCATGATACGAAAATAAGTAACGCAAGAAAAAGCAGGTTGGGATCAGGTGCCAAGAAAAGCAGGATCAACGGATGAACAATGATGAGTTCGATATACTAATATAGCACGCCAAACAGGAAATATCCATGATATACCAGTCTTGTTTCACATAGACGTGAGAATAGCCATGTTTCGCTGGGTTAACTGGTTCAGACCATTAAAGACCACTAGTACTATGAACACACCAGCTCACATAAGAGCACATTCATTCTTCTATTTCAGCCGGTGTTCTGCATACCAGCAGCGATGCCCTTCATGGTTAGGATGAGAGTATCCTCGAGACCAGGGGCGTACTCGCTTGTTGTGTTAAGCTTCACGAGATCCGCGGCTGACTTCCCGGAGTCCATTCTCTCCTTCGACAGATGAGGTCGGGGGCTTACATGGAAGCTAGGGTCCCTGATACGCTTCAGTGTGAAAGCTTGGCAAACATTCAGCGCTGTGATGTAAGAATCACGGAGACGCAGTCTCTGCCTCAAGTAAGGATCGCCCTCCAGGAGGTCTTTGTGGCCAGCAACCTGAATTTCACGATCACATTGAAGTGGATGAGCAGATGTAACGAAAATCCTATGATCAGGACCAGCTATGAGTATGGTGTCATTTTCAGTTCATGTGTCGACCAAATCTGGAGATATAAAATAACCTGATCATTTAGTCACACAAATGCACGATGTACAGATTTGGTAAATGTCAATGGTTAGAGGCATCACAAAATAAACATGCAATTATAGCTCCCGATAATAAGTGCATAAAGGTCTTGACAATTACCTGTAGAAGAAGTTGCTTCGTTTCTTCATAGTTTGCTCTAAGACGCTCACCAAATGGCCACAAATCATCAGAAACTAGCAATTTGTCATACAGGGCTGCTATACCTGGATCACCCTTGGCAAACACCATCTCGACCAAGTCTACTGTAACCCTGAAAAATGGCCACTCGTTGTACATCTCCTGAAGGGTTTGAAGATTTCGTATATCCTTTTGCAAGACATGCTTGAATGCCGCACCAAAACCAAGCCACACTGGTAGGTGAAATCGAGTCTGTGTCCAAGCAAAGATCCAAGGAATTGCACGTAGCGACTCAATGTCTCCACTCGGCTTACGTTTTGATGGCCTACTTCCAATATTCATCCTACCATATTCCAACTCTGGTGTGGCCTATTTGACAGCAAAGTTGCAAAACTGGGATTACTTACGCACACCACTAGAACAATCATTAGTGAAAGAATAAATTTCTGAAGTACCACAAACTGTAATATGCTAATTTCCTTAATTTTTGTAGCAAAAGATGGCAATACAAGGCAGGAGAATATGGTGACTGAAATGGTATCATATCTTAACCTTCACAATTAGCTAACCTAGTTCTCACTTCATAATAACAAGACCAAAACTTTGTGCGCTAAATGTTTTTTTTTTTTTTTTTTAAAAAAAAGGTACAACAGTGTTTTGAGAAAAATAAAAAGAAAAATGAAGGCTTTGTAAAAAAAATAGAATACAAAGAAGAGTGAAGACTTACAAGGCGAAAATATTCAACAAATCGTGGTTCTTGGAAGACAATGGATCGGTATTCTTCTGTGGCAGCAACAGCCATTTCATCCATCAAAGCGCGCCATTCTGGTCTTGGTGAAATTGGTGGATGCATACCATGTTCAAGAGTAGCAGCTGTAAAACGTTGAAGCGTTCTAAAGCACAAATGCTCCTCCCCAAAGGACTGCTCAATGACTTCACCTTGAACAGTTACCCGAAGTGATCCATGAATAGTCTCTGGAGGTTGTGACAGTATAGCAAGATGGGTAGGACCCCCACCTCTTCCAACAGTTCCCCCTCGTCCATGAAACATAGTCAACTTAACCCCAAACAACTTAGCAACCTTAATAAGCTCCTCCTGAGCTTTGTACAGTTGCCAAGCAGCAGAGAAACGACCAGCATCCTTCCCAGAATCTGAATACCCAATCATTACTTCCTGCTTTCCATTAATCCTGTTTCTGTACCACTCAACGGAGAAAAGCAGGGCTAGAGCTGCAGGTGCTGCTTCAAGATCTGCTAGTTTTTCAAACAATGGCACAACTCTCAGTGGCTTTTTCACATGACATTCACGCTGCAAAAGCTCAACTGCTAGAACATCTGAAGGAGCTGTTGCCATGGATATTACATATGCACCAAAGCTATCAGAAGGAAGTTCAGCCAAAACATGAAAAGTATCTAAAACATCAGCAATTTCGTCTGTCTTGGGAAGGTCAGGACCAAATAATGGCCTTTTTCCATTGAGTTCTGAGAGTAGCCATTTTTGGCGTTTCTCCTCTGGCCATTCATGATATGATCCAATTCCGAGGTAGTTAGTTATTGCATCCATAACATCAGTGTGTCGGTCAGATTCTTGCCTGATATCAAGTCTAACAAGTGATAGTCCAAATGTAGACACTTGCCGCAAGAAGTCAAGAAGACTGCCATCTGCAATAGAGTGATCACCACAGGCACAGAGAGATCTGTAACAGAGCTCTAGAGGCTCCAAGAACTGCAAATAAGAAAATAAACAAAAACTGGTAAAATATAAAATGTCATAAACTCTGATATTACATGTCCTGGACAACTCTGAACCTGTAGCAACTGTACAAATTAGCATCCTATCTCAATACTGTGTTAGAAGTATAAGGTAACTCTAGTAAGCAACTTTCTTTGTCTTTAGCCTGGCATATTAAAAGAACTCTACACTTTAAAATTAGATACCTGCTCAACATCAGTGAAGGTTGCTTCGTCAGGAATTTCAGAAAATCCACTGGCTAATAAATTGCGTGATCGCTCACGCGTATTGTACAGTTTATCTCTGACATCACTTAATATTACACGGTAGGGTTCACTAGGAGGAACTTGTTTCCAGAACTCTGCACTCATGAGAAGCATGTCAGGATGCAGTTGACTGCACTCATCAAAGCTGTAGAGAAGGCAAGGAAAACTACACAATAAAACTAGCATAGGAATGGTTGGACCCAATCTTATGTAGTATGCTCTAAAGAAGTTCCCACCTTAACCAATGGTGGAAAAAATCCTAAAATTTACCACGTCAATTGAAAAAAGGGAAAAAATCAAGAATCCCACATTAATCAAGTAGGAATCACATTTTTATGTTCTTTTATTCCTATCCGTATCCAGGTTCAGTTTTAAAAGGTGCAAAATTTTTCGAATTTCTATTCTTACGAGGATCCACACTGATAATTAATGGTAACACGCATAAACGTATACTGAATTTTGTGCAGAGGTTGACTACTAATTGGTCAAATATTTGGCAGCAGATGATAAAAAAGGCTGCTTATAATAGAACAGGTGGAGGGCATGTAGAACAAAAACTATCATCATGCCATATGTACCTATGTAGTGCTTGGTTGTGTCTTTCTTTGAGGAACGGTGTAACTGATCAGCTTTTACACGTAGTTCATCACTGCAGCGCCACATAGATAACTGCAAGTGATAAAAATCTTGTGAGTGGGACTAAAACATCAATACAGTATTCCTTTGAATACTAGATCCTTTCTTTTTTACCTCAAACATCAGATCCTCTATCTGTGCATAATACAAGTTAGCAGCCATCATTCTAGCCAACAGGCATACATCCCTTGTAACCTCTGGTGTGACTCTTGGATTCCCTGCCATCCACATCAATGTTATAACCATGCTTGCGCATTTACTCAATATGTCGTGAACAGGATGTGAAAGATGCCATATACCGTCACGGTCCCCACCCATCCAAGAAGAAAACTGAATAAGAGGGGCATTATAAGGCACTCGCTCCTTTATGCCAATGTTCTTAAGAGCAGTATCAATCCTACGTAAGAACTTGGGTACACCCTTCCATATTGTTTCATGAAAATAACTCATTCCAGCACGCATTTCGTCCTGTGGAGTAGGAGGTGCCCGCCGGATTTCATCAGTTCTAAAGGCAGCTTGAATCTGAAGATAAGAAATGATACAAGAAGTTATTTATAATCATATAAACATAATTTTTAATGAAGATGAAAAGTCTTACTGATCAATGAATAAGCAGCAGAGGCGTTTTACGACACTCATATCCAAGTTCCTACAAAGAGGAAATTACCTCTCTCTGAAGTGCCTCATCAAGTTCTTGTTTCTCATCTGGAGTGATGTCCTTTGCATAAAGTTGCGTTAAACAGTTTCTTATCCTGCAAATAGAAAAGTAAAAAATCTTAGACTTTCTTCAATATTTATAGAATAACACTGTCAAATCCAACAGTTTCTCATTCTGCAAATAGAAAAGTGAAAAATCTTACACTTTCTTCCATAGTTATAGAATAACACTGTCAAATCCAACAAATAAGACATGCACGTTAGTAAACTACATTTTTCTGGCACAGTGCACACATATTATATTTAACACAATGCTAGGTCGCAGCGACGCAATGTTTCAATTTTCATTTCACAAATGTCAGCTTATTGTGTCCAAGAATTGTGTAAATTTGAAAACTAACCTGCCATGCTTTTGGAGCAGCGATCTCCTGACTGACTGAGTTGGATGTGCTGTCAGGACCAGGTCAACTGTTTGATTCTTGAGAGCATCAAATATGTCCATAGGGGACTTGTTTAGCTGACCGACGAGCCTCTTTAGGGTCTCCTCGAAGTCTGATTCAGTTGTCGCAGAGTTTTCATCAGCAAAATCACCCTTCTTCAGTTTTATCCTCCTACGATATGCAATCTGGACCTCCTCAGCCAAGTTTGCCAGGATAAGCATGTGTGAGAATGACTTGGTTATCATGATGGAGTCTCCAGGATCCAAGCGGGTCAACACATTCCCAATCTCATCCAGCTGATTGGGATCAAGCTTACTTTCATACTCTGCAGCTAACTCATAGCATTCTTGAACCTGCATACACCAATAGAAGTGCAAAGTTTCTTCTCATTTTAGATGTTTTAGTAAATCAAAGAAACTTCTTAGCATTCCAAAGATTACAACGTTACTGACTGTGGATTAAGTTAAAGGGAAAAAACTAAGAATGTTTTGTAATAATCTAGGCAAAACAGGAATAAAAAAAATGCAAAAGCCAAAGCACCAGGTAAAATTGGACATGAATATTACATACAAGAAAAAAGGCCAGTAGTGCAGACACCAATAGACTCTAAATGTGCACTTAACTCCTACTGATAGCAGCAGAATGATCGACAAAAATCAAGCCTTTTCGTCAAACCTTCAGCAAAATATAAGATAGCTAAGAGATGTCCAATCAAAATGTTGTCAGGCTATAGGCCTATAGCACTGTCTATTCACAAAATACCTCTATCAGCAACAACAAAAGGTTAAATAAGGAAAGTCAGTGAAGCCAAGATTTCATACGTACAATAAAGGAATAATTCTACAAGATAATATCAAAAAGCACAACGATAGCATAAGTGATCCACACATCATTGCACACCCACTAATTTTAAACGCCATGGCAATCTACTCCCTAAAAGGCTAAAACATGAATTGAAAAATGAGAGTACTAGTCCAGGAATGTGGAACTGGACAACAAAAGGGCACCATAACCTTTTATTACAAGACTGTAAAGGACTTAGCACTATGTTTTGTTAATTGCAACACTACGACCAAGAGGGCGCAAGACAAAAAAAACTTGTGAAAAGCAGGATCAGTGAAATCCACAAAGCCCAAAATATCATCTTTGCTTTGTCTGCTTGCGCAATCCGTGCATGCAGCACACACAAACCGATCCCGGCCATGATGAAATATTCCCGACCTAAATCGATAAGCAGTACTGAAAAGATATAATATAGCAGCATGGCATGGAGCAATCGGGATAGCATTACCGTCTCCCTGATGTCCTCCCCGTGCAGGTCCTGGAGGATGTCGAGGAAGCGGTCGAGGAGCAGCGCGTCGTACTCCACCAGCTTGTCGTCCTCGGAGAGCTTCTTGGGCACCAGCAGCCGCAGCTGCGCGTCGATGGACGTCGCCTTCTCCACCGCATTGCGCGCCATCTCCCCTCAAAACCCCACCTTTCCTCGCCCCCCTGCAACAGCAGCCACAGATCAAAACCCACGACCCAGCCGCGGCACACCAATCTCGCCTCCAACCCGACGAGCCCGACAGGTCCTCACAGCAACAAGATGATCCGAAATAACGCTACCACCTAGCCCTAATCATGCAGATTTCAAGAAAGCACGGCCCTTTCCCCGATCAAAACCCACAAAGATCGCTCCCACCCAATGTACCAACTACATACTCCAACAAAACAAACCACCACGAAAAATCTGAGAATACACGCGCCACATCGAAATCGAGAGGAAGAAAATCAGAGCAAAGAAAAAAAAAATCACCTCTCCTGGAACACTTGTACGACACCGAGAAGGGGAAAGATCAAACTGACTAAAAACGCTGCTCAATGCTTTAGAGGGGCGTTCTTGATTGTGGGAGTCCTGTGTGTGTGGTTACCCTTACCCCGTTTTATAGGGAGGAGGGCGCGGGCTTGTCGCTTGTGATTGAGCAGGCTGGAGTTGGCCTCACCGCCGGTGTCACGCTGATACTGTTTGACCGGGCGTGATTTACTACTCATTTAGTGTGCGAAAATAATGGCCCGTGACAGCGCGCAATTTATTTTTTCTACGGTAATTTATCTTTGCAAGATTTATGAATTTGCTGGCATTGGATGCACGCAGAGGACATGGACTCGGAATGGTGTTTAATTTGTTTGTTTTAAATTCTGGAGAAGAAGTGGTTGCTCGAGGGGAGACCGGTTTTAAGGCCTGTACAAAATGTACATCTAGTCCAAATATTTCTGGTGTTTTTCCCGTGTCTCCTATTTTTATTTGTTTTGGGCTTATTTAGTTATTTCCCACGTAGAAGTCATGTTGCTACGTGAGAAAGACGTGGAAAACGAAGTGCGCTAGAACACCAAACAATTCAGTTATAAGAGTGACCACGCGTCCACGGCGCACGTTCATATTTTATGAGCTTTAGACTATCTTCAGCAATTTCTTTTTATTCCTTTCTCTTCTCTCATTCTCTTTCCTATATTCATTCTCTTTATTCCTATCATCTCCAGTAGCATCCCATCGAAGGGTTTTGTATAGGGATTAGAGAGAGAATCCTTTTCTGAAAAGATTCTCACGCCAAACCCCTTCCGAAGGAAATCGTGAAGGGAATTCGTTGGAGTGCATGAAATTTGCCTGCGAAGGGATTTGGAGGCTGAAGGGATGCCGTTGAAGATAGTCTTATTACATTCACTTTTACCAGTAGTGACACTGACTATTCATCCAACGAGTACTCCGTGTGTCAAAAATTCATATAGTGTATTTTCTTCTACCACATAGATCAAGATGACACTGAATAGGACTAATTATTATCTCTTAGTACTATATTTAATATATACATTAGAGTAAAGTTGGATATTTATTATAGGTATAGAAGGAACATCACATTAATTTTATATTAAAATGTGAAATACTCTAGCGGATCCAAGCTAATAAGGTATATTTTATCTTAGCACGTAGACCCGAAGACATTAAAAATGACTAGGTTAACACTAATTATTATCACTGAGCGCAACGTTCAATGAATGAATGTAGAGAATATAAAGTAAAAGTGGATATTTATTAAAGGTGTAGAGGAAACATCATTAATTTTGCATTAAAATATGAAACACACTCTATGTTTATAGATAAAACCATTTTAAAAAATGCCTTATAAACTTAGACGAGTGGAGTATGTTTTATATTTCAGAATAAGACCATTTGAAAAATAGGTTATATATTTTTTTGACGGATGGAGTAGTAAGCACGGAAAAGTGAAAATGTGTCTCGAGATAAAAGCTTGAGGATCTTTTTTAGCCAACAGTTGTTTCTACCAAAGTAATCCTATTTGGTTATTCATTATTATTTTATAATACTGTTAGCACCAAAATTTGGTAAAGCATAACCAATTTATCAGGTTAAGGATAAAAATAGGTATTTCTGGTCAATATCGTTAAAAAGGGAAAATATAAATTAAAGATATAATTATGACCAATGTTGACTCAAATATAGAATTTTATCTATACAAAGGCTGATACGGATCACGATTGACAACCTATTTGAGAAGGATACGATTAGCTAATGAATTATAAAAAGAGGGTCGAGGGCAAGTAGAAGAACAATCCAATTAATCAAACAACTCACATCTACTTTTATTTACTTTTTTTATCAATTAGGAGTAGCTTCGTAATTTAAAATTTCTCTTGTAATTCGATTTTGATCAATAAAGTTGCACATTGCTAATTATTGATCTTCCTCGATTATGCCAGGTATGGTTTTCTCCGATCTTGTTGTGCATTGTCTTCTTCGAAAAAATTTACCTCTTGCCATCTAATCAACCCTAACCAACTATTTAGACTTATCTTCACCCTCAATTTGATTAGTTTTTATAGTTGTTTAGCTCTTTGCCGATCTTAACATTATATTGGCTTTGAGCGTATATTTCTATCTATCTTGCTAATTGTAGGATCAAATCGGCTGGCACATCTCGAACCTCATTGAACCGGATGTTCTCGAGTGTTTGAACCGATCAATCCAACATCACATTTTTCAACGCAACACACTTTTGGCACACTCGGTAAGACATAATGTCTTCTACCGAAAAATCGACCCCGCGTGTCCAATCTCAACGCTAAAGCTATAATCGTCACAACATTGGATGATTTGACAACTTAACAGTCTAAGGAGATCGAAGATCAGAAAATCGCACTCGAAGAGATGATGCAAAGCTGCTATCAGAAAACTCGACGTGTTGTCAATCAAAAGACTACATTGCCTACGGTCAATCCCCTCGGTGACGGGGATTTCTGATACATCGGTAAGTCAATATATGCCTGCGCAAGCTAAATTACCTGTGATGATTAATCAATCTGTGTATCATGTTTGATCAATCAATTATCGACATTGGTAACAACTCTTAAATCGATGATCACTAATAGTGTTAAGACTATAGCTTAACAGTTGGTATCAACTAAACCGCTCAATCTAATGCAGACCTTGCCTAATTACCCGGTCTACTCAGTAGCACAAAATACGCAAAACCTAGTATTAATGGCTGATCCTAAGCCATTGGCTACGACTCCATTTCTTACTATGATGCCAACCCAATCGACCATAATATTACCACGAGATCATCGTACAAGTGGGGTTGCATATTATCAAGCATATACCAATGTTGCTAAGTTGGATGCATTAGCCAACTTACCACCCTTGGCGTCGTTTTACGATTTTCTCCAATCAGTTTTCACAACCGATTGAACTCCCTAGGCACCCACATTACCTTGAGCCGATTCTATAGAGGAATATGGCTTCACACAAAGTTATAATGTACTCAAAACTCTTCATTCTAGTACCGGAGCATATTGCTAGGAAGGAGACGTTGGCTATGAACAACCTCATCAATTCCCATCTTCTCAAGCAAGCTATCAACCCAACATTATGCTTGGGGGCCGGAATGCCAGTTACGAGCATAGTTGGCAAACTCCTAACAATATATCAGCCAATACAATGAATTAGATCATTTAGATATCTGTCATATTACGAGATCAATTCGACATACAACTAAAAGGGAATGTTATAGGCTATTGGAAGTTGTCGGTTAAAAATGGAGAAGATAAATTAAAGATAGAACTATGACCAATGTTGACTCAAAGATGAAATTTTATCTATACAAAGGACGATACGGATCACGATTGGTGACGTATTGAAAAAATGATACGATCAGCCGATGCGCTATAAAAAGGGGTCAAGGGCAAGCAAAAAAACACACAATCCAATCAATCAAATAACTCGCATCTACTTTTATTTACCTTTTTTTATCAACTAGGAGTAGCTTCGTAATTTATAATTTCTCTTATAATCTGATTTTGATCAATAAAGTTGTGCATCACCGATTGTTAATCTTTCTCTATTACATCAGGTTTGGTTTTCTTCAATCTTATTGTTCATCGCCTTCTTCAAAAAATCTACCTCTTACCATCTAACCAGCTGTCTAGACTTAGCTTCACCCATGATTTGATCGATTTTTATGGTGTTTAGATCTTTGCCCATTATCACGTTATATTGGCTTTAAGCGTATATTTCTATCTATCTTATCGATTGTATGATCAAATCGCTAGCATAATTTCAACCTTATTGAACCCGACGTTCTCGTATATTTGACCCGATCAATCCATCGTTACATTTTTCGACATAACAAATATCAATTTTGATTGCAAGCCACCGAGGTTGCTCTCTCGAGAGGTGACCTCCATGCTAACTAATAAATGGTAATGTTATCGAGATCTCAATATAGGTTATAGCTTTTTAGGATCCTAAAATCCTACCTGAACTAACATGATACAGATCAGTACATGGATGAAACTTCCATAGGAACATGATCTATTGATCTTCAATGTGGGATGGATAAGGTTGTTATGACCATTCTCAAGATCGAATAAGAACATGATCCTAATAACAAACTACATCAACAAATAAAATTTTAGATTAACCTATTGCTAATTTCTACACTCCACATCCACCTCTATGCCTCAATAAACCGCCACCCAATGCAGCTGTCAATGCCGCCATCACTCCTCCGTGTAGCTGATTTTTTTTAAAATAATGCATTTTTAAAATAATTCTTTAGATGATGCGATAGATGTTTGTTTTATCGTTGATTGAATTATCGACGGATTATTTTTGTAGCGTATTCATTTGGTCGATAGACAGCCAATTAGTGATAGAGATATATTTTATAGTTTTTAGGTTTTTTATAAAATTATTTAAAGATACATTATTTTAAAAATTCCGTGCAGTCGTCGAACTCTTCTGCCACCCAATAGCAGGCGCGCTACCCAACCTAACACGGTCATTCTATATGCTACCCTTTTACGAAGTGCGTCTGATTGCGCTGGGCAGACGTTCGCGGTCTAGCGAAAGCGGAAATGTATTCCATGATGTGTATATTTGGTGGCAGGTTTTAGTTACTGACGAGCATACACTTTCCAAATAGAAGGAAATAACAAAAGAGTTATGTCTTCTACGGCAACAGCGAGTAATTAAGTTAGGGTTAAGTTTTTAGGTTCAACAAGGCCCCTAAGAGCATCTCCAGCAAGGACCCATAAAACAGGGTCTCTATTTTGGATTTAGAGACTCCTCCTATTTTTTAGGGCCCTGTTTTTAGAGCACAAGTGCAGCAACATTCCCTAAATCTTAGCCTCTATTTTACTTTTTCTCCTATTTTGACATATCTCGCTATGTATAATCTTCTTTTGACACCACTAAAATTCAATCAAAATATTTGTAATACATAAAACATAAGCATATTAACATTTACAATTTAAAACATGATATTTAAAATTTAAATTTAAAATTTTCAAAACATGATAAATAGATAAATAGAAACTCCGAACAATGAATCAAACTACGGTTACAGAAGCTCGTGAATTGCCCACAAATGCTCAATAAGATCATCTTGAAGCTTCTCATGTATTTCTGTCTTCAATCTCTCCGTGTATCTTTAAGAACTCATTCAATACAAGTGGATCACGTCGTTGGTACTCCTCCTCTCTCAGGTAGATTGGAATCGCCGAATTGCTTAATCATTCACCATGTATCTATCATTTAATCTCACCCCATGAAAAAATTCTTCCAAATAGGCACAAGAATAAAAGCAAGAGAGCATCAAGAGTGATGCAGATGCAAGCAGTTGCAACTCATCCAAAGAAAGACACGCCAAGCAGTAGAACTAATGTAAGCTATCATTCACTTAACTCCCTATTTTAAGGTTTAGGGTGGTTCTCGAATTGAAAATGAGGAGGCAAATTTAGGGCCTCCTAATTTTAGGGCTGGATTAAGGCCCCTTTGATCTGTATTTTTACTAAACTCTCTATTTTAAGATTTAGGGGCTGGTTTAGGAGCTCTGCTGGAGATGCTCTAACCATAGTTCCAGGTGGAGGAATTATACGGTGAAAGAAGACACACGGAGAAAGAATGAAAGTAGGTAAACAAGGGTATTAGATTGGTCTTGAATGGTCTAGATTTAGATGGAATCCCACCTTCTCTATATATAGAATTTTGTAATTTTTCTATGGAGCTATATGTAAAATGTTCTTAAGTAGAGGATGTAAGATTCCACTCAGATTTGAATCATTCGAACTGATCCAATGCCCCTATTTGCCTACTTCATCGTTACCTCTACTTGCATACTTCATCTTTTCACCATATAATTCCTCTCGTGGCAGTTGCGTGATGTTCACGGTTACACCTCATAATCAAAAGCATGTCATTTTCCATTATTTGAGCCCCAATTTGCCTGCTTCATCGTTATTGATCCAATGCCTCTACTTGCATACTTCATCTTTTCACCATATAATTCCTCTCGTGGCAGTTGCGTGATGTTCACAATAACACCTCATAATCAAAAGCATGTCATTTTCCATTATTTGAGACTAAAGAGACATTTGTCTGTGTCCATTAAACAAAAGGCATCGTTAAAGAAGATTTTTTTTGGACCCATCGTTAGAAGAAGATTATATACTTCGCATGACTATAGCTAAGTCTCTATCATGTGGCACGATTTCTTGGAGAGGCGAACAGATGCTTACTTAGAAAAGGAGCACCACGTAGCAAAAATCAACATGCCATGGGCTCCAGAGATGTTCGTCCGGAGCGAATATTCCAAGGAAGAACCGTTTGCTGTTGCATATCTTGTCGACTAATTCGAGTGTAATAATTTGCCCACAGATAGTAGTGATATGTTTCTTTGCTTTATAACTGGAACTCGAAAGAAATCTACCACAAATCCTTGTCCATGCTTCACTTGCAACCTTCGATGTTTCAATTGTACATGAGAACAATATCAGTTACGAATTAGGATAACAGTCGGAGTCATATCTACGCCTTGGAATTGGAAATGTTTAGTTTCCATACGCTTGACTGAACTTCCATCCATGTCGACCAAGCCATCGCCAATGCAGAAAAACCGACCTGAATCGTTTGGGAAAAGAAACATAGGTACACCATTGTTTGTTGCTTGTCTCCGTTTAACGTTAAGTTACGCAAAACCTTCGACATACATATAACGCATGGGCACATGACCAGTGTGTGACAGCATCTCATGAAGCATATGCTACCTATGATAACTCTGCAGAAAATTAAAGGATAAGGACTGAACCTTATCATCAAAAAGGTTAACAAAAGGGAAATAACTCCCTTATTTCCTCTCCTATTCTATTCATCCTCCAAATATTTGATGCGAGGCCAACACAAGAAGAGATACACACGAATATAGCTTTTCCAGCACCATGTTTACAAGGGCAGAAATGGTAACAATAAAGGGTAGAATTAGCGTAGAGGATAAAACAATCGCCGGTAAAGGCAACATAAGTGGAGAGTACCTAAACCCCACTCGCTAACCATTATATACAATGGTTTGGAAAAGGACGGCACTCTTATCACGGAGTACAGGGGAGCTAGGCTGCTATACATGAATCTAGAGCTACGTGATGAACCGAGCGCTTGAAGACACAACATATTGTGCTCCATAAGCGAACTAATTTCCGCTCCTCATGGGTTAGGTTTCTTATAATCTGGATGGCATAAGCTAGGCAATGCATGAGAACCAAACAAGAAAATCGGGGTCAAATGAAACCAAGGTATGATCCTGACCTGATCCAAGATTATCTCAACAGAGAAATTCTGTGGCGAAATGAATGACTGGCGATATATGTATGCAAAAACTGCCATAACCATCTGGGAAAATGCACAAGAACGATTATTGTACAGATATACTGCACAGGCTAGTATATCAAATCATATAGAAGTTCCTTCAACTTGACATAATCAACACGAGAGAATAAGAAAGAGAAACACATGCATTTTGTGTGTAAGAGAGAGACAGATTGGTGAGTCACATATGCATATTATAGTTCTTGCGGAGTCACTTCAGTGCCCTGTATAGGCGCTAAGCTACACCCTCTCATCTAGCCCACCTAGCTTATTTATCCCGCCTAGACGGCAGCCTAGCCTACTTAATTGGCAATTAGGCGCTAAGCACCGGTGTGCCATCAACCTAGCGTCTAGAGGAACACTGTTCTAGTGACCTATACGCTTGTTTTTGCTAGATTTTTTTACAACATGAAGTTAATCAACAATACAAAGGGCATTATTTTCTCTTTACTCTGTTTTTCTATCAACATTAGTTCAATCAAACAGCGAAGAGACTGAAGTCTGATGTCTATCCCAACCAAAAACTAAACTATAGAAATGGTTTTGTAAATGGGGAATAATACAAGTATGCTTAGCACCAGTATAAAATCTGCCTGCCGGTAACCGGCGACATGTGGGAGCCTGGGGGCAATAAAATTTCAAACCAGCTAAACAAATTCAGTTTGGCCCACATTTGAGTTCAAATTTGATTTATTTATTTATTTATTTTTGCAAGTATCATGTACATTTACATATCTATTTCATGTATATTTCAATATCTAGTCCATCTCTACTCTTTTTACACTTTTCCACCAAAAAATTGAAATTTTCACTAAAACTAAATTTTGAATTTCAAAATTTCAGGTTGTAGTTGACATTACTGGTGACCCTAGTAAGATTTTGGAACCGATAGGGTTGTCCGTGCCTAACACAACTTTTTCAAAAAAAAAAACTTCCTCTCCATGCTCAATCAGTTGGTTCAAAAAAAAAAGGGAACCGGTGTGGCTTTGAACGAACCAGCCAGCTTTTGTTTATCATGAAGAAGAAGGAAACAAGGAGAGTGAGGGGCGACTTGTGGCAACTGGCCCAACAGGCACTCGTGCATGCACCTGAATATAGGAAGCTCTAGGGCGATTTTTTTTAATAATGCATTTTTTAAAAGAAATTGTGCCATTAATATATGAAACAGAAAAATTATAAAATAATACCTCGTCGCCAAACGGTACGATGAAATAGGAGCAGTCGTTAGCGGGTTGGATGAAGACTTTATTGTCGCCATACCGTATGGCGACAACTCCTTAGGGCTTGTTTGTTTCAGCTAGGGATTATAGAAAGCAGATTTTAAAAGTTGGATTGTTAAAAGCTGATGACTGTTTGGTAACCCAGATTATAGTGTATTTGGATTGTTGTTTCTGCGTGGCAAAAGTCTATGGTACCATCGTCCTGTTTTGTTGCCTTATTTTGCTGGAAGGTGAAAAGGTATTATGGTCTTTTATACAAAAAAAGCTGAGGAAAGCTCCTCCAAGATGGATTGTGGGATTTTAACAATCTGGACTCCGGATTGTTACAATCCAAATTAAAAGCTATCTGTTTGTTAACCTTCCAGCTTTTAAAAACTGCTTTCTATAATCCCTAACTGAAACAAACAGGCCCTTAATCAGCGTGATTAAGGAGTTACTGTCATACGGTTTAGCAACAACTCCTTAATTACCCTATTGTCGCTATATGGTTTGACAACAACTCCTTAATTACTCTATTGTCACTATACCGTATGGCAACAACTCCTTAATTATGTTGATTAAGGAGTTGTCGTCATATGGTATGGCGATAATAGGGTCTTCGTTCAGTCCGCTAGCGACTACTCCTATTTTATCGTACCGTTTGACGATGGGGTATTATTTTTGCGATTTTTCTGTTTCACGTATTTATATCACAGTTCCTTTTTAAAAATACATTATTCAAAAAAAAATTCCCCTGGGGCTCCCCTGCCTCTGCTTACTTCCCCTCTCTCACCATTACACGCAGTCACGCTCCTCCCTTGTCCCCTTGTTTCTCTCCCCCATCGACTGGCTAATCGCCGCCACTCTCCGCAACCAGAGCCTCGATCTTGCAAGCCCCCATGACCCCATCGTCCTTTGCGAGATCCAAAGGCCATGGCCGTTGGGCAATGTTGGCGGCACGAGACGCACACGCACGAGAACAGTGGCGGCGGCGGCGGCTCCGCGGGGAGTGTTCGGCAGTTCAGTAGCTTTGCTTGGCTTTGGCAGTAGGCAACAATGCGTATCCCAATGGAAATAATCAATTTTGTTTGATTCCATGGAAAGATAGGTAAGGAATTAAGGTTTAGAGTTTGGTGCTTCAACTTTGTTTCAGATTTCATGCTTCTAAATTTTAATGGGAGATCGGTGTTTGTTTATCTTAGAACTTGCAACTGGTTTGTCCGGAATAGAAGTTTTTTGTCATCGCACTTTCTTTTGTTTGCTTGAAGCGATGGATTCCTCCGAACGGCCATTGTATTTCTCTATTTGTCCTTTGTGTTCACAATATTTCAGAATGAAAATAATGTCCAATTAATCTCTACTATATAAAATAAGAGTTTCTTTCTGTGTTACTTCATTAAAATTACCAACATTTGCCACTGCTATTTAATTACCCACCTTTGTCACTGCTCTTTAATTACCCACTTTTACCATTGTTAGTGCTCTTAATTACCTACATTTGCCACTACTCTTTAATTACCCACTTTTGCCAATATTGCAAATAAACTTTTCATCGTAAATTGAGTTTTCGTTACAACGCACGGACATATACTAGTAAAATATTAATACTGAGAAAACAGGCGGTTGGACCGGTGAACCGCGAACCGATGGCCTCGCCAATTCAATGACCGGTCTGACTTTTTGTATTATGGTTGGTTCGCATGTCAACATTATCCTTAAAAGATGTGACACATCCAGTTCAGACAGAAAATGCCTAACATCTCCGTAAATAGAAGAAAGCTAGACCTTCAAATAAAGCTACTGGTCCTGTCACCATTGGCTTAACATTTATGTCGACGTGTTAGTTCATAGGTGAATTACCTGCCACCTCTTACAAATTTTTATAGAATCAAAATGTTAAAATTTAAACATATATATGTTAAATAGCAACATATCCATATAACTAGAATGTTCTTCAAGATAACTTACTTGACAATCCATTCGGTCAGTCATTCCACCATGCCCAGGTATGCTATTGCCAAAATCCTAAAAAATTTGAAGATAGATGAATGGAAGTAAAAACAGTATTTGAATACACATACTTTAAATAGTACTCCCAACTCCTTAAAAAAACAAAAGTACTCTTAAAAACAGCAAAATAACGAAGCAGTGAGCACCTTTACTTTAAAAGCAAAAGCCCTCTTGAAGCCACTAGCGAAAAACCCTCCAAATGGTGCTATTATTGATGCAAACAAACCTAGGGCCAAAGCATGCCACTGCACAGGTAAAAGGACAACTTCTTTCCATGAAACCTGCCAGGAAACACATGTAATCAGATAAAGTTCAGCAAATATAGATCAATGCCCGTGCGTTGCTACGAAAAATAAAATTGATAACGAAACATAAAAGTCAAGCAATAAAAAATATTGTGCTACAAAATCAAACATCTACTAAAGATGAAAATAGATCGGATATAGATAGATAATAACTCTACTATATTTATTTTTTATATGGATATAAATACTGAAACACGGATACAGAGCAAATACGAATCAAAACGAATACGATTACGGATATTTATCGGAACATGAAAATCCTTTAAATTATACACATAAAATGAAAAAAGTAACTACTTTATTTCCTCCAAACATTCATGAAGAACATGTGATGACTTAAGATTTGTATTCTTCATTGAATTATATTTAAAATAATAAATTATGTATTTATAAGTTTTTATGCATTTTAGCTACTTATTTAAAATATTTTCCTATTAAGGATAGTAGTGTTTGAATTTTCAAGAAAATTTAAAAGCAAATAAAATCTTCAAAATAATTTTTTAATGTTAGATTATGTCAGAAACTTTCCTAAAAAATTTCATAATTTTTGAAGTTGGTTTGCCAATTTTAATAATTGAAATTTGATTTATAGATTAATTAAATTAGAAAATAATTTTGAAATTTAGAAACCTTTTTACCAAAAGAGTAGCCTTGGCCCAACTCATGTGCATATTTGGATATCCAACTTATAAATATCTGAATTATCCGTATCTAACGGATAGTGAGCTACCGAATCCATATCCATATTCTATAGAAAAATCAATATCCGTATCTATTTTGATACTATCCGATAAATATCTGATCCGATAGAATCCATATCCAAAAATTATCCAATCCGTTTTTATCCCTAACTACTGCTAAACTACTAATCACCCAATATGAGCCGGGGCTCCTTTTAAAATACTATAAATGATAATATTCTTTTGTTTTCTTTGTACTAGTGCTTTCTCTAGCCACCAAAAGTTATCATTGTAGACATTGATAAGTCCCTAAAACCTAATAGAATTTTCAAAACAAAATACACATAGAATTTTTATATATCCAGTATGTATATTTACAAAGATATTGGTAATTAAAATTTTAAAAGTTTGATGAACGCGCGTATACCAAATCCACGTGCTTCTTATGACTGGAGGGAGTACTTTTGTTCTTCACAGACACGTGATAGATATCGCAAATTGGCTGGATTCACTGGGCTAGCATAATTACCTGGCTATAAGTGTCCTATCAATGTTCAGGCCTGGTTTGAAACACAGAAATTTCGTTGCAAACAGTTCATAACCACGGGAATCAAGGAAAAAAATTCTTATGTTCCAAAAGGATGTTAGAGTATCCGCAAATACAAAATGCAGTTGGGAAAAAAAAACGTGAACGAGGTTGGTATGGAATGATCTTTGTTCTGTAGTTGTATTGCATGCTGACATAAATGTTATTCGCAAGGTTTAAAATCTCATTTTCACTTGATATCTCGGAGATGGTTGGACACCGAAATTTTCGTGAGATCTCGAAATTTTAGATAAATTCTGGACGAAACGTAAAAGCAAAATTTCAAATCCGGTTTTTTCCATCAGATTACTACCTCATTTATACTCATTCTATTTTTTATTTTTAAATATAACAAATGAAGTTAAAATATTTTGAAAAATTTTCTATATGAACATATACTTCTAAAGATCGTACCATAAATTTTTCATTGCATGATAAGGTTTGTACCATTTTATAAAATTCTAAGAATGTTTCTGACAAAATTTTAAAATATCTCTAAAAATGATTTTTCGACAAATTCTTATGGTAGATCACTTTGTTAAACATTATTGACACAATTCTGATCAAATCCGGTCATCAAAATTGAATATCTGGATCACAATGCCGAGATTCCGGGTGAAATTAGCGAGATCTCGGCGAAAAAAAAGAGATTACTATAGCATTTCAATTTTTTTTCAAAATTTTCAATCCGGTTGGCATTCCTACGAACCGCCGAAGTCCAGAAACCGAGATCTCTACGAGATTTTGCAAAATTTCAGCTAGATTTCTATCCATAGTTATTTGACGGACTAGTCTCTTTGGAACGCAAAAAATTTACATAAAATTTCCATACAGGGACCCGTTAGTTACACGAGCACGTGAACAGAGATGCAAAGGTTATTAAGTCTAGTTTGAAATAACTTCTAATTATACAGATTCTAGGTTATCTAATAATCAAGTAGGTGGCAGCTTTTGTTTCTCCAAGAATCTAAATTTTAGATTCTGTAAGAAGCTTCTCCCATAATGAAAAACGGGTTTGTAAACAAGATTAGAAACTACTATCAATTTGATGTTTAGAGAATTCAAAATCTAAACAATCAGAAGCTGTGCCATACTGAGCGTTAAGTCGTGATCCTTCCTCCCCGAAAACGACAAGTCTCTGTGCTTAGCCGCCCGGCCGCAGTCCGCCACATAATATTTGAGCCTGCCATTGACGCAACGCGCGCCTTCCAGCTTCGTCGATCGCCCGCGCCGCCTAAATCAAAACCATGCAACCTTTGCGACAGAATTCCTGAAGAACAGAGAAAAACCTGGGGAGGCTAAAAACAAGCTGGAAAGCTCTGGCATTGTGTGGGCTGGTGCTCACGCTGCTCCAATACCGCTTTCGGTGCAAGTGGAACGAGAATATGTGTGTCGCGAGTGGGATTCGCGCCTCTTTCCATCACCGGCGTACGAGCAAAATCCTTCTTCACGCTGCTGCTGTTGAAATAATAGCAGTTTGAGCACAATGAAACATGAACAGAATACAAAAATAACTATGAACAAATTATCCAATATGCTAGAAACATATGATAAAATCATGACTTCAACAGGAACAGGCTTGTAAGCAAAGTTATTCATGATCTGATCACATATAAGCATAGCATCTAGCATGGATAATAGAAAAACTAAACAAACCAGCATACTGCTCATAGCTGATTAAGCAACTTTTGCTCTCAGAATTAAAAACCTTGATGGGTTGCTTCAAAAAAGCCCTCCAACATCAAAGTTCAAAGAATATATCACAGATATGACAAATCAAATTAGTGACTCAATTCAATTCAAAGACTGCTTTTAAGAAAATTGACTCACTAATACTCAATTATGGAAGTAAAGCTACTGGACAATAGAATGCTGACTAATTGCCTACGACAGTAATGCCAAGTCAGAGAGAGAAATAAGTTCCAGAATAGACCAGGATGATAACAGCAATCAAGTCACATGAAAAGAACTATTCTCCGGATAGCATATCAATTTTCACAAAGAACAAAGACCAAACTAAAGTATTAATACAATGATCTTAATAAGTTGTTGACACCAAAATGATTCACTAACTAGCAGATAGATATTGCCTCATGTATTTGTATCATCATCGAAAGCAAAGAGAGAATAAATCGCTGCCTCCAGATCAAGAAATACACCTCTAGCTCGATGGCTAGTCCTCAAATTCCTCAATCGGTTCACTGGATCAACACCAACAGAGGGGGTCAGAAAATCCTTACACAGCGCCGGATCCGAGCCGACGAAGCCGAGGCAAAGCGCGAGCCGGTCGTTGTCCCAGAAACCAAATTTCCAGGCTACACACGCAGCCACTGGAAAATGATTCGGAGATACGATGCCGTCACTTCTACAACGAACAGAGTTGAAGTAGAAGCCCGAGATGCAGAGGAAGCAGCGCAAGCACACAGCGACCACCCCGTGGCCACCGGGTACCAAGCCGAAGGAGGCAACAGGAAGACAACCACCACACGAGAGCACCTCCAGGCACACCACCGGCACCACCACCAGCCGGGAACCAACGGCAGAGAGCAGATAAATTCCCGAAGCACCAAGATGATGGAAACTCAGAAGTGGAAAACAGCAAAGAGTAAGGAACCAGATCCATTTGTTGAGAGAGAGGTGCTTCTCTTATAGCTGAGCCGGAGCAACGGGATCCCGCATGAGCCGGAGCTCGATCCCCATCTCCCCGGCGCCCACGGAAGCACTCATCTCCTCCAACTGTCCCCGCCGCCAGGAGCCCTCACGCGCAAAGGAAAACCCTTGCGTGCCTTGCTGTACCCATCGGCAGGGAGGTCTTCCTCCTTTTCCTTTTACGTGGTGGGAGTGGGCCGGCCATTTGGCCCAGGCAAAAGCCCAACAGCTGCTTCAGAGATGCGGGCGCAATAGCGCGCCGGCTGCGCCGCGCCCGAAAGAAGTCAGAGAAGTTTAAGAGTTTAAGCCCACGTTGCAGCTGAATCGCTCGGGCCTCAAAGCAGTTTTCTGCTCCAGCTCAACGTTGGTCTTCGGCTTCATAGATCCACCGAGTGATCCATACAAGCGAACAACTTGGGCTAAAACGTAACATTTGCATACATGCCAATCATTTCTTGCTTTCTTTTTTTTAAGAGAGGAAGAGAGAGGATGGGGATGGGGATGCCCATCGGTTGTTGTTTTTGTTTTGTCATGTTCCCCTAAACTTTCATTGTTTTCAATACGTCTCGTTAGCAACATGTGAAAACATTTGGACCTGGAGATATTGCTATAGTACTACTATTGTCTACTAGCAAGAAGATATTTCTCTGACAAAAATTGACATCGAAAATCTGTTGCGTGAGGGGGGCACCAAACCACGAGGCAAACAGTTCACTGAAAAGGATAGGTGGATGTATGGAATTGGGATACAGATCATATAAGCGCATTTTCCTTTTTGTTTCAATCAGACTCGATCAAAACTTGAAAGATTAGCCGTCTTTCGCCCGGCAATGTTAGTGGATATTGTATACTAAACCACAACTTCACCACAAAAATCCCACAACTAATCAGTCAAAACTTTTCTTAGCCAATCGTTCATCACTCGATCGTCACTGCAGGGAGAGAGAACTGCAGGCACAAAGGGTTTTTCATCACTCATCAGTACTTCTTTCAGTTCTTAGCCAATCGTTCACTAGTAGCCTCAGCCCTCAGATTCAAGTCGACTCACTTTTCGTAGTGTTTGCCTTGCCCTTCCACGGATACATAGATCTCGCTGACAAAATAAAGGGAATTTAAGGGCCTATTTGACAGAGTTTTAGATCCTGATTCTCCAGGCTCTAGCTTTTAATTCTCTATAGAACTCTAGTGGAAGTGATTTCTATCTAAGAAATAGTTATAAACTTGGTGGGGAGGTTCATAACTGGAAGGTTGTGAATCAGGTGGGGAGCATATTTTTTTGGCTCTCAAGCTGCAAGTCAAAAAACATGAATCACTTTTTCGGATTCCTATGTGAAGTTGGTTGATTTTTTCTATTTGGTAGAACACCTCAACTTCTCATGGGGAAGCCGAAGCTGAGAGTTTTACCAAACACACTCTAAGAAGTAGCGATACTTCAGTGTGGTGGTATACTATGTGGAAAAAGGAGAAGAAGGGATAAAAAAGAACGGGGCACAACGAGGATAACGTACGGTAATTTGCGGCGCTGTCATGTCATATCGGTCGATCGCTGAACTTAGTAGGTAATAGTAGGCTCATCCAATTGCACTCTGAGATTGGTTTGGTGGCCACTTTTACCTGGAAGCGGTTGAGCCGTTCAGCTTTTTTTTGCCAAAAGGCCATTCGGGCACATGAGCTCCAATTTGAGAAGTGACACCAAAAGGTAACCGAGAGTAGGGCTGGGCAAATAAACCGGTAACCGAAAACCGAAACCGAATAAACCGAAGCCGAAACCGAATAAACCGAAACCGATGTATTCGGTTGTTGATTCGGTTTTGTGTATGAAATAACCGAATTTCTTTCGGTTTATTCGGTTTTAGGCTTCGGTTAACCGATTTAACCGGAATAGCGCTGTGTGAGAGTAGTAACCCTCGGCCCTCGGGCCTCAATTCTCAGACTAACCCTAGTCACGAGTCTCTCTCGGTGGTAACCCTCAATTCCCCTTTTCCCTCGGCGGCTCGGCCTCACCTCCCCTCACACGCCCCTAGGGCTCCAGCGGCGGCGCCTTCCTTCCGAATCCCGGCCCCTCCCGTCCGGCAGTCCCTTGGCTCAGGCGCCGGCCTCCAGGCCGGCAGGCTGGCGCCGCCTCCCCTGGGCCGCCACCCGGCCTCAAGGTACTCCCGCCCTTGGCTTGACGCCTCCCGCGGCCTCCTCGGCCTCCGTTCCCCAATCCCCACTCGGCCTCCCTCTCGTGCCTCCCGGCCTCTGCTGCACGGCTGGTCGGCCGCCACCATCCTCCCCTCCGGCCTCCCGCCTCCCCTCCGGCGTAATGAAGCGACTTATCTGTATGAATGGGTGCATGATTGAATTAAGTCATCCTGAATAGATACATTTAACTATTTAAGCTTGGTGTGTGGTTTAGTTGTTTGAGTAGGCACTGGATGTACTGAGATGGTTTTTGGGTGGCTGAGTAATATCAAAACTTCTTGTGATTTTCAGGCATGGCTGAATGGATTGATTGAACTGGGCTAATACCAAGCCCTGGAAGAAGACCAGACATATCTGCCATGTACTTGTGCTTTTGCTTTGAAGTTCCAGCGATATCTGCCATGAAGTTTGGTAGCAACGTACTATTTGGCAATTCTGGGACAGAGTCACAGAATTACAAACATACTCCTTATTAGTGCCCAGGGACAAGTTGGGAAATAGATCTGGTACCGACTTCATATGCTTCAGTGCAATACTGTCTTCCATGCTAAAGTTCGGAAGACCCAGCTTCCCTTGAAATGAAGAAAAGGACTGATGGAGGCTGAGCTATATGTAGTTATGTACTACTTTTATCTAATGTACTTGTATTGTTCACTGTTCGTGAGTTTGTGAACTAGTGAACTGGTTAATTTGGTTTGTAGTGATTGTGAACTGGTTAATTCGGTTTGCTAGTGCTACCTATATGTACTACTTTTATCTCCTGTTGTATTGTTTACTGTTCTTATTGTTTGCTAGTGCCAGACTGCCAGTAAGGTGTGAATTTCGGTTAATTCGGTTTAAAACCGAAACCGAAACCGAATTTTCGGTTAACCGAATTGTCGGTTTCCAAAATTTCCAACCATATTTCGGTTTCCTTTTTCAAATAACTGAAATTCACAAAAAATCGAAAACCGAAACCGAAATATTCGGTTAAACCGAACGCCCAGGCCTAACCGAGAGAGAGGTCGTGACTTGTGAGCTTGTGTGCTTAATGGAAGATGGCCATGATGGTGCTTGTGGTCCATGGCTTTGCATACATGCACATATAAAGATGTGATTGGCTCACCGAAAGCCTAGATCAACAATACTTTTTCCATGTCCTACGGCCCACACGTACGCCTTCTTCCGCCCTTATCTGGTTACTCTGGTTGGTACTATCTCAACGTGGTCACACGCGCACACAAGAATGCACACACGATGCAAGCATGTACAAGTCACTTGCGCACACATGCATGCATGCACACTCGCATGCTTTTAAGTTAGGGCACAAACAATTGAAGCTAGGGCGCCTACTGTCGAGTTAAACATCTACTCCCACTTGAAAAGAGCTCAGGGGTACACATACACGCATTCACTCAGTTATTTCTTTTTTATCTTACCATATGCTTAAAGGTCTCTTTTATCTGCATCAAAGCTCTACCACACCACACCACGTGCCATTACAAATTTACACATCAGCAGTCATCACAACTTCACAAGCCTAGATATATAGCTACACATGGAGATAGATAACTGATCGAGTCATTATGGAATTGTTTGCCTTCCCAATTCCCATCACGTACGGTGTATGCATGGTTTAGCAGTACTTTGATGTAACAGCTGCGGCTTACGTACGGGTTGTTTTCTCAAAGTTTTAAGCAAAGAATGATAAAAGTAATATTATATACCAGTTTACCTCAACACCTGAGCTGATCATGGCAACTTAATTAGTTAACTGGTGAGGTCGTAATTAGCCAGAAGAAAGAAGTGAACTTTCCGTTCTGTTACAGCAAATTAAAGGTAGCTTCTGTGGCTGGTGAAGAATGAGCCAATTAAAGTTTATTTTATCGTACAATCATTCTGCGAATTCAGAAGCAATGATTATGCAAGATTTATACAATTTGGTTATGCTTGGATGGGGAGACTGCAGGTGGGGGTAAGCTAGCGGCGCGCCAGCAGTTGGAGAGGCTAAACTACTGATTATGCACCCCGTTAGGGCTACAAGTTAGCTTAGAAATCCCAAGCAGCATTCTCCTGGGGAAGAACGACTAAACAAACCGACTGCGTGGAGATGGTTCAAAGATAATCATGCATGCAGTGTGGACATCCCCAACAAAATTAAACAAACTCCATTTTAGCCCAGCAAAGACTAGCACTATAGTCTAGCAGTAGTGGAGGAGTATATTTATTTTGCATGTGTACACATATCCATACTCTAATGGAGTACTACTAGCTAGTGATGATTCAGCACCATTTATAAACTCTACCTTCTAACTAACGAGAAATATCCTATGCAATCATCCATATATGTGTAAGCGTGCAATCAAACGATCTGGAGCACCCAATCTATATCCAATGCTGACTGCTATTTTTACGTTTAAACCCTCCCACCTCACCCTCCATCTCTTTTTTCCCTGCCCTTGGAATTTGCTGAACACCCCCTGCTAGCAGCCAGCGTTGAATATAGATTGGGTGCTCCAGATCGCTTGATTGTACGCTTGCACACATATGGATGATTGCATAAGATATAGGATATGGCCCCTCTAACTAATCCATGAACATCCTCAAAAAGAAAATTAAACGCCCATGAACAAATCAAATTAAGGATCGAGATCGATGATTGTTTGTATTCATTGTAGATTAGTATTACTTCTACCAAAGATATGTTGTAGTGCACGTACGCCACGTGTGGTTCACTGATTTGTGGGAGGAACAGTTAAGACATCCTTAGATCGGCCAGGAGGAAAACATTGTACGTGCCCATCTTTATCTCAAATCCATAACGCCGCAAGGAGGAACCTTTGCTTTGCCACTTTCTTTTTAGTGAGAACTGAAAAAGAGTGGTCATTTCGTTAGGTGGGCTAGTCATACCCTAGCTCATCAGAGTTCAAGTCTCGACTTGAGGCTGGTGCACCTTCTCCTAATAGTGAATACCAAAAACTTCTGGCTTAAGTTTTTTTTTTTAAAAAAAAAAACTGAAAAGGAGCACTCCTCTACTAGCTAATATATATAGCTACTAGCAACAAACCATAGCTCATGCTACAGAAATCATTGAAGGAAAAGGGGAGCACCTAACGCATCAGCGCGAGACCGGGACGAAGAATTCGGAGGGAGAGGGATGCACTTGCAAATGCACCATCAGCTCCATTAGAGGCCTGGTTTATCCTCAATCCCATTAGCTTTCAGCAGCAGCTGACCAGCAGTAGTTGCAATCAGCGGTTGTTGGGTGATGAGTATGCGTCGATGGCAGGCGGTGGCACCACCGCGCTTAAAGCTGGAGGAGCTGCTGGTGCCAGTGGAGGGGGGAATGTGGCCTCGCTGGCAATGATTGGTCTACTCATTGATTGATTGCGAGCGCTCAGAACTTTCATATACTCATCATGATCAGGACAACATGCACCGAGGGGCCTGCTCTCTGCAGCTAGCTCTCCTTCTCTCTCTCCCCCCTCTGTCATCTTGCAGGACAAAAGGAGGAGCGAAATATGGAAGGAATGTAGGCCGCTGCACGGAATACTAAAAATTTCCGGCGGAATTTACAAGTCCGCACCGATACCAAAGTCACAGTTGGTAGTGGTAGCAGTGAGGATACTTCTCTATAGAAGAAGAAAGAAAGGGGGATGGAGTACTGGAGATCCTAGCTAGCCAGTGTGAGTGTGTGACTGTGTGAGTGAGCATGGGGTGTATACAGGAAAAGGAGCAGAAATTTCAGAAAATGATATTTAATTCGTGTGCCTCAACGGCTGTGTGTATGACATGTGGATCTATCTGAGTTACTGACTGTGGACGAGGGTATCAAATATCGAAACACGAATTTTAAAAGGCGTCAAAAACTGAAATCTCTCGGAAAAGGAGGGGAAAAGAAGATCCATCTGTCGGTGCGATCCGCACCTCTTTTCTAGGGATGTTTTTTACACAACTAATCAATATGTACAGAAGTGTAATGAACACTACTAGTAACTTAAATCCACTCGTACTGTAAAGAGAAAGTAGCATGGCAAAAATTGTATCTTTTCCTCGCAAAGACATCATTCACCTTGTAAAGGAGCAGAGGAGCGGAGGATGATGCTCTAATAAAGGAGGCGGGCCTGGGAAAGAAGGGCAAAAATAAAAGCCAAAGGGCAAGCAGAAGGAATTAACAAAAGAGAAAGCAAGAAACTAATAAAACCCAGAGGGAAAATAGAAGAAGAAAAATAAAGTGGAAACAAACACCTTGCTTGTTTACAGGTCATCCTCGGTGATGCTCTCCAGGTGCGGCCGCCACACGGCCACGCGCCCTCGCCGCCGGTCCCTCGCCGTCGAGGCCCTCTCCTTCATGATCTCCGACAGGTACCTCTCGTTGGCCAGCAGCCGCTCCCTCTCGCCCTCTCCGCCGCACGCCGCCGCATCAGCCGTGTTGCCAGCAGCGTGGCCGCCGGCCTCCTTCCTCCTCCTCCGCCTCCTCGCCGCCGCAGCTGCAGGCGCCTGCGCCTGCGCCGCGGCCTTCTCCGGCGCGGCCGGGGCCATCACGGGCATGAGGAAGTAGATCTTGCCCTTCTGCAGCTCGGCATTGGGCGGCAGGATGACGGGCTTCTGGACGACGATGCCGCAGCCGCCGTCGGCCGGGCATGTGGACGGCGGCTTTCGGAGTACGTGCTTCGGGTAGGTCTTCATGATCTCCCCAGCGAGCACGGGCCTGCTGATCTCCTCCACGCGGCCGTTGGAGTGCACGATGCGCACCACGTCCAGCGCGCCGCACGGCAGGATGCACGCGATGCAGCAACGGATGGTGTCCATGCCGCCTGACCCCCCCTCCCCCCTTCCGCCTCGCGCTCGCTACCTCCCCGCCGGCCGCTGCGCCGAGCTGGCTGGCTAGCTCATAAGGTCGCAGCAAGAAGAAGACCACCTAGGTGATGTGTTCCGACACGGGCGAGCAGGCGGACGAGCGAGAGAGCTCACCTGGTCTTAGTCTTATTGGTGTCGGCCGATATGTTCGAGCTTTTTATATAGTGGTACCTTACTAGTTACTACCTTAGGTTACTAGCTTAGCTTAGGGATGTAGACACGTATTGTACTACACATGGACTAAGGAGGGAATTGGTTCTTGTTCTATCCTGTGTGTGAGCGCTAACATGGACACATGGTAACACTAGGTGCCGATCAATGTAGTACTCAACAGTCAACAGTAGTATAGACTATAGACCTGTCCACTTTACTACTCACCAGTTGGCTCTATGTAGTGGATGAAGGGTAGGGGATATATAGAAAGATGAAGTGGGACTATGTGAATTAATGCATCTTTTGTCCATTTTTTTTCAGCTTATCCTTTGGGTCCTTTGGGTGGAATGGTTTTTTGGTTTTTTTTTTACCCTGGCCATGTATTTTTTAAGTTTGGTGGCTTGGCCTCCTTTGCAACCAAATTGCAAATGTGGTCCCTTCTCGACTGTATAAGTGTTAGGAGACAACACATGTTATCTGTTGCGGTATAACCTGCCGATGTATATGAGCGTGGTTGTTGGATCAGTCTAGCACGGTAGATTCTAGCTATCGCGGTCGAGAGGAGACTAGATTTAGAATTTTATTAATTTCATTCAAACGAAGGGCAAACTTGAAAAAAAAAAAGGCCGAGCAGGAAAAAAAACAAAAGAAGACAAAAGAAAGCAAAGCTCAACCCCTGGCCTAAATCATTGACACTCATCAACCTTGTACTTTGGTTAGGGCTATACAGGGGGACTGGTTTTCTTGGGCTCATCATGTGGGAGAGTGGAGGATCGTCTGTAAAATTTCAGTTTGGTGAACACCTAGCTTGTGGGGATGTAGTATGTGTGAAACAAGAAAGAAAAAAGAGAGGGAAATGGATGTAATTTGCGTGTGCTGTACCATGCATATCTCTATAGATTTGAAGCAGGCATGGGCCGCATAGCGCATATTAGCTTGTGCTGTCACTGTTGTTTTGATTGAGGGCCAGTTGAATATGTTTTATCATTTAGAGGCCTCTAATGGACAAGTACGCATTTAACTAGGGGGCAAATACCATCGGACGAGAAATTGTGCCTCACGTCCATGCGTGTACGTATTTGAAGGTTTTGAGCCAAAATGCATGCTCTCTCGTCTCAAAAGGGGGAAATAGAGTGGCCAAAATCATTCTACATAACTAGCGATTGGACAAAACTTGCACATCGTATTCCGTGTACTGTTAAGGCACACTGTGTATAAGGTTATATAATTCTAAAACATAGTTCCATAGAATTTTAATTTTATATTTTCTATATAGGTATCACTACTCCTACAAGATTTTCCAAGTATGAGGGTCCATTTAGAATGTAAAAGGAATTTTATTCAGTTGTTATACAGAAAACAGTTTAATTTTTCATAGCATTCAGAAACATGTCACGTGTCCCAAACGGAGTCGGAAAGAGAACTATACCGTGTATCATTTCATAAGAGACTAATTCGTGGCATTATCACACGGCGTGGTCATTAGCTAGGGGCATAAACAAACCAATATCCAAAGCATCCATCCTGGTAGGCAGGGGGCGGACCTACTGTTGAGGCTTGTTGGGACTCTAGCCCAGCTCCGACCGTCGGCAGAACACACCCCCACCCCAGTACCCCAGCGAGAAATGGCCATGGCAGCAGCTGGGAATTTAGGAATTGAGGGAAGAAAAAAAGCAATACTGGCTGACTTTATTAGTTACTCAAAACAAGTCATGGGCTTTCAACTGGTACTTAGCTTTTTTTCTCCCACTACTGTACAATAGGTCTTTACAGACGGTTTGTAAGTCACATCACAGACAGTTTTGTAAACCGTTTGTAAGTAAGTGTCAGTGATGATAAAGAGTCATTGCAGACGGTTTTCCAACCGTCTGTGAAAAAACTCATCACAGACAGTTCCAAACTAAAACCATCTGTGATGATGCATCATCTCAGACGTGATGATGGGCTTATCGCAGACGGTTCTAACGAAGAACTATCTGTGAAGAGGCACATATCACAGACAGTTCTAATTTGAAACCGTCTATGATGATGCCCTCATCACAAACGATGCAGCAGTGGAACCGTCTATGGTTTATGCCTCTTCGCATATGGTTTTTTATTAGAACCGTCTGTGATGTTGATTTTCTATTTTTTACTAAATTTTAATTTATTGGCTAACCTCAGAAATTGCTAGCCATGCCCTTTAAAACAAAAGACAATACACAGTATGACTAGTATATTATTATGACGTAAATTTAAAAAATGTACTCCAATCACATATTACACAACATACAGCGCATCTATTTCACAAATCAACTCAGATCGCACATTACAACATGTGTACGGCGCATCCATTTCAGAAATCAACTCACATATGTACTAACCAATTGGATTCAGAAGTAAAAATGACAAATTCACAGCACAAAGTTCACAAATTAATTGAATGTATGGTAAGTAACAAATTCACAACTCATGTTTCATTGAGCCCTGAGTAGCATCTGCCCTTTAGATTTAAGACCTCACATAGCAAGAAGGCACAGAGCTATCCTCGAATAGCTAGCAGGCCAGCCTGCTTCATCGCAGATTCAGCGCATTGCCAAGCCTGTCGATGAGAAGAGTAAAGTCTCGCATGTATATAAATTAATAAGTGGAGACAATTGTTGTAAAATTGACAGACCTGTATGACATTGGTCTGCTGGGAACCAACGAGGAGTACCATGTTGTAGCAAACATAAAATCCACATAGGTCAATGCCCTTTGGCTACTGGTGGCACTGCTAAAACATAATAGGTTAATTAGTTCCGAATGTATTATTATGGAGTGTGAGGATTATTGCGTACTATCGGATACCGAAAACTTAAAAGTATGCGTTAGAGTGGCTGGACCATTCTTGTGTGGCCCCTCCTTGATCTGTAGATATCGAACGACGTGTTGAGAAAATCTCTGATAGGCTTCAAATCATAGGTGCCGCCCTTTTTGGAATCAAGATAAATTATCCAGTTCTGTCTCGGTATAATTATAAGTAGAACCCAGTGATACCTACACAGATATATCGTCATGGTCACTGAACCTAACTTCAAGGTGAGATATATAGTAGAAATCAACGAGTATAGTATCTGGATGAAGCACTTACCGTGGGTTGTAGGGTAAAAGTATGAACTTTTTGTCTGAATGAGCCAACAGTACTTTTTCCATATACTCGTGGATGACTTCTTTATTTTCGTCCATGATTTGCTTGGACACCATGTGTGAGTCGGTGAAACCCACTAATTGTTCCCTTGCTATTGCTTCTAGGATCATATATCTACATATACAAATCAAGGATGATATATATATGACATTTATTGGTGCGTCAGAAATGTAGACAGTGATTGCAAACACTTACATTGTCCAGCATCTTATGAGGGAGGCGTCGAGAACTTTGAGGTTGTACAGATCGAACAAGTCGGTGAAGCCAACCACAAAGACGCCATCTAAATACCAGTGTAAGAAATGCTCCTCCTTGAAGCTCACCGAGATACTTGTTGTCCGTTATGCCACCGGCTTATTGGCTTGTTGTATGTACCATTCTTGCAATCGAACACAGGCTAATGAAAGTGTCTCCTTGCGCTCATTTGGTACGAACGGTTGCCTCAGCTAAAGAAAAAAAGCAATACTGGCTGGGCTAGTATACTTTATTAGTTACTCAAAACAAGTCATGGGCTTTTACCTGGTACTTAGGGCCTATTTGGTACAGCTTCAGATTCCAGTTTTTCTTGAAATCTGAAACTTGTAGGCTAAAATAAAGTGAATTAAGTTTATATTTTTGGTCTAAAATGTAAACAAAATGATCTATCTAAACACTCTTAATGTACTCACAGCTTCAGCTTCATGAATCTGGTGAAGCTAAAATTTTCAGCTTCACCAGATTCACGAATCTGAAGAAGCTAAATCCCTGCCAAACACACCCTTAGCTTTCTTTCTCTCACTACTGCACAACAGGTCATCACAGACGGTTCGTAAGCCACATCACAGACAATTTTGTAAACCGTTTGTAAGTAAGTGTCAGTGATGACAAAGAGTCATTGCAGACGGTTTTTCAACCATCTGTGAAAAAACTCATCACAGACAGTTCCAAACTAGAACCGTCTGTGATGTTGCATCATCTCAGACGGTTCCTAAGTAGAACCGTCTGTGATGATGGGCTTATCGCAAACGGTTCTAACGAAGAACTATCTGTGAAGAGGCACATATCACAGACGGTTCCAATTTGAAACCATCTATGATAATGCCCTCATCACAAATGGTGCAGCAGTGGAACAGTCTGTGATTTATGCCTCTTCACAGACGGTTCTTTGTTAGAACCGTCTGTGATATTGATTTTCTATTTTTTACTAAATTTTAATTTATTGGCTAACCTCAGAAATTGCTAGCCATGCCCTTTGAAACAAAAGACAGTATACAGTATGACCAGCATTATTATGATGTAAATTTAAAAAATATACTCCAATCACATGTTACACAACATATAGCGCATCCATTTCACAATCAACTCAGATCGCACATTACAACATGTGTACAACGCATCTATTTCAGAAATCAACTCATATATGTACTAACCAATTGGATTTAGAAGTAAAAATGACAAATTCACAGTACAAGATTCACAAATTAATCTGAATGTATGGTAAGTAACAAATTCACAACTCATGTTTCGTTAAGCCCTAAGTAGCATATACCCTTTGGATTTAAAACCTCACGCAACAAGAAGGCACAAAGCTGTCCTCGAATAGCTAGTAGGCCACCCTGTTCCAACACAGATTCAACGATTGCCAAGCCTGTCGATGAGAAGAGTAAAGTCTCGCGTGTATATAAATTAATAAGTGGAGACAATTGTTACAAAACTGACAAACCTGTATGACATTAGTCTGCTGGGAACCAATGAGGAGTGCCATATTGTGGAAAATATAGAATCCACATAGGTCAGTGCCCTTTGGCTGCTGGTGGCACTGCCAAAACATAATAGGTTAATTAGTTTCGAATGTGTCATTATAGAGTGTGAGGATTATTGCGTACTATCGGATACTGAAAACTTAAAAGTATGCATTGGAGTGGCTGAGCTCTTCTTGTGTGGCTCTCCTCTTGATTTGTAGACACCGAACGACGTGTCGAGAAAATCTCTGATAGGCTTCAAATCGTGGGTACCGCCCTTTTTGGAATCAAAGTAAATTACCCAGTTCTATCTCAGTATAATTACGAGTAGAACCCAGTGATACCTACATAGATATGTCGTCATGGTCACTGAACCTAACTTCGAGGTGAGATATATAGTAGAAATCAACGAGTATAGCATCTGGACGAAACACTTACCCCGGGTTGTAGAGTAAAAGTATGAATTTTTTTGTCCGAATGAGCCAACAGTACTTTTTCATATACTCGTGGACAACTTCTTTATTTTCGTCTATGGTTTGCTTGGACACCATGTGTGGGTCGGCGAAACCCACCGGTTGTTCCCTCGCTATTACTTCCAGGATCATGTATCTACATATACAAATCAAGGATGATATATATATATATGACATTTATTAGTGCGTCAGAAATATAGGCAATGATTGCACACACTTACATTGTCCAGCATCTTATGAGAGAGGCGTCGAGCGCTTTGAGGTTGTATAGATCGAACAAGTCGGTGAAGCCAACCACAAAGACGCCATCTAAATACTGGTATAAGAAATACTCCTCCTTAAAGCTCACCAAGATACTCGTTGTCCGTTGTGCCAATGGCTTATTGGCTTGTTGCATGTACCATTCTTGTAATCGAACGTAGGCTAATGAAAGCGTCTCCTTGCACTCATCCAGTACGAACAGTTGCCCCAGCTCGAATTGCCACACCAATGGGGTAAACGGAAAGTCACGGGATGATGTGGTCCATTTCAATTTACCCTTGTCTCCGCGTCCCCTTTACCAAACTTCGTCTTCACAGGAGATGACTCAGCCCTTACTGCAGTAACGGTCTACGTGGGACAAGACACAGTAGCCGATTTAACGGGCTCCTGTGGTACATGGCATGACTCCGGTAGCGTTGGTAGCTCCGGCACATCATGTGGTACCTCTAGGATTGCTTGTAGCTTCGGTGCTACTGGGCGAGCATCGAAGGAGATGTCCTTCTTGGACCACTGGATGAATGTGCCGATGGTATCCCCTAGTGTGATGATCTCATCATTTAGGAGCATGTCCAGCGTGACGGCTTTGAAAATTTTATATACACCGTCGACATAGACCTTTCACGTAGCCCTGCTCTACAGTACGACCGTGCACTAATGCCCCTATACTGGATGCATACGCTTGTCCCTAAGCAGCCTGCAGGGGAATAGAGCCATTGGCAAGCCTCACTTGCAGATTGCACGGCGTAACCACCTACATAAGGGTACATAAGTAATTAGCTCACACGTCCAACATTAAAATCTATGTAAGGAGCATTGCAGACATATTACCCGGGTGTCGTCAGGAGGAAATCTGGCTTCATCCACATCCGTCTCAGGGCAGACGCGCAGCTGCTCTGACGGTTGGTTGGGCTGAACTACACCGGTGCTTCTTGGGCTTGCACGTTCCGTGCCTACCTCTCCTCAGCCACCCTTTGTTCCATCCTTTCCTCGAGGTTTCGTAGGTGACTATTGAACTGCGCTCTAAACCTTTCCTCAATCAAGGCTACTAACTATTCCTCACGCTTGACTTTACTTCTCTTCCTACTCTAGTACGTGGCCGAGTCCTGTAGGAATCCCAATTTCTAGAGAACGAAAACACCTAAGCCTCTGGTGCGACCCGGGTGCTCCTTGTTTTCCAAGGCCGTGGAGAGTATGTCTTTCTCTTTGTACGAAGTGAAAGAGCCCTGGAAGATTCCGTGCTCAACAATATTAAGTGTTAGGACACTTCCTCATCAGCGGGGTTTACAAATGACACGTCGTCCGAAGAAGTGTGACGTGACTTCGCTCTTACCTAGTTTCGGGCATGCAGGTCCACGATCGAGGCAAATGGCGGCGCGACCTCCTTCTGGACTGCCTCGTCGTCTTCTCTCGTCCATTGCGCCATCTTACCCGCGTACCTAGTTGAGCCGAGTCTGTGTGGGTGTGTGTTTTTTTACTAGACGGTCTTATGAGCCGCGCTTTGAAGCACGAACTCTTCCATCGTCTTCAACTCAACAAATTGTCCCCCAAACATTTTTAAAGATGAACCCGTACTTCTGAAATGGAGTCATTTCCTTGTTGACGTAGTTAGCAATGAGGACGCTCTTGAAGTTCTTCTACGCTTTTCCCGCCACTAACAACACGTCCGTCGCAGTGCAGGCATGGCATCTTGTGGAAGCTTGAACGATGCGAATATTTCTGTCACCAGGTTATCGCGCTCCAATCTGTCAGCGTCTTCCAGGATGGATAGGTGATGGGGATCCTTTCACGCTCAACGATCTCGCACATGGTCCGGAAAGCTGTCGCAGCCTTTGGAGGCGTGGTAGGGGCCCCATCATGCAGATCGATCGCCGTGATGGTGTATTGGCTTTGAGGCCTTTTAGTAAGCCCTCTTGTACCACGTCTGTTTCCTTCTACGTTGGGTGCGTCATCAGATCCCTTTGGCATCGAGGATTGAGGGGACACCATCTTGTATAATGCAAGGTTATGAGTAGGTAAGTTAAGAGAGGCAAATTTTTGAATCTTCATTCGCAATCATGAATGGTAAAATGTTTTAATGGCTGAATTTGCCGATGCATAAAATGAATTTTATGTCATTCATACAACGAATCATGTCTTCTATCACAAATTGAATGAAAATTGTATTATATTGCTCTCAGATAAGGGTTGGTTGAAGATTTTAAACCTTCAATCGCAATCACGAATGGGTTAACAATTAATTCAGTGAATAAGGCTTTGAACCCTTATCACTTTAATATTCACATTAAGCACTTACTAACTGAATCAACAATAGACTACCAGTTTAGCATTTGAACAAGATGATTCTAAAGCAGTACAACAGCACTAAAACTGATCCACTCAGTTAGGCTTTAAGCACACCAGTAACAATTAAGATAACAAACTGTATTTAGCTAAGCATCTAAATAGCACATGTACTGATATAACAATCTCAATCTGTGCATAGATCAGAAATTAAACAAGAATGTTGTGACTGATAGCACAATCAAGATTAAACCAGCAGCTAGTATATATAATAAAGTATTGACAGAAAGGTAATAATAGTCAAGAATAAATAATTAGCCAGATATAATCTAATCAGCGTTTAAGCCTATGGTTCAAGGCCTAGCTCACAAAAACAAATATTCTAGTCATCACAGTACCAATTATCATTATCGAGCAAGTAAGGCAACAAAATAATGGAGACCAAAAAGCGGAGAGGGCACCGCCGAGGGGGGAGGGCACGGGGGAGGGAGGAGGGCACCACCGAAGGAGAGGGGAGACACCACCGAGGGGGAGGGCGCCGCTGGGAGTCGCCGCCAAGGGGGGAGGGCGCCGCCGAGGGGAGAGAGCACGACCTAGGGAGGAGGGCACCGCCGAGCTAGGGTGAGGGCGCGGCCGAGTGGGGAGGGCACCGCTGAGGGGGGAGGGCACAGTCGAGGGGGGAGGGCGTCGCCGAGGGAGAGGGCTCACGATAGCTAGGGTTGCAATAATGTAAGTGTGCGCGGGACTTGGTGAATGGCAAGTGCAGGACTTATTGAATGGCGTGAGAAGACCATTCTAGACGATTCTAGGATTGAACTGTCTGTGATAAAGTCATCCCAGACAGGTCTGGGCCAGACCTGTCTGGGATGAATTTATCCCAGACGATTCAATCCCAAAACTGTGCGGGATGGGATAAAGTCATCCCAAACGGTTCAAGCCCAAAACCATCTGGGATGGGTCATTTTATACAAAACTGATCTAATTAAAAATGGCCCATCCTTGGCGCCCTGGTCATCGCAACACTGCTCTCCTTCCTCCTCCTCCTCGCGCTAACCAGTAGCATCTTCCTCTTCCCCTTTGCTGGATCCTACTCACCCTATGCGCACCGCCCCTGATACTTGGGATCGTGTTGTGCACTGTGGGAGGCACTAGGATCTAGATGCAGGCCAAGGGCTAGCCGCTCTACGAGGCTGCCATCACTAGAATGCACGTCGCGGTGGCGGACAGCGGTGGGACGGTCGGCGTTGTGCTGTGGTTCTTGGGGGAGTGTGACACCATCGAGCCGAACGACGCGTTATTAGATGACGCCAAGTTGGAGCTCCTGGTCATCGATCTCGTCTTGCCCAATCTGTTCATCATCCAGGTAAAAGGAGAGGACTGTCTTTCTCCCCAACATGCGGTTGACTTAGTACGTTAACTTCAATTCAGCTCCTTATTATTTCTTAGACAAATCAATCTACACGTAATTGAGTTTAAAATTGGCTATTTTATGAGTAACATCAGTGTGAGTACTAATGGATGGCGTAATGTTTAGGTCATCCGTGACGCATGTTATGGTAAAATTGGACACTTAGCTAAATTTGAGCTATCTAAATTATGGTAAAATTGGACACTTAGCTAAATTTGGACTATCCAAGTCATGGTAAAGTTGGACAGTTTTTATTTGAGTCTACTTCTCATATATGTTGAAGTGTGTTGACTAAAATCTTTTATTATATTCTGTTCATTACATCTTAATATAGTGTTTTTATTACATTATACAGCTTTAGACAATATCTTGAACAATAAGCCATATTGTTCTATATTTTTATATAATCTTTTTGTTTCAGAGGGCATGTCATCTAGTGTGATAAAGGTATATCACAGATGGTTCTAGACTAGAACAGTATGTGATGAGCCCTTATTACAGACGGTTCTAGGCTAGAACCATCTGTGATGTTAATTTTCACTGACGGTTCAAAAATCGTTTGTGATAACCTATTGCCATCACTGACACTTTAATACAGACGGTTCAAAAAATCGTCTATGATGTGGTTTGTGAACCGTCTGTGATGTGTTGTTGTCCAGTAGCGTTCAAACCTTCATTCTCAATGTTACAAGAAATGCCTAATTTAATGGTTGTCATGATCTTGCAAAGGTTGCTGAAAACATGGTTGAAACCGGAAAGAATAGAACTTTTTGATTGTTCTATTGCCTCATCAAGCTTACATTGATTCTTCCGGTGGCAACGGCATCAGTAGAAAGAATCTTCTCAGCAATGAAGATTATTAAGACAGATTTGCGTAACAGATAGCAGATGATTGGTTCAATGGCTTGATAGTATGTTACACTAAGAAAGAGATATTTAGAAGTCTCGATAATAAAGGAATCATTCGATGCTTTCGAGAAATGAAAAATCTTAGAGTAAAATTGTGCCGTACTCAGTATTAGAGCCTTCGTAAGTTTTATTTCAATTTTTATTTACAAATTGAAATTGCATCACTAAGTTTTATATTTTTATCTGCACGTCGAATGGTCGTCCTCACATATTTATATTATTCTATCCATTAGCAAGGTACTACTACACTTGTTACATTTTGATTCATCACTTTGTTTCTTTTCTATTTATGCATGAATTAAGAGTTTGATTGATAATAGATTGATAGGTATACTATTACTATACTTGTCTTTAGTTAAAACTTAGACACAAGAGACTCTGTTATTATCCTGGATTCGCCGAAGGCTGAAGGAATGTTCATGTTTGAGCACACTGCAGGCGCAACGCTATCACCGTTCACATCCCGGGGAACCACAGGACTGGTCGATCTCGTGCAGTTCATGTGATATGAACTAACGTGCAGACAACAATGCAGGTTGGACGAAGCCAAGATCCTTTGCGGGCAAATGTGCATGTGTACCCTCCCCTTAATTCTCCGGTGAGTCCACTGATCCTCTTCTAGTTAGCAATATACATCTGCAAGTGTCTGCTCAGGTTGTAGTCTACCATGCAGAAAATACACGTATCAAATGCTAGATGTAAAACTAAAATATTGCTGGTGCTAGAATAGACTAATATTACAGGTAATGCATGTCCTCCAAAATTGGAACCTTGGGTGGGGTGCACCGGCCAGAGCTGATGGTGCCGTCTCGTGTGGCGGATCCATTCTACGCAGTTAAACCTACAAATAAAATACATTCAAATTTAGTAGATGACAATGATATAATACCTTAGCCATTTATTTATTTAGTTTGTATACCATCCGGCTGGTACAGAACCAGTCGTATGGGGTATGTATATTTATCTTAAAGCATATCCCTAAGAAATTCCATATATATAGCTCATACGTATGGTATAGATTTATCTCATGTTTAAATTTATCTCAGCACAAGCCAACACGTGCAGGACTAAGAAAAAAATGTGAAAAACCACCCAGAGTATCTCTCTAACACCGACTGCCCAAAAATTACTGGGTCAACCGTGATGAGAAATTGAGAGATGCGTCACCGATAGTAACCACCACCATGCAGGGTTTACAAAATCGACGAAAACTACTCGAAAACCACGGTTTTCAGCTGTACCGAGCCGATTCGATATACAAAACCGGTTTAATTAAAAAATTCAAAAATTTGAAAAATTTTATGTGACGTAAAACTGGTCTATTTTCAGTCAAAATCGATCATTTTCGATCAAATCGACCGGTTTTAGGTTAAAATCGTGTGGCAATACCGCAGTGGTCAGCACCCACCAATTAACCGGTCGATTTTCAGTAAAAACCGGTCACTTTTCGGTCTGTGAAAACTAGTCGATTTTTTATTGTTTTTTGAATTTTTTTCTAAAATTTTTTAATTCTTAACCCTTCAGTTTCTGATGATTTTCGAATGGTTTTTTCAAAATCGGTTTTATAAACCCTGCCACCATGTGCGCCGAGGATCCAGATTTCCGGAGACATCTCTCCATACATCATCAACCTCTTAAGGGTCTGGTTGAGTAATGAACAAGACAGAACACATTGCATGTACACATATTTTGCTCGATGTTCACAAGATTAGGGTGAAAACAGATTGAATGCAGACAGATAATGGCTCTATCGTATTTGTTTTTAGTTTTTTCTAGATGTAGATACGAATATGAATACATCGGATATGGATACAAATACCAATAATGTTGAAATATACGCAGAGCAAATATGAATCAAAATAAATATGGTCACGGAAATTTATCGGAACATGAAACCCCCTTAATTTGTATGCCCAAATCAATGGAAGCACATAACTAATTTATTTGATCAAAACATTAATGAAATTTGAACAAGCACCAGAATTTTCATCCACAATAGAAACGTTCCAGTACACTCACCAAAGTGTAATGGCATATTGACTTAAAAGCACATGGACTTTTCATCCACAGTAGAATTTCCACCCTCCAATAGAAATGTACTCGGTACGTGCCGTTCATGGACTTTCAAGGGCAAGAAAATAGCTAGCTTTCCATTACAAATCCAGAGCGGAACCAGTTTGAAATTAACAACAACTTAGTTCGTCACAAATTTATCACAAAAGTCGACGACAACACTTAGTTTATGACATCTAGCTGATCAGTAAGAAACACAAGTTCTTCACGGACTAGCTAGGTTAATAAGATATATAGGTACTAGGGGCAGCATGACGATGGGCGACGCCGGCGAGGCCGTGGCGCGTGATGAGTGGAGGGGCGGCGCAGCGAGGCCACGGTGGCACGAGGGGCGTTGCCAGCGGTTGGGGATCGATAGACTGATCTAGGAGGCTACGTGGCTGTGACTGATGGACGGGGCGTCCGTGCCTGCCCGAACGGACTAGGGAGCGGGCTCAAGGGTCAAGGGGTATAAACTCCGGATCATTGGACTTCCCAGACTCTCGGATAATCTGTATTCGTGTCATATTCGAGGGATAGTAGACTACATTCGTTTTCTAATCCGTAAAAAAATATCTATATTTGTTTTTGATTTGACACTGTCAACTAATTATCTGAACCGACACTATCCATATTTGAAAATATTCGAAGCGATCGGAATCTATTTGATTCCTAATCTAGATCGTTGAGCACCTCTGTAATTCTTTCAAATAATGAAGATTCATGAAGCAGTCTTTTAAGTTTGTTGCTTCCTCTTTTACTACGTGTTGGCGCCGAAAAATATGACGAAGAATTGATCGACTCGAACATACGTGAACACCGAGTTCAAGTTTGGTTTATAGCGTTGACGAATACTCCTATCAGGGGTACCCCACAGCAAAGTATACATCCATTTCAAGATCGTATTTCTCTCAGTCATTTGGACTCGGAATCCAGACTGACGACGATACAGAGTGCTGGAGGGGATATTACCAAAGTCCCTCACAAATGGGATTATCCCTAAAATGTCGATCAGAGCGCTAAATGAAACTTCTTAGGCCCAGCTCCAATCGGAAGGCCTCAGTCGGGTCACGCAGAACCCTCGGCCCCCACCATGACTCCCGAAGGCGCTCCGACCTGGCCTCGGGTCGGACGCCCCCGCGGTCTCCGACCTGGCCTTAGGTCGGGGGATTCCGCAACCACCGACTGGGCCGCAGAACGCATACACGCACAGCATCTGGCCCAGCGACTGGTCGGGGTCCCGGCGAGCTCCATCTCAGCGACTCCGGCCACGTCATCGGTCGACCTCGAAGTTGGTCACCCGTCGTTTGAACAAGACAGTCGTGCAGGGATAGGCAATCCTTCCCGAGGCAACACCAGAGGCGCCGCTCACGCAACGCCTACTTCTGACAGGCGCACTAGGGACAGGTGCGCACCTTCCCAATGGAGCACCGCAAGCTAAGGCTACCGACAGGGCGCCGCTGGCTAAGCCTGCCAACCTATCAAGAGATAAACGGGAACCTGTCAGACCTCAAGACTGAAGACCGGATCTTTAGGACGTGCCGTGCCCCAACCGCTCTTTCCTCCTGAGTCCCGTGTAAACTGCCCCCTCCGCCTATATAAGGAGGGGCGGGGTCTTCAGGGGAGAGAGGCGCCCTCCTTTATTTTTCCCTTTCTTCCCAACTCGATTGATGCACGAGAGCTCCGAAGCTCTCAAGCCCATTCCCACTCGGACGAGCGTTCGAGGCCTGCCCCGAGCCCTCACTTGTAACAAGGCGCGGTCCGCCGTGCCCGGGGCAATATACCACCACCACGAACTGGAAGTAGGGACGTTCGCCCAACCAAGATAAATCCTGCTCCTCGAGTCAATCATCAAGGAGAGGGAGCGCGCGGCCCCCCTGACTTACAAATACACTTGCCGGTTCTACGAAACACCGACAAGCGTGCCAACTGATTTGATCATACAGTCAGTAAAATATATTAAAATAATGTTTAAAGCCAAGTTAATGTAACAATTGGCAAGAGATCTAAATAGCTACTTGAGCTCGCACCGGCGGTGGAATCAATGACTTGGTCAATCGAGGCAAGGAAAATGGTCCTTGGGACATGCCTTGTTAGAGCACTGTGTGGTCGACACACATTCTCCATTGCCAGATTTCTTTTTACAAGGGCCAGGATTGGCGAGCCACTCGGGGTGGCGTGCCTCTTTATGAATCCGCCTCCAAAAGCTTGGCTACTTCTTCCCTATGAGCTGCGCTTTCCTCGTCAGCAGCCCGGCGTTAGGCGGCGGCTTTGGCGCCCAGTCGGATGTTCGAGTGTGCTCGGCGACCTCCTTAGGATGCGGCATGTCGGAGGTCTTCGGCGAACATCGGTTGCGGAGAAATCGGCAGCGCCTTCCTATTTGGCGGGGAGGCGGACCCTACCGCAGTCTTGGCTCCGGTCTTGGGATCGATTGCGATCCCCTTAAGTATCCTCCATGGACTCGAAGGACCAGTCGACTTCTTTGGGCGAGGATGAGTCGGGGCTGCCTCTCAGTAGCCGTGAGCTCAGCAGAAGCGATGGCCATGAGCTGGCTATTCCTTGCCCTCATGATTGAAAGCAAGTTTGGAAGGATGAGACAGTGATGATGCCCGTGGCCGGGATCTTGACTTAGGTAGGTGTAGTTAGGGACCGCCATGAACTTGGCGTAGCACGGCCTCCCCGAATGGCGTGGTAGGAACATGAACCCCACCACCTCGAATCACGAGGATCTCGGTCTTGAAGTTTTCGGGTCCTCAAAGGTAGCAGGCGGTCGACACGCCCAGCGGATAAACTTGATGACGGGATGGCCCGTGGAAGGCGCCTTGCTGATCGTAGGGTGGTCGGCGGGGCGCCAGGCGTCGGCGTCTCGACATCTGAGATGTTGAGGCCTGCCGCCGTCCATGAGACTTTGGTGAAGCGTTCGATCTGATAGAAGTCGACGGCAGTGGGTACCTTCCGGGGTCGGGGCCAGCGATCGGAGTAGTCCGCCGTCGAAAGGTGATCGGGGTTCCGACAGCGAAGGTACTTTAGGACCACGGGGTCACCGTGTGCACCTCTCGGTAAGCGAAGCCTGCTGCGGCGTTTGTCGGCGTAGCTCTCTGGTCGCCGAAGATCATAAAACACCGTCGGGTTCGGTTGCGGCGTAACTTGTCCTCCCGACCTCCCGTCGAGCGCTTCTTTCCTTTGCGTGATAGCGTAGGTTCCGGAGAAAGCGTCTCGAGTTTCCTTGATCCGGTATTTGTGGAAGGTACCGTGGTTGAAGCGCAGGCTATCCATTAGCTTTTCGAAGTGGTCGGGTGGGCTGCGCGCGCTGCTTATTTTGTCGGGGCGGCTCGGCGGCGCGGCAAATCGTCTCGCAGGCCTTCTTCCCCCTCATATTCGCCCGTCGGCGTGGTCGAGGCCTTGTCCGCTTCGAGGCGGGTTCTCGCTTGGCGCCGCTTTATTGAAGATGGCACCTCGCCTCCCTCGCCCGGGCGTGGTTGAATGGCGATGTCGGCGGAGTCCTTGGTGGTCCTAAACTTGAATTGTTACGCCTAAATAAACGATTTGGTAAGGGTAAATTTTCCCAAAAAGGCGATGCACAATAAGATCAAAGAAAAGCATACCTGAATAAATTTGTCTAATCGAAGATGACCAATAATGAGCAATGCGCAACTTTATTGATCAAGAACGAATTACAAGAAAGATTCTAAGTTACAAAAGCTACTTCTAATTGATAGAAAAAGTAGATAAAAAGTGGATGCCAGTTAATTGATTGATTGTTGTATTTTCAGCTTACCTTAGATCTCATTTTATAGCGTATAGATTGATCGTACCTTCTCCAATTCATCATAAATCATGAACCGTATCGGTCTCCATCTCTTTACAAGTAAAATATTTTATCTAAACCGATATCAGCTAGATATCCAAATTCAACTTAGCCTGACAAATCGGTCACATATCTTGTCAAAATTTAGTGCCTACATATGCCCTCTATTTTTAGAAGATGATATTTAATCTTCTAAAAATCTTCTTCGTCGGCTTAACCATGATTTTTCACAATATCCTTACCACTTTTCTCTATAACTGCTCCATTTATCACGTCGTAAAATCAAAACTGCACCTATCGCTTCGAGAAAACTTTCCGCCTTTTCACTGTTTTCATCCCCTATAAATACGGTGTTTACCCTTCTGTCATTTTCACACTCGCAAGCTCTCAAATTCCTCATTATCGGTCATCTCCTTCATTTTTCTCGCCTTCAACATTTCTCCCCTACTAGTGTTTCATTTCACCGGTGCAAGGACAATGGACCCAAAGCAAATATTTATCCGTGTGCCTGATAGTGAAAACCAATTTTACCTAGGTCCGCTAGGTAGCCTATATCTATTGATCATAATAGATCAGGACGTACCTAGACTCCTATCTTATGCTCTTGAGTATAATATAAATGGATAGAGCAAAAGTTTTAGAGTCTTGCCGACAGCTTTGAAAGGCTGGTGCGACTGGTACAATCGGGTAGCAGCACAAGAAATGCCATTGTGGGAGCAAATGGGTAAAGCCAAGTGTCTCCCTCTCTCCTTAGCCGACTCAGAAGCCAACGAGTCCTTAGTGGCCATGGCATGTTATTTTTGATTAGATATACTAAACGCTTTTATGTTTAGGTTAGGTCCCATCGGCCCAACACTTCTTGACATTGTATAGTTATGCTACTTGAGAATAGATGAAAATCAACTGTCAGCTTCCAACGCCATGCCACAGTATAAGTTAGTCCCAAACAAAGGAGAATGCTGGAATAAGTACATTGAAAATAACAAAGATACCAGCCCAGTATCAGACAAAGAATACATCTCTTTCTTAATATGTGTCTTGATCAATATATCTTATGTGGAGCATCTCTTGGACCAATTCAAACATACCAAGTCATAGCCAAGCAGCTTATGGAAGGTCGTCGGCTAGCTTTGGGAAAATTGTTCTTAGAGGCAGTTAACAAATGATGCATACCATCAGGAGTAGGCTTCTCATTGGACTAGGATAGTACTTGGTTGGCAACATTAGCGGCCGCCTATGATTCATACAAGTTTGGCTTTATTATGCTTTTAGCCAATTGTTCCAAATTGAATCATAGGTGACAACTTTATTCCCTTGTGAAGAATACTGGGTGGCTCCAATAGGGGTGGCTAAGTACCTATCTTTCTTTTTTTTGGACTAGACGTCCAAGATTACCTGTCAAAGGAATTCTTTAGATACAAAGACGCCGACGGATACTCATGCCCTTCTTTTCTACACTAGACAACTGACAGTTTAGTCATGCCTGAGGAGACATTAAGCACATACAAGATATTTTTATCTCCCTGTGTACTCTCTGTCGGCTTGGACGCTAAAGGTCAGACATTTCAGCCTTCACATGAATTTTATCATCCAATAGTGTACTCTAGATAGTTGGGTTTTGGCCAAGTTCTTCCAAACTTCTCCCTTTTTGATCGGCTATGCCCTAGAGATCAGGTGCAACATGATTCATTGGCTCAACCAGTTCTTCGTATAGCCGATGACTTACAGCTTCAGGAGTTGCCCCATCTTCTGCTACACCAACATTAAACTGAGATGTTTAAACAATGGTGGGCAATGATTTCTGCTGAATAATATCTTGAAGAGTTTTCACTGTCGGTTGTGATATCAGATTTCTTGCCAAATTCCAGCCAGAACTAACAGTTCTCTCTGACTCCATTAGCACTTCTAGCAATAATGCTAGTTCATCTAGTTATGCAAACTCAAGCTCTATTGACATTGTTGATGAAGAATCGACCAAGGTAGCTATTTTAACACCCTGCATTTTCTCCTTTTCAATCCTTTTGATTGGCTTTATTTAAATATTTTGCAAGCAAAGCAAGCTGGCAAGAAACTTGCAGGAGGCTCATTGGGCACGGGTCAATCCAGCAACACCCTCGCCCAGATGTTGGGATTGCAGTAGCTGGCTATTCATCAGCTACTCTAAACACCCAAACTCCCTCACTATCGGACATAGATAAGCAACAGCAGAGTAAGGTATTATCAACCATACTTAAGTCTTATCTTATTTGCCAACCAATACCTTTAACTGATCATCCAATCTATTTACAGAAAAGAAATGTGGCTGACCGAATAAGAAGGTCATCACATCCAAAGGTACGCCCCAAGAGGGATCAACTGATCATTCCCCACAAGAATTAGCTTCCAACAAGGTAAACACACATTATAGCCAATTCAATCCCTTTTTATTGACAATTTGCTAATAAATTCCTTTCTCAACCCCTATCGCCACCTCCAACAGCCGATGTTGCAATGCCTCCCCAGCCGACATAGCCTAACCCACCAACTCCAGTCATCACCATCAACGCTCGACCCGCACAGCTGACCAACCAGTTGACTCAATCCTTGTCCCATATGTTAGGATTTGACATGTCAGATCTAGAGGACAAGATTGAAATGGATAGTGTGCCTGATGTCATTGAGAAAATCATCTCGAGGTAAAAAGAGACTGCAGCTCAAGCTACATCGGCTCTTGGGGCCAAGGAGAAGATCAAACACTTCTTTGATTTACTACACACTCCATTGGCTGCACTAGTGAAAAACGCCCAGCTGATTCATGACGCCATGGATGTAGTCAAAATAGAGTTGCTCGTGGTAGCCACAACAACGCTACTGGATGTCTGCTTCCTTGATAATCGAAAAGAGCAGACTTGGGCGGCAAATGCAAGAATTGAACAACGGTTGGCTTAGTGCGAAGACAAGAATCTTCTAGACATGCTAGTAGCCGATGCCAAAGCCCACAAAGCTAAATATGATGAGGATCTAAAATATCTCAGGGCAAACAAAGAGGCGTCAACAAAGCTTCAGGCAACAAAGCTACTCTCGAGGCAAAACTAGCCACAATTAATAGCCAACTGGCCAATACTGAAAGCAAGATGACATATTCTTTAGTAGCTGTTAAGGCACAAAAAGTTGTAGTGGCCTCATCAGTGGCAACTGTTAAAGGATAATCGGTCAAGGTCATCCTTGTTCCAGGAAGTCAAGAAGTGATGAGTGCTAGCTTCAGGACACGAAGAGAATCATTGCCAAAGCCATGGCTACCTTGTTCAACCTTCTCCATGACTAAGTCTTCACAATTCTATCATCTTAACTTTATGCATGTTTGTAATGCTTTGGTGTTCTAAAAGTGCTTCATGAATGTTTATAATGGGCCTCATCTTAAAACAATGCATGTCTTGTTTTGTAAGGATATTTATAATCGGCTGTTTAACTAATTTATGTTTATTAATGTTCTAAACTCTTGTTTTCCTTTATACCAAGGTTTTTATCATTGGCTACGGTGTTTATTATTATACCCCATAGCCAAAATTAACTGTATCGAGTTAATTTAGCTTCCAAAACCGATAATCATTTGTAGCCAATTAGGATCCAACCTAAATTACCGGATGATATTTCTTTAAATATTTACCGTTGATTGCATTAGGAAATATTACCCCTTCTAATGTTTCCAAAATATAGGAGTTCTCATCCACAAGCAATAAACCATATACGGTCCCTCTTAGGTTGGAGACCATTTGCCAAATCGATTATCCTAAAGCCAACAGACAATATAGTTTTCCATACTAAATCAACTTCATGAAATGATTTTGACAACACTTTTTTATTTTAAGATCTTGCAACTCTTGCCTTATTTTTCTTTATCCGATCCAACATATTTAGTTGTAATTATGCCAAGTCGTCTAAATTATCGATCATCAAATCCTTATAATCTTGAGCTGATAACTCATTTTGCATGGCTATTTTGATCGAGTCAATATTAATTTCCAATGGCAATACAGGGTCTTATCCCTAAACCAGCTGATAAGGTGACATCTTTGTTGCCCTGTGACAAGCAATCCGATAGGCCCACAGGGACTCCGATAGCGTCTTATGCCAATTTCTGTGCTTCTCCTATATTTTGTTTTGAATCAACTTGATCAATGTTTTATTTGACAACTTGGCTTGATCATTAGTTTGTGTATAATAAGGCAGTGAATTTAATAATTTAATCCCCAAACTTTGACCACAAACTCGAAATTCATCGACCATGAATACAGTGCCTTGATCTATTGTAATAGTCTAAGGTATTCCAAACCGATGAACAATGTGTTCCATAACAAATCCAATCGCCTCAACAGAAGCCACTTTTTTCAAAGGAATTGCTTCAACCTGTTTAGAAAAATAATTGGTCATAGCTAAAATATACTTGTGATCTTTAGACGATGCAGGGTAAGTTTGCCCGATTACATCTATTCCCTAACCTCTGAACGGCTAGGGCTTGATAATTGGGTGTAAAGCCGATGCTAGAGGTAATTGTAAATTGGCAAATTTTTTACAATCTTGACATTGTTTGTAGTATTTAAAGCAATTCTCCAACATTGTCGGCCAATAATACCCAGTACACCTGAGTAACCATTTTATTTTATGAGCTAATTGGTGTGTTCCACATATTCCTTCATGCACTTATCCCATAGTCACTTTGGCTTCTTCCGTTCCAGACATCTCAATAACAAACCCTCCGATGTCCGATGATAGAGCGTACCATCAAGCACAATATATTTTAGGGCTTGTCCCTTTTTTTCTAATGTACATGTTGTGATGGATCGAACAAATAGCCAATTAACTTCATCCTCCAATCGGCTATGTTAACACATATTACTTCAGTGTGTAAGACCGTTTTGTCTATCAGCTCATAATCCCTTCCATGGCCAAACATCTTATAGCTTGATACTTGTTAAGCTAAACTATTGGCTTTAGTGTTCATCTCACGAGGAACATGATGAATTACAAAAAAATTGAATGAGCCAATAAGCTTAAGGCATCCATCCAAGTATCGGATTAAAATCTCAACATAACAATTATACTCTCCACTAATTTGTTGGACTGCTAACAAAGAGTTACTATAGGACTCAACAGAGTCGACACCAATACTATCAAGTAATTGTAGGCCTTTTAATAAAACTTCATATTCAGCTTGATTATTCGAGCACCGATGATTTATTCTGAATGCAAACTCAAAATTGTAGCCTTTCGACGAAATTAAAACTATCCCGATACTATCACCTTCTTGGCATATCGATCCATCAAAAAATAATTGCCAAGAGGTAACAGATACAAGATTGGTATTCATATCGGTTTCACGTCCTGTTATAAAATCGGTAATTGTTTGAACTTTGATACCTTTATTTGATTCATATGTCAAGTCGAAATCGATGAGCGTGTATGCCCATTTGCCATGTTGACCTTTTAAAATTGGAGATGATTGCATGTATTTTATAACACCAGTTTTATAAACGACTTTACAAACTAATGCTAAAATATAATGCGTTAACTTGGTGCAAGAAAAATATAATGACAAGCAAAGTTTTTCTACAAAAGGGTACCTGGTTTCTACATCAAGTAACCATCGGCTTAAGTAAAAAATAACTCACTCTTAACCATTGATCTCCTAGGCCAAAACAGCTCTAATTATTGCCTCTTATGCCAATATGTATAATTTAAATTGTATGCCCTTCTAAAGCGTAGCTGAAACTGGAGGCTTGGACAAATATTTCTTTATGCCTTCAAAAACTTTCTGTTGATCGACTTCTCAAACAAATTCTTGATTTTCCTTTAGTTTTAGTAATAGAGTAAACAAACTAATATGACAAGACAAATTTGAAATAAAACATTGTAAATAATTCTGTAAATCTTTTTTGCAAGCTGGTGGGTTAGTATCGGCTATAGCTTTTGCCCTTTCTTGATTGACTTTAATTCCTCTTTCATGGATCATAAAGCCTAAAAACTGTCTAGCCACACACCAAAATCACATTTATATGGATTCATCTTCAAGCTGTGTGCTCTTGTCTTTTTGAACATTGTTTCCAAATCGGCTAGATGCTGACAATCTTTCTTAGATTTTACAACAACATGATCTATATAAATTTCCACAATATGGCTGATCAAATCATAGAAAATTAAATTCATAGCATGTTGATACGTTGCACCAGTATTTTTTAAGCCGAATGTCATCACAACCCATTCAAACAAACCTAAGGCACCAGGGCACCTTAAAGTTGTCTTAGGGATATCGACTTTCGCCATGAATATTTGATTATATCTACCATTATCATCAAGAAAACTAATAATCTTATTTTCTGATATAGCATCGATAAGCATATCGGCTATAGGCATCGGATACACATATTAAATCTCTAAAATTGACACACACACCCTTAGTTTACTATTTTTCTTCATAATTAGAATGATATTGGAAACCCACTCAACATATCGACTAGGCCTAATAAACTTAGCTTTCAATAATCTCTCAATCTCTTCTTTTATTGTATTATACATGGCCATATTAAATTATCTAGGAGACTATTTAAATTGCCTATAACTCAATTTTATTAGTAGCCGATGTTCAACAAGTTGTCATCTCAAATTGGGTATTTCATGATATTTCCAAGAAAAACGATCTTTATAATTTCTCAAAAGCTTGACCAACTTTTTTATAATCTACTGCTAATTTTGAATAGATGAAAGTTGGTATTTTTCTATCACCATCACCTATGTCAACTTCATCCAGCATATCAATCAATGTAAAACCCTAGTCTAATTTCTCGCATCATAGCTTTATTGAAAGTCTTCAATGGCTTTATAGCTATCTGTTATTTGTTGATAGTTTCGCATTTTGTCTTGTAGAGCTTTTATTATCAACCTGGGCTCCATCGGTGTACAATCTTGTCTATCCAATCAAATGTGCTCGGCCTTACGCTAATCGGGATGAGCCCAGTTTTATTGATGCAGATGAGATCACAATCATCTAGGACTTCACCTGATATGCACTCAACTTTGTCATGTTACCAATTCGTGTCTGAACTGGCCATCGCTACGTGAGCCGATGTATCAGCTTGGACCACCTCTACCTCATCCCCATTCCATTAAACGAGTGTTTGGTGCATGGTCGATGGGATACAACAATTAGCAAGAATCCAATCTCATGTGGGATACAACAATTAGGAGGAATCCAATCTCATCCTAATATAATATTGTAATTTCCTTTAGCATTGATAAAAAAGATAGTCAGCAATGTTTTACTATCAATTATAAGTTCTGACACCATGACTTCCTTTAGTTCAGTGGGATCGCCTGTGAAGTCATTCAAAACCATATTGGTTTTAATAAGATCTTCATCGGACTTACCCAATCTTTTGCACGTAGTGTAGGGCATCAAGTTGATAGTTGCTCCTACATCAGCCAGCAACCTTGATACCGGCTTTCCATTAATATGGCCTTTTAAGTATGATGGCTTAAGATGCTGATGATCATCTTGAGATTTCTCAAAAATCGCATCTTGGGCACCTAGACATAATTGAGCAAAAGCTTCTTTAGCCAATGTAGGTCTTATTCTAAATTTTGTTGGCAATGTGAATACCATATTGATATCCATCGGTGGTGGAGAGTCATCGTGAATCACTGGGGAATCTAAATCGTCGGTTGAATCAAATTCTTACTTAGCTGATTCTTTCTTTTTCCACTCCTATTTAGCAATTTTCATTAACCGAAGCTCGTTAAAGGTTTCATCCCTTTGTTTTTTTGCTCAGCCTACCTCATCTCTTGGGTCCTCAAGCATTGAAGTCTTCTTCATTGAGATCAGCTTAAACCTGGAGGACACTATCTAGGCTTTAGCTCAATCGACTTACGTATCTTTCTTGCTAGGTCGACCTTAGCCGCATAACTCGATCCTTCATCCACTTGCCTTTGTTTTTGGATCGGTCTAGAAATTCTTTCTTTAACCGATCTCCTATTGATCTGTTCACCTCAACGGTCACTATTGGCTCAGATAGCCTATCTTTAGCCGATTATAGCTGCCAGTCATGTTGGTGTGTGTGTAATGCTCCATCAGACATGTGTATTGTGATGGCAAAGCTGACCCTCTCTCCTAAAAGAATTGCCAAAACAGGCATCGTTGGTTAGCCTTTCCAAGGTTGTCGGGCAAATAAATATTATTTAGCCAACATGCAGGATAGCGCGGCCTATCATTTCTCCTTTCATATTTTTTCAATAACTAGAAGAAAGTAGGTTTTGACTTTCATGGTGGTTAGGGCTGTGCACGGTATTATCGAACCAAAAAAACCCTTGCCAAAAAACCAAACTGAATCGATCAACTTGGTTTGTCCAGTATACAGTATTTGGTATGGTATGGAAAATTTTGACTTTTAGGATACGGTTTTGTTGGGTAAAAACCATGAGTAAACCGAAATAAATTGAATACCAAAATAGAAAAAATACATGTATAATTAGATAAAGTAACGGTCAAATGTGTATAAAATATAGTTTCACATGGAAATAATATTACTTAATTTGTCAAAGTAATGGCCAATTGTGTATAATAATTTTTACTAACGTATAATTAGATAAAGTAATGGTTAAAGGTGTGTATTAGAAACCGTATCGATGCCCAAAATGACAAGTAACAAAGAGCAATTCATGCTAGTTTGGTAAATATGATATCTACGATACTTAACCGAAGTTCTATTTGGTATGACATTTCAATTACCGTATGTCTTAAAAAATCATACTTATCGAACCGTATTTACCAATTATACCATATGCACAGCCCTAGTGGTGGTGATTCCCTTTCAGCCTTGTACTACTTGCTGATTTGTAAATCTCCCTTTTTCTTGATAGTTCTTGAGCTTTTCCCTCATGATCTGTTTCTATTTGAATAGAGCCGACTATAATTTTTAGGGTCTCTCTGCTGCAGGAGCTTGACTGTATGTCAACTTGGCATGCAATCTTAGGCCCTACATATATATTGTGTCAACTCTATTATCTTTTTAGAGCAATGGACCATGTTAATCAGAAAGGGAGTAGCATCCAATTGCATTATCGGCTCTTCTGCAAATTTCAGGCGGTCTTCTTCTATAGACGATTTTATTTGCTATTAAAAATATTACAATCATTAGTATTATGAGAAAAAGAATGATGCCACTTGCAATACCTTCGCTTTCTAATCTCGTTAGCTAACGGTATGACATATCTCTTGTATTATCTTTTCTTGCATTAGTTTATTAGAAATACGATCACACTACGAGATATCAAAGGTATATTTTACTTTTGACTGATTCTTGATCGGCTTAAGCCACAAACAGACAAAAGATTTCTTAGATCCTTTAACCCATTCAACTATATTTATTTTAGCCTTGTCGTTTTCTGATGAATCACTCATATTCAACGAGGTTAACTTTGGCCTTATCTTTATCCTTATTTTTGAATTTATCCCTAAAACCTTTATTATCAATGAAACAGTTTTCTTGAGCTGATACCCAATGATAAGGTGACTTAAATTGGTAAACTCCTATCCACCGATTTTTTCCTTCAACTGTGGCAACAACCCTTGGAAGGCCAAATTGGCTAACTCATTATCGGGCAAAGTGATACTAAAGCATCGATTTCTGATTTTCCTAAATCTTTTAATATAATCACTAACCAATTCTCTGAATTTCTATTGAACAGAACTTAAATCTAAAATTCTGAGCTCTAAGCTTTCATAGAAAAATAATTCATGGAATTGGCTTTCCAGATTGGTCCATGAGTTGACTGAATTCGGGGGGTAAGGTTGTGAAACATGTAAATGCAGCCCCTGATAAAGACAACGAGAATAATTTCATCCTCAATCCATCAGAGTGGGCTGCCTCGCCACATTGTGCAATAAATCGTCCGATGTGCTCCAAGGTAGTGGTGGAATCATCTCTAAAATTTTTTGCAAAATCAAGGACCTTAAAATTATTAGGATACCAGATTCGATCAATGTAATCAAGATACGACTTCTGATAGTTGGTTATCCTTCCCTTCGGCTGATTGTCGAATTGATCCCGTAGTGCCACAGCTATTTGATTGGCCCAGTTAGCTGTATTGGCCGATAGTGGGCTAGGGGCTTGCCAATTACAATCATAACTGGCAATGCTGCCCCCGAGCGCAGACTCGGGTTGATATGTCGCTTGAGCCGATGGAAGCTAATGAAGCTGTTCATAGCCTATGTTCACCCTCCTAGCCATCGACACTGGTACTAGAATGAAGGGTTCTAAATTGGTCACAACCTTGTATGGGTTAGTTTCAATCGACTGTAAAACCGATTGAGGATAGATGTAAACGGAGCTAGTGGGAGTAAGTTGGCTTGCAAATCCAACTTATAGACATCGGTATATGCTTGGTAATATGCAACCCTACTCGCACAAGAATCTCATGGCAATATTATGGTCGGTTGGATTGGCATCATAGTAGAAGCTGGAGCCTATGGTTTAGGATTGGCTACTGGCACAGAACTATGGGTATTTGGTACTATCGAGTAGACCGGGTAGTTTGACAGGGTTTACGTTGGATCTAAGAGATTTTCAGCCGAAGCTAATTCTTGAGCCACAGCTTTGATACTGTTAGCTATCATTGGCTTGAGAGTTGTTAGACCAAGTAGTTTGGCAGAGCTTGCCTTGGATCTAGTAGATTTTCAGCCGACGCTAATTCTTGAGATACAACTTTGACACAATTAGCTATCATTGGCTTGAGAGTTGTTACTAGAGCTAATGACTGATTTATCAAAGCTTGGTACATAGATTGATTAATCATATTAGATAATTCAGCTTGTAGAGGCATGTATCACCTCACCAGTCTGTTGTTTGATACAACGGCGGCTTCGGTGTTGTTGAAGAAATTGACCGTCGACAGCGTGGTTTTTTGGGTGACACCACATCGAGTTTTTTTATAACAATTCAACATCATCTCTTGGAGCGCGGCCTTCCAATTCTCAATGTCTTTGCGTTGTTCCGGCGTCAGATCGTCTATTATTGGGACGATTATCGCATCGGATAGGACGTCAGATGGTGGAATCGTCTTTCTTGAGGAAGACGTCGTGCCCTACCGAGAGTGCCAAAAGTGTGTTGGCGCTAAAAAAATATGATGAAGGATTCATCGACTCGAACACACGCGAACGATGGGTTCAAGTTTGATTCGTGGCGTGCCAGTAGATTTAATCTTGCGATCGGCAAGATAGATCGAAATAATGCTCAAAACCGATTTAATGTAACAATCAGCAAGAGATCTAAATAGCTATTTGAGCCAATTAAATCGTAAGTGACGATAAATCTAAACAGCTTGTTATGGCTAAATAGACGATTTGGTAAGGGCAGATTTTTTCGAAAAAGACGATGCGCAACAGGATCGAAGAAAAGCAAATCTGGATAAATTGACGTAATCGAAGATGATCAACAATCGGTAATACGCAACTTTATTGATCAAAAATGAATTACAAGAGAGATTCTAAGTTACAAAAACTACTCCTAATTGACAGGAAAAATAAATACGAGTTAATTGATTGATTGTTATATTTTTAGCTCACCTTAGGTCCCCTTTTATGGTGTATAGACAAATCATATCCTTCTCCAATCTATCATAAATCATGAGTCGTATCGATCTCCACTTCTTTATAAGTAAAATTACTTGCCTAAACCGATATCCAAATTGAACTTAATCTGTCAAATCATTCTCATATCTGGCCAAATTTGGATACCACCACTAAGTAAGAAATCGTCGACATTACATACACTTGTGTACTGTAGTAGACAACTAGACACTAGTTATCGTCGCATCAACCAACGATCTTTAACAAACTAATTGGTAGTCCGATTAGAGCAGATTCAGTGCTCCAACCAAGGAGAGTGGTTGAACGCGTGGGGCTGTGGAATTGACGCGCATAGTACACCGACCTAATGAAGCTCTCCATGGGCAGGGTCTTGCACAGTACTGTCCGGTTTTGTGCAACTAAACTTTTTCTATTCAAAAGTTTTGTTGATTTGCGATCTTACAGTACTATCTGAAAAATATGTAATTGAGCTTTTTTTTCGCCTTATTGTGTCAACTTATGCCACGCGTCTTGTAATCTAGCTGTAACTACCAGTTAGCCATATTGTTTAGGCTGGTACGGAAGGAGAAGCTGCTGGAGCTGGAAGAAGCTATTTGGTTTGCTGGAGCTGAATGAGGATGGCAATTTTTCGTAAATAAAAATTAAGTTGTAAGGGTACCAGGGAAGTAGGATTTTCAGAAGCTCCAGCCAGCCCGAGAAGCATCGTTTTCCTTACTTCTCTCGCGTAGTGCAAATTGGGTTGGAGCTTCTTCTCTCTGTCTAGCTGGAAAAATACTGTTTGTTTTGGCTTATGGCTTATAGAGGTTTAGAAGCCAAATAAGCTCAAGCTCAAGCCTAAACAAATGTACCCTAAAAGCGTGATTGCATAAAATCGAACATACGAATTCCAGATATCGTGTGGCTCGACGCTAGCGCCAGATACAATGGTCGAGAGGAGATAATAAGCATAGAAAAGACGACCTCCTTTTAGGACATGCGGCATATATATTAGGATTGAGCAGCCTTATGCTTATACAATAAAGCTATCTCAGCTTACTTTTAGTATTTTTATGTTAGTTTTATCCTATATAGAAGAGAGAAAAGATAAGAGAGAAGAAAGCTAGCTCTTATTTAGTAGTAAGCGTTGCAGAGAAGTATAAGTAGATTAGTTATGTGTAAGATGGAAGATATAGTTAACGCACGACATCTAGAATAAACTTTTAAAGATAATTTTTGTACAAGTTAAGTTTAATGTTTACTCTAGATGATATAAATAAAAGATAGAGTAAATAGCTTGTTTTATTACTGTACTTGCTCTTAAAGCGGTATGCGTGTCGGGACGGTGCGTGAGCCCTACTTCTGGTGCGGTCGGCACGAAAGACAAAACCCGCAAATTAAAGCGCGCGCATCCGTGCATGGATCTTCCGTCAGAACCCGTGAAACCGCGGCTGTTCTCGCGTCGTCGCGCCTCCGTTGATCGGGCTTGATTAGTCAAGCCGACGAATGTGCCTGAGCGAGGAGCTAGCGTGACGAATGGACACACAGCACATTTACTATGCACTCGCATGTGCCGCAACGACAGCGATCGATACGTGAGAGATGGAGCTTGATTGCGGCAAACGATAACTCGCTCCCCCTACCTTTTCTCCAAAAAAATATATATATAAAAAAAAATCGCTTGTTTTCTTCAATCGTGACGCTGTGTTGTCAACTCTACAGTGCGCAGCAACCGCCACTAGCATAGCTTGTCATCTCGAGCAGGACTGCAGGAGTCGATCGGGAAACGTCGATCTAGCTAGCTTGCCGCGAGATGCGTGCTGTTTTTGTCCTTTTAAACTTTGCACATGCAGTAGCTAGCTGGGCTTTAATAATTCCGAGGGAATATTTCCCTCTGAAGACGTACAGATGACACGTACTCGCCTGACTCACATCCGGCATGGATAACAGTAGGATCAATGACACAGATAACGTAAATTAAAAGATACCTTCTACCATTATTAGAGATACTAAAATTTATGTTGACCAGTATCAAGTGGTACTAAAAATTTAGGGCAGTCCTAACCCTCCATCTCAACTGCTGTCCATAGAATTAATTACTGCCAACTAAGCAAAAATCTGATGTGGCATAGAAATTAAGGAAGGGAGAGAAGGAAAAACAAAAAACCGTGTTTCATGCAAAAAACTGGATCGGCGCGGACACCAAGACGTAAGAAATGAGCAAAATCGGGGTTGGACGTTTCTGCGCGCTGATCGATCTGTGTTTGTGGTGCATGCATTGGTTTATTGCTCTCTCTCTTCTCTAGATACTGCTTATGAAAATCATATTTTGAGAAACTATGCATTGATTTATTACTCTTTCTCTCTTCTCTGGACACTGTTTATAGAAATCATGAGTTGAGACTACCCTTAAAGCTGGCAGTATCTCTTAATACTAGTAGTTCTATGTAAGTTTTGATACCTTCTGATAACTAAAAAAATCTCGAATTAAAATATGTAGAAAAAGGACGGTTGATCCACGTGGGTAACCACGTAGCACAGCTCACGCGCTGCCACTTAAAGCATTAAGGGTGTGGATTGAAAAGCAAGCGATCCATATGCATGCATGCATCTTTGAGTTGCCATGCACAATGTACAGTACCGACCGCTACTAGGTGCTAGAAAGGGACATCGTCCAAGGCGATGACATCGATTTCACCATCATCCTCTTCAGTGGGTAGCTGCACTCCTCTGCACTGTAGCAAACCCAAATCCCTCCACGGATAACATTACTACACCGCAAGCTAATTACGAGTACTATGGAAAATGATGGAGATCGAGAATGCAGAAAAGAGACCTTAAAGAAAGAAGTACAAGCAATTAATGGGTGTCTCCGAACAAGATCGCCAAAGATCATGATCGTGATTACACGCGGCGACTTATTGTGGTCAAAACATAATCGAATTGCGGCCAGCTTGATCGGAAACTAAAACGGGAGCCCTGACATCGTACTGAACTGCACGTTGTAAATGTCAGCTAGTCAGCTAATCATGCATGCACAGACCGTTAAACAGCCGGTAAGTAAAGCGATCGATGTATAAATATTAGAACATAAATAAAAATGCATAATGATTAGAGTTCTGGTTCAGTACATTCGTTCGTTCTCAACCGTCTAATACTGTGTATTCTACGGTCCTGATGATATTAACACCTCAGATGCAAAAAACTGATGTACAAGGGAGGTGCTGGGCTAAGAGGACAAAAAGGTAATTTGCGCCCTTGGATCCAGCGGCAGTCGGTGATGGTGGGGAGCAACGCAAACAGGGGTGCACGTCGCCACCGAGATTCCGGGCTAGACACCACGCACGCACATCGACAGACGCCTCCTCCGGAGCCGATGGACGACGCCATCGGCGAGATCCTCCTCCGCCTTCGAAGACCAAGGCGTGCCTCGCCCGCGCCGCTCGCTGCAAGCCATGGCGCCACCTCTCTCCGATGCGGCTTCTCGCCGCTACCGCTGCGTTCCATTTAACACCTCCGATGCTCGGTTTCCTCATAACTTGGACGAATCCAACGAGCACCTCGTCTTTGTCCCCACCTCCGCGTTCCGCCCGCGATCCGCGCGAGAACCTGCACGCGCCGACTCCCGCCACGGCCGCGCCCTCCTCCACACTTGTCTCTCGGGAAGAGGAAGATAATCCCATGGAGCTCATCGTCTGGGATCCCATGACCGCCGGGCTCGTGGGATTCGCAAGCCCGACGCCCCGCACTTCCACTGGGATTCGCAAGCCCGACGTCCGCACTTCCACTTAACGCGACGGTGCTCTGCATTGGCCGGCGGCAGCTGCGACTACAGCCGATCGTTCGTGGACAAGTTTACCCTTAATCAACGAACGGTTAGATTTGGCAGAGGTGTTAACACCTTCTGCACCTTCACGTGGACCGAACTAGTTGTCTAATGATTATCTTTTGCTTACTTTAAAATTCATATAACTTTGGGAGGATGATGCATAGAACGAATGCTCTAAATCAGTTCATTCGTGGCAGCCTCGAGAAAAAATTAATCCGAACTGATGGATTTACTTCGCGTTCATGGTTTGCCTTTTTAGCCCTCTAGATTTGCCGTGGTGAATCGCAAGTTCTCTACTCCTCTTCCATCCCACAATGTCCATGCTTCCCCTATTTGACCGTACGAGCAGTTTCAAGCCTTTCTTTCGTCTCCAAACAAAAGTTAGCAGAAATGTTTAAAGCAATCAAGGCAGGGTGCTCTTGAGTCTCTGATTAGTTCATGTCTTCACAGAGAAGTGTACGTATGACCAGTCAGAGTCGAGCACATTAATTGATTGGGCTGTTGATCGACGAAAGATGAGAAGGTTCCCAAGCTTCTTCCCTTGTACTACTCCATAGCTAGTGAGACAAACAACTCACCTGATACTTATGGTTTTAATTCTTTTTCTTCTTATCTCTTCTTTTCCTTAGCAAGTGGTCCACTTTGCTTCCCTTCTTTTATTTATTTCTTGGAAGTAGTAGCATGATAGCAAATGGCAGTAATACCTGAGATTTTAGCTGCTTACACCTAACTAGAGGTGGGCGCCCGCGCACGGCCCATCATGCTTCGTATCTGAACCGTGCCGGGCCGTGACGGCTTGTCGTACTCGCTGTGCCGTGCTGAGCTGGCCCGAGTCACCTTCGGCGAGCCCAAGCACAACCCATTTGCGCTTCGTGCCTGTTTCGTGCCGTGCCGGCTCAGGACCAGCCCATGTGCACTATTGTGACGAGAAGAAAGGAATCATAGACACATGAAATTAAAACAATGGACATAAATATTATAGAAAAAAGAACTAAAATTTATTTATTCTTAGAACGAGGGGATGTGCTGAACACGAGCAAGAGAGAGGACAACGAGAAACTGAGGAAGAGAGGCAATCGAGATTGAGAGGGACGGATGAGCGAGGGAGAAATTGAGAAAGACGGGTGAGAGAGAGAGAGCTGCAGGCTGGCCTGTCTCTCTCAGGTGTCGGCGACAAGGGTAGTGTTCATGCTGTTGGGTACGTCCATAACGCTCACGCTCTGTGGGTCAGTGACCTTTATACCGAGTTTCTTCCTCATGCCCTGGGTCACCGGACCTGACACGACTAGTGCTACTGTTGTCGTGTTACCAAAGATGACAGCCACTTCGCGTCGGGCCGAAGTTTCGACCGCGTTGCGTACTGCCGTGCCTCGAGTCGGCCCAAAAGAGCTCGGGCCAAGTGCCCACCTCTACACCTAGCCTGACAAGTATTAGCATGATAATAACACGGATCGATGGTTTTAGCATAACAGGAAGAGTCCTGACAGGTATGATAACCTGTAGATCCATCTCCACCTCCACTAAAATTCGTGGAGTTGGTGGAGCAGAATATTCCTAATTCCAAAAATTTATGGAACTGAAGCTGTAGGTACATTAAGAGTGTTTAGGTGGCCATCTTATTTATATTTTAGATTGAAAATATAAACTTAATTCATTTTATTTTAGCCTATAAATTCTAGATCTGAGATAAAACTAGAATCTAGAGCTGTGTCAAACAGAATTAAAGTAGCCATCAAGAAACCAGTGTACTGTGCTAGAGTCAGGCGTTACAGTGCAATCTCTGCCCTTGAAAGGGGACCGAGTATTAGAGTTGGCTTAATCAGTCAGTCAGGTGTCTGTGGTCACGGCCCCAACTTCTACACTGACAGATTGGTTGCGTTCGTCGATCGATCAGCTAGCTCGCATACGATATGCTGTCGTCTATCGCCTCGAACTAGCCAGTCGGTAGATGTGCTACGGGAATATGTAACAGGACACGGGAGCTCACTCATACACATGGCACTTGGCCCATGGAAAATATCTGACCATGGAAACCCCAAGGGAAATTAGCTGAAGCCTTGAGCGTGTGGTGCAACGTCTCTGTTAATCCATGAGCTTATTGAGCTAGCTTTTAGGAGAAAACGAATTAAGCCTCTAAATCTTTGGTCCTGGATATGTTCCTTAAATCGCTTCTTTTCCTGATGTCGACAAAAGCTGGAATTCTGGCAATATTCTTTTACCTTTTGAACGCTCTCCGGAAAAAAAGCAATCAAATCGAAAAATAGCTTAGAAAAAATAAGTATAGCCTCCTGATCTTGACAAAATTGGAGAAGCACTCCTACCACTGCATCATCACATATGGTTTTAAACTATAGAAATGATTAAATTAGACGTCTCATCACAGACGCTTTTTCAAAACCGGCTATGTTAAATCTAATCACAGATGGTTTTAGAAGTGTGACCGTCAAAGTTACTAGTTTTGCTAAGAAACTTCTGTGGCAATGTTTATATCACAAATGATTCTAGACTAGAATCGTCTGTGATGTGTTCGTGATCACATCATAAATGGTTCTAGTCTAAAACTGTGTATGATACGAACACATTATAGACGGGCCATAAGGAGTGTCTTTGAGCTTGGCCAGACCTTAGCATCTCACACGCAACTGGAGCCATGCATTTGTCTCCCCCTCCACCAAGCTCCCACACGCAGCCATGTCACACCAAACTCCCTCCACCCACATGCAGCTGACATTCGCACCGGCCTCCCTCCTCCACCCATGCGCACCGCACCGACCTCCCTCATTGTCAGGACATCTATGAGGAGGAAGAAGAACGGTGACAATACGGCACAGATTGTACCGTTTCGCCGATTTCACTTAAGTGAGCTTCTACAGCCAGGAGTTCAACAAATCAGATCAACGCGCATCAAATGATTAGATGATTCACTACAGTAATTATAGCACTACTGATGTAATCTTTTATCATTAAACACATTTACAATGTGTGTTGAGTTTTTGCTTTTACCTATTCTATTTTGGGTGAAACTTCGGGATGCAATCAGAGTATAAAACTCGAGATGAATGGAAAATGGAAGGGAGACTTGATTCCATATACTTTTGTGTCTTCTTAGATAGTTACGTGTAGAACCCTAGTTCTGAAGCCATCCAAAGTAATCCTGGTCGAGTCTGTCGTGGTCCATGCGAAGATTGATCAAGTTTGCTTTTGGATTTATCTTGGGTCCTAACACTCCTCCACCCACACGCATCCGATGTCGCCCCTCCACTACTTCCAGCAGTCGGATTTGAACCACGTGCAGCCGTTGTTCACACCGACCTCCCTCCTCCATCCATGTGCAGCCGCACCGTCCTCGATCTCTCCACACACGCACATTCGACGTCGCCCCTCCACTATCACCGCTTCAATCGGCCCGTCCAGATCCAGCATCCACCACCGTGCCCCGCTCGCGGTCGGCTGCAATTGCCCTCCCCGGCTCCCACGGCGGCGGCGGATGCGGAGGCCAGAAGCATCCTTGAATGGACCATGGCGGCCTCATTCTCGCCACTCCACGCCATTCACCACCTCCTCTCTATCGAGGTTCGGCTCCTCCCTCCCCAGTCCTACTCACGATTGTCAGGACCCAGAGGAATCCGACTTCCAAGCCAAATCACACAGATCAATCCGAACTCAAAAGAATCGAAATATGGTAAAATGGAAATCAAATAAATATGAAAAGAGAATAAAGAATGAAGAGCATGCAAAGCTTCAGATTTTATTCCATAACAGAATTCTGTTACATCCCATCGCCTTTTATACTGGACTCTGTTCTTTTCCTACGCGCAGTTACGAGAAGACATGCTTTAAGCTAATTACAGTGAATAGTAAATACTACAAGTAATTTGAGCCCTTGGATCTACTTAAGACTTCATCGCCACTTAATATCCTTTGGATCATCATAACGTTTCACATCTAGCGACACTTCTTTAGAAATAATGATTCCAACTCAACGCCTAGCTTTTCGGACTATGAACTCTGTTGTTTGACATTCCTCCCCCCTTAAGATCCTTGACCTCAAGGGCAGAATTCCGAAAAAATCTTGGCAATAAAGTCTGCATCCTCCCAGGTGAACAACTCCAATGGTAGATTAGCCCATTGGATCTTCCGTTGCACCACTGGTTCATTATTTCTTGGAACCATTTTTCTCTCAAGAATAGCTACTAGTTCAGTCAGAACATTTCCATCATCATCTACTAGGGGTAGGTCTTTACTAGGAATTGCCTTGGGTTCGACATAATACCCGAAAAGGGCACCTTTCCAATCTTATCAATTTCCCGAAAAGGGCCATAATACTTGGAATGCAGCTTTAATGTCCGATGCAGTCCCAATGAATTGTGTTGATATGGTTGCATTTTCAAATAAACCATATCCCCTTTTTCAAATTCCCTCTCTAATCAATGTCTGTTTGCAAAGAATTTCATTCTTGAGCAAGCCTTCTCTAGATTGGCTTTAATCATTTCATTAGCAAATTGCCGGCCTTGTAACATTCTTCCTGCCTCCTCGTGGTATAATCAAATAGCACATTCTCATTGATCATTCGCAGCTTCACTCCATACAGGGCTTGGAAAGGAGTCATTTTAAGAGATGTGTGGAAGGAGGTGTTATACCACCACTCGGCTTTATATAACCAAAAATGCCACTTCTTTTGATTAGCAAATGCCATACACCATAGGTAGTTCTCAAGGCACTAATTCACTCTTTTGGATTGTCCATCTATTTGTGGGTGGTATGCATTACTAAGCCAGATTTTAACCCCCAAAGCTTTGAAGAATTCTGTCCAAAGTGAGCTAGTGAATATTCTGTGACGATTTGAGATTATTATTGCCGGAAGGCCATGTAACTTGTATACATTGCTTGTATATGGTGACTCAGGGACAGGAAGTGGGCATGCTTTGTAAATTTATCCACTACTACCGTCACCACATCCTTGCCTTCGGATTTGGGTAGTCCTTCTACAAAGTCCATTGTGACATGAGTCCATGTCATTTTTGGTATAGGAATAGGTTGAAGGAGCCCTAGATAAGGTGGATTTTCATATTTGTTCTTCTAGCAGACCACACAGGATTTCACAAAATTAGAGATCATTTTCTTCATTTTAGGCCAATGGAATAGCAATTTAGTTCTTTGATAGGTTGCCCTTTCACCTGAGTGCCCCCCTAAAGCCGAATCATGAAATGACTTTATTAGCTATTCTCTCAAACTTGTGTTAACTCCCACATATATCCTCCCTTTGTATCTCAATATACCATTCGTTAAGGAGTAGAACGGAGCACTGTCAGCATCTATCCTCAACTTAGTCTCAAGTTCCTTGCACTCGACATCCCCTTGGTAACTTTGGATCACCTCCTTGATCCATTCAGGAATAGCTACAGCAGCTACCATGACTTCTTCTGAATGGATTCTTCAGGAGAGGACATCTGATACCTTATTATCCCGGCCCCTCTTGTACTCTATCTCATAGTCATACCCTATTAGCTTGATTAGTAATTTGTGTTGCAATCCATCAATCAACTTTTGCTCTACTAGATAACGAAGGCTCTATTGGTCAGTTAGAATGATCACCTTTGATCCAATTAGATAGTGCTTCCACTTTTTTAGTGTTTCTAAAATCGCTAACACCACCCTGTCGTAGGTGGACATATCCATGGCCTTAGGACATATAGCCTTGCTCATATAGGAGAGAGGTCCGCCCTCCTTGCATCAGTACCGCGCCCAACCCATTGTTACTCGCATCATCTCCGAACAAAGGGTTGATCATAATTCGGTAGTGCCAGCACTGGAGTTTCTGTAAGTCTCTTTTTAATGTCATTGAAGGACTATAGTTGCTCTTTTCCCCAACTGAAAGCATTCTTCTTGAAAGAATCAAATAGTGGCCAGCAAATTGTCCCAAAATTTTTGATAAACCTCCTATAATACCCAGCTAACCCCAAAAATCCCCTCAATTGGGTTACTATTTTGGGTATGTGTCACTCTTGAACTGCTAACACCTTGTCAGGACTGGTTGATACTCTATGTTTGCGAATGATGTGCCCAAGATATTCAGCTTGTTGTTGCCCAAATACACACTTAGTTCTCTTCACATATAATTTGTTTTCTCTCAATATCTCCAATACTTGCTTCATGTGTACTACATGCTCCTCCAAATTTATACTATATATTAAAATGTCATCAAAAAACACTAGCACATATTTCCTTAACAATCTTGCCAACAATTTATTCATTAGGGCTTGAAATGTGGCAGGGGCATTAGTCAACCCGAAGGGAATGACCACATATTCGTAATGGCTAGTGTGTGCTAAAGGCTATTTTGGGATGATGCGTTCACCACAGCATGCTTTCTTATCAACCGAACACCTAGCCGTGTCATCAATTTTACTACTCCTCTTAAGTGTCTCTTAAGAACCAAGCCTGACTATATAATGTTTCGATCTTTTGGCTGCATTATATGTTGGCCAAATCTTAGGCCATACAACACTCATAAACTTCGATTGAGTTCTCTGCCATGCATTTTTCTTGGCTACAGTTCCATGCACAAAGGGTACAAGTGTTTGCATCGTCCCACTGGACATGTTTACATTTCTTGTGACGTCGTCTTCAACAAGAATGTCTTCCCATTTTCTCAAGGAACTGAAGGCCAAAATGTCGTGTCAGTAGCACCTCTTGAGTCATCTATCCTTCTTCCTGTTCTTAACTCACCATCTTGTCCAACAAATGATTGAGTTTGGAAAGGCAACCACACTGACTCTACACGTACTACTCCTATTACTGCTATTAACATGAATGCAGGTGTGGCTGAGCAACCTGGAGCAGTTTTCATCAAAGATGAATGTGCAAGTAGCGACAAGCAAGAGGCTAGCGACACGCCCGTGGCCAGCGCTGGCGACATATCCGAGGCCAGCAACTTGTGCACGCCCGGTGACTTGACTGGTGGTCCTGTGCATATGGCCAACTAGCCTAATGATATGGCCATGTCAGGATTGCACCCGATGTGTACTCGCCTCCGTGACATCCAGAAGCCCAAAACTTTCACTGATGGGACGGTGCGGTACAATCCACGTAGTCGCAGCGCATTCATTGTTGCTGCCTCGGATGTCACTGAGCCTGCAAGCCACGTTGAAGCACTCAAACACGCAAAATGGCGTCAAGCAATGCAAGAAGAGTACATGGCTCTGCTCAAGAATGAGACTTGGAACTAGTACCAGCAAAGAATGATGTGAACCTCATTGATAGCAAATGGGTGTATAAGATCAAGCATAAACAAGGTGGCAGCATTGAGAGGTTCAAAGCTCACTTGGTTGCGAAGGGATTTAAGCAGCATTTTGGCGTCGATTATGATGACGCCTTCAGTCCAGTGATCAAGCCGCTACAATGCATCTTATTCTTGCTCTCACGGTGTCTCATGGCTGCAACCTTCGTCAATTGAATGTTCAAAATGCCTTTTTACATGGTGTACTTGAGGAGGAGGTTTATATGAGACAAACACCTAGTTTTGAAGATGGCAAGCATCCAGATATGATCGGCAAGTCAAGAAGGCAATATATGGCCTTAAACAAGAACCTCGAGCCTGATATTCACGTCTTAGTCACAAGCTCATTGATCTTGGCTTTGTTACTTCTAAAGATGATACATCACTTTTTATTTTCAACCGAGCTGGTGTGACAATTTACATGTTAATATATGTTGACGATATCATTGTTGCTAGCTCCACACCTAAAGCGACAGATCGTCTTCTTGCTCAACTTCATTCTTATTTTGCCATCAAGGATCTAGGGGAGTTACACTACTTCCTTGGAATCGAAGTGTGCAAGAAAGGAGGAGGAATTACACTGTCTCAATCAAGGTACATTGGTGATATTCTAAAGAGAGCTAACATGCCATTGTGCAAGCCAATCTCAACTCCTATGAGTGCATCAGATAAGTTATCCAAGTGCAGTGGGCAACCATTGTCATCAGCCGCAGCTACAAAGTACCGTAGTACCGTGGGAGCTTTACAGTATGTGACATGACTATCACCCGATCGGATATCTCATTTGTAGTTAACAAAGTCTGTCAATTCATGCAGTCTCCCACAACTGAGCACTGGTCAACAGTAAAGTGAATTCTTTGTTACCTCAAGTACTCCTCTCAGGCTGTGCAACACTTTGATCAGTCAAGCTCAACGGAACTTAGTGCCTTTTCTGATGCCGGCAAGGTGTACTTCGATGACCGAGATCCTCAAGTGGTTTCAAGAAGGTACTTTGGTAGCAACCTAGTGTCATGGAGCTCCCATAAACAAGCTACTGTATCACGTTCATCCATAGAGTCAGAGTATAAGGCACTTGCCAATGCCACCTCAGAGTTGATTTGGCTACAGTTTGTGCTAGGCGAATTGGGTGCACCACAGATGATATCGCCAAGTTTGTGGTGCGATAACTTAGGCGCCACATATCTCTCTGCAAATCCAGTCTTTCACGCTCGCACAAAACACATTGAGGTGGATTTTCATTTTGTGAGAGAATGTGTTTCACGCAAAATGTTGGAGATATGATTCATTTCATCCAAAGACCAGATTGCAGACATATTTACAAAGCCTCTAGCGGCACCAGCATTTTGCAGGATTTGACGCAATCTCAACTTGGTGCTCCAAGTCGAGATTGAGGGAGGATGTTGAAATATCCTGTGTACATATATGTATAACTGAAAGTGCATCTAGGCACTTATGTTATTTTGGTGATTAATGACAAACACATATAATGACAATCTCTGTAATTGAGTAAATGCTTAACTTAGTCCTTAACAAATGACAAACCTCTAATATAATTATCTTGCTATGAGACTAACATGTTATTGCCTAGTTAAGTATCAGTCTCATCTATTTAGAGGAAAATCAAGTGGGATGGTTAAGCAAAGATAAGGTATGCAATCTCAGATCCCTTCCATATTTGTTATTGCATTCCTTTTGTGCAAATGCATAGTGAACTCCAAGTGGCATGTTGATTATATATATGCACATTGGTTCATGTCATATTTATTTGTGCATATACATTCATTTGAGTTCATTATGTACTTTGCTTTTAGTATGCATGTATTAACTAGAGTTAAACTTCACATTGCTATAGATTGACTTGGTGTATGCATGTCTTAGTTGTGTATCTTCTCATGCACTTCCCTTAGTGAAGTTTAATCTAGAGTTGGATCACATATTTACTCTTGTTTCAAATATTATTTGCACATGTACAATTCGTGTATATTCTATCATGTGCTTCATTTAAGTAAAGACTGTGATCCTTGCCATGATTTAATTGATTCATCATATTGGCAATTATCTCTCTAGTGCATATAGATCAATTACATATTCATCATGATGCACTTAGTAGAGAACATTTCTTATGTCAAGTGTTTCCATTTATGTTGTGCCTCTTTATATGAAATACTTGTGGTACTTAATTGCTCACAAATATCAATTTCTTTATATCTATTGAGCTTTTGGGACTAATGTCTTTTATGAGTGGTTTGGAAAGAATTAGGCCCCATGTGTGTATGATGACAAAGGTATCTTGGAGGATGATCGTTAAGCCGAGGTCAACAAGACGGCGGTGTCACCAAGAGTTGAGGACTAAGTCAAGATCGACTTGGCGTGGAGATCGTCGGAGATGATGATCAAGTCAAGGTCGATAGGACGAGAGTCTCATGAGGTGAATCGAGTCAAGTTGGACAAGGCGAAGATGTCATCAATCATTTGGTAAAAGACATCATGCACATTGCATCCACGGAGAAGACGGCATGTGGATTGAATGTAAGACTTAGATTTCTTTGATTTAATTTGAGTCTAAGGATTGCCGTACTATTAAGAGGGATGCGACGTCGAATGACTTTTAGATGTGTCAAGTGCTCAAGTGACTCATCCTTGTGAAACTTAGAGAAAGAGTGGTGTTGGTGGTGCCGGAAAGTGAGAATTGTATGTCTCCCTTGGATTCTTGGTGAAATCTGGATTTATCCTTTGAGATTTGGGTAGTGAGACCTTGTTAATTGTGTAGCCCTTGTTCTTAGCTTTCAATAGAGTCCAAAATCACTGAAATCGGAGTCCGGAGTCAAAAGTTATGCTCGTTAAATCGGGCTGCTCGGTGCCAGTTCGGACTATCCGAAGATGAACTCGAGTATCCGAATGTTCGGACTATCCGAACATATTTTCGGACTATCCGAAGTGAATTCTCTGTTTCTTCGAGTTTGACGCGTTCGGACTATCCGAACTTGAGCTCGGACTGTCCGAACTGACTTGAACGTTGAGGAAAACGGCTAGTTTTTGGTGGGCTCTATTTATAGCCCCATCCTCTCCCATTTGTGGGGGGCTGCAACCCCATTGATTTGAGAAGCTATCCCCTTGTTCTTGAGCCCCCAATACACCCCTCTACCCTTAGATCTAAGTGATCCCCTTTTGTGTGAAGGGTTGGGAAGAGTTTGAGGAGTCAGGTGTTAGGTTGAGTGTGATTTGAGTTGTTTGAGCACTTGATTTCATCTCCAAGCTTGTTCTTCGTGAGCATTTGTTACTCTTGGAGGTTGAGGACTCCTAGACGGCTAGGAGGTCGCCTACGAGCCACCGAAGCTTTGTGTGGTTGGCCATGGGAGTTTGTGAAGGCCGATTCCGCCTCCGCAAGGGAAGGAATCAAAGAAGTGAAGTCCGGCGAGTGCATTTGTGCAACACCGGGTGGAAGAGGGTTGAAAGAGACCCCCGGCTCAAGTGTGATGAGTCGACCATGAGTGCATTTGTGCAACACCGGGAGGAAAAGGGTTGAAAGAGACCCGGCTCAAGTGTGACCGAGCCGCCTCAACGGAGACGTAGGATCCCCTCAAGGATCCGAACTTCGGGTGAAAAATCATCGTCTCCAAGTTTGCTTCTTACTCTTGCTTTAGTATTTGATTTTGAATCTTGAAATTGCTCGATCTACTTTTCTAGTAAGTTTTCGGCTAGATCTCTATTTGCTTCAAGTATTCTAGGCTAACTAGCTTAATTTGGTGTATTTAATATTCTCCAAATAGCCTAGATCCTTTTTGCGAGCTGTGTGCTTTGGAGCATTCGGAATATCCGAACCAATTCTCGGACTATCCGAATAAGCATTCGGACTATCCGAACATTACCCCGGACTATCCGAACAACTCGGACAGTCCGAAGTAAATTTCGGATATTCCGAACTGTTAATTTCCGCTGCGATTTAGTTTTAAATTTTAATTCGCCTATTCACCCCCTCTCTAGGCGACATCCCCTGTCCTTTCAATAACGTGTTGTCCTAGTCTTTCGACTAGAACGAGTCTAATGGAAGATAGGCAACACTCCCTCTCACGTATAAGCTCTCTCAGGCCTAGGACGTGGAATAGAAGTGGACTGTAATTATTTTTTTAATTACACCAACTAGGTCTTGAACTCGAGACCTTTTGGTTCTTGACACCATATTTAGTTGCATGCACCAGCCAGTTCACCTAAAAGTTTAAACTGATGAGGAAAGATAGTCAATTCATTTATACTTCAACATACCTCGTTTCCCATCATCGCCAAAGTACTAAAAACTTCTTTTTGCTCTTATTTATCAATCAGTGTGTTTAACTTACGCATGATCTGGTCAATCTTTGTAGAATTTCCCATCAACTGTTTCTGAAACTTTTCCATCTGTGCTCTGTTTAGGACCGAATCCTCTTCCCTCTATTGCTGCAGAATAGCCATGCTTTATTGCTTTTTTAAGTTCCTCCACATCGCCAACTAATGACGATCCTTTCTCCTCCTCTAGGGATTTCGCAACCTTTGGCATCACCAAACAAATCACCCTTGACTTAGCAGATTAGGGATTTTACAGGAAGAGAATTGATACCTTCCAAACCTTCCCTGCCCTTGATCTTTCCAGACTTGCCGCCACGAATATTGGATGTTCTCCTCGATATGGCTTAGGAATTTTACAAGGAAACAAGTTCCTCAATCTTCACCACTCAAAGCAACACCCAATCTGAGAAAATCACCGAGGATCGTGCAGCTCTGATACCAGATTGTCAGGACCCAGAGGAATCCGACTTCCAAGCCAAATTGCACAGATCAATCCGAACTCAAAAGAATCGAAATCTGGTAAAATGGAAAGCAAATAAATGCGAAAAGAGAATAAAGAAAGAAGAGCACACAAAGCTTCAGATTTCATTCCATAACAGAATTCTGCTACATCCCATCGCCTTTTATACTGGACTCTGTTCTTTTACTACGCGCAGTTACGAGAAGACAAGCTTTAAGCTAATTACAGTGAATAGAAAATACTACAAGTAATTTGAGCCGTTGGATCTACTTAAGACTTCATCGTCACTTAATATCCTTCCGATCATCATAATGTTTCACATCTAGCGACACTTCTTCAGAAATAACTATTCCGACTCAACGCCTAGCTTTTCGGACTCTGAACTCTGCTGTCTGACAACGACCTGTTCCCCCAACTCGGTTTCACCCATGCACAAACTCTTTGGAACCTCGTATTCGTCCTGAGACCAGAAGCGGCTCCAAGTGGTGGCCGCTAGATACTCTCAACCTCTCACATCAAGCTGATTATTCTAGAATATGTGAGAAAAATTGAGCTAACGAACTTAGAATGAGCTATCATTTGTATGCTTGATGATAGTGTTCTTCTGCGTGTGTCTTCGGCATTTTGTTAGATGGAAATAATTATCTCTCTGTCCACAGTGAGCATTCCCTATTAATGGGCTCCAATGTTTCAGCAACTATGTTTTCGTGGGAAGCTTTAGGTTACTTGTAGGCTTGTAGGGTGGGTGAGGACTGTATTCAGAAAATTGTGCCTTCTCTTGAATTTATTATATCTAGTACCTCTATGTGATTCATTGGCACATTAGTTTCTAGATTGCATAAAAAGAAATGGAGATTTTGTCAGTGCTGTGGCCTCGTTTGATATTAATTGTGATTTTTTCCCAACAACAATTGGAAACGGTAAAAGAAAGCTCTAGTTATTTGTTTAGGAGAAAGTGAAGTAGTGAGAAACACTTTGTTGCTTGACGCCTAGGAAGCATGCTTTGGGAGGCTGATTATGCCCATAATTTAGTTGTCTTGTGTTTTTTCAAATCTGAAATGTATTGTGCACCCGATGTGTTTCTGCTGAATTGCTTATATTCACAGCTAGAGAAAAATGGTGGCCTGTGTGCGGTGCGTCCTGCGCCTGTTTGGAACCTTTAGTTATGCCTGCATGCTCATCTCTTACGACTTCAATTTTGCATTTGTTTCTAGAATAGTGTGATGATTCCATACAAAGTGGGTCTTGTTCATGTTTATCGACAGATGAGGCATAATGTTCTATGTGCTTTGGAGTATTGCTGCCCACTTGCCATGAAGGTGAAGGTAGAGAATTGAACTATCCCATGGTGTTTCTCCTATTGATAACATCACTTTGATGGTATCTCAGGTTGTTGAAAGAGAGAATTACCAAGTTATTGAGTTTTTTTCTAGATATTTCTGTGCCGCCAATTATAGTGGCTAACGAACGTGTCATTAGGTAACCATATCTACTTAAGAATCTTTAACTCAGTTTTTCCTACAGTACCATTGTTGATTGATAGTTCATGAAGATAGCAGTACATTAATCATATAAAAAAAAGAAATGTGCCCATAATGCGTTGGCTTTTACTTTAATTGGCTGTATATGAAACAAAAATATGGCAGTGAGAGTTGGTTCAAGGAAAAAATATTTTCTCAAGAAACCAAGTCATCAGTGAAGGCTGTTGATTGTAGCATCACTCGAGAAAAAAATGGTGAAGTGCTTTTGTGACTCTGTATTATTTTCTGGAGTGCTGACAATAATATCTCCTAAAGCCAACAATTGCTTGTCTAATTATCTCAACATGGTGGAAAACTCAGTAATCATTGCTTCTGTGCTTTTCACACTTTTTCCAATAATGCTATGAAATACTTTTCTTACAATCAAGAACGTCGTAACATTCATTCAGGTTAATAGTTTGTGAAACTCATTCATCACTTAGGCTAAAGAAATGCTAATTAAACATCCCAGGCCGCTTGTTTTCTGAAACCGCACCGGAGATTTTTCTGGTTGCCAGAGGCTAACAGCCAGTTACTGCATGTATTTCATTTCGGCTTGTACAGTTGTACCTATTATTCAATATGTTATTTTGTATATATTGTGTGTGTTATGAGTGCTATTTGACTGTAACCTCATGTCTATCTGGTGAAAGCAAGGTGCACAAATAAATCTGCTGTAATTTCTTTTATGCAATTCGAACTTTGTCCCTAGTTTCAAGTTTACTTTGGTGCTAGGCCTTTGTTGGAAAAGACGATGAAAATTTTGGTCGAGGGTTTGATCGACACACCTTTGTTAGTTTTTCCATGAGAATAAGACCGAAGATCATAAAATGTTGGATGCTAATGGTTTGTGTCAGCGAATGCTTGAAGTAGTTATTAAGTTACTTTTATTTGTATTAGGATTCTTATCGGTCTTAACTTAAGCCCCTCTTTTTGTCCTATGCTTGTAGCATGAGTATTTTGAAACTGTACTACACACATACTTCTCAACTGAGGCACAACAGGCTCTGAAATTTTTACAAGAGAATTTGTTGGAGAAGACCTGTGAAAGTGTGGCTGAAGCCTTGGAGAATCCTGGACACCACCGTCGACCAACTCGAGGTAGTGAAGATCGATGCTGCATCAGACGATAAACAAGTGCCATCAGTATCACCCGATAATTTTATTGTTAGTACCCCAATATATACTACTAAAGGATTCATGCCAGTGCACACGAATTCATGATAGATGAAAAATACATCTCATAGGGTAGTGTCGCATTAAATTTTGTGAAATATGGGTGTCCTTGGTATTTATTTTCCTCTATATTTATCATGAAGGCTATGTTCTATATATGTACTATTTGTATTATTTGCTTTATTCTCTTAATATATAGCAGAGCTTCTGTCCTCTCATTTAAAAAAATATAAAAAAAGAATATAATAATATTTTTTTGTCATATAATTTATATATTGGTAACTATTGATCAAAACTTATAAACTTAGCATCTTAAAACACGTTAAAAAAAAGGTAAGTACCTGATGTGTCAGTGTTACTACACAAACCCAGCCAGGGGAATTAATGCATGGCACGCAACATGCCGACCTGAGCAAGGACTTGTCGCGTCCGCGACATGGGAGGTTGGGAACCGAACGGCACGGCAGCTTTCGACAGGATCAACGCGTTTGGCAACGCACATCGAGTACTAGTTAATTGCACTCCTGCACAAATCCGCTGTCTGTACTTGGAACGTGTACACGCCGTAGCTAATAATTTCCACACTCGATCCATCCCATCCGATTCCCAGCTCTCGCTCGCGCGCCCCCGTGTTGCGCCGTCGCTTTCACCAAAAGGCCGGAGATCACCACGCGCCCATGCGATCGCCAAGTGTGCTGGCAGTCTGAGTCTGCTGCTCACCTCGAACGTACATGCATGAACCCTCCTCCCTCGTAACACGCCAATTATTGATTCCATCTGCCCAGCTGCGCCAGCCGGTCAGGATCCACATGATCATCTGATCTTATCCCGAGTAGTCGGATTTCAACTGCCTTTTAGCATCTCGGTGATCTCTGCCAAGGATCGAGCAGCTTCGCTTCATCTGCTTCATCTGCAGCTGCAGAGATGGAGCGAGTGCACTTGATCATTCATTCGCGGGGGACCGGGCGTTGCCCCGACCAAAGTCAATGCCTAAACAACGGCCAAACTTTACAGGCGGCGAGTTATTAGTGCTCCAATGTCACAGTCAAATGCTGGAGCACTAGCCAGGCCAGGACTCGGCATGCAACCAAAGGGAGGAAACGAGAGGCTAGCTAGGCTTTATATCAACTCAAGGTCCACCTCCCTCTCTCTCCCCCCGCTCGCTCGCAGTGCTGATTGCTGAATGCAGGCTGATACATGGAGAATGCCAATGTGGCCTACAAGGAGCTAGCTAGCAGACAGCATCTCCTTTTTAGGATGTCAAGGAGAGTTTTACTTTCGCACACCACCTTGCTTTCTGCTTTTCTCGAGAGTGATGGAACTGGAGTTCTTCTTAGCTGCTGCTACTGATTCTCTCCCCCATCGATTTTTTTTTTTCTGTATCCAGATTTATATAGGCCGGCGGTTTCTCCATCCCTAAAGGCCGTAATTCCATTCTGATATATAAGGATCATGGTGGGGCGTACGCGCGTGTGGGTACTCGTGTACGAGATAGCGCCCCGCGAACGGAGAGGCAGAGGCTACGTGCCGGGTACAATCAGCAGCGCGAGTTTTGGCTTTTCCAGTTCTAAATTCTCATAGCCTCATGGGGCCTAGCTAAGCTATGTGCAGCTACACAGATGCAACAGCAGGTGCCGTTCAAGCATGCAGGAGATAGATAATGAGAATTTTTACTGAGCACTATCATGATAGTATACAGCGATAGTAGAAATTAAATCTGATCGTTGATTTGTCAAAGGCATTCTGGTCTTTTGGCTTGGGGTCAAGACGGTGCTGAATGTCATTTTGCCCAATTACCATTATAACCCTCCACGAGACACAGGGTTGGGTGCTGGCTCAGAAAATTATTTATCATTATACCCCTCCACGGGTTATACTACCCATACTACACATGGTAGTAGATGTGGGGCATGCATTATATAGTACACTACTGTTAAGTATAGATCAGGGGTTTGTTAATTATATGTTGCTTTACGTGTGCCATCATGCCATGCCATAATTTGCCATGCATGCAATTCTACGTTGTGTTTATGCTATGTTAGGGTTTTGCATTGGTAAAAATGGTTGTGGTAGTAGCAATGCGTATACAGGGCCGGCAGGTTAGTGCCTGCCCCACTAATAGGATGAGCAGTTCGTTTCAAATAATTTCCCCTGGTGGGAGGAATATATCCGTGCCTTTGTTATGTTTGATTGGGTATTGCTTTCGCGTCGGCAGCTCCTGAAGATCATTTCTTCAGTGAGGCATGTGTTCTCCCCCCTTTTCTTCACTTCACGCCACCACCTGAAAGCTTATCCACCCTTGGGGCTAGCTGAGGCGCCAGCCTCATCTCCGATCAGCCGAATCCCTCCTCCTTTTAGTATTCCTAGCGTCAGAAAGAAATAGAGGCATGACGATGGCAATAAATCGACAGATTTAACAACTGGCAAGTGGCAACTAGGAGTAAGATGTAAGGAGGAAAGTAGAAAACAATATTGCCACGCAAGTGGACCATCAAAATTAGTCATAGGCTCTCTTACTCTCGTGGGCTTTCACCTGGTATAGTACTCGGAATCCTTTACTGTATAGTAGCATTAGGAGTCCAAGAGACGAACAGTGTCAGTGTTGTCTTGCAGGTGGCAGATCGACGCACAGCCGAACACGCATCTACAGAGTCTAGAAAGGAATCGAGGCTCTCTCCGTCCAGTCGGTAGCCGAACGCACATCGCCAGATCCCGGATAGGAACCGAGCCCAGGTATAAAAAAATTGCCTCAAGCCCCAATACAATGCCTCATGCCTAAATGCCTTTTGTTGTGATAACTAATATCTGAATTTTGTATTCTATTGCCCCAAGTCTATATTATATTGACTTATTGATATTTTTGTCTCTCTGATTTAATATATATGAATTTAGAATTTGATTGGCAATAGATCAGTAGATGTATCATTAGTATGTTTATGTTGAGTTAGAACCTTGATATAAGAGTCCTACCTCTACTTTTATCCTAGATTCGCCACTGAGGTACACTGTGCAATGTATCTGGTCGATCTATTGGTTAGATCTTTGCTACCATTTCGTTGCTGGGTTGTCCTTGGTGTCTGCCTATACCTGGAGATCGTCAACTTTACCTTACCACCAACGACAGTGTAACCTCTCTCGTCTTTCACTGTTTGTTAGGATAGAATTCTGAATACCTAGTAGCTGCCTGCACCGTCCATGTGACCGGGTATCATATCCCAAATGTAAAGGTTAATTTCTAGCATAATAGCATCCTTATTCGGAGGTTCAAAGACTGTATAATGTGCACTGTTGGATGCCAAAAATTAATAAAGCTAGCCTGTTCTTGCCTAGTCACTCCATGTAAAGAGCTGCTTCGTGATCACGCATAGGATATTCGGATTGTGCGTCTGAAATTTCAACTTTTCAGGTGTTTTCAGCGGGATGTTTGTTGTATTCTTTGATTTTTCCGGTCGCTTAATTAAATTGCGAGCTTATCGGGTGTTGTGCCGATAAGTACTTCAGATTGCTAGTACCTATGTGAAAGTACTAGATAAACACAGAATAATGTGTAGCATTTGGCATCAAAGGTTGTTTACATGTGGCGATAATCTTTGTGTCCAACCATTCAATTGCTCTGCCTTTTTCTGAGTTAGCTGATGGGTTCTCTGTGTCTCCTATAATCAGGCCCCTAGATGAGGGTGAGCGAGCTGTGGGACTGCACAGGGCCTCTATAAAATTAAGGGTCTCATCTTAATTTGTCTTGAACAATACTGTTTGGTAATGTAACCAGAAGTATTATATTTGAATGCGATGAACTGAGTTGACGAGAAAAGATAAAATGTATTGCCAATTTGTATGGACAGGCAGTTCAATTGATTCTGATTCCGCTCTCTCTTTCAAGTTATAGTGACTTTAATTTGGATTACTGTAGGATCGAAATATACTAATGTAGCAATTAGAGGGGGGTGAATGATTGCGCGGAAGCTAAAATCAAATTTTCGAACTTTTCAAACACCCCAATTGAAACTCAAATTGCTTGAAAATCAGTTTGTGCAGTTAGGAAACAAATAGACCACCGTCTGATCAAGAGATCACTTACGGCTCGGGTTTGGGCACTTGGGCGACCAGTAGAGCACTTGGGCGACCAGTTTGGCACTTGGGCGAGCAGTTTGGGCACTTGGGCGACCAGTAGAGCACTTGGGCGAGCAGGTTGGGCGACCACGTGAACAGTTGTGTGACCACGTGCACAGTCTGGGCGAGCAGACCAATATATGTCCACTAAAATAGAAATAACCGAAGATTCAGTCGTTGGATTGATGTGAAATTTTAACTGTAGAAACTATACTTAATTACGCAGTTAACAAAAAAAGAATTAGGTCAATCGGATCTACGGATCTAAAGTTATATCCTTTGCAAGATGACCAAACCCGGGCGACCACGTGAGCAGTCGGGCGAGCAGGACATCAATCTGGGCGACCACAAATTACAGAAGATCTAACCATTGGATTGATGTGAAATTTTAACTGTATAAACTAGACTTAATTCCAAAGTGAACAAAAAAGGAATCAGGTCGATTAGATCTACGGATCTAAAGTTATGACTTTCGCAAGATGAGTGAAATAATTAGCGATCTAACAGCTGAGCGACCAGGCTAGCAATCTGGGCGACCACAAATTACCAAAGATCTAACCGTTGAATTGATATGAAATTTTAACTGTAGAAACTAGATTTAATTGCAAATCAAACCCAATAAGAATCAACACGATCGGATCTACGGATCAAGAGATATTACCTTTGCAATCTGACTGATGCAACAAATGACGAGGAAATTCAATTTCACCTTCAAGGCTGCGACGGACCAAACACCAGAGAGGACTTTAGTTGTCACGGATCAAACTTCTCATCACCAGAAACACAAGCATGTCCAGATCATCATCTATCTTCTGGTTGACTTGATGTATGCATGCACGATCAGAACTTAAACCTTAGAACCAGAAGAACATCTCTTCACAATGCATAGCCGCCAGACATGAAGTATCTTTCTAGAAGATTGATTTTTTATTTCATTGTCTAAAGTACTCAAACACAAGAGTACAAACCCTAATACCTAGCTCTCCCAAATAAACAGGGGACACCTCCCCCTATTTATACAGAGCAATCCTAACAAGATAGGATACAACTCCACTTCCAACATGGAAAGAGTCTCAGATACATCTCAACTTGGCCCAACGTGGTCAAAACAACTCTTGCACGATGTATGTACAGCCCACCGCTTTGTAATTACGTGACTAACCACCTCCATGTGCATGTTCTCTAGCCCGAACGTCCCCGATGACATCCTCGACCACTAAGACCTCGATTCCTCCTCGAACCTAGTCCCGAACCTCGGTTCCTCCATGAACCTAGTTCCGGTCCCGTCATCGACCACGTTCGCCCTCGAGCAACACCTGCACATGAATTAAGAAACACATCCGAGCACAAGTCCACGACTTGACTCAATATCAATCCATGCAACCACTCACATGAGTGCATTGCATCAAGCAAAGTCCATCACAAGTATAATTATCATATCACCATAGCACATGCACAAGCACCACACATGCCATAACCAAAATCACTTTACAATGCCAATTTCACCATTCAACCAATTTTTCATCACATGATCTCACAAGTACTAAACTTCTCATACAACTATTTATCTTTGTTCGGGAGTACGAGTTCTTATTAATTATTTTTACTTCTGTCTTCACACTTCAAAGAATATACTGCTCCAATCATAAACAATTGTTATTTTGGACACTTACACGGTGTACAAAATATAACTTCGACCACCAATTTGTATTTTAATATATTTTTAAAATTTAACAAGTTGTAATATATTGAAGTATTTTTCGATACAAATCTCCTTGTGTCATATTCATATGGTCAATCTACGCATTCATACAGATATTGTTGATCAAACATAAAATAGTTCGACGCACATGACAGTCATTTTCTGCTGAAAGAAGTAACTAAAAAAATTTTCAATAGTGTTTCTATGCTCTGCCAATACTAACTTGAACAAATTCTAAAAAACATTGCTGGTAGTAGCCAGGTAGTGAACGGTTGCAAAATCAGGCACTTAAATTCTTGTTTCTCAGTTTATGAGAGAGCAAGCACTACTGAAAAAGTTTCTTAGTAGTTGTTGCGTCGTCGCTAAGCCGTAATCGTATCGTTGGCTTAGCATAGGGCCCCTAGAAAGGTTGATACGGCCCTACCTATTATATAACCATATGACTTAGCAATTCCTAAGTAATAACGTGAGCAGATGGTAAGAACAAGCAGGAACTACAGGATGAGTTGTTTTTGGAACGATCTTGGGCAACCACCTGGGAGTCTGGGATTGGGACTACGATGATTGCGAAGTCCGAGGGACAGAGCAGGTCGCGGAGGTAGATTTTTCAGACGAGTTGGAAGTCTCAGGACTGAGGTGGGCACTGGGCCGGGTTTTTTTGGGTTGGCACGAGGCACACTCGACCCACGATCCGACACGGTTGTCCGGGCCGTGCCGGGCTTACCAATCGGGCACGATGGGCGGTCCGGCCCGGTACGACAGTCCGAGCCGTGCTTGGACCGGCACGACCCGAAACAGGCACGCACCTATGTTGTATATGTGGGTGAGCAAATCAAGGAGTAAAGGAAGAAAACTACGGATGGATCAGAGAAAAGGAAGGGAATGTATCCATATGTTGTATGTGTGAGTGAGCAAATCAAAGAGTAAATGCATGGCTGCATGCATGTGACTAGAAGGAACAACTCAATCAAGAAAATCGAGAAGAATAAACACAATAGAATTTTGTTTCGACCGGAGAAAAAGGAAGTACTTGACAGATAAAGAAAGAAATCAACCCGTGATCATTTTCTCTTATAGTAATAGTATAAATGGGCCGGGCCTAGGCCGGCACGACACGAAGGGCAAATGAGCCGTGCCTGGGCTCGCCAAAGGCGAGCTGGGCCAGCCCGGTCCGACACGGTGAGCACGATGAGCCATCACAGCCCGGCACGGTTTAGACCCGAAGCACGACGGGCCCGTATCGGGCCGACCCGACCCGGCACGACGCCCACCTCTACTCAGGACCCAAGTAATTTTTTGAGCCAGTTTTGTTAAAAAGTCATACAGTTTCTAACACTTACAGAGGCCTATTTCCAAACGTCGTGCTATTAGGCCCACGGCCATCTTCGTCTTTGAGCTTAGCTTGGGAGTGCACCCTTCGTAGCAGTGCTGTTCACAGATGGGCCACAAAAGCCATGGGTCAACCCAGCCTACAAATTCTTATTTTTTTTACGAACCCGTAGACCGAGAAGTTGACTACATGGGGGTTTGAATAGGTGTCTTACATGCAAACACCTTTTGAAAATCTTTTTCTATTAAGAACACCATGGTTCTTGCACTCCGATAGATATGAGGAGCTATGAAGAGCTACTAAGGTCCGGTCCAAGCAATGAAGATCAAAGTCTAAAAGGCTACAACGGAAAACTCCACGAAAAATCGGGCGAGTTAAGTTTTCACCTTTGGGCTATCCGACCTCCTACTGGAGACCGATATGACGTCTCATGGGTGGTCTGACCTCTCTTTTCATAGTGGTCTAACCTCCCGGCAGTCTGACTTCCTTAGCACAGAATTGAATTTCAGCACGATTTTAAAGACTTGAAGGGAGCTAACATTTCAAACGACAACTTTAATGAAACAACCCAAAAATTTCAAAAATGGTTTTCTTTTGCCCTCCTTGATTTATTTGGATTTTATTTGGATTTTTCTCGATTTTATTTAAATTTATTCGGAATCCCTTTTGATCTCTTTCCCTCCTGGGAAAGTTTCCCGTTCGGTTACTTTCCTTATTCGACAACCTTCCATTTTCGGCCAGCTCTTTTCTCCTACTGCTTTTTTCCCTTTGCTTTTGAATTTCTTTCTCCCGCGCCACCTGGCCAATTCGTCCTTTCCGCCCAAAAGCCCTGTGACGACCTTCCTTCCCTTCTTCTTCCTCGCAACTTGGCCCGCACCTGCCTCCGCCCTCCCTTGCCACCGCACCTACTGTGCGCTACTACCCTCCTCCTCGCCTCAGGTGTCCATTGCCCGCCAGCGCCCAGCGCCAGACACCAGATTGCCCTCTCACGTCGCCAGGCTCCCTCCTCTCTCTCTCAAGACGCGTGACCTTTCTCTCCCTCTGCCGCTATAAAAGCCCCCGAGCTCATTTCTTCCACCCCGAGTCCGCACCAAGCTCCCACTCCCACTTTCCTACTCTTCTTCCCCTCCGGCGATCTCCTCCGCCCGCGCCACGAGCTTCTTCCCGTCTCAGATCCCGACGTCGACCCGACCGCTTTCTCCCAATGGGTTTCGCTGCACGATTAAGCTAAATCGTAGCTTTCTTACCTCCACTCCACCCATTTTCCTCTCACGCGCACGGCCGCAAGATCACCTTCGTCTTCTTTGTATCCGACCATCGCCTGCCGCCATCGCTCGCCTCGCTCTCTCTCTCGTTCGGTGGTCCCCGCCGTCCACCGGCCCCATCTCATCAAGTGAAGAGGGCCCCACTTGCCGCCTCCTCACGCCTGCCAGCCGACCTATTTGTCGACGCTCAATCGCTCACAGGCTTGTCATTCGCCGAATCACGCCAGGTCAAACTGTGGCAATCAGGCGCCCACTTAAGAAATTCGGTTTCAATTTCTTTTTCTTTTCTGATTTGAATTTCGGATTTAATATTTATTTAAACTCCGAAAATTCATTTAAAATCCCCAAAAATCCCCAAAAATTCTCAAAAACCCAAAATGCCAAAAATACATTTTCTTGACCGTCTCGAGTCGCTGAGTCCAAAAATGATCTCCGTTTCGCCATATCAAGTCCATAAAATTCCCAAAATGCCCTTGAACTCTGTTCCGGCCATTTTCTCTCTGATTCTTTTTCTGACCTTCTTTCTTTGTTCTTATTTTGTTCGTTTATTTATTGTTTGCGTTTTCTCGCGCTAGACCCAACGTCGAAGCAACCGTTGGCACGAATCTCGAAGCCAGAGCAGTTCTTGGAGCACACGTTGAGCTGCACTGAGCAAGAACCGTCCGAGGCCGACACGACTTGACACTTTCTCGTTAAAGCTAACCTCAACTCCGCAAGGCAAGCCACACTCCTTGAACATGTTGAACCCAGTTTCATTATAGTATATATATATATATATATATATATATATATATATCTTGTATTGCATTATTTTTGTTATTTTAGAAAACTAGAAAATGTGGTAGTTTCGAATGACATGATTAGATACAACCAAATATTACACCTATTGATATGCCCTAATTCCTTTTAACCTTAGGCTATAAAATATTGAATCCTCGTAGATGTAGCTACTCACACAATTATTACTTTTAGACAAATGCTTAATCTCTGAAGGTTGGTTTGGTTGATTTTCAAAAATTGCTATGGCTTGGGGGACAGTGTTGGGCGGATCACGGAAGGTGGATGCCGGCCCAATCCCCAACCGATGACGAGGCCAAGGTTGTGGCATGGTGGTGGTACAGTTGGTACCAATGGTTTGTGGGTATGTCATTTGGCTGAGTCTTTGGCATTTAAGGACTGATGTCTTGGGCAACGTAAATAACTTCAGATTCCGCCAACCACAAAGTTGGGTCGGTTCACCATGGCACGATCCACGAGTCTGCAGATATTGTCTTTTTCCTCGAATGCTTCATAGGAGGACCCATTCATTTGTGGAAGGAATGGGTAGCGTCGTGGTAGGGAGTGAACGGAATGAAGGCCATTCGGCGTTTTCACAACAAAGAGGTTTCTCAATTGATCGTATGCAAGGCCCGCTTTGGCCCGTGGGTTCCTGAAGGTTGAGGATTTCCAACCCTACTGGGTAGGAGCAAAAGAGGGAAAATCCAATGAAAGGTTATGTCAATCTCGGTCGGGGCGCATGCATACAAGTTGCATGTTAATCTAGTGGCACTAATGACCGTAGATATCTTATGGGTAAAGCTGAGCACCTCTGCAGAGTGATATCAATGGTATTCGAATACGCCGTGCTTCCGGTTAATGAAGCTAAGTTAATTTAGGGTGATACCTGTAACTGCGCCCTTGTAGCATTTATAATTAAAACCTATCGTGAAAGTGAATTTTGCAGATAACCCCCCCATGATAGATTGCTATTTATGGTTTGTGTTTCAAATGTAAAATAAAAATTGATATTGACAACTTGCATCCACAGTACTCAAAACCTGTGCCTACCTTTGTTTATCCCTGAATGTAATATTCAGAATTTTTCGTGTGGTTTGTTGAGTACGGTTGTATACTCACCCTTACTTCCAATCCCCCTCCTTAGATTTCATTTGAAGATGGCGAGTTCCAGAAGACCGTAGATGACGATATTATTTGGTTTTGGATGCCTTGATCTATCTGCTCAAGCGTTTCCTGTGGATGTTCTGTAATGTATTCAGTGCTAGTCGCACCTTTTGTAAAACCTTGGCCGTTAGGCCCTTATTTCATCTATAAAATGTTCGCATTTGCTCTTTTATCAAGCAATGTACACTTGGTTACCCGCTGACTAAATTCTTTGGGTAGTCAAAAAGGTATTTATACGCACCCCCTGAAAAGGGCGGTCCGTTACATTTAAATCTCATGAAATTTGAAACATAGCTTCTTTACGACCTTAGGAAACTATTTCAATCAACAATATCAAGAAAATTATGTTCCTTAGCTTGTTACCCAACTTCAAATGCTGTTGTTTATATATTGGGTGAGGGTCATATCCCGTCGATGCTCCTCAAGGTGCCAGTTTGTTGGCATATTTTTTTTGGTGTAATGGTTGGATTTCCTAGGGTTCCGGACCTCTTTAGTGTTGGTGTCTCCACTTTTGAGGGTTCATGGTCGGTGTCTATATTGTTTTCTTTATGGGGACTAGTATACTTCTCTCTTCTTCTGAATGAATGACAGCACTCTTGCCTTTAGTTTCAAAAAAATCAAGAAAATTGCCAAAATTTTAGCATCTATCCATTCTAATAAATATTGCACCAAAACCAAGCCAAAAACAAAACTAGATTCTAAAGTTTGCTCGTGGGCTAAGGTTGGTGAAGATAACCATAGATCAACTCTCACACATCCTGGTAAGCTAAAGCACAACAAAACAACAAAGACAAACATCTAGAACAAAAAGCTCTTAAGAAATCACTCTTTCCAAGCCAAATCCAGGCAAACATAAGACAACCTCCAAAAACTTGTTATTGGGACGCCTAGATGGATGGGGTCTAGCTTCTAAGAGGTTCTTCCATCTCTTGCACGTCCCTATCACCAAGCAAGATCAAAGGAGAAGAAGAAACACCGAAAACACAAGCTAAATCAAGATTTCAACCGTTGAGCAATGAAAAGAAAGACTTGGATGAACATTGGATATCTATTGATACTTGAGATGAACTGGAACAACCGTAAAATCTATTAACTTAAATTTAATCATTAAATTAATTCAACAGTCATTAAGCTTAATTAAAACAACACTGATTCATTTCATATATTAAATATTATAGAGCTGTTCAACCGAAAGAATTGCATTAAATAAAAATTTAATTTACATTTGCAATATGTTCACAAGAATGAATAGTTACAAAAGCATAAAATAAAAACCTTTGTCTTTAGAGTCCTTCTTTATCCAATCTTTGAATAACCCGCTATCAATAAAAATACAGCATTCATTAGTAAAGTGAATAAAATTAATAATACAGGAAGATTAAATAAATTTAATTAAGTTAGAGATTGTTGTCAGACTGAAATATTTGATATCGCTCACTGAGGTACCAGATATTATCTACGGGCTAACTTGGCACCTTTAGTGATTTATTAGCATCATCCAATATTTATATAAAGCTGGTATAAGCAGTAGATACATGTATTTAGAAAATATCGTAATCAGCCCGCAGTTAAAATGAGCACAGTAAATTAGAGAAGCATGTACTACTGTGCTCAAGGGCCAACTCACAGGTCCAGAGCCTTCTCGTGAAAGCCAGCAAGCCTCAAACCATTTAACCTACCCTTTAGACTTCCTCCCATACACAAGCCAACCAAGTTCAAGGTAAGCAGAGCATCCAGCACCATCCACACAACCGCACGACCAAAAGACCAACAAAAACCAAAGCTCAGGAAGCCAGGTGAGCTAGAAGCTCAACCAAAGGCCATCAGAACACCTGGAGCCAGAAGCCAGGAGGCCAGAAAAAGATTCAAGCCTCGAGCTAGTCAGTGGAGCAAGAAGAGCACAGCTACCACTGCGACCCCTTCGCCAACCCATTTCAATCCCCACAACCTGCAGTGCATTTAATTTCTCCAGTCTCAGGTATTCATCCATCTTCACTTACTAGTAGGTGCCATTATATAGCAATAGCAAAATAAAATAGCAAATCAAAATGACAGTAGAAGATTGGGTAGTAGAAAATGAAAACTAGTGGTCTCAGTTAGCAAAAACCCCGCATAAAGGTGCGTTGCGAGTCCCCAATAGCCCACCCATACTCCCCCGGCGCACGATGGGCTAAGACATCAACGCAACGCCATCCCAACTGCGTGTTAGCTCAAGAATCATCACAAACCAAAATTTTTACCTGGTGATTTTGTAGCACAGACACAATAAAATGAGGCTAAGCAATAAAAATAACAATGGCTTTCGGATATAGCAAACCCTAGCCAAAAATCAAATCGGCCGAGACCATGGCAATAAGGGCACAGGTCTGGGCCGGTGACCATGAGCTGTCATGCGCAAGAAGCAAGCGATCCGAGCAAAGCCGCGTGTACTCACAGACAAGGCTAGGCCTACTTGGTTTACAAGGCTAAATCTCTAAGCCACCTCTACCTCTTCTTTTACAGTGATGGCCAAACTAACCACTTCACCTCAAAACCTCTAGATCTGAATACAAAGTGGATTCTATTCATCAACACATGGAAAAATTCGATAACCCAACACATAACAGGGTTATCACTCACACATTTTTCAAAGCACTGCTTCCACTTGACTCCAATAGCCCAATTAACCTTGTCTTGACCTCGAAGCATCCCAATGCCAATGAAAGCATCTCCTCATGCTTTAACTCGTAGCCCTTGGTGCCAAATGACTTGCCGTTGAGTCTTCACATTTGTCTCTCCCAAATCATCTCTACTCGCACCGGCCCAACTCACTTGGCATACCATATGCACCAACTTGCCTCTTCATGATCCTTGTCTTTTCTATACTTTCTGCTTGAGCCACGTAGCCTTGCTCGACTTGCTTGATTGTATGGATCTCAGCTCTTCCACCTAAACCCGGTCAATTGCCACTGACCACTAACGTTCTCCAAGCCCCATGCACATCCAAAAACCAAGCAGCCGTCTCGAGCACGAGTTCAACACACTTGACTCATGTTAGTCAAAAACAATCATCATGCAACACAACGCAACACAAGCTTGAACCATGTAGCCTCCTGTGGACTTACCAACCATAGCTCTCCCACCTAGCACCAGAAATCAACATGTCTCGCAAAACAGCCACTAATCTAACCACATCCTTCCTACATGTCATACTGCGCCGGTCAAACTGCTGACCAACATCCAGTCTGACTGCTATCAAACACTTCCAAACCAACTTAACCTCAATAACAGGACACCGGTGTGATTGCAAACCCAATGACAATCACACTGCCCAACTCTAGTCCGACCGCCAACCGAAGAGCCAACCTGACCGCAAGTGCCCAACTCCAAAACACGCTCTCAGTCTCAGCTAAAACAACCGGCTACCACAAACTTGGTCACATCACAGCCACGGTCTAAGAGCAAGCCTAACCCACCCCCTAAACCTTCTCCTATCATAAATTATTAGGAGAATTGGAAAAATGTGAGCTCCAACCCAACCCTTATAAGGAATCCCTATTCTAGGGAGACCCCTTCTCATTCCTACATCTAGGGGCTTTCTCCTTCCTCCTACCTTTCTTCAACATTTTTTTATTCGTTATTTCTATTTTTAGTAAATAATTCATGGGTGTAAAGTAATAATAATGTTTAGATAAATAATAGGGGTGAGTAATAGGGTGTGTGGGTTGGAGACAAATTTGATATAGAGTGTCCCTAATTTTTACACTATCCCTAAATGAATGATTTAGGGAGAAAATATAAGGGTTTGAGTTGGAGTTGTTCTAACCGCATACCATGATTCAGCCAGACAACTCCCACCTGACAGCAACACTGAAAGCTGGAAGCACTTAAAAAGTTAAAATCAAATCCAAACTTTAACAACTCTTACACAACAAAACCAAATACTTATCACACACTATGAGTGACCTCCACGCCCCCATCTTCTTTTTGTCCAATGTAATGCTTGGTTGCGAAGTAGCAAACGAAAGGCTAGACCTCAAAAGAAAAGCAAAAAGGTTAGGCAAGCGGTTCCAAATTTGGGTTTCTAAACACTTATTCCGTGGGGAGGAAGAGTCTTTAAGATCCTAATCCGAGTTGGCCGACTTTTAACAATCCGGCTTTTACAATTCAACTTTTAAAATCGCTTTCTATAAGACGCTAATAAGACCCTAATTTGGGCGGGCACTAGGGCACTAGCGGTACAGATGGGCCTCATCTTGCTTCGACCCTACGTGATATCATAGCCTCCCACCTCGAGATTCGCAACACACCCCCTTGCCCGAGAACAAAAGGCATATGTGGAGTAGGGAGTATCATCTGACCCCGGAGACGGAGCTAGCACACACCTCATTGAACAAGGCGGCATGATTGGAACGATCAAGACAAAAAGGGAACGAGTTGAAGAGAGAAGCAAGTACAGTTCCTGCCTCGATCGAATTTGTGAAACGAGTCCCGTGGAGGTGGAATCGAGTGAGCAAGCGACGATGATGGTGAACCTGATCATGGGGTGGTTGCCTAAAGCGAGAAAAACGCGATCGAGGACACCTAAGGCGCGGTGGATCCAAGTAGTTTGCCAGAGCTGTTGTACCGGAATAATGTAGCACACATTGAACATGCCTTTAAGCGCACGGCCCAATTTGCGCACTGCTCCATCGTCTACAGACGATCTTTTGAGGAACAGAGTAAACACAGTAAACACCTCGTCTAGTACCACCAGTGGGGTTACGGCCAATGCAAGCTCTTCCCCAGACAACTTACAGACATACGTACGCACGTACCCGACGATGGAACGGCTGAACTACCGAACGCTCACCGGTAGTAAGTACTCTAGTCAGTGTTAATTAGACACTAGTCAAATGCCCATTTATTGCAACAGAAACACATTTTTAACTAAATAATTAAATCATATCATGTATTTATAAAAATAAAATTACACCTTTGAGTTATCATGAGGAGAGAGAAGTGAAAATGATCTGACAGAGCAGGAGAGTAGAGCCTCGGTGGTCACCTCGATTTTGAGAGCCCTACCCATGTCCTGCTGAACATGCTCGAGCCTCGAACACGCCTAAACACTCCTTTGATGCCCGGCCCCGGTGGGGCCCGAGGCCCAGCCCGCCTCACAGAGAGGTGAAAAGAGAGAGATGCAATTAGTTTCTTTTTTATTCGTGAGAGGTGGAGAATCATGTAGCGTTGTCCGCGTTCATACGTCGATGTTTTTTTAGAGGAGGAGAGGGACGATGGACAACCACAACTATTTATATATTAGTACAAATATGTAGTATAAGTACAAGGATGTAGAATAAAGTAGTAGTCAGCATGAAACAACTACCGGTGTAGACATGGAACCCTACAAGGAGCGGACGGAGGAATAGCTAGCTTGGGAGGGGTTCACGGTCACGGGCGCACGATACGATACATGGGCGCACACACACAGTGGCGGGGACCGGGACCGCTTCTACCGACAGGAGTAACGAGCGCTTAAAACCGCTTCGCTTTAATGCGATCGATACCCAACCGAACGAACAGATCGGCTTGTGTTCATTCACACGCTACCTCGACCTCTTCCTGATTTTGTTCGATCTCCCGTGCGTACGTGCTCGGCTCACGCGGCGATGGCGATGCTGTTAAACCGCGCGTGCAGTTACTATACTTTTTTTTTTTTTACCAAGGAACCTCACTCTAGAACATAAAGTTTTTAACTAAGCAGTAATTTTGTATATGTACTCAATAAATAAATAGAATTAGTTCTTTTTCTCTAAATAATTATGTGTACCGGATATTTGCCAACGGCTAATGCTTGCTTCTCATCTTTAGTGTCATTCACAGAAAAGAATTAACGGTGACGATGTCTATGATTCTACACGTCCAATAGAACAATATCTAGACCGGCACACTACAACAACGACACAGTATACTCTATATCATACTTGAGTCTCGCTGGAGACGAATTGAACCGGGATAGCATGATGAGGAGACCGTGCCAGACAGAAGAGTCCGAAGACCGTTGGGCCCGTGCCGTGCCAAACTCACACCTCTCGTCTCGCTGATCCTGCCTGGAGCGTTTGTACGGGAACTTGTCCACATATCCGCTACGCTGCGAGCCATGTTGTGCTAGTACTAACGGTTGGTTATGTGCATGGTTCTCCAATAACTGCAGTATCTCTCGAAGCAGTTTAATGAACCACCGGCCTTGTTAAGTTACTCCCACTTCATTGGATTCAGCCTTATTCTCACTCACATCTTTATGGAATCTGATTCTGACTGTACGCTTAGGGAAACTATCCTAGTCATCCCATTAGTTATTCTAGTTTTATGTGATTAGACTCAGGGGCTAGGTTGCCTAGTTTCATGTGAGAAACCAAGTAACCGCGTTTGGTTGTTTGTTGTATCACATGAGCCTGCACTCTAAGTGCATGCAAGATGGTTGTGTGGTTGTTTACGTGCGGGCGGATGCCAGACTAACACGATGCACAAAGCACTCGTAGCTAGGCTCGTAGGATACGAGCTCCATGACCATTTCCTCAGAGCCAGGCTGAGGCGGTGCAGGCTCCCGCGACCAGGCTCACGCGAGACAGCAACCAAACAGCCCCTTAATAGCTGGTGGTGGTACAACGCGCACGCGCTGATGCCCTCCGTGGTTTGTGGTTGCTCGTGCAGTTGCTCCGTAGTGAGTACCGAAGGCGGCAGCAGATGTATGCCACTAGTAGATGCGTGGACGCAGCGCACGTTGAACCAGCCATCATGTGTCTAACAGGAAAAAATCGCGTTCTAGATTTAATGTAAGGAGTATTCTTGGGGAAAATCAAATATGGATGTAATTTTAGAATTTTCAAGGGCCCTTTGCGCAAAAAAATAATTTTAGAATTTTCAGGAGCCTTTCCGCAAAGAAATAGGCCTGGATGTAATTTTATAAAATTTTGAGGGATTTTTTGCGAAAAAGGCGCCACATGCCCTTGGCATGCGTCGCACGCAGGGCCGTTCCTGGGCCAGTGCAACAGGTGCCGTCGCCTAGGGCCCACGATGGGGAGGGGCCTCGGCCCATGTAAGTAATTAGCATATATATGGTCATGGGCTCTTCATCTTCTCATCTTCGTTGTTCCAAAAGCGAGCCTTTGGCGGCTTGTGCGGCGAGTCAACAAAGCAAACGGCCTTCGCCTTGGAGCTCGGGCTTCGGCCGATCGACTCGACGCCTTCGATGCTCACACGACCTCGAGCACACGCTTCGATTATCACGCCTTGACCCATTAGGCCCTTACATTGGATTTGTTCTATTCGGACTAGGAGACTCGAGACTTCATAGCATTAGCGTCAAAGGTCGCCTTGTGCCTCTTCGAAAGTGTTCGGCAGACTCTTCGTGTTTCTCGCCATCGTCATGCGCCTCCTCCTCCCTCTCTCCTCTCGTCTGCATCCGGCATCCGTCCAAGCGAGAAGGTCGGCGTCAATCCATGACTCACATTTAGATGAAGTGAGAAAATATTGGCAACCGGATCGCTTCTCTTCTATTATTAGTTTTTGAGGGATATATCATGTATATTTGCAATCAGATCGTTTATTTTGATTATATATCATGTATGCGTCATCTTTGCAACTGAAGAAATGTTTTGATTATATACTTAACATATACCTTTGTAATTAATAGATAAAAACATTTTTACGTTGTTGAAATTAAGGATTCCATTTCTTGATTTGCACTGGGGACTCGCACGGAGGAAAATCGCAGGGTGAAGTGCGCTGTTGTTGCGCCACGCGAAGCGTCACGGGCACACAGGCCAAACGATGTGGCAACAGTGCAAGGCGAGCATATGGCTCAAAATCGACGTGTATAGCGCAACGAGGCTAAAAGTCTTCTAGGTTTAATATACAGATTAAATTTACCTCACCAATCTCCATGGACTGGCCGGTGCTAATGCATGTGAATTTCCTCTTTCTTCACATCTCAGCAATTCCATGTCAAACTTGCATCCGTGGTCAACACCTATTGAAGCCTTGAAGGCACCACTTCACTTTCTGCCTAGGCTGGAGTCGTTGACCATGCAAGCCAGCTATGGGCCAAGCCTCAGGCTGGATCGGTTATTCTTAGACCGAACCTGTATTATTTATGATTTTTTAAGAGAATTTTTATAGACTTTCGATTCTGAGCCTATGGCCAATTAACCTGGGTATTGGCTCGGCGCCTGATGCAAGCATCGAACGCCATGTATCCCGGTTGTCAAACACTACAAATTTCAACGAACCACAACCTTGAGGAAGCCAATCAATCAGTCTTGGCAGTTTTTTGCAAGGTAACGTGTTTCTTCTCCTGATCCATCTCACCAGCTTCTCATTCTTAGTAGAGTCAGTGTGTATGGCAGTGTGTCGTCGTCGCCGTAAAATTCCTTCTGGTCCCCTTCCTTGACTCTTGTCGTTCCGGCTGTCAGAGAACGCGACTTGCTTTGACGTGATCTGCATGTGTTGATGAACAAGACGACGATGACCTTGTACCTACAGACAAGTGACAACGAACAATGCGGCAAAACCGCACCTACCAGGAGTAGTTCGTTGGCTGTTGTAATTTCGACAGTAATGGCATGACAGCCATTCCCCGGTGCGGCTAATAATCCATCCTACGTGACATGCGCAGCGGAGCGTACGCCCTTTCCAACAGTTCTCTGCCCCTCGACGCTGCAGTTGGCAGTGGAGGCGCATGCCTGTCTCATGCTCATGCCCCAGCTCCCAGGTGGCCTGGTACCATGGAGGCATGGACATGGAGTAGAGCAGTAGAGTTCACCACTGTAGCATCATTTCGCCTTTTTACGAGAGCAACTGTCTTATCATTGTTTGTTTTTCCTGAATGAAATGCTTGGACACGGAGCAGTTGTTTTGCGTGAGGAAGAACGTGACACGATTGGAAATTCAGAGACGAAGACTACTCTGCAGTATGTACTCCAACCGAGCAAACAAAACGAGAGAGACCCGATCAGATTCCTACTCGATTGACAAGCAGGCGTCCGAAATGGCCTGCCAAACTTTGCAAGCAAGCTCTTTTCTAGCCATCCGACAATTTTTTTATATAAATTTGATTTTTTTCAAACATAATCGCAAAAATAATCCCCTCGTTGAACTGTCACATGTCACCGTCACGCTATGTACCGCAGAGAGGTTATGTCAAGCTCCCCTTCCTCGGCAACACTAAGCATATCAAAATCATTTAAATAATCTCTTAATTAACCACTTTAATTAGTTAATCACTTAATGATCTGTTACTTAATTAAATCGCTTAATTATGAAGTTTGCCTAACCTACCTAGTTGGGAATGCTCGACAAATGCTGTTGTCGAACTCCTACTATGTGGCAATTGCTGCTATGGTACGGGAGCACATAATATGACATGTATCGTCTACCATGCCCTCTACAATCGAGAATAGAGCTGTCTTGCAATTCGTTCGCTCAAGGGTTAGATTTGCAAAAAACAAATGTGTCAAGAAGCTAGAAAACATGTTGGCTTCCCAACCGCCCCCCGCGCCCCCAAGTGTGCGAGCAGATTTGGTCACATACCTGTGCATTTGAAAGAATGAAACGTAGTAAAGGTAGAAGATTCGGTTTTCTTTTTCCCTTATCTAATTTTTTCTTTGCAAACTTGGGGTTTTATCTGAACAAATTTGTAAATTTAGCTCTTTCTTGAGCGTGGCAAGCACCTACCGCGGTCCCATACCGTAACAGGGGACACGTGTGGCCACTTGATTCTTCTGTGATTGAGAACGAGACATATTTGCAATTTTGTTCCAACAAGATCAAGCTCGAAAAAAAAGTTAGCTAAAGGAAAAAAGAAAAAGTTTCGTAATAGTAATCCAAGGGGAGCCACCCTTGTGCATGTGCCGAGTAGCTATAAGGTCTATTTGAGAGGAACTATAGCTTTTCTAAAAAGCTGTTTTTTATTTATTTTTTGTTGAAATGTAGCTGTAAAAGAGACTGTTTGACAAAAACCTAATTTCCGTTAGCAACAAGCTACAAAATAAATTTGGTCCAATTTTAAAATTTTTGTTAGTTGTAACATCCCAAAAATTCAAAAATAGGACAAATAAATTTTTTAAATTTAAAATAGAATTGAATGAAAATTTCAATTGGAATCAAAATTTTGATTTAAAACAATATCTTTTCCTCATTATCCCTACAATTTAATCTTACGAGAAAGTATAAGTTGTAATATTAAAACTTTTATTCCAAAATAAACCAACTACACAAATAAATTTGAAGTGTGATCTTTAATTTGAATATTCATTTCCTGATTTTTCTAAAGTTATTTGTTTTTGAATTAAAAGAAAATTCATATATATTGAAATGGTAAAAATAAGAAGGTAAAAGTAAAATATCAATAAACTATCAAAAAATAATATTAAAATAAAGGAACACTTAAGAACCCTAATTATGATATTTGAGATAATCTGAAAATTTAAAATAAAATATATATATATGATAATCATGAGATAAGAAATCTGATCAAGATCTTTTCAAAATTTTGTAAAAACTCCAAAGAAGATATGAAGCCAATATTTTTACCACGCTGACATGAGATCATTATCTACCTCTGGTAAAAATATTAAAAATTAAAACTTACTTTTGAAGCTTATAAAAATTCAAAAACAGCAAGTAACTAAATCTAAAAATAGAAATGTCAGAATTTTCATAATTTAAAAATAAAAGATAAAACTCTGAAAATTTTATAGAAGATAAATAATGTCATTTCAAACCTTCAAAAAATTCATAAAATATTAACCTCATTTTGAGCTTTAATTAAATGAAAAACAGAACAGATAGAAATTTAAAATCTTCATTGTCAGAATTTTAAGACATTTTCTATAATGAGTTTTAACCTGAAAATTTTACTAGATGACTATATTTACCTTGTCGACCTAGATAAAATTTTCATAAATTATTGAGTCGGGTTGATAGCTTTAATGAGTATGTCAAGCCAGCCTGTCAGAACTTCTTTTGAGTTGTACCTTGCCAACTGTAGGATCAATACACATGTCACCCATCCGTTGCCTCTACGCTGTTCTCCCTTCTTCTTCAACCTTCTCCACGACTCCAGGACAACCACAGCCAGCACCACCTACTGCCTCTCTCCCTTGTCTCTTTTCCCGATCGATGCCGCAACTCCTAGCCCAAGGTTGCACCACTGACAACCTGTTGCCACAATGGGATTTCGTGCTGTTAGATGACTGAAAAATCCCAATTAATTGCCGCAATTCTACTCCCATGTTCAGACACTGTTGAATCGACTTGCTTTGGCTGTATAAGCACTTGGGAGACAATACAAAGCTCATCATCCATTCCACTCCGTACCTCATCACCTTCAACTCACCTCGCTACCCCTACTACTCACAGAACCAAAGACTTCCACCGCCATTGCCAGAAACTCGCCAGAAAAGGAGAAACCCAATTAGCTAGCTCCTATGAATCCTAGTCCAATTAGTTCAACCTAAAGCCTCTCCATAGTGATTAGAATACATCTCCACCCTTGGTTGAAGCTTTTCTTCCCTGGTGAGCCGTTGCACCAAGCTGCTTCCTCTGTCGTCGCACTTGTACGGTGGAACCTCCTTCTACCCGCTCTTCTTCCTGGATAAGTTTTAGAATGGAACCATGAGAAACCTATGATACTCACCCACACCTCAAATGAACCTCAGCCTCACCGAAACCCTCGGTTCACCGGTCGCCCATGGCGATCGCCGCCCCTGTGTGGTGGCGACCTAGCTCCACTAGCTACCGACAGCTGTGAAGACCACCCTCGATGTGCAAAGTCACGCTGGTACTCATCGCGCCTCTGATTCACCATTTTCGGCCACTCTCCACCGCCTGTGGCCGAGAAGACTTGCCACCCTGCTCTGACTCTATGCCATGCGGGACCGGCATGTCAGTCATTGTTCCTCAGCCAAGTCGCTGCACCTGGACCCCACTAGTCAGTGCCTCAGTCTGAGTTTAGTCCAAAAAGGGAAAGCATAATCTCAGTTCAAAGGCGAACTTTCCTGTTTTTGGTAATTTTCTGATTTTTAGTGATTTCCTAAACCTTAGAGCATTCAAATAATTATAACTTTTGCATTTCAACTCTAAATTTGATAAAATAAAATTTTAAATTTATATAAAATCATGTAGATTTTGAATATATAAAAATATTTTTAAAATGAACTTTGTTTAAATTTTGAATTTAAATTTTAAAAAGGATCTAACATATGACACATATATAATTTTTGCAAATAAATTCCAAATTGAATGAAACAAATTTTGTTAGACTTCTTAAGTCCTTAGGAACCTGAATATATGAAAATATTTAGGGTTTATTATAGGAAATATTTAAGTTTATCATATAGATTGTAATAATCTAATATTAAATCATATGGCTTTAATTTCTTAAAATTTAAAACAATAAGTATAAAGAAACCTAATTTTAGCCTTTTGAATCTATAAAATAAAGAAAATGAATTCATAAAACAAGAACTAGTATCATTGCTAACTATATAAGATTGATTAGAATCCGAATACGTAAAATTATAAGAACCCAACCATAAACCACACCTGTTTTCTATGATTTGTTTCTATTTGATTTCCATCTGATTTATTTTTACGCTTATTAAAGTTTGTTATTTTTTTATATTTCCATTGAATGACGTGTAGAACCTGACGTCACTATTATCATCGTTGACCACGTCGACTATGACTTCAATTTTGTCGTAAACAACAAATAAGCAAGGTAAGCACCCCCTTTTGATCATGTTAATCTCATTTTTACAAATATTTTATTAAATATTTTAATGCATGCGTATGTTTATTAAACTCTGCTACTTTGTAGGTATTGGTAGTTATTTGTGTAGACACATAAAACTTCTTTGATAAGTATGGATTGTGAACCTTGATAGCCTTAGAATAAGATAGACAATACTTAATATCAACTGGGTTTACACACTCTTGGTAGTCATGCTTAGCTATGCTTAATAAAGTCTTAAGTTCTTTACAATTTAAAAATGTTGGACGAGATTAAAAGGGGTTGGTTATGACTATTTTGATGTTGTTGGTTTTTGGTTAAAAATAAAAATAAAACTATGATTTTGATACAGGCAATTATTGGAAATAGCTGAAGGTGCAAGGGACTTGCATGTAGTGTAGGGGGAGATTATTGCCCGTGTCGGATTAAGAACCGAACTCAGTGTTTGTTAAACCCAAGAAATACTGTACAACCACAAACGCTAGTATGGGACAGTCTTAACCCACTAAGTTACTTAAAACTGGCTTTGCACATTAGTAGGTTATAGTAGTACGAGCTGTTTCTTAATGGATTGCTCGAAGGAACATCTACACTGAGGTGATCATGGAACCAACGTTTACCGATATAATGGTGTACGCCATGCTATGGGAAGTTCCATCATATTTTTGCTCTAAGTTCTTCTGCTATAGTATGGGTTTTCGTCCCGTGGTGGTGTAAAATTAGGATTAAGTAATGCAACGGTTATGTTATGATCTCCTTGTCGACACAGCAAAGGAAGTATATTAATGGCCAGGCAAAAGGAAAGAATCATTTCTTGTGGATAAATATGTACACCTCTGCAAAGTGTAAAATTTTTCGAAAAGCCGTTCCCACGGTTATAGGAGTCTTGGTGCGCCAGCACTAGTTAGCTATTTTTATTTTCATAAAACTTTGAATTCTACCGGGTGTTGGTAGAAATTGATTCGTGGATATGGTCATGATACCCAAGTTCATGAAATTTACTTATTCGTACTTACATTCTGTTATTTTCTATATTAAATTGCTTTTACTTAAATTCTGTTTGCAATCTATTATTCTGTATTTACATTTCAAATTGGCTTTATACAAATTAACCGTAGAAGCCTTTCCTTTGAAATAGCCTACATATATTATAAGTTTTGCAAAAGTCTTGCAGAGTACGAAAATACTCACCCTTACTTACTCGTTGTTTTTTGGTGAAATTAGCATACTTCCGAATGACATATTTTGACATAGGATGCGGGAATATTGATAACAAGTTTTTTTAGGAATTATGATTTGTCAGTTATCTGAGAGTTGAATGGGCATACTACAAGACTATTAATTTTTTTCGCTGCATTAGTATGTATTGTAAGACTTTAATGTGTAAACTACAATTATTATATGTAATAAAGAGTATGAATGTGATATCAATTGTTATAAATATACGTGTTAGCCACTGATCATGGGACTAATACTGTATGTACATGAGATTTCTATTTTTGTATTTATATAAAAATAGGAATGTTACATTAATTTTATAAAAAATCCGTTTAAAAAGCTAAGGTGTTTGGAATGGTATTCACGCTGGCTTAAAGGCCAAAACAGGACAATAGAATACTGCTGCCGCTTGCGTCAACTTTTTAGGCAGATCGCGCAGAGAGTCCACACTTTTCTCCCCACTCCCACTGTCGTTTGGCGAGAGCACCCACGCCCACGCGTAGCATTAGCGAAGCGAGTAGTAAGTAGCAAGCAGGCTACTAGCTACTACAATGGCACGATAGCATTCGCCCAGCCGCCCCCACCGAATCACTCCGCACTGGCGCTAGTGGAGTGGAGTGGAGGTTTGGCTGGCCTCTTCCTCGCGCGTACGTGGTAATCTCGCCTCGAAACCGCAGTTTTCTATCGGCCGCGGCGCGGCTCATCAGATCCCCTCCTTTCCCACTCTTCCTCCGCCCGTTCGTTCCGCGGCGGCCAAAGCAAGCAAACCTTTTCGTCGTTTGGGAGGCACTTGCGCCTTCGGCGATGCGGGCGGATCGCGTGATGGCGGAGGGGGACAAGCGGATCGACCTGGGCGCGCCGCTCCGCTCGGGGCGCCGGGCCGACGCGCTGCCCTACCACAAGGCCGACCTCAAGTCCGGCCCCGTTCGCCACCCGGGCGCCGTGCCCTTCGTCTGGGAGCAGCGCCCCGGCCAGCCCAAGAGCGTCCGCACCCGCCGGGCGCCTCCGACTCCGCCCGCTTCTTCTCCGCCGCAGCCGTCGGGGAACGGCGGGGAGGAAGAAGAGATCGACACGAGCCCCTACCACGATGCCCTGGGGGACCGCGGTCACGAGGCGCTCCATGGCGTCGCCGCCAACGGGTCCCGAACGACTGGTGCCGCAGCGGGTAAGGATGAGGGGAGGGTGGAGGTGGTGGTTGAGGCGAAGAAGCAAGTGAAGGCGCAGGAGGTGCTGACTGTTGCTACAGTGCTGCGGAAGGAAGAGGACGACGACGGCGATGAGGAGGAAAGGTTCTCGGACGCACTCGACACGCTCTCCCGGACTGATTCCTTCACCGTGAACTGCAGCGTCAGCGGCCTCAGCGGCATGCTGGACCCCGCCACCGGTGTGGCCGCCGGCGCCGAGCCAGGCGCACGCGGCTTCATGATGGACCGCTTCCTGCCGGCCGCGCAGGCGGTGGCCGTGGGCTCCCCGCTGTACACCTTCCGGAAGGCCGGTGCAGCCGGTTCCACTGGCAACTCTGGCCGCGAGCACGCGCGTGCGGCTGCGGCGAATGTGAGTATGGGCACCGGCGATGATCGTGCGAGGAGAGCCCCTGTGCAGCTCCCCTACCAGCATCTTCCTCCTAATTACTTGTCTTGTAACTATCCGAGACGTGAGGAGCATGAAGAGGAGGAGGAGGAGGAGGATGACTTTGATGAGCATGGTACCCGGGGTTTTGCTTCCAAGGGATGTGGTTTGCTCCCTGGTTTGTGTGTGAAAAGCTCCTTGTTACTCCTGAATCCAGTGCCTGCGATGAAGAGAGGCAAAGCTCGAGGGACAGACAGGGGGTTGCCGTCCAAAGGCAGAGGCCAAAAGGCATCGAGTCCGCTTGCTCGGAGCTCACAAAACAAGCATCTTGGTTGTGATTCCAATGGGGTACTGATGCAAATGCGCATTACATGCTTCATGAATTTAGAGTTATGTTGCTTGTTGCTTGTGTTGGGAATGATAGCTCTAAACATCCGACTATTTGTTGTGTTGCAGCAATTCTGGGAGGAAATTTATAAGCAAAAGTTGGAGCAGAAGTATCTTCGTCACGGAGAGGATGAGAGGAGCAAGCTGACAAGTGAGTCGAACCAGCTGACATTCTGGAGTGACTCGCAGAACGGGGATGGGTCTTCACCATTCTACCACTCCATAGGCGCTGGTGCGTCTCCCTACCGGAGGAGTGTTGTGTCACCATCAATTAAAGCAAATGGGTCATTTGGAATAGGAGATAAAGATGAGAAAATGAGCAGGAGCAATGGCTCTAGCTCACTTGGAAGAGACCACGATCGTGGTTCATTGGTTGGATCGGATCACAGTAGTTTAAAGGGATCGAGCTCCATGAGCTCAGGGCTGGATAGAACAGTGCGTGAAGATTCAATGGATCGCCGTGGAGATATTGACTCAGAAACTAACCACTTGCCTCTTCTACTGGATTCGATGGCATCTTTGAATGCAAGCGGGTATGACTCTCAGCTTGAAGGACAGCATATAGTCAGAAGGAATCCTATTGGGAAAGGTCAATGCAATAATCCATTGACGGAAAGGATATCTGAAATTACAGAACCCACGTTATTAGTGCCTTCTGGAAACCAAGGGTCAGTAAAATTGGATGATGGAAGACCTTTCACCCATGATGCTAGTCAGGATGGTCCACTACATTCAGGAGATAGTACTGCTGTCGACAAGGAAATTATGCCTTTGCAATCTCTACTCCCATTACCAGTCCCAAAATCACCTTCAGAATCCTGGCTTTCTCGCACTTTGCCGGCAGTTACAAATAAACCACTTGTGCCATCTTTTCTTGGAATCCAAGTACAGTCGAAGAAACAAGCTCCCTGGTCCCCGATGCATCCAAAAGAGAATAATCTTAAACCTTCCAGGCCACGGCAAATAAGATTTGCAGATGTAATACTTAATTTTCCTCTGCTTTGATTCTATTTCCATCTATAGCAAAGCCATTACTGAATGTCCTTATTGCCCTGCTTATTTAGGTGGTAGAAAGGCCTAATTCGTTGGATTCAGAGATATGATGCCTTCCCTCAAGAGCAATATCTAATCATGATGTGATGCCTTGGAGGACATCAGGGTCGTATATCTGCCAGCGCCCAATGGTTACCTAGATGTGCCTCCTCTTGCTGTTGTTGTGATGGCTAGGAGTATCTTTTAGTTACCAGAATATTGGAAATCTCAATGCACATACCATGCTTTCATACCACATGCTTTTTGTTGCTCAAGGTAAGTTGGTGGTGGTTTAAATCTGTTGTAAATCATATATCTATACAGGCTTGCTTCTGCTTCCTCACTGTCCATAAATCATGTAATACTATTCAGTCCATAGAAAAGTTGAGTTGATCTTCAAATGTAAGTGCATCAGATTTATCATAGAACAAAATGCCAAAACAAGTCAGGATTCCATTCCTGACAAATTTTTAGTGTAAAAGTATATACCACCCCTTGATCCATGTCTCATTTGTTTCCAATAACGCCGCCATTTGTTCTTCATTATATGCTAGTATTTGATGGAACTGCATTTAGTGTCTTATCTGGTTTGGTACAGACTGTCATGTCGGAATAGGAGTATAGGGCAAGTAAGTTTATTCAGTTTATTTCATGTCTAGTCATTGCATTTGCTACGTTGTTTTTGGTGGTTGGCTTTTGAGATGGAAGATATGCCGCAATCAGAAAGCTTGAACCCTGTGAAACTTTAGGGCTGCTCTAGAAGGTGCTGCCCTGTGATGAACACTTGGATAGAACAACTTGGGTAACTGATGCATGATCTCAAGTGAGACATAGGAACCTCATAACTGAGTATGGGCTGTACATTTCTGTTGAATAGAAAGCGTATAGGTGGAATGCACATTTGTTTAGCAAAGTGCTAATCCACATCAGGCCTCTTGTTTGGTCTTGCCTTGGTGCATTCTTGTGTCTCTTCTTCCCTTTAAGGATAAACCATGATGCTGAAATGATTATTGGATGAGAATCAACTACTGCACTGAATATGGTCTGTTCAACTAGGTCACTGCTGGTGCTATTTTTTTGGCTGGCTCTAAAGATATTTTTCTTAAGCTCTTGATTCTAAAGTGTGTAGACCTTAGATGCTATTGGTTCCTACTGGCTGAACTTTTAAGGTTTGATATTTGCGTGTCGCACTCGTCATGCACTTAGATACTAACCTTTAATTGTCAAGCTATATGCTTTGTGCTTATGAAGTGCCTGCGTGGTTGGGCAGTTGTGTTCTGTAAATTTTATTTAGAATCAGCAACTTGCTGCATGACTAGATCCATTACTTGAGCAGCTGACCTATGCGAATATATAGTTGATGATCAGCTTCTTTGTACATATGGATGGATACTCGAAAGGAATGAACAGTCCACGCAATGGCAAATGACAGGTTTGGAGAATAGGAATAGTTCGTTTGCTCGAATTTCACAGTCGTGTAATCCCCGTTTCTCCCGTAAACGAACCCCTCCGTTCTCCTAAAACTCACCGATAACATCATCCCTCGATCAACAGGAATTGCCTACGAGAAAATACTTGTGCGACTGTTACATCATGAGAGAGGCAAAACGTAGTACAGCATGAACTCGGGAGGTGAAAAGTTTATCCATTGAGCCTACCTAGCACAGCATGACGAGTGCTCTGCTACATACGCTACGACCAAAAGTACGTACTCCAGTCCACGGCCATCAAAATAGCATTGCTCGAATAGCGAGCAGACAATCAAAATGGCGGTCAAGCCATGAACATTCACCGTTCTTGTTCTGTAAAATTGCCGTTTAATCATCACAGATCATTTTGACATGTACAACGTAAATCACAGGCTGTAGATCAGTGACACGATGATGCTGGCCCTACTAAGCCATACGCAACACATACCAGGAACCTGCATCCTTGATTCGTGATTCGTAGCGTGCTTCGAAACCTAATTATCTCCGTATTACAGGGCCTTTATACAGACCTCTCGCAACAACAAAGCCCTCTGGAGGCTGATGGTCATCCAGTTCCTCCAACCAGACTACCTCTGAGCTATTTATTTTGGTCTTGCCTTGGTGCATTCTTGTGTCTCTTCTTCCCTTTAAGGATAAACCATGATGCTGAAATGATTATTGGATGAGAATCAACTACTGCACTGAATATGGTCTGTTCAACTAGGTCACTGCTGGTGCTATTTTTTTGGCTGGCTCTAAAGATATTTTTCTTAAGCTCTTGATTCTAAAGTGTGTAGACCTTAGATGCTATTGGTTCCTACTGGCTGAACTTTTAAGGTTTGATATTTGCGTGTCGCACTCGTCATGCACTTAGATACTAACCTTTAATTGTCAAGCTATATGCTTTGTGCTTATGAAGTGCCTGCGTGGTTGGGCAGTTGTGTTCTGTAAATTTTATTTAGAATCAGCAACTTGCTGCATGACTAGATCCATTACTTGAGCAGCTGACCTATGCGAATATATAGTTGATGATCAGCTTCTTTGTACATATGGATGGATACTCGAAAGGAATGAACAGTCCACGCAATGGCAAATGACAGGTTTGGAGAATAGGAATAGTTCGTTTGCTCGAATTTCACAGTCGTGTAATCCCTGTTTCTCCCGTAAACGAACCCTCCGTTCTCCTAAAACTCACCGATAACATCATCCCTCGATCAACAGGAATTGCCTACGAGAAAATACTTGTGCGACTGTTACATCATGAGAGAGGCAAAACGTAGTACAGCATGAACTCGGGAGGTGAAAAGTTTATCCATTGAGCCTACCTAGCACAGCATGACGAGTGCTCTGCTACATACGCTACGACCAAAAGTACGTACTCCAGTCCACGGCCATCAAAATAGCATTGCTCGAATAGCGAGCAGACACAATCAAAATGGCGGTCAAGCCATGAACATTCACCGTTCTTGTTCTGTAAAATTGCCGTTTAATCATCACAGATCATTTTGACATGTACAACGTAAATCACAGGCTGTAGATCCGTGACACGATGATGCTGGCCCTACTAAGCCATACGCAACACGTACCAGGAACCTGCATCCTTGATTCGTGATTCGTAGCGTGCTTCGAAACCTAATTATCTCCGTATTACAGGGCCTTTATACAGACCTCTCGCAACAACAAAGCCCTCTGGAGGCTGATGGTCATCCAGTTCCTCCAACCAGACTACCTCTGAGCTATTTATTTCACTGGGCAAAACAACTGGTAATTTTTTTAAGGGGAAAAAAGGTTAGAAGAGCTCAGCACTGGCATAACAGTAAGAATCAAAGTTTCAGTAGCTTTATATACCAGGCGGTTCCCTCACTGAAGACTTCCGGAAGTATGAGCAGTCTCTCCCATTCTCAGCAGAATATGGTGGAGAAAGAACATCGAATAGAGCACAATGTGTGATGGCTCTGAAAGTGTGGATGTTACCACCTCTATCAGGATAAAGAATGGTTGTCTCCGGTGCAGACATTTCACAATTTCTGACAAGCTTTGCTGGTCTTGCTGCAAGTTCCACAGGGAGTCAGGCATTACATCATGTTATCAGTTGGCACATAAATTGACACAACCAAGGCAAATGGTTGAATTAGGAACATTTGCATGGTTAATAAATGAGCCATAGAAATGGACTTTGTGATACATAGCCACATTTGGAACTCATCTAACATCAAACTAATTAAACAGCAGGAAATACAGCTTTTCGTACTAAAAAGGCATGAAATGTAGCTTTCTTGCATTGCTTTGAGGTGTTTGCTAATATTACACATCCTGATTAACGATATCAGTCTTCGATCACTTCTGGGCAACTTGGTGTGTCACAAGAGGCAAGCTACGCTATGCATATATAATGGGGGCACTGAGTGGCATGTGAAAATAGATATCATATAACGAAACTTGGCTTACGACACATCACACCTAGCTAGTGTCAAGGTAGTTGGCAGCATGCGTAAGGTAAGAGCAAAGACTTTATCAAAGATAGTCAACTGAAAAAAAGAAATTTGCTTACGATGATAAAAGGTGCTATGTTAAAAGGAAAAGTCAGTAGAGCAGAAATGAATAGTTGCAGCAATCATTTTGGACAATGGGTGAGAGGATCCAGATTTTCTTTAGTTAAGAAGCGGGATTAATATTGATGCCACATCCAAAGTACCAAAGCAAAATGTTGAAAATCCAAGAGAATCCAGTTAAATAAGGTTTCACCTTAAAGGTAAGAGTAGGGCTCATGCATTGCAAACATAGAAGATTCTCAGTGTGAAGAACCTCATCTTAGCTAGAAATAGTATAGTACTCTACAATCTACATATGGGATAGCCTACTAAGCAACATCTGAAGTTTCTCCAATGATGGATGGCCAATAATATGGATTTGTATTAGACAATGCCCATTGTGCTTTGCTTGAAATATAGAGATTTTATGAAATATGACAATGCTCCAGTTTACATCTGTTTGCTGCTTTACAAATTTCTTTATCATCAAATCAGCATAGATGTAAAATAACCACTTTTGGGCTCTAGAAACAAATAAACTATCTTCAAATTTCTCACGGCATGTTCCTTCTTTTATGTTTGCATACTAACTTTGCTTGTCCATTTATTTAGTGAGGGAACATACAATAGATGATGGTGGCATACTAAATATTACCCCCGAATGAATAAAACAAACAGATGATGATTATGGACAACTATCATTGTGTAGCAGAATAACATAGATTCAAATGGTAGTACTCACCCTGCAATTGATCAGTTTGATCAGCCATATCGATCCAATCATAAGATTCGGCATGCAGTCTGCCATAAAGAAGCTTGCTTAGCACAGTCATTCCCGGATGATTGTGAAGGGGAATAACTGATGACGGTGGCATACAAAATATGCCCATCTGCATAAATAATATAATTCAGTAGTTACTATATGGAGCAAATACAGACATTCTATATATCATTATAACTATCTGAAAGCCACACATTAAATTAACATAATTATACAAATAATGAACAAGAGATCTTACAGAGAAACTTTCACATTCATGAATGTGCAAATATTTTATCGGAGACATGTACTGGTTAGCCCCGTTACGTCCTCGTCTCCCATTTGGTTGACGTGCAGAATTATTCCAATTACGTGCAATTTGTGCTTCATTATCTAGGCCGACATCTAAAGGTCTTATCTCATCTGGGAAAGTGTAACAGAATTAACATTGTCAGTCTGCAGATGCTCTGGTTTCATTGAAACATATAGAAAGCAAATTTTTACTCTAAATTGTCTCTGGAATAAACTCTAGATAAACTATCTTACAACGCAAGCTCATATTAAACATGCAGATAGATAGTAGATACAATAGCTAATCAAATAACATCTTGTTCCTGAATCCTAATTTAAACAATCAAGACCAGACAAACAAAGAAGAAGAATAGAGCAATACATTGCATTCTCAGTCATCTGCTGCAGGTTCGAGCATCTCCAAAGAAATACATGGAACTAGCAATACAGATAACCAACCATTAAACAAATTAATTTCATCAACTTCTATTACAAGTCAAGAAATACTCCGCTAGTTATTTCAAAATCAATGCAGTGCTTTTGTGATGCAATTTCGTTTACAGCTGTAGTTCATTGTTGGTCGTACCTCCAATAATTACGAGAGCCTACGAAAATCTGGTGCATTTACATAGCATACAAACAAAAGTTAATGTCTTAATGCTTGGCCAGTTCCTATTGTTTACCAGCAATAGTAGTCAATGATTTTCTTAATGAAGGTAAAATTTGGAACATTCTTTTTTCAAAAAAAAAAGAGAAAGGAAACAATCGTACAAAACAGAAACTTAAATGGTAAAGATAACTACATGAATTGAGAATGGGCTACAATGAAACAAACACGTTCCAGCTAGTTATTAGTTACTCTTGCATCAATCATCCTCACATCCACTATGCTTGGGTAGTACCATGCATAGTTATGGATTCACTGTAAATCCCGGTGAATCGTGAACCGGATTCGTCGAACCCGAACCAGTTTAGGGTATGGGTTCGTGTTCGCAGTGGAAATTGGAAGAAAAAGTAGCTAATTGCGAATCCGAATCCCATACGGTGACTCGGGCGAACCGTGTTTCTGGTAACTATGGTACCATGTATGAAATAACAAGTAGGAAATAACAAAGTTGCATGTAACAAACAAGAACACCAAGGAAGTTGCAGATAGCTTGTTCACCAACACAAAATTGCGCAAGCCTTGAAAAAAAAACCTCAAGATTTGTCCACATTCGTCATATGGGCAAAGAAACATGAATTTAATAATGCAATCAACAATGCAATTATAAAAAGTATTGCAATGTTTTACATGTATGCAGTGACTAGGTGAGGAGGCTAGAATCTAAGAATAAGCTGCAGTAATGCAGTTTTCATTGCTGCCAGCTTTCTAGCATGACCAACTAGGACTGCATCAATAGCATCCCTTTAAACGAGCTTCCAAAGATGTGTTATTGCCTATTGGCCATAGCTGGAAAATCTCCTGCACTTCAAGGACTTCAACATGCTTGCCGACGATGTTTACTAGCCTAGCTTCACATCAACAGCATCATCTTGATGCAATAATTTATTAGTAGATTAAATCACCCTCAACTTGCTTTTGTTTGATTAGCTGACCCATATAAACACACTACACAACTAAAAGCTACTGAAATAAATTACACAGATAACTGCATATAGAAGACAAGATCAAGAGTTGTAGCACCAGAACCTAGACAGTTACCAGCAAAAACTTGCCTAGATGACTTATACTTTCGAAACAAACATTGAAGTTGATAATACATGGTCTGATATCTGGCAGAGTCAGGATGTAAAACTATATTTGACTGAAGGTAAGATAACTGCCAGTTATTGTAAATTATATAAATTTGACTCACCTAACAGTGCACGAACTCTCTCAAGTGCTGCTTCAGATATGGGCCCATCCGGAGAAAATGATTCTTGACAAGCATTAGACAGGCTCGCTATTTTTGGCATCTTGTACTTCAATGTACTATTGAGAAGATACAAACTGTCTAGCTTCAGAAGGCTCTGTTTGAATTTGCAATCCAAAGACCAAAATAGTGTTCAATTAAACCACACAGTCGTGATGATGGAGCACAGGCTATCAATCCTTGCACCTACCAAAGCAACAACAGTACATTTTTGTGACATCATCCATGAAAAGACATAAAATGTGAAAGCCAAAAGAAAGCTCATGGTAACAAGATACCCAGTACAAGATTTATCATGAATTGATTGATACACAGGGAGCAACCACAGCTCAGTTTACACAGTGTGTGCAGAGCTCGTATTATATTTGGATGAGAATATGAATACACCACCAACAACAATAACCAAGCCTTTTGTCCCAAACAAGTTGAGGGTAAGCTAGGAATGGAACCCAATTAAAGTCAAAAGACCACTAAACCTTCGATCTTTGATCGTGGTTCCGGTATGTGAATCGCTAACTTCTATGCACTCCTATCCAATGGCAACTCTTTGGATACATTCCAATCCCTCAAGTTTCTATTAACTGCTTCTTCCCACGTCAATCTCAGTCAACCTCTGCCTCTTGTGTTTTCGAGGTGGCTTACAATTAAAAGAATATGAACACACCATAAAAATTAAAAAAATTGCATATGAAGATCCACCACGTAGCTAAATTATAATATGAAGACTTCTTTGGAGTTGCTAAAGTTTGCAAGTGATGCCCAGAGAGCCAAAGATCACCCTACCCTAAGCTCAAAATAGATTAAATGGGCTAACTCTAAAGCACATTTTAGAGAGAAGGCAACAGGATGAGGGGACAGCATATAGATTTGCTTTTCTATAAAGTGATGCCATGCTTCCCCTCTGGAGGCCTACACGAAAGTGAGTGTCCACACATGATTTGCTTCGATCGCAATTTTTCCCTGGAATACAGCAAGCTATGCAAGACTTCTCAGAACAACCATCGGCGGAAAAACAGACCAATATGTCAGACGGAACAGAGAAGGAAAAGGACAACTCAATGAACAAATGAACTAGGGCAGCTAATCACGCCCTAAATAATCCAAGGAGATTAAGCAACCAGTCATTTGAAACATACAGCCCAGATTCACGTAAAGCGCACTCGGCGCAATCGCAATCACGACCAACCACTAACATCGCATCCATCCCCGATCAAACCACAGCACAGGGATCGCCGCGACACGATCGGCATTTCATCGAACACCCCACCGGCAGGACTACATGGGAGCGACGCGACAGTTAATAAGACACCCAGGTCCATCCACGCACCCAGAGCCTCACCTACGCACCGCGATAAGAGACCCAGATCGCGTGACGAGAGGATCCGACGAGCTGCGATTTGGGAGGGACGGGGGTGCCCGCGGCGACGAATTGTGGGGCGGAGGGGTCGGCGAGCGCCTCACCCGGGGCGGGGCTAGGGTTCGTGGCCGCCGTGTCCGATCCGACGCCGCGAACCATCAGCCCCTGCTCGCCATGTGGACGAGACGAAGGGAGCCGAAGCGAAGGGAATGGAGGAGGAGGAGAAGGGCGTCTGGTTGGAGATGTGGCCTAGCCTAGGAGGGAGGCGAATTAAGGGAGCTCCAAATTCCAAAACGAATCATTTCTGCTGCTCCATTTTTCTCATTATATTGTATGCGTAGAGAGTTTACTAGGTGGTGCGCTGGGGCCCAGCGCGCAGGCGTTGCCAAGTGCCATGTACACGCTACGCCCGCGCCAGTGTCATGACACGCGGCGCCCACCGAGGTGCTCACTCCCTCCGCGGGCGCGGTGTACGTGGGCCGGCAAGCGGGGAAACCGTGAGGCAAGGTGTGGCGCACGGAGGACGCGGTGCAGAAGATTGAACGGCCCTCCCGCATGCTGAGGGGGCGGGTGACGCACGTGGGGCCGCGCACGGCACGTGAGCCCACGGGCAGAGCGGCTGTTTCCTGATGCCGTGAAAACCCCCTCGGTTAATATACGCCGTCGCGTCTACTCCATGGCATGTGGGCCTTTGTAGGGTGGGTCCAGCGTGTCACGAGCAGTGTGAGACAAAAGACCGAGACAGAGCAGCGTAGACGAAAACTGACCCCGCAGAAAAGTACTCCCTCCGTCCAAATACATGTCTTTCAAATTTTGTTCCGGAATATTTACTTTCTACAATTTTAATATGATTTTTTACCTTTTTCTTTTACATTTTTTTCATGAGTTTTACAACTTTTCATGAGTTATTTGCAGTGTCACTTATTATCATGGACTAGAATAAGACATATTATTTAAATATAGGATAATTCATTATATAGTCCTCTATTCTTTAGCACAGGACCTACATGTTATCGAAACAATGAGTGTCATTTTATGAAATATCAATCTTTGGAGTGGTATAATATAAATTATCCCTTTAAATATATAATGAATAAGAGTAATGCGGTGTTTCGTAGATATGTATTAGTAAAAGTATAAGAATCTATAATAATATCTATTTAAGCACGTAGGGAGTAACTTTTACTATGGGAAAATGTGTTACTTGTGATGCATGGCTTGCATATAAATAAGTCATATCGTGGCACCCTGGTGGGCACTGCTAGTCAATGGGCCTCGTTCTTGGTCCACTCATCGTCCCCTCCGTTGTCCTCTCAATACGACGGAAGGGAGGCGAAGGAAAAATATTACCTTCATAATGCCCACCAAATCACACTACTTAGGTCCTATTTGGTAGAGTTTCAGATTCAGTTCCATCTTAGATTTGGAATTTATAGGCTAAAATAAAGTGAATTAAGTTTATATTTTTAGTCTAAAATGTAAACAAGTTGACCCACTAAACACTCTTAATGTATCTACAACTTCAGCTCTATAAATTTCTGGAGCTACCAACTTTACAGATTTTGGTGGAGTTGGAGCTGTGCCAAACACCCTCTTATTACGGCAAATGGTGGCATTACTAGTGAGCTATACTCCAATAGAATCTTAATTTGGGCCATGTTTTGCATTGTTGTAACTTTTCGGGGAAGTAGCTTTCAGCTAAGCTGTATGGCTGAAGAGCTCTACGACTGAATGAATGGATTGAAAAGTTTTGATACTTGGCAGATTAGCATTTAGGTAGGCTAGTTGGTTGTTCTGAGTTAAAAATATCTCGAATGCCTATGTCTAATGGCGGCTCGTTTGATGCTATATGAAGGAATGTGAGTGGATTTCATTTATTTTTGTATTTTGTAGAGACATACAAATATATCTCTAAGTATGAAACGTAGTATATTAATAATTTTCAAGTATTATATAACAAAATATTACATATCACTTCATACAAAGAAACAAGAGTGAAAATAGAAACGACGATCAGCTTAGAGATGGAACACAAAGTTGGGAACACATCAATTGTAACAGGGTTTCAAAAACTGCGGTAAACCAATTGAAAACAGTGGTTTTCAAGCGTACCGCGTCGGTTTGAGATCATTTACCAGTCAGTTTACCTATTGCATTCAAATTCATATTCAAAATTTTTGAAAACGAAGTTTTGAGATGTTTTTGAGCCGTTCAAAATCTAGAAAATAGAAAAAAGAAAACAGGGCAAGCTGCCTGTGGTCTAGCTAGCCTACCCCGACCGACCGCCCACCCGAGAGGGTTAACAACTAGCAAAGCGGACGATGCTCGATGCAGAATGCCGAACAAACATCTGCTTTCCCCATTCACGCTCTTCTGTCGACCATGTCACCGTCTGTAACACCCGACCTCCCACGGGGTCCGAATGCTACTAACTCCCGATTTCACCGAAAATTTCTTGAAGACCTCCTCTAAAACTATAGACATCCACTCAAAGCAGACGTGAAAACATTTGCGAGAGGATATCATTCTAGCAGTTCCTTAGTTAACCAATCACAAAACCAATAGAATTTAATAAACTCCACCACGACGCATAACACATTACAATCGATAGATACATCAAGACCGAATGAATCGGTTAAAGCGAATTGTTGGAGACCAAGTCGGTATGCGTGTTATTACTCCCAACCCGACGAGCCGACTTCCAAGTACCTAAAACAAGAAAACAAACAAGCGTGAGTCCAAGACTCAAAGAAAGTGCAATCAAGTATGAAAAGTAATGAATTCGACTAGAATATAAATGCTTCAAGACATAAAGTAAAAGTTTCTTTAATTGATATCCGTAAATAAAAGAAGCGGTTTGGATTCATATACAACCAAACATAAGAGCACAACTACTTCATCATTTGACATAACTAATACTTAATTGAAATCATCCAGTAAAAGAAGCAGTATCTAGCCCCATTTACCACCTCCAACTCGGAAACTAAACCGTATTCATGCCTCAATAATCGTTCCAGGATGAGTCCACGACTCAATCCTCAACCTGTCATTTCCCCTTCTCAACAATTAACATTTAACAATTGCAACACACACAATGAAATGCGATACTTTTATGCGTTCATGCTCAAAATGCAACCTTTTAGCCTATACCGGTATAGCTGAGTGCACACCCGTCGGTGTGCACCCTCAATCCCAACCATCCCGTGGCGGGGCCTACTCTTAGTGACTCGCTCCCATCCGTGGATGGGACTACGAGGTAGGACTTTTGTACTCACTACGTGTGAGTACAGAGGCCCACATCAACATGGGTCGCCTCTTCTGTAATGAATGCGCAAATGCAAGTGACATGTTTATAAGCACAACACAAACATGAATATAACACACACATTTTCATTTAATCACTTTATCCTTTGCATCAACATAACTATACTCATTTGTACAATTCATAAGGCGTTGCAATAATAGAAATTTAATAACTTACCTTCCCATTGCTAACATTCATCTATCCTCATTACCATGCTAAGAACAACTTCTAGATATGCCATTAAACATAAACAAACCATTAGAATTCTCATACTCTTATCGCAAACAAAACATTTAACACCCTACTAACGTTCTAGGGGATGCACTTGCCTTTAACCTCGGCGATAAACTGACGGCCCAATGCAGCGCTAGAAACCACCAAAACCCAGCGATCTGCGCTCTCCACCCACTCTTCACGAGTTTTGCCATTTGTACTCACTCGGGAATACGCATATACTTCTTTCGGGACATATAAAGAGGTAAACTTCACAGGGCTAAGTTTCTTGGTTCAAGCTATCAAACAAACAGGGACCTTGGAAGTAGGAGAAAGGGTAGTGCAGTATTTTGATCTTACAGAAGTATATTGGATAAACAAAGTATAAAACTTATGTATGAGATTTAATACTCTTGAGTCTTGACCATGAGAAGCTTAATTGAACTAAACAAATGAGAACTATGTGGATAACACATGTCAAACTAGAGTAATGGGCATGTGGCATTGTCATCCTGGTAAGTGGAGAATACACAAGGCATGGAATGATAGTTACTTGTAACAAGATTTTTAGCTCGCAAGAAAAGCCTATGAATTGAACCTGATCTCATTAGAGCAAATATTTGATACCACAAAGCATAATTCTCCGTAGTGCTATGTAATCTACACATGGCATCTAGAAAGGATGATATGATCAAATGGCATATAACACATTTAGAATTATGTTGATTCATTGGGGAAAAAAGTAATGAAGCATGAGATATACATCCCTACATCAACCACCCAGTGATGGAGATGGAGAGAAACTAACATGCCTGGCCATCAGTTCATCAATTGCTAAAATTCTAGTTCGATAAAAATTAATAATTGCATCGATTATCGCATTTCTAAGCCCATCCCTCAACCTTGCACACTTAACTCACCGCGATACCATAACCTAAACCTTCTAGGTATTTCATCAAACACCTAGTATGCAAGCAATTAAACCCCCAAATTCCTAGGGTTTACCTCATTTTTTTTCTCATGGAGGAAGGGAGATGGAGGAGCCAAGGCAGCTCTGCTTGAGGACGTCTTTGCCGCCGGAGGGCGGGACTCACCGGCGGCCAGTGCCGAGCATCCAAAGTTCACGGTCTTCGCTTCTTTTTCTGTCGCTCCTCTTGCTGCCACTCTGCTCTGCCATTCTTTGTTGCTTAGTCTTGGTTCAAGTTGTCATTGTCGACAGGGGAGAAAAGGGAGAAGGGCGCCTACCGGGATCAATGAGTGGAGCAGATCGGGTCTATTGGAAGGGGTGCTCAAGAAGGCACAGTGAGGAGGTCACAGGCTGGGATTGAGCCGAGGCGCCGGCCAACAGGAGCAAGGAAACGCCACCCATGGCGCAGAGGCCGAGAAGAGGGAGGACAGAGGAGCTCAGGAACACTCGGTTAGGAGCAATGGCGGGCGGCCTGGTGGATCCATTTAGAAAAGGAGAGGGGGAGAGAGAGTCGGCAGGGATGGGGGAAAAAAAGAGGCAGCCCCCCTCCCAAAGAATTACAGCCACACATCAGTAGAGAGAGAAAGAGAGGTTAGGTGAAAAGAAAATCCTTGGATTAAGAAGATCAAGCAATTCCAACCAAAAACCCAGGAAAAACGATTTGCGGTATTACACTGTCGCTCAGATCCGGCCGCTGCACGTCATGAAACCATCGATGGAGGTTCGATTTTCGTTCAATAAGGCTCAGAAACTGTTCGGTTTTAGTGATTTTTTGAAGCCCTACCGAATTTCCTGAGCTAGATTGAATTTCGCGGGTTTTTTGTCGGTTTCTCCTAGTTTTGAACAAATTTCTCTCGGTTTTGTAGGAAAACCGCTCGATTGAGGTGGAGAGCAAGGAAGAAGTAAATATTCCATCCAATTTAGCAATTTTACACTTCATTGCTACTACATGCATGCATGGATATGGTTAGTGGGTATTAAAAATGCTCACTACATTCATTTCATCATGAACATGCACTGACAGGAATTGAAGCAATATTTGTTCAGAGAGAAAGTAGTAGAGAGAATAAACGGTGAGCATGTTTAGTACCAATTTATACTTCATAATGAAATGCTCACTGTGTTCATGATAAAATGCTCACTGTTTATTTCTTTATGAAATTGTAGTACCAAGTTTTGTTCGAATATGTCAAGTAGCAATATTTAGTAGGAATACTTACTTGAACATATTTCTGTATCAATATTTGTTCAATTATATTTAGTAGCAATATTTGTTGAGGTATGTAAAGTAGCAATACTTGTTCAATTATGTCAAGTAGCAATATTTTGTTTAAGTATATTTAGTAGCAATGGACAATACCCGCAAATGGTACTATTTGTTCAAGTAGTGATATTTGTATATATGCTTACTTTTATTGTGTTCTATTAGCAAATGGCAGACCATGTCGACGTGGTGTGGGAGCACGACGAGAAGTTGGGTGTTGGATTTCGATGCAAGCACTGTCTCAAAGAGAAGAAAGGAGGTAGTGCAACCCAACTAAAGTAGCACTTGGCAGGGTGTGGTACGAGTGTTGTCTATTGTAGTAAGATTTCTGCAGAAGTTCGTGAGTACTTTCAGCGTGACCTAGACAAGACGAGGGATAAGAAGAAGAACAATGTAGAGGACAGGCTGAGGAAAGAAGCAGTGGCTAGAGATTCCTTATCGAGGCGAAGTGTACACTCGAAGTACATGAGTGATGCTGATGAGAAGGACCAACTCCAGCATGCCGTGGCTGCCTCCAGGGCGGAGGCAGAATGCAAAAGCTAGGTAGGTGGTAGGTATGAGCACGGTGGTGGCAGTGGCTCCTCTAGGGGGCTAGAGGAGATCGTGACGGTCTGTTGTCGAAGATGTTTCAGAGTTCATCATATCAAGAAAGATCACTGGTGATGGGGGATTACAATGTTGGTACAGCCCGTTGCTTCGTGCAACCAAGTATTGACACCCATCAGTGGACACAAAAGGAAAATAGTGCAAAGCAGGCCATTGGCTTGGTTTGGGCTAAATTTTTTCACACTGCTAGTTTTATGGGGCGAAAAGCAGATAGTCCATAATTTGTTAGCACCCGTAAGGGAAACACAAAAATACAGTAAGAGAGATGTAAAATGTTCATTCAATTGTACGCCAAGTCATGGCTAATATTTATGTACTATGTTTTCATTTGCAGATGAGGGTGTCCTATCTCTGAGTGGCTGAGATATAGATTGAAAATATTTAGACGCCAATAAAGTAGACATTAAGGAGAGCTTCGTAAAGTTCATGCAGCAATGGTCTATGTACGGAGTAACAATCATGTGTGATTCTTGAACAAAGTCGACACGTATGAGCATAACTAACTTTATAATTTACTCCAACGGTACCATGTTTTTCCACAAGTCTGTCAATACCGCCGACCTATCTCAAGATGCCTCGTACTTGCGCAAGGTTCTTGGTTTCGTTTATCCTCTTCGCAATTTAAATAACATACACGTCACGTAATGGAGGTACTTGGTTTTATTTGCTCACGCAGGAAATATACTCAGTGGTTAATGAGGTAGATCTGACAAATGTGGTGTAGATTGTCACGGATAATAGTGCTAACTACAAGAAGGCCTGCAAACTCATCGCATGGTAGCACCAGCAACATCGTGTGGTAGTCTTATATGGCTCACACCATTAATTTGATGCTGAAGGAGATTGGAGAGTTCTTTAATCACACTTCGGTTATTGAGAGTGTATGGAAAATATCTCGATGGATATACAACCATTCCAAGCTTTATACTATGATGAAGAAGTATATTAGAGACGAGTTGGTCAAATAGAATGTAACTCGTTTCGGCACTAACTGCATGTTCATAGACAGTTTCTTTCGACGTAAGGACAAGTTCATACAATGGATAGCTGCCGAATAATTTGTAAGCTCTCACTTTGTTGATACCACCAAGGGGAGGTACGTGTATGAATGCCTCTTGAGCATAGACTGGTGGGGTAATCTTCGATCCGTTGTCAAGTCTGTGAAACCATTGTACGCCTTCATGCGATTCATCGATCAGGGCAGGGTGCCTACATTGTGCGAGACAATCTTACGGTTCACCATATTGCGATAAGAGTACGATAGTTTCTTCTATGAGTATCCAACAATAAAGGAGATGTGCATGAACGTTGTGGACTGAAGAATGGACGACTTAACGTGCCACATATATATGAATGCCAATAATACATTCTTCCTTTGAACACAATATATTGCAGTTGCACATATATTACATACTTGTATTGATATGCTTAGTTTCACTCCATGCAGCTACCACCTTAAACCCTTGAACTGCCTATGCTTACGGCATGAACAACAGCTTCTTGTTAAATCTCTAGAATGTCTTTGAAGTGCTTGATGATGATATTGAAAGTGACATGCAAACTCTTCATGACGTCGACATTTTCACAAGGAAAGCTAGATCGTTCTCAACTGCTTTAGCTACGAGGATGGTATAAGATGGCAAAACATCCCCTGATATTTTCCTTACACCGTCTTAAATGTAATGGTACTCTCATTGGTACTTACTATTTTATTCGTTAATTTGTAGCACATTGGTGGGATGTATTCGGTTCGAAAACACCCATCCTTCAGCAGTTTGTCATATGTCTCATGTCACAATGTGCATCTTCTAGTGGATGTGAGGGCAATTAGAGTATATTTGCATTCATCCACATAAAAATCCACAACCGCCTATCATACAGGAAGCTATATAAGTTGGTGTATGTCAATTACAACCTTCGATTTTGAATTCAAGCCGCCAAAAAAACAAATGTGCTTAGATGAAGATGATTTATTCCTACGCTGCTTATGGAGCTAACACTATGTGACGATAAGTGAACCCTTGTGCTACAAGCCTAGTTTTATCTCTCACTACCTGAATATTTTTATTTCTCTTTCGGATGAAAAACCCATTTGATCCTACAGGGAACACTTTAGGAGATATTCGGTCAACAGGACAACAAAACTTTACTTTTATTAAGCTAGCATTGCCTCAATTACTTTTTTTCATTTGATCCTATCTGAGCGCTTCTGGCACTCTGCTATAGATTTTGGTTCTGGATCCAACTTTTAGTAATTTTAGAGGCAAAATATATGTTGACAATTGTAGTATTTCTTTTATATAATTCTCCTACATCACTTTCGAGATATCTCTTCATTAATTTATTCCATCTCCTGGTGATTTTCCACAATGATGGAGTCTAGGTGTTCTGACTTTCAGCATTGGATTATGCATGCAAATATACGCTGGGTTATCATTTTTCAAGATATTTCACTTCAGGAATGTTACCTCTAGGATGGCTCACTTCAGGATTTTCTCAACATCAGTTTGAGCATCTTCCACTATCATGGGTAGTGTTCTCATTGGTTTGGTTCTCTACTTCTGCAGACATCTCTGTGGAATTGAATCCCATACACCTGTAGACCTCCCCCTCTTTTATCATGAGGGTGAAGAGGGGGTTCAATATCCTTCTAGGGGTATTTGCACTCTTTCGGTGCATATACTGCAGGTATGTGAGATCTTTTTACTCTCTTATAATCAGTGAAGGCATTTGGCAGATTATTAACTTATTTATTTCAGATTTATTATCCTTTGAATTTCAAGTTTGGTCTCTTTAGTGCATGAATCTAAGGACTAAGCATTATCTAATGTGGTACTTATCTCCCCCTAATGCCAAAAAAATGTCCTTAGTATAATCAGTGTACCAAGCCATGTACAGATCCCCTATCATAAGCTCTAAATGTTTAATAATTGATGGAGATTCATAGCCAACATAGATCCTCAACTCCAACGAGATCCCATGGTGATACATTGTGGTGGAGAGATTAGCACGTATACAACACAACCAAATTTTCGCAGATGAGATATACTTAATTCTTTTCCACACACCATTTGCAACGAGAAAATTTCATAATGCGTAGTTGGTTTGAGTTGAATTAATACTACAGCGTGCAACAATGCGTAACCCCAACAACTAGTGCGAAGTCTACTATTCTGCAAGAGTGGTCAAGCAATAAGTTTTATTCTTTTAATTTAATAACTCTGTAAGACCATTCTGAGTGTGGACATAAGGTACGAGATGATCTACATTAATTCCTAGAGCCATACAATAATCATTAAATACTTTTGAGATAAACTCGTTAGCATTGTCCATTCTAATAGACTTGATCATTTCTTTTAGAAAGTATGCTCTTAACTTAATAATTTGGGCAATTAATTTTAGCAAAAACATGGTTCCTAGTAGATAAGAGACATACATATGACGATCTAGTAGAAGCATCTATCAATACCATAAAATTCTTAAAAGTGAACCGATAGAGGCTGAACAGGTCTACAGATATCACCTTGAATTTTTTCTATGAAATTCATTAATGTTTCCCTAACTTTTTAGGTAAGGATATCTAACTATAAGCTTTCTTAAACAAGGTATAAGAAATCTTAAGGTCTAGAAAAGTCTTTATGTTATAGACTCTTAACTTAATAATTTGGGCAATTAATTTTGGTAAAAGCATGTTTCCTAGTAGATAAGAGATATACATAGGATCATCTAGTAGAAGTATCTATCAGTACCATAAAATTTCTTAAAAGGGACCCGACAAGGGCTGAACAGGTCCGCAAATATCACCTTGAATTTTTCTAGGAAATTCAGTGATTCTTTTCTAACTTTTTAGGTAAGAATATCTAACTATATGCTTTCCTATAGGTATAAGAAATCTTAAGGTCTAAGAAAGTTTTTATGTTATGGTCAGTAGAATTATTAATTATTCTTCTTATTCATATTCAACTCAGGATAACCCAGTTAATATGCCAGATCTTAAATATTTCTAGTTCTCATCGCAACACAAACTTCAGGTTTTATATGTGCATAGTATAACCCGAAGGAGTAGGAAGGAAGTTTTTCAACCACACGTTTTATTACACCCATCATGAGTAGGTATTTGTACCATTCTCATTCTCTGTCTCCATATAAAAACGATTCAGATCAATGTCTTTAAAACTTAAGAGAGTACGACTGGACTCAGGGCATAATATGGCATTCTTCTAGTGCCAACTATGAAAGCATCGCTGTAACATGCCATTTTTCAATTTCCTGATTTTGAAATTTAAAGTTCGAACCCGTTGCAATTTATTTGAATTTAATTTAGCTTAATTTGAATTTTTAGAATTTAAAAAGGATTTAATATGATTAAACTATAACTCAAATTAACTATTTCTTATTTTTATTGGGTTCCTTGTGCTTCATTTGATTTTTCTGTATTTTTGGAGATTTTTTCGAATTTATTCGCTATTTATTTGAATTATTTGGAGTTTATTCGGAATTCTGATATTTATTTTATTCGAAAATTTTATTTAAATTCTTTTTCCTCCGGGTGGGCCGACTTCACTGTTCATCCGGCGGCCCATCACTGTGCTCCGCACCCTCAGCCCATTAAACCGAAACCCTAACGCACCCTTCACTCCGCCCGTCCGATTTTGATCCAGCGGCTCAGTAAATCCACGCCACCTCATTGCCTTGCCCGATCAGAACCCTAGCGCACGGTGAACCTTGGCTTCGTGTCGTTTTCCGTACTTCGAGGACTATTTAAGCCCGCGCCGCACCTCTCCCTAGGTTAGCCACCTCACGCCCATTTAGCCCTAAGCCTCATCGGTACCAAGTGCCTCCAAAGACGAGATCTTGCTCGCCGGTTGCTTCGCCGTGCCCAAGAGTTCTCGCCGTTTTTTCTCGCTGTCGGTGAGCCCTCACCGCATTTCTTGGTACCATCGAGTCCATTTTTTCAAGCTCTACCAGAAACGCTAATTCATTCGCTCCCTCTGCTGTTCATTCGCCGGTTGGGCGTCGTCGTTCTCCGCTCCGGTGGAATAGCACCGCCTGCCTCACCGTCGGCTGCTTCAAGCTCTCTTCGCCGTCGGATCCAGCATCAACGTTTCTGCGCCGCTCCACGCCATCTCCGTGGCCATGGCGCTGCTCTCGGCCAGATTGATCTGCGCAGCAGAACTACCGGATTTGCGCCCCATACCTCTCGGTAAGCCCCTCCTCGAGCCAACTGCCTTGTCATCGCCACGCGTACGCCACATCGCCGCTACACCAACACCGAACCGTCAGGTGGCACCACGTGCTAGCCACATCGGTGCCACGTCATCGCCACGTCAGTGAAAACCCTCCATTCGCCACGTCATCGCCACGTGGATACCACGTCGGTGCCACGTCCGCGCCACATAGACCCTAACTTACGTCGCCATCGCCATTGCGGCGCCACGGCATTGCCACCTCAGCCATAGTCGCCGAGTCATCCGCCACGTGCAAGCCACGCGTCGGCCAGGTCACCGCCACGTCAGCCCTAATGTGTCCATGTTCGCCACGTCATCGCCACGTCACCGCCACCTCAGCCAGCCGGTCATGCCCCGTGAACCCCTCGGTGAACTCGGTTCACGATAGACCCAGCCACTGACGGGTGGACCCCACGCGTCAGGGCATTTCCTTTTCATTTTCGTGTTTTTCTGAAAAATCCGATTATAGCCAATCGTAGCCCGACACGTGTCACCCTCTGTGAATTTTCCGATTTTCTCTCCCGAGAAACTTCGGAAGGTCCGTTCTCCTCCGTTCGAACTCCGATTCGAACGATTCAAATTTCTAAATTCATCTAAAATCAAGATCTATCTGTTGGTATATTTATTTTGAATTTTTGGATTTTATTTATTTTTGTTTTATTTATTTTTTTGTCTCGTTTCGCGTGTTTCGCGTGTAGACGACACAGCGGTTGAGCGAGCGGAGCATCCAGCGGAGGTTGCAGCAGCGGTAGAGGGTGAAGGCAAGTCTCCCTTGACCATATTGAACCCAAATTTATGAAATGCTATTTTGTGTTTAAATTATTGCAATGCTTATTATGTGCGTATCATACTTTAAATATTGTTTCAATGCTTACCTATTTCCAACTTTGTTATGCCACATTGATATTCAACTTGACAACCTTTGACACCTTAGGAAAACTAATTACTGTAATTAATGGTAATCATTTTATTAAGGGAACGGTAGAAAATGCTTAGCCATGCTTAATCACGTCGGTACCTTACCATTATGGAAATGATTTCATTCTTGATTCAAAATGAATTGTGGAAATTATGGCAATTGGTGTTGCCGGTATTAATTTGAAATTAAAATGAAAATGATTTAGACCGGGCGGATTGGTTGTATGGCGGGTGCGGATGCACAAAATTTTTGAATGTGATTGTCGCCCTAGTCAATTAAGGACCGATCGTGTGTTACCTTGGGCCATGCTATACAAGACAACCACATGTCTATATGGGTACGACTGCTAAGTAATTTGCATGTATCGTTATTTGACTTCGCCCAAAGGGTCAATGCGAGTTTGTCGGGATGACACTTGCAAGGCGCAAGGGGTGTGGAGAGCGAAACCTTAGCGGGTGAAGTCGGTAGCGGTATTATGCATTGGAAAGGCCTTGTCATGATCTCCCTACCGGCACACCAAAGGAAGTGTGTCAATAGCTTGGCGCAAAGGGTTGATCATGTCGTGTGGTTAAAGTGTACCAGCTCTGCAGAGTCTTAAAAACTACTTGAGTAGCCGTGCCCACGGACAAGGGCAAGCGTGGAACGCTTTCACATAGTAGATTTTCTGGTTTTTTGTTTTAAATGGAAAATGATGATTTGGTTTAAAATGAAAAATGTGGTTGGAAATCCGCGAGCGGCTAGAGCTCCCGGGTTTTAGTTTGGTGGCTAGAGCCAACCAGGTAGTTGGAACCTGGACAATTGTTATACTTCAAATTTAATTGTTTATGCTATTTACATTTTGTTAAATGCTGCTTTATGAAATTACTACTTGTATTTAAATTTCAATTTTCGCTTTATGCAAATGAACCCTATATGCTTCCTTTGTTTAAGCCTTGCATTTAGTTACTTGCATTAAGTTTCCAAGACTTCTTGAGTATGTTGCATACTCACCGCTTTCATTCATGGGTGCTTATTCCATAAAGCGATGAAGAGATCGAGCGAGCATTGCAACCGCTCGACATTTGTGGTGAAGACTATGATGAGGAGGATGACTCGATCTTCTAGGGAGCGCATTCACTTCGGTTGCTGTTCACAAGCACACCGATTGGATCTTTTGTTCTACATTTCCGCTGCTACATTTTCACTTAAGCCGTAAGGCTCGATACTTGTAATAATGTGATGATGTTGTTTACACTCTTTTGCTTTACTGTTGTTTACTTTATGATATGTCTGTGTTATCATCATTTGTCTGATCGCGGTGCGCTAATTGTTCTCGACTAGCGGTTGAAACACGAGGGTTCGGATTTGGTAATCCGGGTCCCCACAGAGGTGCTCTCTTCTGACGATAATCATAATATTTTCAATTCACTTAGTGTGGTATAATTGTCTTCTAGACAGATTTTCTCCTCCGTCATTGAATTATACTTTGTTCTATATCAAAGTATGATTTAACAATCAGAAAATCGTTGCATCAGGAACATATTGTAAAATATAAAATAAGCATAGAACAATAAATCAAATATCTGGAAAATATCAATTTATTCAAGTTTGAATGATAATTGCTCAACAAGAGCGTAGACCAAATATTCATTTAGAAACTATGGCTAAATTGATAAGGAGAATTATAAGAAATATGTGACATCGACTAGCAAAGTGAATGAATATTTAGGAGACTATGCCAACTTGCAAGCCTTCATATGAGTCATAAGTGTGCTCCTGGGACTCCTCGAACTCAATAATTTTAAGAACCATAACATCAGACTCCTCAACATCCGTATCAACAATAGGTTGAACGATGAAATATGACTCAACGTTGTTTCCTCGGGTCTTACTGATTTTTTCAATGAATCTCATGTAAAGGTCTACCACATGCTTCAGGATAGGATAGTTGCATGACTAATGGCTAGTGCATCCATACTTAAAACAAGGTTCTTTAGGGTTTGCAGCCTTGTTTAGTTGAATCTTGCTTCTAGAAGCCCCCTGACCCTTTTACCTTTACTTTTCCACTATGAATAGCCTCTTTCCGTATCTGTTCTACCATTCTTTCATTTATCCCCTTTATTCCTTGGGCCCTTTCTGTGGCTATGGCTATTGCTAGCCTAATGAGCTTTTGCATATATTTCGAGCATTGCATGACTCCCATTAGGAAGTACGAGATGATTCTTCACCAGGAGTTCATCATGCTTTTCTACTTTTAGCAAAATACATATAAGCTCGGAGTATTTTTGGTACTTTGCATGATGGTACTATTGTTGCAGTATCCTCTTATTGGGGTGAAATATGCACAATGTCTTGTCGATCTTTTAGCATTAGTAACTTTCTGGTTACAGAATATTAGATCAGTGACAAGATTGTGTATGGCAAAAATTATATACTGCCACAGCCTTTAAAATCCTGAAAGCACGGGGGATCCATTTGTATTGTGCTTCTAGCAATAGCACAGATCTCTGTTGGTTATATATTTTTTCCTCTAGGGAATCTAAAAGTACCAGATAGTCATTTTCCATCAACTATTCGGCCTTTAGGTCCGTACGAAGATGGTGCCTCAGGAGTTGCAAAGCTGTACATGTGGTGGCTTCGAGAAGAGTAGGGGTACTAGCTTCAGGCTGGAAAAACAGTAGCTCCAAAAAATTGAGCTATCTGATTAATCTTAGTTTTTATTACATAGGCAAGGTAATTGTTACCATTCAGAGTAAGCTTGATAAATTCCCTCTATATGATGTCCAACAAATCCTATTTCTATTTATGTAAAATGACTTTTACTACTGGTAAAATCATTACATTGTATGCTCACTCTTCAATCAATAAAGTTTGATCTATATCTATTCAGTAGATAATTATCTAAAATTTCATATAATTTTCCTAGCAATTTCCATAGTTTTCTACTAATTTTTCAACAATTTTTAGAATTACCATGTAACAAAAAATAAATTTCAACATATATCAATATGAAATTATGCTAGAACAATAAATCTAGAGATACAGAGCTTTCAATATGCTATATAAATTTTTTCTATAATTTTTCATAATTTTATGTTAATTATCAAGCAATTTTTAAAATTACTGGATAACAGAAAAATAAATCCCAACATGAACTAATCATGGCATAAGGCTAGAAAAATAAATGCAGAAACATGAAGCTCCCAAAATGCTATCTAGAATTTTCTATAATTTTTCTTGCATTTTTTGCTAATCATTAAACAATTTCCAAAATTACTTGAATAACAGAAAATAAATTACAGCACATATTAAATATAACATTATGATATAAAAATAAACCTAGGGTATGGAACTTCCAATATGTGCTAAATAACATTTTCCAAAATTTACGGAAGTCCATATATCTAGAAATCTAATTTCTAGGGTTTAACATCAATTTGTCAGAATTTATAAATCAATTTCTGAAAATAATGAAAATTATTATTATTATTATTATTATTATTATTATTATTATTATTTTATTAACTAACGGACCGTATGGCCCATCTGGCCCGGATGACCACAAGGCCCAACAGCCCGCGCAGTTATCTAGCCTAATCAACCTAGTATACAATGGGAGGCTAGGGTTTTGTTTGCCATCTCCACGAGGCGTTGCTACCGGGCAACTACTTCACTACTTACAGGGGCGGATCTACATACAACTAATGGGGTCAAATGATTCCAATGACTTTGCTAAAATCACATATAAATCTAATTGTATTCTATTAGTATATAAGCATATATAAACTATAAGTTACTGTAATGACCCCAACGACCCCAATAACCTATTTTTCTAGATCCGTCCCTGACTACTTAGGCACCGTCGCAGTGATTTGCAAAGGCTTGGTTCCCGGGCTTGGTGCTGGTACCACCGGAGCAAGGCGTGGGTGCTGGCGGAGCAAGGCTTGGGCGCCGCTACCGTGATTTGCACATGCTTGGTCGTTGGGCTTGGTACGGGTGCGTACTAGAGCAAGGTGCGGGCACCACCATCGGAGCAGGAGCTGCTGCCTCTGTTGGGCTCGATAGCGCGGGTCGCCGCCGGTGGGCGCCACTGCTGGGACACCGCTGCTCGGGCATTGCCACCGGTGTCGTTGCCTTTGGCTCTGCTGCTCGGGAAGAAGCACAGCTGCCGTCGCTGGCATGCAGATGCGAGCACAACGCTTTGGGCGCACATGCTAGCGCCACGCGGGCGCCTCGACTTCGAGCATCGCCTCTTGGGGGTCACAGGTTTGGCCTCCGCCGCCTGCTAGGCACGCAGGGGCCGCCGATGCGTAGGCCTAGCTGCCATTGTCTGTTGGGCGCGCTGCTCCGTCACCAGCACCGGCCGATTCCCTTTTTTTCTTAGATAAAGATAAACAGTAGCAACTACACCTGCTAATTGGTTATATGGTCAGGTAATTAATCTGTAACATTGTGTATAATCTGCAATATTATAACATGTATAGATGCGATTCATCTTACACAAATCGAACTTACGTAGGGCTTGCAGTAGGATGATCGCGTGTAGCATGATGAATTCGGTGCAGTGTCAATTGTCATAGGCAGATGATCACAATCAGTCTCGGTAGAGCTTCGTGCTGATAACGTGTTGTGGAACTTAGTCGTTCATCCACGATTAATCAATCAACATAGCGATACAATCACAACGACACACGTAGGAACACACAATATAGGGAGGAAAAACTCATTCATTTTATTAGATTGATTTCTTGTACAAGGGGGATGCCCAATATATAAAGAAAACAACCAGGGATATATTTGGATTCGCCCACATAGAGATAGAGTCCAGCCAAATAGAGACTCAAATTATTCTATCACATAACAGTGATGTACCTTAGCTACCCTTCTAGATTGTTGTTCTAGTACACTATTTGATGTTCTGCAAGAAAAATCTATTGAATGCTTATGAAATGCTTCAAGGTTGTCTTAAAAAAACTAGTAGATGATAGCTTGGTTGGTTCAATATTATTTGAAAACTTGTTTAGTTTTATTGTGAATGGATTGAGAAGCACGTAAGAGTCTTAGTAAAGACTGTTCCAGATATGATGGGATTTTGTCCTTCCTGACTTAGACTGTAACCGCGATAGGGAGATGGCGAAGGAGTATGCAGACTATAACCATGCTAAATATACATGCACATTGGACTGGTCCATGGCACGATAGGTACAGCACGGAACGCATACGGGTCGGACCGATACAATACGAATGACAAGGCCGTGTCAATCCTCGCGGCCGAGCAAGGCACGATAGGTAGTACGACACGGCACACAAGTATAGGCTAGCTGCGCTTGAGCTGGCACGGCACGAAATAGGCTTGATGGGTTCGAAGCATGCACGACACACGGCAAGACGCTCTGCTGTGATATTACTCATGTTGTGGCTCACCCTACAACCGATGCCTTTTGCGGTCCTCACATGTGGAGAAAGACAACGGAGATGCTAAAAGGTGGAGAATGAGGACTGAAGAGTATATGCTCATTGACACTAAGTACGCGCACCGAGTCACTCCGTACTAGGGTATGTTCAAGAATAAATAAAATCTCTAACCGTTCCAGAATATTTGTGTTCATTGCTTTATTTATTCTTTTCCTTTTATGAAGCAGTAACTCTTTATATGTTCAAGAATAAATAAAATCCACTTCTTTTCCTCCCAATATTTGTGTTCATTGCTTTTGCTCGGTGTGTCTCTAGCTTCTTTTCCTTTCATCGCAACAGTACAAATAGACTAAACTTGAACCGATACGGCACAAAGCACAAATAAATCCGTGCTAAGTCGGCCTAGCCCGCATGACGCCCACCTCTACTGCTAAGAAAGTCCGGCACTTTGCGGTTCAGGGGCAAAAACATTTTTTTCCTGTTGGCTTACAAACCTGCATGCATTAAGATCCTATGCATGGACACACACTTGGTATGCCACGTGGACCGAGGTCCCTCTTGGTCAAAAAGAGAAGTTTGAGGACCTGTTTGGTCGTTTTTAAAGAAGAGATGAAAGTGAGCTTGAGAGGAAACTTTGATGATCAAATTGGCTATTCTTCCAACGAAAAACATGTAGTACTGATTTGGTTCTAGGCATTGATAACCTCCGGTGCTCGTTTTCATCCTCTCAAGCTGGACCTAAAGTTTCTGATTCCCAATCATATTTTCGTATCTGACTGCATTTTTAGAGTTGATGAATTGATGTGTATTGGCTCTTACAAGGAAAGCTCCATAAGTTAGATACACATAAGAAACTTGTAAAAAAATTCTGTCAGCCCTACGCGGTTATTTCAAGTCTAATTGCACAGAACTAGTTTGAGACCATTATTGGGCAATGTATCTTATGCACACAGGTTTTTCGTGTACACACCGTGCACACCAACTAACGAAAGTCATGAAAAATTCTGAAAAAAAATTGTAGATGTATTTCTTAGATCACTCTACCTATGTATAAAATTGTAGATTCAAATTCATTATATATCAAGAGTTACAAAAAAGAGAAAATTAAACTTGTTAGAATTTTCTCTTTTTTCTAACTCTCAATATATATTGAATTTGATCTTGAAACTTCATACATAGGTTGAGCAATCTATGAAGTATATCTATATTTTTTTCAGAATTTTTTATGACTTTTGTTAGTTGGTGTGTACACGGAAAGTTCTGTGTGCACAGGATACGTTGCCATTATTGGGACTGCACTACTGCAAACTTTGTCTCATCGTTCTGAAAACATATTCAATCGTTGTCCAGGTAGGGGAATTCCAAACACATCGAAGGCCCTAATTCTACATATTTAGTTCAAGCTACAATGACATTATGACAGTTTTAAGACGTCGCCATCTCTCTTTTTTTTAAGAAAAACCATCTAACAAATAAAAACTTATGATTCAGATAACTCTCTTCAGGAGAAACATGTTGGTTACAATGGGCTGATGGAGAGGTGGTCACCGTATTTCTTCCATCATCTCCTCAGGATCAATAGAGATTCTAGTTCAGTCAATGGAGAAAAGAAAGAAAGAGAAACTATGGGGACACTGCCAACTTTGTGCCAAAACTGGTGAGGCAGATAGCGAACGCCTGGAATGCCGACAGAGGCTGCCGGTAGTCCATGGTAAAAACGTCATCAGCGATTTTTCCAAACTGCAGTATCACAGTTTCGTCATCCCTGAACACCCCATGGCTCACCTGCGCCTGCTGGAGCAACAAATTGGAAGTTCTTCAGAGGCAACCATAACCCGACCATGAAAATTCAAGCACCAGCACTGCAGATGCTCATGCCGTCGTGGCACTTTATTATTTAGAACCAATGAGGTCGGTGTGTTCATATTTAGTATACTCATTTAGAGGGCACTGAATACTGCAGTGTATTCTTCTGGGCCCTCTTAATTTGTGTAAATTGTACTCATAGGATACCTGTCCAACTTCAAAATTACGAGTGGAGACCAGTGGGCTTATCTGTTTGCATGCGAACCAGTGACCAGATCTGCTGCTTAATGCCTTAGCACCCTCAAACGGTGGCTGCCTGTCATAAATGATGAACTTTGTTCCCATGAAGTCAGACCTGCAAACAAAGTGCTGCATTATCAATATAACATCAACAGAACAAATCAATTCAAAAGGACAACTAATAGTATTCTCAGAAGAAATGAATTGTTATATGATAAGTTGAGTTGGGAAGATGAAGAAACTGAACTCTGTATTATGTAAGATGTCGTTAGATTAAGAGCTGAACAGTATCATATGTGGGGATCATTAGACAAAGTCACAAAAGAAAAGCACGTATATCAGGAGTATCTTTTAGGAGATCCAGCTAAAGCAACATAACTAGTGTGCGACTGTAGTAAGTAGTAGCACTTGCCTGTGCGTATTCGCACGGCATATGACCACTTACACAACAAAAGAACATGTATATATTGGCTAGTATGTTTTCTGTATTGGAAATGAAATAATGTACAATGAAATTAGGTAAATATAAGCATGGGAGGAAAATATGAACATATGATGGACAAAGTTGAAATAAATTAAGTCAATCAGTCCCTGGAATGTTTCACCAATGTTATGATGTCAAATTGCAAATAGCCACAGGATAGAATGGGAAGCATATGCTTGAAAGTTGTAAAACCTAGCCTCAAAGATGCTAGTTAATGCATTCACAGTAGTAGCAGATCGAGATAATAATTTTTAAGTAATTTCACATAAATAAATCCGAAACATGTAGTTTAATTTGCAAGTGACAACTGACCACACTAATCAAAATTAAGTTAATTAATTATTAGCATTTAAGCCTCACTTTAGCTTTCCAACATATGAATGGCTTCCTTGAGAGAGACCATCAGAATGAATAGAGATGGTATATTCCTTGTTGCAACCCATGCCTAAACCTCAGAGCCGCCAACAGAAACTTACCATCATCTGCTAGTGCTGGTAGGCAGCAAAGCGATCCTTGAAGAAAATGGCCTTGAAAAAGAACATACAATTACGAAGTTGCATGTGTCCATTTATTTAAGCTTTCCAGTAAATCTTTTTTCAACCATATGAACATGATATCTATAGCGAATAAGCAATACAGATCTACAGGATATCAGAAAGAGAGAAAGTCCAAGGACCTATACAGGCAAGTACTTACCAATACGCCGACAAGATTTGTTAGAGTCTCTGCTTCTCCATTGCTAGAATTCAGTTTCAGCCTACAAACATTAGAAACTACGAAGTCACCTTCCGGTCATACTTGTGAATGCGTAAAAAGTAGGTTTTAATATGACATAGCATTGTTGCCAATGATCACAACAATACCAATTAAGGGTGTGTTTGGTAGGAATTCAGCTTCACCAGATTCGTGAAGCTGAAGCTGTGAGTACATTAAGAGTGTTTAGATAGATCATCTTGTTTACATTTTAGACCAAAAATATAAACTTAATTCACTTTATTTTAGCTTACAAGTTTCAGATTTCAAGTGAAACTGGAATCTGGAGCTCTACCAAACAGGCCCTAACTCCTCCGTTTTTTTGAGATAACTCGGTTCTGAAAAAGATCTACTGAAATTGTTAAAACATTGCAATATCATGCGTCCTGGATAGAACAGGAACATGAGCATAGTTATTAGCTGTTTTTTTTACCAGTGTCATGTTGAGTAGATAACAAAACTGCACGCTAACTTACCTTGTTTTAAGCCGAGATAGAGGTAAAAAGACGAGTTCTTCTTGTTCCTCTTGATGAAACACTGTATCGGTGCATCCCTTGGTCCAGGCTGCACAAAAATGAACACATCCACTATATATTATATTAGGGGTCAAATAATGCCCATATTATCAGCTCAAAACCAAATGAAACCACCAACATTATCTGCTCAAGTGCAAGAAGAAAAATACAATCTTGCGCTCGCTCAAAACGAAACGAAACGAAACCACCAACAATATCTACTCAAGTGCAAGAAAAAATATACAACCATGTGCAACTGAGCCATGCGTGGTAGCCCCGAATATCTGAACCATTTCGTCAGAATTCATTAAAACTTGTTTTAAACAAAAACACCTTGAAGTCCGCTTATCGGCAATTGTTACCTGAACTGAATTTAACGAACAGCAACTAACCAAATAAATACTAGTTAGTACAAGAAATAGATCATATCCAATTCCTACTCTTGAATGTTCAAGTTTTGAAGTTTTAATATTGTGGCTCTCATTTATCACATTTGTTAAATACTTCCATAAATCCAAACACACAAGCTGAATCCCTCACACCGTCCACAAGCGGACCTTTTGCTCCCTACATCCTAGTGTCCAAAGCAAATAATTCTTTTGAGAATTGCACGGCAAAAAAAGCATTCAACTACAAGTCTTCAATTGACTTAGTAAAACTTGTAGGATCGGATGGCGTCAATCAGAGGGGGGGTGAATGATTGCGCGGAAGCTAAACTCTTATTCTTAAACTTTTTGAAACACCCCAATTCAAACTCAAATTGCTTGAAGACCGGTTCACGAAGTTGGGAGACCAGTTTAGAAGTCTGGGCGACCAGTAGAGCACATGGGCGACAAGAGCACACTTAGGCGATCGGTTCAAGCACCAGGCGACCAAGAGGGACACTTGGCGGCAGTTTGGGCACTGGGCCACCAAGAGGACACTTAGGCGGCAAGTGTAGAGCACTGACGACCAAGTAGAACACTTGGGCGAGCAGGTAGAAGCACCTGGGCGACCTGTAGGACACTTTGGGCAGAAAGAAGAGGACACTTGCGGCGAGCAGGTTGGGCGACCACGTGAACAGTTGGGCGACCACGCGCACAGTCTGGGCGAGTAGACCGATATACGTCCACTAAAATAGAAATTACCGAATATCCAGCCGTTGGATTGATGTGAAATTTGAACTGTAGAAACTAGACTTAATTCCACAGCTAACACAAAAAGAATTAGGTCAATCGGATCTACGGATCTAAAGTTATGTCCTTCGCAAGATGACCAAATCCGGGCGACCACGCGAGCAGTCGGGCGAGCAGGACATCAATCTGGGTGACCACAAATTATAGAAGATCTAACCGTTGGATTGATGTGAAATTTTAACTGTATAAACTAGACTCAATTCCGAAGTGAACAAAAAAGAATCAACTCGATCGGATCTACGAATCAAAAGATATGACCTTCGTAAGGTGACTGAACCAATTAGCGATCTACTGTTTGGCGACCAGGTTAGCAATCTGGGCGACCACGAATTGCCAAAGATCTAACCGTTGGATTGATATGAAATTTTAACTGTAGAAACTAGATTCAATTACGAATCAAACCCAACAAGAATCAATCCGATCGGATCTACGGATCAAAAGATATTACCTTCGCAAGATGATACTTTTGCAAAGAATCGAACTCCGTGATGAACTTCGTGACTGCTGCTGCGATGAACAAAACTTCAAGTGATCGATCAACTATGTCGGCCAAAAGCAAATCACAACCGCAAAGAAGCTCTCGGAAGATTGATTTTATTTTATTGTCTAAAGTACTCCAACACAAGAGTACAAACCTTCAAAACTGAACGCTCAACCTCTCGCTATAAAACAGAGGACACCTCCCCTATTTATACAGAAAGCAAACTCACAAAGATAGAATACAACCCACTTCCAACATGGAAAGAGTTCAGATCTATCTCAACTCTACCAACGTGGCCAAAACAATCTTACGCGTATGTACAGCCCACTGCTGTAATTACGTGACTAACCAAACCTCCATGTGCATGTTCTCTAGCTCGAACGTCCCGCATGATATCCTTGACCACCAAGACCTCGATTCCTCCCGAACCTAGTCCGAACCTCGGTTCCTCCATGAACCTAGTTCCGTCCGTCATCGACCACGTCAGCCCGAGCAACACCGCACATGAATAAACACAAAACGTGCACGAGCACAAGTCCACGACTTGACTCAAAGTCAATCCATGCAACCACTCACACGAAGTACATTGCATCAGCGAGAATCCATCATGCTATCACCAAAGATAATAATTATCTCAACATAGTATATGCACAAGCACCACGTGCTATAATCAAAGTCACTTTACAATGCCAATTTCACAATTCAACCAATTTTTCATCACATGATCTCACAAAACTAACACTTCCCAGGAATAAAAGGTCGAACAATAATCAAAACATTTGTTAACGATTATCAACAACTTTTACTATAAGAAAAAAATGTACCTAATATTTGACCACAAAACCCTTTCTTTAATCGCGTGCAAGTTCACAAAATAATCGAACGGGAACGAAACAGCATCCAATGAGACCGGGAAGCATGAAGAGGCCGCCGACCACTGCATCCTCTCGTTGCCTGATGCCGCATCCGATGAAGATGTCCACCGCCGCACCATGGGAGTGGCAATGAGATCCGCCATCGCCGGGGCCGAATTGACAAGCAGCATGCTCGCGGAACTGACTCAATGGCGTGCTAGTTCACTTGTTACCGCCGGAATTGGAACAGACGATTTAGCATTCTCCTTACCAAATTCTTTTGTTTTAGATCTCGGCCAAACATTGTATTTGCAAAAATTCAATTTAGTTTTTCTGATCCAAACAAGGTGATCTATAAAGCCACGATAACATGATAACAACTTCAAACACGTTTTCCAAGAAGAATACTACTAAAACTTGTTTTCTGAAAACTTTACTTCTAATTTAGGTGCTCCAAACAACCACTAAGGTGCTAGCAAGTAGCATATCTCATTACGTAGTGAATCATAGTCATTAGTATCAAAGTGCTTGCAATTGTCAACTTTAGATTATGAAAACTAGTGGTGATGACACCCAGTAACTCTAAATATTTTGTCAACTACTATTTAACCTATCATATTTCACTAAAAGCATATGCAATATAGGCCTTGTTTTGTTCAATATTTGTTATATGAAACACAACAATTCAAACGAAATACAAAATAGACACTCGGTTTAAAAGATGGACGTGCACGTGTTCTTTCCTCCTAGGGGCATCACTCTAACGAAAAATGGGCCGCCGCTTGCTCGTGTGTTACGCCCATCTATAAAATGCTTGACTAGACACGAGTAAGCATCTTTTGTCATACCGACGGGAGGGAGAAGCCTCTCAAAACTGCCATCTACAGTAATTTTATCTTTGTAGATTGTCTTTGACTATTCTAACTTAGTCAAAGATAACATCTCTAACCGTTCATCTCTAAAAATCATTTCTTTAACTATTTTATATTATATTCATCACATCTTTTCTTAATCGAAGGTACCAAAAACATTAGATTAGGAAGGAAATAGAAAGCACTTCGGATTGGACTTGTTAATCTAACTATATACATAAAAGCTTGGAGAGGCCTGCTAGTGCTACACCATAGATTCTACAGTAGTAAGCTACAGTATTTTTTAAAATAATTTTTTTGGATTTTTTTAAAAGTACAGCGCTAAGCTATAGTATTTTTATTTTAAAATTTTTAGATTTTTTAAAAAATATTTTAAAGTTTTTTAAAAATAAAATTAGTACTTGTTGTTTTTTTTATGATTTCCCAAAAAGATTTCCTCTCAGTATTTTTGTTTCTTAATTTTTTAAAAAGATTTTCTCTTTCTATTAAAATCTTTGCATGTCTCGGGACTTCCTTCCGCCCGCAGCAATTCGTAGGCCCGTGAAGCATCTAGTTTCAAATACGTACAGATGTTGGAGTTTTCTTCTGATTGGTCAGATTTTTTTAAAAAGAGAGGAAGCAGTTCCTGCCTGTCAGCCATGATGGAATACAAGAATTTGTATTCTATTACAATTTGTATGAGTAACAAATATTCAACAATTACAATGATCTAAATATCGCGTACAATGGTGTATATCCTTTGTCTAACTCTTCTTACGCATTGATCATGTATGAGCACGATTGCACGAATTATTTCTTCAACAAGAGTTGTAATCGGAGAGAAAAAAAAAATCTCAATCTTCAGTTCTCTTAAGTTGATACTCCCTCCGTTCCTGTATGTAGGGCGCTTAAAAATTTTGCTGCTGTTCCACTTTATAAGGCGTGTGAAGTTTTTTCTCTCTTTTACCCCTAATCACTCCATGCGCTAATTACTCCATCGCCGCCGCCATGCAAAGAGAAATTGTTTTGTACTCCACGCCCTAAGTACTTCGTTTGACCATACGCATGCAGAGACGGTTCGTTAGCTTTGCATGCATGCAGGGCATCCTTCTGGGCTCTTCGTGAGCAAAGCCAGTGTAGCAAAGCCAGTGCGCACAGTTACTCCTTGGTCTTTACCAGCAATTAATCAGGGGCAAACACGACAACTTATCACGGTAGTTGATTCTCCTTGGTCTTTGCAAAAAAATTTAAGCGCCTTAGGGCATTTACAATGCTGTTTCTTAGATGGTTTCTTAGCATGCCATGTAGGATAAAAAGTTTAGGTAGCAATGAATTAATGCAGAGAGAGAAGGTTAGAGTTTCTTAAACTAGAAATGGTTTCTTCATTAAATGCTTTGGCTAAGAAACCATAAAAAAACTGCATTGTGCTCTCCTCATCGTTTCTAAACATCAATTAATACACTATCTCTCCTCTAAGAAAACTGTACAAAAGCTGCATGATAATTAATATTAGAAACAGTAAATAGAAACTATGCATTAAGAGCCATTGTTTCTAAATATCAATTAATACACTATCTCTCCTCTAAGAAACGATCAAAGAAATGATCCATTGGAAATACCCTTACATATAGGAATGGAGGGAGTATAATCGAAGGTTTTGATGTAATAATGTGCACTAACCGCCATGGACATGTTATCTCCATATATTATTGCATGTGCACTAAGGAGTTTAATATGAATCGCAGAACGTACATCTCTGTCCAAGGCCGAGTCGTACATAACTTCAGATAGAGTACGTAGTGATTGAAGGCTTCTCATCCTTACGCGTTAATCCTTGAAGAAAAAGATAGAAATTCCTATATTAATCTATCTATCATATATTTAAAAGCTCATGGCAAGTATTTTAGAGTTGTTAAGGAAAAAGCAAAATATACTGAAAATTCAAAAAAAAAAGAGCAAAACACCGCCTTTAATCGATAAATCATAACTAATTTGAACTCTAGTAGGAATTTGATGTTATTATTTTAATAAAAACATCTAACTGTCTATTTAGCGGACCTGAGTTATATCGGTTTAGATTAAAAGAAAGAGTCAATGCCAAGTATAATATAAAAAACAAAAATTTAGAATAAAAAATAAAAATAAATTAGCCATTTGATTTTCATACAAACTATAAATTAAAACCTATACATAGCTAAATGTCATAAAAAAACTTAGAAGAAAATTAGTAGTTGGATTTGTATATGAATTGTACCCTAAATCAATATTGAAAATAAAATAAAAATAATAAAATTATCACTTAATTTAAAAGAAAGAGTGCATACCAAGTACAATGAAAAATAATAGAAATTCAGAATAAAAAATAAAAGGAAGTTGGTCATTTGATTTTCATATGAACTCCGAACTAAAACATGAACAAAGCTAAAATTTGGAATAAGTTAGATAAAAAAGCAGTTAGATTTGCATACAAATTCTAACCTAAAACTGCTACTGAATATTAAATATAAAATAACAATTAAAATTAATAGAAACTCAAAATAAAATAAAGTAAAATTAGCCATTTGGTTTTCAGATGAATCCTAAATTAAAACCAATACATAGCTAAAATTCAAAATAAAAATAAGATGAAATTAGTCGCTCAATTTATATACAAATTCTAACCTGAAAATGAAATTCAAAATTTAATAAAAATAACAAAAGAATAAAAATGAAAGGAAAATTAGGAATTGTTTTTAATTCCATGCTAAATGAAAGATTGAAATTTGGTTTTATTCAAAAAAAATTTCTAGAAATATGGTAATTTGAGGAAAAAAAGGTAAGGAATTTGTTTTCCACATATATAAATTTGTTATGTTATAAAAGTCGATAACATGTTTCTTACAATCGCTAAGAAAAATCAAAGTATGCTAAAAATTCTCTAAAAATGAAAATATTCTGACCTTTTATTTGGTAGATCTCCACAGAATGGAGGCCGGATTAAGATGATGATACTACCGGTATAAGCAATATGACATACATTAAAAGAAATCCTAAAAGAAAGAGACAAAATTGCAATAATAAAATTAAGAAATAATGATATAAATAAAAAATGTTATGTTATGTTATGCTATATTTACTATTTTGCTATGCAAGTATCGGGGAAACAAAGTTTCGGTCACATGTGGCAAGTATCGGGGAATGGAGTGAGTATACTCTCTCCTATAATATATAATATTAAACTATCACAAATGAAGTTCTACAACGATCTATTTTCTCAAAACCAAAATCACATATATATTGTTAAGTTATTTAAACATGCTTTAAAGATGATGCACGTGTAATTGCGTGGGCCACCTTGCTAGTTGATTAAATACCTAAAAACTAAAAATCTACAAATTAGAAATTCTGATATTAATCCTAGAAAAGGAAAAAAAATCATCATCTAATTACCTGGCTGATTTAATCTATGGCTTGATTTACCTATATGGTGTCGTACCACAGAATGAAAGAGTTTGACTGAAATTACAAACATGCCGACAACTTATGTGAAATCAAGTCCGGATATCAATCAAGCTAAAAGGAACCTGACTGCACTTAGTGAGGCAACCCGCACAATTATTCTAGAGCAATAACAATAATACTATTATTAATCTGAGTTAATTATACTAATATCAGCCTATTAGCTAATAAGATATCGAGCGTACCCGATATTTTATTAGTTAATACACCATATTTAGAGTGTTGTAGCAGAATAATAATTATAAACTAAAATAAAAATTTTATATATATTACATTAATAAATAATTTACATAAGCACTAAATACCTAAGGGATCGACGGTCTCCACCGTGCTATCCCCTAATCTACCAGGTCCTCTTGGTAGTCCTCTCTGTCACCTCGTCACCCTGATCTTGTGGGAAATCCTCAGCCCATGTCTTGTAGATGAGTTCATATGGATCGTTTTCTAAGCAAAGAGGTAATTAAGCAAGGGTGAGTACATAAATACTCAACAAGCATTAATAACAAATGCAACATATGAATTTCTCTCATATCCACTTAATGTACACCTTCCCTCAAAATCCATTTTATAACATTCAGGTTTTGGGTTTTTTTAAGGGTTATGTTTTGAATTTTAATTATAAAAACTACTACTAATTAACATTAGTATATAAGACAGACTTAGCTTCCATAGCATCTAATCCAGGAAACAATCATGCCTTCAGGATATGACTCTATACAGGTTTGAATCCGTTTACCCATAGTGAGCCTATCATGTGAGGTCCCAGAATGTTTTTATCACTAATCCAATATTAAATCTCCAACTCTAGCACACCAACGAGCTGTGGTGTCCTTCACCAACGTTCTTCATCCACTCGCAGCACACCAGTTGTACTCCCTCCTAACATCAAAGATACTCATCCCTTGGCTTTCAATATAGTACCACGAAATCTTCAACAACAAATGAAGTTTGTGTTCCTCACTGGGCCTTCCGACGTACTCAGTTTCATACTCTTAGTTATCTACTCATATCCAATGTGGAGATCATAACATCTTCATAGGACAACCTTTTTGGCCGATTTCATACACTATGGTTGATGATGTATATATGGCTTATTGTCCAAGTGTAGTTGTTCATCCTTATATTATAGCCTATGTAGAAGGCCCCACCGACATGACAATCCTTCTCAACGACAGTAGGGACCCGGATTACCAAATCCGACCCTTCTGAGTATAACCGTGCTAGTCCAGGATCAGCTAGCACACTCAGCAACACAATGATGATAACATAGACATATCATAATGTAAACAACATGTAAATAAGCAAAAGAGAGTAAACATCACCATCACATTATTACAAGTATCGAGCCTTACGGCTTAAGTGAGTAAGTAGCAGCGGAAAAGTAGCAACAAAAAGAGCCAATCAGTATGCCCACAGGCAACCAACTTGGGTACGCTCCCTAGAAGTCCGGGTGATCCTCCTCATCAAAGTCTTCACCACAGATGTCGAACGGTGGAATGCAGGCTCTTGGATAGCTATATCTGATCTCCTCATCTGCTATATGGAATAAGCTAGGGATGGCAATCAGGCGGGTATGGGTGTACACCTCCGCAGACCAACCCAAATTCATACGAACCCGAACCCAAAATCTCTCACGGGTACATACACGCCCATACCGAACCCGATGGGTACGAATCGAGCAATTGCGAACCCAAATTAAATTCACCTCACAATCAAATTTTCAACCATTAATTTTCAATCAATTCATTTGTAATTTATATGTTTAAAGGAAAAATATATGGTGTATATAATCATGAAAGTTACCGCATCTTACATCTCGAACGATGCTTGAAAATCTTGAATTAACCTTCCATTATTTTTAATTTATATTAATTAATTCGGGTACCCATGGGTACCCACGGGTGCAGAACCGAACCCGAACCCAAACCCGAATCCGAACCCAAACCCGAAATTTGAAACCCGCGGGTCTGAAATCAAACCCATACCCGAACCCATCGGGTCGGGTACCCACAGGTACCCGAACCCACGGGTAATTTTGCCATCCCTAGAATAAGCACCCAAGAATGAAAAGCGAGGGTGAGTATGCAACATACTCATCAAGTCTTGGAAATTTAATGCAAATAATTAAATGCAAGGCTTGAACAAAGAAGGCATATAGGGTTCATTTTGCATAAAGTAGGAATTTAAAATGAAATACAAATAATAATTTCATAAAGTAGCATTTAACAAAAAGTAAATAGCATAAATAATTAAATTTGAAGTATAACAATTTTCCAGGTTCCAACTACCTGGTTGGCTCTAACCGCCAAACTAAAATCCGGGAGTTCCAGCCACTCATGGATTCCCAAACCACATTTTCAATTAAACCAAAATCATCATTTTTCTATTTAAAACCAAAACCATAAAATCTACTATGTGAAAGCGTTCCACGCTTGCCCTTATCCGTGGGCACGGCTACTCAAGTAGTTTTAACTCTGCAGAGATTGTACACTTTACCCACAAGACATGATCTACCCCTTTTGCCAAGCTATTGACACACTTCCTTTGGTGTGTCGGCAGGGATACCATGACAAGGCCTTTACAATACATAATACCGCTACCGACTTCGCCCGCTAAGGTTTCACCGCTGTTAGGGAAATCCACCCAGTACAGAAGCCCCCTCTTGCGACTTGCAAGTGTCATCCCGACAACCCACTCAACCCAATGGCGAAGTCAAATAACGATACATGCAAATTACTTAGCCAGGTCATACCCATATAGACATGTGGTTGTACTGTATAGCATGGTCCAAGGTAACACACGACCGGTCCTTAATTGACTAGGGCGGAACAATTACATTCCAAAATTTTGTGCATCCCGCACCCGCCAAGCAACCATCCGCTCGGTCTAAATCATTTTTCACTTTTATTTTCCAATTAATAGTAATAACGGCAATACCAATTGCCATAATTTCACAATTCAATTTTCAATCAAGTTTGAAAGAATTTCCATAATGGTAAGGTACCGAAGTGATTAAGCATGGCTAAGCAATTTCTACCGTCCCATACCAAATTGATTACCATTAATTACAGTAATTAATTTTCCTAGAGTGTCAAAGGTTGTCAAGATTAATATCAATGTGGGTATAACAAGATGGGATATAACTAAACATTTAAAATGGCATTAAAGTACGGTACACAAAGTAATAAGCATGCAATAATTTAAAACAAAATAATATTTTCATAAACTTGGGATCGATATGGTTAAGGAAGACTTGCCTTCCACTCCTCTCGCTGGATCTACCTCTTCGGATGCTCCGCTCGCTCAACAGCTGCGTCGTCTACACGCGACACGAGACGAAAATAAATAAAACAAAATCAAATAAAATCCAAAAATTCAAAAGAATGACACCAGTAGATAGATTTTGATTTTAGATGAATTTAGAAATTTGAATCGTTCGAATCGGAGTTCGAACGGAGGAGAACGGGCCTTCGGAAGTTTCTCGGGAGAGAAAATCAGAAAATGCATTAGGGTTGACACGTGTCAAGCGCTGATTGGCTGGTAATTCGGAAATTCCGATTAAATCAGGAAAAGAAATCATGCGCTGACACATGGGGTCCACTCATCAGCGATATGGTTCACGGTGAACCGAGTGCACCGAGAGGTTCACGGGTGACGGCGGACCAGCTGACGTGGCAGCCACATGGGATTTAGGGCGGACGTGGTGACGACGTGTCTGGCACGCGGCGCCCAGGTGGCGGTTGACTCGGCACTGACCGGCGACGTGGACGGACACGCAGGCTACGACATGCATGGCGGTGAGGTGGCGCACACGTGGCTAGCACGCGGCGCCACGCGGTGAACACATGGTGGTGACGAGACGTTGACTCGGTCCTAAGCCACGCGGCGTGCGACTGACCGCATGACGCAGATCCGACGGTTACCAAATCGTGTACGTGGTGAAGATCTGGTCGTCAGAACGTGATCCAACGGCGACGGGTGACGGAGGGAGATCGACGGCGAGATGGCGGCGGGGACAAGCCGGACGTGAGGAAGACAACACCGACTCGGCGGAGGAACGCTGGATCGGCGCGGGTTTGGAGTGGATAAGAAAGATCCCGATGATATGAACTCAATGGTACCAAGGAAGGCGGCGGAGACTCACCGACGGCGGAGGAATCGGCGGCAGAAGGGCTCGGTTTCGTCTCGAACTCCGGCGAGAGCTTGTGGCCACACGGCGGCGTCACGGGAGGTGTGGGTAGGGCCGGTGGGTGCGGCGCGAGGCGGCGAAACTCGGGAGGTGTGCGGCGCCGACTTAAATAGTCCTTGGGATGCGCAAAACGACACGGAAGTCGAGATGGTCGCGCGGCTAGGCTGCACGGGCGGCGGCGAGGCGGTAGGGTTAGGGTTTAGGTTAAGGGGCAACGTGGCGTAACATCTGCCATCCACGCGGAGGATCCGACGGCCTTCATCACATGCGAGCGCTGTTGGTTCCGGCCGTTGGATGGAGAATCTAACGGCTGTGGCGCGTCGTAGGATTAGGGTTTGGAGGTGAGGGCGGGGGTTGGGCCGGCCGGCGTGAGAAAATGAAGCGGGCCGGGCGGAAGGTGAATAGGAGCGGGTTGAGGTGGAATGAACAATGAATTCGACCCAAGAAAAGGAAAAAAAAGATTTTAAGAACTAAGGAAATTCCAGAAATCCGATTAAACTCCAATAAACTCAAATGAATAGCAATTAAATCCTGAAAAATCTCCAAAAATACAGAAAAATTCCATGAAGCACAAGGAACTCAAATAAAACTTGAAATATTTAAATTGAAGTATGGATTAATTAAATTAAATCCTTTTGCTTCTGAAAAAATCACATTAAGTTGGACTTTATTCGAATCAAATGCAACTGGTTCGGATTTTAAAATTCAGACACTAAAAACTAAAAAACGGAATGTTACAATCAAATGCAACTAGCAATTCATCACCAAACCATCTTCCCAACCGCATCCGGATTTTGAAACTCGATGATATTACATATAGCTAAAACTAAAATTAAAATATGATCGAGAAGTTTTGATTTTTACAAACCTCACCATTGAAGATCAACGATTTGATTTGAATCAATTCTTGAAATTATAAATAATATATTTTAGTATAATCTCATAGTGACCTTAAAACTTTATTATTTGGTATATGTATCAGATTTGGGACTAATGCTTGATAACTTAATTGGTTTAATACATAAGGAAAAATCGGGTTAGATAGAAATGTTTCCCCTTTTCTCTTCTTTCTTTTTCTCCTCTTTTCTTTTTCTCTTCTTTCCTTTTCTCTTTCTTTTATTTTCCCATCCTCTCTGTTTCTTTTCCTTTTCCCTTTTCTTTTTCTTTCTTTTCTTCCTCACCAGCCAACCTTATCCTCTCCTCCTCTCTACTCTCCTCTCTCCCTATCCTCTGCTCCACCTCCACTGGCAAGACCATCCGTCCCTTTGGCGAGCAGCAAGACTGCTTCCTCGAGTCACTCGGCCTATGCCTCCGAAGACCCAACCTGTGCCACCCTTGCTTAACTGTCAACCTCCTGTGCCGCCTGGGCACCATGATCTATATATACATATATATAGTACAATTACCTAGGGTACCATGGCGCTTGGGCACCATGAACCAAAACAGGTATTTCCCCTGTGTATTTGCATGCAAATTTTTTTGACATTTTTAGGATATTGAATTTAACTAGTTTACTAACTAGTTCAAACAAGTTTGACCAGAAATTCAAACTAAAGTTTGCTTTTTTGATGATAGTTTGATTGTAGGTATGTGCTGATTTTATATATAAATCAGCAAAATATGTGATTTAAATTCATTTAAATATTTGAATTTGAGTCTATTTTTTAAAGTTATATGTTTCATCTGAATTGTTATAGATGGTTATATACCCTAAAACTGAAAGTTTTAAAAATATACCCGAATTTGGCTTGAATTCACGTATTTGAAATCATGGTGCCCAGACCGCCCCATGGTACATACACATATACATACACACACATATATACATGTGTGTGTCTGTTGGTGGGGTGGGGGGGGGGGTGTTTGACAATTTTAGGGATCAAGGTCAGGAATCAACAGAAGCTGTAGATTTTAGGAAATTTGAATTTTTCTTGTAATCTTCTTTTTGATGTAATTTTATTTTTCAATGTACATTGTAATTATACCTTGTATGTCATTTGATTATAAATAAAGTTGATGGTTGATTTGTCAAGCAATTTAATTATGTGATTAATTTATGTTGAGGATCTCGTTTGCAATGATTAAACTCTGGGTTGTTTCACTTAATCAGAATCAAACTAAAATAACGTGGCATGCATCCGGGTACTTTGTGTTTGGTGCGAGACATGCAAGTCCATTGTGCATGTTTGTCAATCCTAATTTTTCCAATATTCCAAATCTTTGCGGTCTGTACTGAAGGTAGGATTAATTTCTTATACCCCAAATTCGTTTTTTAGACTCTAATCTGCGTCCTTTTCATTTATATAAACTCCATAGGTACGATACTTTACAGTCTTAAAATCCATTTAGAAGTAGGTATTGCATGCAGCTTTTCAAAAGAACAAAAAAGTAGATGCTGCAGGCAATATTTTTAAAATCAAATTTGGAGTCAATATATAAAATCATGACCACTATGTTTTTTCAATTAATGGTTTATGCGTAGTTTTCTATTGGAGGCGATCACATCGATCGTGTTGTTCTGGAAGCCTATATATCATGCTAACTAAAGCTTGATTGGTTTAAACTAAACAAAAGATAAAACTCCAGAAGATTTTATGCTTATTATATTGTTCGTGCAAATTCGTTAAAACTAATTAAAAAAATTATGTAGAGGTTGATGACTAGGGGTGTAAACGGAGCGGATAATTTCCGACCGATCCGAGCCTAAATTCGTTTAAAACCCAATTCGAATTCAAAAAAATGATATCCGGTTATATCCGGATTCGATCCAGATTCGAATCCGCCTATCCAAAAAAATATGAGTTAAGATATGGGAAGAGAAGTATCCGATTTGTATTCGATCCGTACCCGCATATCCGAAATATCCGAAAAATATCAGTGTAAATTAGTGAAATAGATATCCGATAAACATAAACATTATACATCATATAAGTTCATATGTTGATTGAAATTATACTTGGCTGCATATTATTCTTATGTAGAAAAGACATCTATTATTGAATTTGAAACACTTATATGTCTTGAAGGTTCTACTAAAGTTTTATGTATGGTTGATCGATCCTAATATGCATGACATATATGGTTTCTGCTTTTACGCATTATCCGACCAACTATTCGTGACTGAGACTAATCGTATCCGGAACGATCTGTATTCGCGACCGAAATAATCCGTATTCGTATTCGAATCCGGCACTGTCCATATCCGATTCTATATCTAAAAAAAATTAGAATAAAATATAAAATAAGTGAAATCCGTTCGTATCCGATCCATTTGCACCCCTATTGACGACTAGCTATCGTAATAGAAGATGGATGTCCTAACTCCTAAGAAGGTCTGACTAAAATTCAAAATTCAACCAGGTACACCTCACTCGTATAGCAAATGAACCCAAGGTTATTTTATATTCACGCTTTGGAAGGCCACACAGATAGCCACGCGCTCGAAGAAGCAACTTTCAGAAACATGTGAGATCGGAGCAGAGGCCGGAGCTCCAATCAATACAAGAGCGACACGGATCAAATACAAGCTCGTTAGCAAATCAAGAACGTTCGAAGATCGTCCTAGCCACCGACGGCACGAGGGTCGGCGGCGAAGAGTCACCGCCCTGCCACGCCCACACGATATCCCCCAGCGATGGCTTCAGCTCCTGCTTGTAGAAGTCCCGGAACTCCAGCGAGTCACCGCCCGTCTTCCTCATCTCCACCACGTGCACCGACGGCGCCACCTCAAAGATCTCCGCCTCGATGGCCAGCGCCCCCTTCCGGCCATCCTGGCTACCCTCCAGCTCGACCCTCCCCTTCTCCTTCAGCTTAAAGCTGAACCTCCTCGCCTCCGCGATCTTCTCCAGCTTGGAGACGATCGCCGTCGTGGTCTCCTTGGTTGAGAACCGCGCCTCCGACCTGTGCTCCGCGTCGAACATCTTGGACAGGTCCAGCCCGTTCGACCGCGAGATGATGTCGAAGGCGCTCATGCTCGACGGCCTCACGTCGATGACCGGCGAAGACATGGTCACCTTGGACCTCTTCCTCCTCCGGGCGTCCTCTTCCTCTTCGTCGTCGTGGTGGTGGTCTCTGGCTTCCTTGCTGAGCAACTCTGCGGTTTCGCTCGTAACGAGGGGCTTGTCGTTGAGGGGGCAGGGGCCTTTCTGGAACCAGGGCCTGGCCATGAGCTTGGAGATGGTGATCCGGGTCTTGGGGTTGGGGTCGAGCAGCCGGGCGAGGAGCTTGCGCGCGTCGACCGAGAACCACGGCGGGCACTTGTAGTTACTCTGCGTGATCTTCTTGTACAAGAGCGCGAGGTTGGTGTCGTTGAATGGGAGGTAGCCAGCCAGGAGCACGAAGAGGATCACACCGCACGACCATATGTCCGCCTTTGCGCCGTCATAGCCGCGTTTCAGGAGCACCTGCACGCCCACGTTAACATTACGTTCGCGCGTAGAAAAGATGGACACGTGCGGGGAATGCACAACTGACCTCGGGAGCGACGTACGCCGGTGTGCCGCACGCGGTGTGCAAAGGCCGTCGCCGCGCATGCGGGAGGTGCCGTCGGCCAGCGCGCTGAGCCCAAAGTCCGAGACCTTGAGGTCGCCGCGCGAGTCGAGGAGGAGGTTCTCGGGCTTGAGGTCGCGGTGGTACACGCCGCGGCTGTGGCAGAACTCGACGGCCGTGATAAGCTGCTGGAAGTATCGGCGCGCAACGGGCTCCGGGAAGCGCGTGCTCCGGGCGAGGCGCGCGAAGAGCTCGCCGCCACTCGCATACTCCATGGCGAAGTAGATCCTGGAGCGCGTGGCCATCACCTCGTGGAGGCGGATGACGTGAGGGTGGTGCACCCGCCGCATGACGTCGACCTCGCGCTTCACCTGCTCCACCGTGCCGGACCGGCGTACGGCCTCCTTGTCGAACACCTTGATTGCCACGGCCTCGCCGGTGGCCACCTCATGGGCCTTGTAGACCTTGGCGAAGTTGCCGCGGCCGAGGAGGCGACCGATCCTGTACCGGCCCATGATCACCTGGGGATCTTGATTCTTCTCCATGGCCATGGGAAGCAAGGGAGGTACTCCAAGTGATCATGGGCGGGATGACCGCCATTGGCAAGAGCTGCTGGGGTTTGATATGTTCGGGGAGATCTGAGGCTAGGAATTGCTAGGTGATTACTGGCCAGTGGTGTTGAGGGGAAGGAAATGAGGAAGACCTTCCGCTAATTTTAGATTTTTGTGTTTCTTAATGGCAGGTATGTAAACTAATTAATAACATGCAAAACATCATTACTTTCTTTCTTTAAACGTTAAATCGTTGCCTACTCTTGAGAAACAGGGAATTATGACATTTACGGCTGGCCGTGCAATTGCGCGTGTATTAACCTAGTTTAGGTCATGTTTAGATTCATTAGTATTAATAATTAGCTGCTAAAATTAGTTGAAATGGATCCAAACAACCCAGCTAATAGTTAGCCAACAATCTAGCTAGTTATCTTATTAGTTGGTTCTCCCCTGCTAATTTCAACTAATGGATGGCCAAAAGACCAATTTGCCCCTGGCCCATTCACCACGGTACATTAGCAAAAAAATATGCAAACAACTAATTAATGCAAGGGTACAATGAACGTTTGCACCTACAACCAAATTTTCAACCACCTATTAACTAGTAGATCTAAACAGTTTTAGTTAATAATTAGCCAGCTAATAATTAGTAAGTTATTAGCTATTAATCAACTAACTATTAGAGCTAATAGATCCAAACAAACCCTTAATAACAAAGTCATCTTTTCATTTGATCGAACCAAATCGAAGGATCATGGTTCTAGCATATTCGAGGAAAAAACATATTTGGTCGGACAAAGTTAAAGTTTGTGTTGAGATATACATCCGCAATACAAATTTTATGTAACTAATTCACGTTACAAATTTGAACATACTCATTCAAATTTAGTTCAACTAAACCTATTTAGTTCAATGAAACTTATATAATTCAAACTTTGTAAACGTTAATCATTTTAAAAGGTCGCCATAGGAAGGTTTTTTTTACCAGGGAATGGATAACATTTTTTAACTTAACACAATATGTAAAGAGCGAAAAAAAGAAAATTAGACTAACCAAACCTAAATTAACAATAGGCAGCAATGCTATATCACTACTAAAAAACATCACATCATAGACGGTTCGCAAAACCACATCACAGACTGTTTTGTGAACCGTCTATATCAAAGTGTCAATGATAACAATAGGTCATCACAGACGGTTTTTGAACCGTCAATGAAAATTAATATCATAAGAACTCATCACACACTGTTCTAGCTGGTAATTTAAAAACACTAAATTAGGAGGCAGGAGAGGTAATTATCAATATTTAAAAATTTCTATTTTTTATTATTTGTGGTTGTTTCAAATTAAAATCGTCTATGATGTGGTGAACATCACAGACAGTTTTTGGCTAGAACCGCCTGTGGTGTTCACCTCATCACAGACGGTTCTATCTACAAACCGTCTGTGAAACTTCACAGACGGTTTGTAGATAGAACCGTCTGTGATGAGGTGAATATCACAGACGGTTCTAGCAAAAAATCGTCTGTGATGAAAGCAAGAACTTCACAGACGGTTTTTGGCTAGAACCGTCTGTGATGATGTGAAGTTCTCGTTTTCATCACAGATAGTTTGTGGATAAAACCATCTATGATGATCCGATACCACAAACAGTTTCAACTACAAACCGTCTACTATGTGTCCGAAACACATTACAGACGGTTTTCATAAAAACAGTCTGTGATAATGTGTCTAATATAACTCTTTTTTTAGTAGTGTATATTGATATAGCTTGCTGTTAGGACCACGATCCTTAGTGAAAATACCTATCATAATCAATGCTACGAAAATCTAATCCTCATCTTCGTGGGATAGCACAATTGTCGGATATTGCTATCAACAGGACGTCCGATGGAAACCAAAAAATCGGACACCTCACTTGACTGACCATGCTTCGTTGACATCCTTCGCTAGTCCACTTCCAGGTTACAAGGCAGTATAGACAAACGAAGTAGAAGATGCTGGAGATATGACAATAGTGATACTTCGATGCATTCCATGTACGTATATATGAAGAGAGAGAGAATAGGATATTGCTATGGTAGTTCGAATGCAACAAACATTATCAGGCCTGTCTCCGCAATTCACATTAATGAATTATGTGAATTATCGAAGAATTGATGTTTCTGTTTTCCTTTTATTTTCCACAATTTGCTTCATCATACTGGTGATCTGCATCTTGTACCATTGGTGGATTACGAGAGCGGTGGCACAATGATGAGGTGAATCTCTACCATTTAGGAACCTTCCAATGTAGGGTAGAAAATCATATCTCGGTAGTGATACCCGGCCTGATCGTAGACGATTATTTGGGGGATTGAAGGAGCGTAGAGTATCTGGACAGAAAAGCCCCAATGCTTGAAAGGAATGCTTGAAGAAATGTTACAAACACCATTGTTGATTGTTGCATTTATATTTTTAGAATGTTGCAACGGTGTAACTTCTTTTTTAAAAAATTATATTCAATCGTTTTGGGATTTCTACACCACTTTTCAAACATATCAAGGTCTTATACTTTGTACGATGTCCATTACTATTCAAGGTTTGTTAAATATGTTCATAAATAATAAATTTTAAATGTTTTTATATTGCCACATATATTTTGTAATGTTTCACATGTGTGCAAAAATTGTTATAGACATTGTATGAAATTGTTGCGCCAATCTGGTGGATCATACGATGGGAATATTAGATGCATTCACACATGGTCCAACAGCACCAAAGTGCAGTGTGTCTGACATGACGCACAAAAGAAATAGAACACATCGAGTTATAGCATCGCCCTCTCCCCATCCTTTTTTCCTTTCTTCCGTCTCCATGCGCACATCCATCCATGGCCGCCACTAGACCTAGGTAATGGGTCATGCTTTTTTTGGGCTGGGTTAAGAAACAACCCGAAAGTTTAACAAGTCAAACAGGACGCATAAACAAAAAAAATAACGTAATTAACTGAAGCCTGTAATAAATGAAAACATCATTTGATTAATACAACAGTTTATAATACATGAGAACAAAAATTTATACAATAGGATCATATACAATTTCTTAGGTACAACAAGTAAAATACACAAAAGGAATTCTATAAGAAACATACTCTATGGCTGCCTCCAAACAACCTGCGATGTAGATCACCTACAACCAATAAGTACAGCTGTCAGGGATTGGATAATCTCCATAAGGACTGGTATATCCTGGCAGCTAATTTTGGCCGACCATGCATGTCCTTGGATGGTGTCTCCAAGGAGGATCCTCGGATAATCCGAATCTTACAATTCGAGAGTAATACAAATGGAAAGGCATGGGTCCGCCCGACCGAACAAGCATCATGCACCTTCGACTATTGCCAATAATTGCCCGCATCAAAATAATAGTTTTATTTTCATTTTAACCAAAATACCAATAACCATCATCATGTCTCATTATTTCCAAGTTTCATCTAAACAATGATTCCAACTGATTTATCCCAAGTTTAAAGCATGGCTAAGCATGATTATTAATCCTCGCATATACCCAGTAAACATCAGATATTATCTAATCATAATTCTAGGGTTATCAAGGTTCACATGTCAATACTAAGGGAATTCCATAAGACAGTAGGTATATCTACCAGTACCCACAAAGTAGCAGCATTTAATGAATATACGCATGCAATAAAACATTTAATGAAAACATTTATAAAACTGGGATCAACATGGTCAAAGGAGGGTGCTTGCCTTGCTTATTGATGTCTTCAACGAAGTTGAAGTCGCAGTCGATGATGGGATTAATAACGTCGGAGTTCTACGTCATAAGCGAAGAACATAACAAATAACAAATAACAAGTTTCAATAAGGACAAAAAGAAATCAGATGAAAATCCAAATACAATTAAATCATAGAAAGCAGGCATGATTTAAAATTGGGTTCTTATTTATAACGGTGTCATCCTAGGGTTCATTTATACTTTTTAAATTTCAAATATAACATCAACTGAGTTTGAATATTAAATATTTTTGCGCAAATGAGTTTATTATGGATTTAGGAGCATATATAAATTATTTTATCACTTTAGGATTTATGATGCACAATTTTTATTAAGGAACAATAATAGAGTTTATTTAGATTTCTATTTCAAATAATTCAAACCAAGCATGTTAATTAAATATTTTTGTATATTCAGGTTCCTAATTTCATAAGGATTCTAGAAAAATTTATTTTATTTAATTTAGAGTTCATATGCAAAACATTCATGTATAACATATTTCGGTCTTTACTTTACATTTGAATTAAAAATTTAAACAGAGTTGAACTTCAAAATATTTTTGCATATTCTGAATATACATGAATTTAGATGAATTTAAGAATTTATTTCACTTCATTTTGACTATTACTTCAAAAGTTATAAGCAAGTGAATATGTTATAGTGTTAAAATCTATGGAAAATAGGATATTGCCATAAAAGGAAATTACGTATTCTCCTTCGAAATGCGCTTTCCAATTTTGGGCTGGACCGGATGAGGTACTAGCAGTGGGTCCTCCATCATGATAGAGCATGGCAATTTGCCCATATGGCTGCGAATGGATGTGAGTGTCTGCGATTGGGCGCGATGGCGAGAGGATAGCGATGCGCCGGTGATCGACGTTGGGGTCGGCGAAACGAGAGTTCTACCGGCTTTATTCATCGATGGCGGGTCGGTAGCATGATGACAGAAAACAGAGGGTTGTTCTCCGGCTCACCCAAGCGGCTAAGCACAGGTAGAAGCTGAATGGATTCCACGGCAGGCTTCAACACGTCTTTGCGCATCTAGGAGTGGTCTTGGAGTAGCCGGAGGTGGCCGTGAAGGTGGTCGCCACCGAGAGGGGCGGCGGACGCCATTGCCGGCGAGTGAAGAAGCTCAAATACGAGTTCTTGCTGCAATTTGGCACCAGTATGAGTATCAGTGGGTGACAAACATCATGTTTTTGAGTTTGTTCGGGCAAAAGAATTACCGGAACGAGCTGTCACCGTGAGCCTCCATGGCGGAAGGGAGGAGCTTAGTCTGGGCTCTCGAGAAGATGAACTGGAATTGGCGCAGGATAGCCGGGGATCACGAAGGCTCGCTCGGACTATTCAAAGTTGATTTGCGAAGGAGGTGCGCGTGATGATTTCTCTCTTTTCGGCTTTAGTGGCCGGGAAGAAGAACGATGCTTGCTTTCGCCGCGGAAGAGGTTGAGAGGTGTGATGGCGTGGTTGTGATGGTCTCTGGAGAAGGATTGCATTGGGTTTTATAGCCGAATTGAGGCGGTTTAGTTTTGGCTTGGTTCGGGAGAGAGGCGGAAGGCGGTTCTGCCGAGTTTGTGCCGTGGCAAAGAATTCACCGGGAAAGGCTTGCTATGGCAGTGTTTGAACGCGGGCTTGGATTGCGGTGGAGTTTTGAGGATATTCAACACTGCAGTAGGCGTAGGCACCAAGGCGATCGTGATGGCGTGAGGTGAGTCGAGGTTGGCCTTGGGCGAGAAGTTCTTGTGGAGATGATTCACCGATGAGTTGGCTCATCGGCGTGAGAGAAGCAAGAGAGGAAGAGAGCGAAGAAGAAGGAGAAGAAGTCTCTGGCAGCAGCGGTGGCATGGGGAAGGAATCGAAGCAGTGAAATGTCCACACGACCGAGCCGAGCCCACTTGTAAGCCAAGGCGAGCTAGCACAGGAGAATTTCTAGACAGTTCAGGTTTACCCCACAAGTTTCGTGTAGAAAACCGACTCGAGAATTGTTGAGGATTTTTCTGATGTCGGCCAGGTGAAGATACAGGCTCAGACCAATTTTGAGATGAAAACTCTTTGTAATTATTTTATTAAAATTCTAACAACATACACATGCTCAGGAACGTGCGAGAATTGGTCAAAGTTGGGGGACTCCTTGAGCATGATCGGAAGATTGTGTTCACCCTACAACGTGTACGTGGTGATAATTATGCCACGATCTAGGGTCGTTATGCCCACGACGAGAACGTGGCAAGAATCAAGGCTACGATTACGACCACGGTTAATGCGGTAAATGGTGGATTATTCGGCTGTAGTTAGTTCATATCTTGTAAAGCTATAAGAACCCCTCGTAGATCGGTAAAGGAGGCATAGAAAAAACGCACACAAACAGACGAAGAAAAACACACAGACATACTCGAGCCTTCCTGTAAGAGTTCGTCAGCAATAGTGAAAACCACTGGAGTAGGGTTGTTATCTCCGCTATGAAAGGCCCGAACCAGTATAAACCCCTTTGTCTATTTTTTGAGTATTCGATCCCAATAGCATTTTTCAAGCACAAACCCTTCACCAAAAAGGGGTCTTGTTGATCCCTCATTCAACAAGTAAGCTCGACGGGATCTGTTTCCCAAACGTCGACAACAACAAATTCGAACAAGATATAGACAAATAATAAACTCATAGATAAATTAAATTGCCGTCAGACTCAAATGCGATTAGGGAACGCTTGTCGAGATACTAGATCATTCGAAGCCGTTCAGCACCTCTCGCTAACCAGGGTAACCATAGCCATGCATAAATAGTGCCAAAATATCTCACATAGTAAAAAGATAACTCAACCCAATTAAAAGGAAAGGAGGATAGAAACCATCCTTCAATGAACACCCTAGCCTTCTCCCTAAATCCACCGAGATGAATAAGCTAAGAGCAAAGCCACTAAAGCTTGCAACCAAGAGCAAGGCTACCTAACCGAGCAAGCCAATGGAGCTCCAACCAACCAGAGTAGGAAGGTCAAGGGAGCACCAGCTACATTGCCATCAACACCACCATCATCCCGATCATGTTCCCATCAGAACCCTCAACATCACTAGGTGCTCACACATACATATTTTGCTAACTTAGGAGCACGAATGCACAAATGAATGTAGAGAGTAGGGTTTGGGTATACCATAGGTCTCAGACGGGGAAACGCGTGAGGGGCAGCACCATACATGCTCAATGACCCCCATGTACTCCCTAGCATATGGGAGGTCCATGGGTGTCGTCGTAACACCATCAACCTGAGCGAACACATAGTTATCATCAACCTACAAGAGCAAAGCTCAACACAAAACTAAGTAACCATACAAATGAATTTGGGAGGAAGAAATAGTTGCCACATCAAGGTTGTTGTCGGCACATTGCGGCAACCAAACACCTTGCCACGGCAAGGATTCAGCCAACACATGAGCAAGCGGTGATGACTAACAAGGCCGCCAAGAGGGGCTGAAGTAGGTGGAGAAGAAGGAGTAGGGGTAACCAGTACTTGAACCAGCAGAGCCAAAGTCAAGGCGATGGACCGGTGACACCGAAGTAGGGCAGGGTGACAGACTGACGGCATTGAAGTAGGGAAAAGAACAAGCCGACGACATCGATTTTAGGAGTAAAGCAATGGGGCGACAAGGCGACGGTGAAGCAGCGTCGATTTGGGGGAGGTCGATAGGGAGGTAGGGCTGATTTAGGGAGTAGAGCGATGGGCGGCAAGGCGGTTGTGAAGCAGCTTTGATTTAGGGGAAGTCGATGGAGAGGCAGTGTCTTGTGGGAGTAGAACAACGAGGCGACACGGTGACAATGAGGAAACACCGCGTAGGGGGAGACAACAGGGCGAGGTAGCCGGCATGGTGCGCCATGGCGGCCCCGAGCCGATGGCCATGGGGGCAAGGGCAGAGAGCCAAAGTAGGGGCGATAGATAGAATGGGAACAGAACGGGAACAGGCAAAGTTGAGGAGCAGCCAATGAAAGTTCAAGCTCTATTAATTTGGTTTTAGTATTAATGACAAATCTAATATTGAGACTAACTATTTTGATAATCATAATTTTGATTAATCTTAATTGTTAATTAATGACAATTCTTATATGAGACTAATTCTTTTATTGAGTATATATTTGATTAGTCTCATCTCATTGAAAATGGAAAGCCCAAGGTATGCACTCGTATTCATTTTATGATATCTTATTGCATATTTAGAACTCAAGTTAAAGGTGAACTCTTCCATTGCTTATACGTTAAAAAATATGCATTATGTTTCCAACTTCATCCACATCACGTGAATGCACATATCTAGGGGGAGTTCACAATTTAACTTGATGTTTCAATAGTATTGATCCATCTCCTCTTACCAAATAACATATAGGATCAAGACTTTGAAATAATCATTAGAGTATATATAACTTGTGTAGTTGTAATATACTCATATTAATATAGGATAAACTCAAATGCTATCTAAGATTGATTATGTGCATATTGATTCCAAGTTAAATTATTTATATGCACATATTTAATAGAGTTTATTCTATTATTGATGGTATTAAGAGTATTGATCACTTTCCACCACTCCATATAAATTGGATCATTACTTTTAGATTCCATCGAATTGAGTATATGAAACTTGTGTAGTTAATATATACTCATGACAATTTAAATTCAATTTTGTGTTCGGTTGCCATTCAATCAACAAAGAACTAATCATGTGTTGATGGTTCACTTTGTTGATCCTAAGACAACCGAAAGTTTTTGAGTATATAAAGCATTTGTTGCATAAGTATACTTAAGACACAATTTATCTTTCAACCAATTTGTCTTTGGGTTGTGGTCAATCATTAAAGGAAAAAAATCAAAGGATCTCGGAAGCATCTATTATGCGTTAATGGTGTGCATTGATGATCGAGACAACTATGTGTTTTGGGACTAACACTTTCAATGAGTTTGAAATAGGTTAAGTCTAAGGTTGAGATGGATAAAAGGGACAAGTACGTTGTCATATGTTGATGAACGTCAAGAGAGTATCCCGAAGTAAAGTGAAGCTAGAGAAGATTCATCATGTGTTGATAAACAAGTACAAACAACCAAGCTTAGAGAGGAGAAAATGAAAATCATAAAAACTCCAAATGGATGTGCTAAAGACAAAGGTATAACTAGTTAGGTCTAAGGATGTGTTTCTAATCTTTTACCGGTCTTAGTGTTTGGATGAGAGACCGGGTTGCTAGTGCAGGTTGCCGTACTATTAAGAGGGATTGAGTCATTTAGCTTGCACAAGCACTAGAGAGCATTCCCCACATACAAAGCCACGAGGCAAAGTCACAAGCCCTAAGAGCAAGCCACCATCACAAGCACTAACAAGCCAGCAAACCTTCAGGAGTGCACACACACACAAAGCAAGCGCCAGGAGCATCCAAGCCGACAAGGAGGAGGCCAAGACAAAGTCTAAGGCAAGAGAAAGAAGAAGCAAGCTAGGAGGCCACCATCAAGCCCATAACCAGAAGCAAGGAGATCAAGATAACCACCTCTTCACCACCATCACTAGCACCCCTACTTCACCATCTGCATCTTTTTCATTCCATCATCGCACCACAGGTAACCCCACATGCTTGACCAATAGGAAACATAGGAGTAGCAATAGCAAGACTTTAACTAGAGACTAAAGATAGTAAGTAAATTAGTGGTCTTAGTTGTAGTGGTTGCAAGGGTGGCATTGTATGTGCCTAGGACTTCTCACACTCCCCGCTGTGTGACAAGAATCATGGGTATCGCCACGACACCACTAACTTGCCATCCAATTAGCTTAAAGAATTATCATAGATCTTGGTTATCTATTTGAGTTGCAAGCAATCAAGCCTTAAGTAATTCTTAAATTCATGAACCAATAAATAATATAGTAAGGTGAATCGGTTGAAGAACAAAGAAAAAAAGGGGGAGCCTGTTACCCAAACCCAGTTGACGAGGAGGGGTCTGCCGAGTCCAGGCCATGGAGATGAAGGGGACCATGGGAAGCTTCAGCTGGGGCCAAGGGTAGCCCAAGGTGGCTAGCTAGGCGAGGCCTAGGGCTGGACCATCGGCCTAGCCATGGCAGGGAGGAAGTTGGGAGGGCTCATGCGGGCGTGAGCCCGAGCCAAACCGGGGAAGGCAGGGGCATGGCTAGGAGTTAGAAAACCCAGGCAGGCCAGGGCAACTGGGGCGCGGGGGTGTGGTCGCACAAGCCCAGGGGATGAGCGATGTAGGGCCAGGGGAGAGGCTACAGCTGGGAGAGGCTACCCATGGGCTGGCCAAGCACAAAGTGGAAAAATGGCACCGCCCTCGGGAATGGCGGTGACAACCGATGTTGACGCTGGATAGAGGGAAGAAGACACTGGATCAGGTGGGGAGAGGAAGAAAAGTGAGGGAGTGGGGAAAAGAGAGGAAGAAAGGGAGGATAAGGGAGCCAGTCGGGTAGGAAATAAAAGAAAGAAGGGAGAAAGAAAAGGAAAAAAAAGGAAAAGGAGAAGGAAGAAAAAAGAAAAGAAAAGAGGAGAAAATAATAATAATAATAAAATTTCTATTTAAATCAATGCACCATAAACATTAGATTTATTTAATTAAATATGATAATTCAAGCAATAATAGTTGTTAGGCATTTATATAAAAGACATTAGATTGAAAACATCCAAAATGTTAAAAAGGAGAATTCATATGTATACCAGATAAAATTTTAATACGGATTTAAATGTCATAAAACATGCAAAAATATAATAATCACTTAAGATGTGATATTTTTGTAATTTCAGGAAATCAATCCAATTCGAGTGGTGATCTCTTTCATAATTCGCATGAGGAAACCTTTTTCAATCCAATTTCAGACAAGCATTCTCTTGATCATATTTAACTATTTCCTATCAAACATATTTACTTATATATGGTATCACCTATGTATGGGAAAATATGTTTAGAAAATCGTAAATTGGATACGGATGGAAAGACGGTTTTGATGATGAACTACTATGACAGTAGTGGTTATGGATATGTGGTATTGATAAATCTATATATGTGGCAGGTAGAGGGTGCCATAAGAAGGGGCCTATGGGGCCCTCTACATTGGTTATGATATAAGGATAAATAACTACACTCAAACAATGAGTCATATAATTTGTATCAACCATAGTATGTGGAAATGACTAAAAAGGTTGTCCTATGAGGATGTTATGATCTCCACATTGGGTAAGAGTAGATAACTATGCGTGTGAATGCGGGTATGCCAAAAGGCTCGGTGAGGCAACACCATATCAGTTGTGGTTGATTTTGGCGTTATATTTAAGCATTTGGGTTGAGTATCAGGGCTACCGCGGTAGCATAGTATAACTAGTATACTGCGAGTGGGTGAAGAACGTTGTAAAGGACACCACGGCTCATCAGCTACCAGGGTTGAAGATTTAATATATGACTAGTGATAAACGTTTTAGGTTCTCAACCGAGGTTAGGTTCACTATGGGTAAAGTGATACAAATTTGCGCATGGTAAAATCATGAATTTATGCATGTCCGCTGAATTAGAGGCTACAGAAGCTAAGTTTATCTCATATACGAGTGCTAGTAGTAACTTCAATAATTTAAATTGAAAACTCACATCTTCCCAATAAAAACCCTATTTTCTTGAAAATGGATTTGAGAAGAGGATGTCTATGAGATGGATGTTGATAAAATCTATGAGGTGGATGTTGATAAAATTTCATATGCATTTTGTTATCAATGCTTGTTAAATACTTTTATACTCACTTTTGCTAAATTCCTCTTTGTTTAGAGAAATATTCCTGTGGTTAAGTGTATGGTAGGGACATAGACCCCAATAGGTTCGACCATGAGGCATGGGGAGAAGGTCATCTGCAAGATCAAGACTACGAGGAGGTGGACCACCAAGAGGGCTAGGTTGATGGTTAGACAGTGCACCCGCTTTCGTCACTCTTTGGAGTGATTAGTACTTTTGTATTATATTTTTAATATATGGACCTATAGCTTACGTGGCAATGGATTGTAATAAGTTCTATTTCAATCTCTAATTATTATTCTGCCGCAACATTCTGAACATAGTGTATTAACTAAAAAACGTCGGGTGCGCTTGATGTTTTGATTAGCTAATATGTCAAGATTCGTATAATTATCTCAGAGTAATAGCAGTATTACTGTTGTTATCATATGCTAATTATGTGGGTCACCGCATTAGGTCGGGAGGACGCTGCCGTGGCAGGATCCAGCTCGATCTACCTGCGATGTCACTGAATACAGTCGTACCGCCTTCAGATCCAGTTGGATAGGAGGGCGTCACTACGCCATCGCACCGCCTCGCCATTGTCACCGCTTCTTCATCTTCGAGAAAGGGGGAACGCTGGGTTAGGAGGACAACGATGCCACCTTGCATGTGCACACGTGTGCTCCCATCATCGAAAAGGACTAGGGCTATGGTTGGCAACCCTAGCCATCGTCCTTAGAATTTATAGTTTCAAGTCTGAAGGCTTCCGCCGTATGAAAATTTGCAAATTGCACCATAATTCATCCATATATCGATTGTTCCGTTCCAATGCAGTGAAATAATATCATTCACATATCTATATGTGCAAGAATTGGAGAGCAACCGGGGCATCCAGGTGTCATTTTGGTATTTTTGTGAAAAAGCCCTTCCGCTTTCTTCAAATTACGGATAGGTCCATATAGCGATTGTTGTTCTATTGCAATTTTCTATGAGACAAAGATATTTTTTTCCTTCGCTTCAAATTGGATCCTGGGCGTGGTATTTTTACGAAAAGCCTCCCGTTAGTTTCAAATCGCGAACAAGCCCTTTTCTAATTTTTCAAGATAGCGACCCAGTCCAAAAAATAACAAACAGGTCCTTGCTCCTTACGCTCAGTCCTTTCTCCGCTTTTTCCCAAAAAAATGTTTTCGCCACCGAAATATAAAAAGCTCTATTTCGGAAAAATGTTTCCGGTTTTCCACACAAAAACCGGTGAAAAATGTGTTTTCAAAAGAAGATTCATGGCAACTTATGGATTTGCCAATATTGTCATAACCATTTTTTTTTTTATAAATGTAGATTAGCCCAAGATTTATAGTGGTTTATAGCGGTTCATGGATTCGCCACGGTCCTCTAGCTAAATTTTTAAAAAGGAAATACATAAAAAAGCACTTTTCTTTTTAAAAAAAAAAAAACGCAGATTCAACTGCAATTTTCTAAATAAAACACGAGTGAGAAATAAAACACTTGATTCGTCAAGGTTTATAACAACTTGTGTATTTGCTAAACGGTCATAACCGTGGGTTTTTTTAAAAAAGTTGATTTGTCCAAGGATTTGTATCGACCAAGAGATTCGACTACGGATCTCGACGAGGTCCCGGTGGGTAGTTTTTTAGCAAACACAAAATTTTTTCGTTTAAAAAAAAGTCCGTAGTCTATATATTCAAAAAAGCATGGATGGTAATTTTACCCAAGATGCGCTGGTCCTCCAACTTTACTGCTCCACCTAGTATATCTTATGCCTTGAAGATTTTGAGAGCTCCTAGGCCTCAAGGTACATTTTTTTGCGAAAAAGCCCTCCATAAAATCTGAAATCGTGAACAGGTCTTTTCATCGATTATTTTGCAAAAAGGACCCCGTAGTTCTACAAATTCAACTCGGGCGCCGGTTCTTTAAACCCGAAAGATTTAAAATTACGTTTAGATCCGGTTATTTTGCAAAAAAAATACCGTGGTTCCGCAAAATCGACACGGATGTTGGTTCTTTAAACCGAAAAGATTTAAAATTACGTTTAGATTCTCCCAGGCGCTGGTTCTTTAAACCTAAAAGATTTAAAATTATATTTAGGTCCGGGTATTTTTCACAAAAAAACAATGGTTCCGCAAATTTGATACGGGAGCCGGTTCTTTAAGCTCGAAACATTTAAAATTACATTTAGGTCCTTTTACTATTTTTGCAACCAAAAAATCTCCGAAGTGAGATTTGCGCGACGTGACGTAGCGCGTTATAGTATCTAGTTGGCTGGTTCTTGACCAAACTGATGACATATCCGTGGACGAGGGCAGACACCGGGATACGTAGTTTCAGCCATTAAAGCTATCCAGAAGGTCCCAGGTACAGTAAACACAACTGTTACGATAAAACATCTTACGAATTTTTCCGACTGCACTTATGCCCCGTACCTACCGGTGTTCCTGCCTCCACCAATAACACCGGCGCTCATCGTCGAATCCAGAAAAAGAACACGGCCATAGATACGAGTACGACGACGCAGACCCGAGACCCATTCATAATGCAATCTTTATCCCGCAACCACGGGCCCCAGGCCGCCCGCGCGCTACCGCAAACGGCGCTTTCGTGGTCGCGCGCCGGCCCCCCGGCCGCAGCCGAGGCGCCGCCGGTCGCCCACGCGTGCGGAGGTAGGCCATCCGTTCCATCCACCGGTCTAGCTGCTCACGTGCTCAACTGTGACTTCACCTCGTCCCATGTCCCTCTACACACAGGTCCCAGTCGTTTGGACCGTGCAGCGTCCGGAAACAACTCCAACGTCCAAATCCGGACTTCTCCGTACAATAATGCGGATCAGAAATGGAAGATTCGGAATCTAATCGAGCGGCACATGCGCCAGCCCCATGCCTGCATCCGATTCATTCAGCAATCTGTTGGCCCAGAATAAATGATTACTCCAAATTATTAGATTCTGCGGAAAACCAACAGGAGTACACAACCGCTAATTAGGTCTAGAAACCGGATGGTGCATCAGTTTAAACACTACGGCGATACCAACCAAACCGGAGTATATACAACCACAATCTCGCTCCATCAGGGACAACTTCATGCTCTCCAGAGAAACACTCTTATCAGTTACGAAATAACGCGCTCATCAACAGTGCCCAAACTGGTCAGGTTTTTTGTCCAAGACATGAAGAGATCCTCCTGTCAACTGCACTCAACTCCTGCCTCTCGCTCATGACTCTTGGAAAGTCGCTTCTATCCCCGTTGGCTCGAGGCGAAGTGGCGCCTGTAACCATGAAAGCCTGCAGGAAGCAAAGGAAACGATCAAATGGGTTTAGCAGTACCGTCGCCTAGTGTAAGCATAACAAACATCAGTTTCCTACTACAGCATCCAGTTCCTACATAACCTATAACCTATTAGACAATTCACATGGCTCACACGGGAAACTCTAAAATTCAATGACTTACAATGTAAAAAGACGATTCAAAACTTATGAAGTACCATAAGAAGACCTTCAGGTGAACAATCAAACACGCTCGCACATACCATGGGGTATACACGAACAGCTGTTCTATAAGATGCTAGTAAGGTATTAAACTACTTCTCCAATGTACGAACGTTAGGTCGACCACCACAATAACAAATCTTCTGGGAATACCATTGTTAGTTTCGAGTCTATAAAAGGCACAGTTTATGAAAGCACGTCTAAGACTTTCTAAATTCTACTTTAAGTCATCAAACCATACCATAAATTGTCATTCAACCAAAGCTGGATCCGGTGAAGGACTAAGCTTTTGAGTGTGGAACTGTGGGTATACAAGTAATATTCGACTAACTGTACATGTGTTCCATGTGTTTGCCTATAATTGTGACTAATGTGTGCATCAGATTAACTACAAGCAGAAGATGGATCAATAATGCAACAGCCAGGGACTGAGTATAATGTAGCTAAAAAAGGAAACTGAACACAAAATCAGGAACCTCACAACCTAGAGATCATAGTCCAACATACAAAAAAGGGCAAATACTTCTTATTGTCATTACATAACTAAACTTGCATCACTTTAATGGACAAACAAATTACAACACTATCACAATTCATAGTTTAAAAAAGAAAAAAGTAGAATGAAAACTAGAAATATCTCATTATGTGAATAGTACATAATGGATTAGTCTGCTATATACGGTATCTTTTTTATTGTTTTTAACACCTTGGACATGATAATATTATTTGTTGTATTTTCACAAAATTGAGTAGATATAGTGCACTAGGCCCTCTTTATGAAAGCAGCTAGTTATTACAATTTCACAAAGAGCCATACCACACAAACCTATATTGTTTTGTTTTCAAGAAATGGTGTGTGGTTCCAAGCTTTCGTACTTGAGTACCATGCTCAAAATCTTGTGAAGCGCAATTTATTTATGAGAAGAAATCATTTCTACCGTTAAAGACTATTAACCAAGCATTCCTTCAAATTTTCCTCCCTATCCTATGTGCAGGAAAATATCCATCTGTGGAAATTGGTGGTAACAGCATTGAAAGAACTAAAGACTAAGGTTCTACTATTTTGGTAGTGGTTCAATTCTATACTTGTCAAGTTTTTGACAGCATGAATTTCCTCATTGCACTGAGTGCTGTAAATGACTTAAAGCAACATTTAACAACAATAGATAAATGATGCTGGTGCAACATGGAATCATAAAGACAAATAAACCAGAGCCTAAAGTTTATTCCCTTAATCTATATTTCCAGTTGGTTGCTGAAAAGCTAGACTTCATTAGAACAGTATATAATCGCTTCTAAAGTTTTACAAAAAAAAAATAGATATAATAAGAGAGAAAATCTCTTCATTAACTAATGGCTAAAAAAATATGTACAGACGCATCTTATATAGATATGACCGCAAACAAAAAATTTCCTTTAAGTGGGGATGAAAATGATTTTAGGAATTCTAAAGTTTGTAGAATGGGTTGAAAGAATAATGGATGTTAGTGAAACAAACTTGTGCTTAAGAACAAGTAAAAAAATCTGTAATCAATTAGTTCAATAGCCACAGACTAGGTTGATTAGAGCTATTGTTCATCAATTTCACTTTCTTTCCATAAAGTGGCAATACATTTGCAACAGTCAATTGACAGCAAATTTCAGACCTCATTTTTTACAATTATTGTGAAACCAGTATATCTTGTAAAGTTGGACTGCTGGAGACTAGTGAGCTAACGGCTGATAATTCTAACAACAGAGCATGCTTTCAAGAGGCTGAAAATAATAGTGATTTTAATTTTTCAGGATTTTCTAAAGAATGAGTCTTTCAACTTTTCAAGTTTCTACTTAGTTTCCAGATTAAACTGTATATGTATTACGAAATTTAATTTCTTGTAAGTACTGGTGCTAAAACTTACAATTATTCTTTTGATAGAATTAGCAAAGCAAACATATCTTGACAAAATTAGCATGTCTGATAGAATAAGCAAACAAACCCTAGAACATGCGATTTTAAAAATACAAAAAGTTGGACTGGGCAAACAGATATTATTACGTAATTACTGGACCTAGAGCATCAATTAATCACACTTTCTACTAAATCTCTCATGTCTAGAAAACTCGTTTTATCCTTAGTTTCCTTATTTATTTCCAATACATAAGCAAAAACAAGGAAGAATAACTACCTTTCGACCTACTCGGTATCGGTAAGCACATTTCGAGCTGGGGTCATCTGGTGCACAAGGTGCTGCATTCCTGGCTTCAACTCCTTGTTGCAGAAATCCTCATACTCTTCCTTATACCCCGCCTTCTTTTTTACCTCCACTACTACAAGAGATGGTGTGAGCTCAAATATCTCCGCGCCAATTGTTAGTGGCCCCTTAACTCCTTCCCTTGTACCCTCTAGGCTCACCCGCCAGTCCTTCCTCCGCATGGAGAAGCTCTTCACCTTTGCAATCTCCTCCAATTTCATTATAATATCCGACATGGGTGCACCTGAGATGAATCTCACCTCGTCCCCTATCTCCTCAAACAGCCCTGACAAGTCGAATCCCCTCGAGAATGATATGATATCAAATGCGTTAAGGCTTGATGGGCGTGGGAGTGACCCACGGAGCCTCTGGCGCTCCTCAGATGACAATGTGGCAGGGCAGGATGTGACTGATGAGTCTGACTCCGACCCTGAATCACCACCATCATCCTCTTGTGGAGGTGGAGGGGGGGATGGCAATGGTGGAGGAAGAGGATCAGCAAGCCCCATGTCCAGCACATCATTTTCATTATCGATCACGTTGAACAGCCGGTCATCCTCAACATAGAACTTGACCGGCCGGAAACCTTTCTTGAACCACTGGTTCTCCATGACCTCCGGCAAGGTGATCCTAGTGTCAGGATTTGTGTCAAGAAGGCGCACCATCAAGCTGCAAAGGTCCTTGGAGAACCACCTTGGACACCGGAACTCGCCCCTGTAAATCTTCCGGTACATAGCCATGAGATTCTTGTCATGGAAAGGGAGGTATCCGGCCATGAGCACAAAGAGGATGACACCGCACGACCAGACGTCCACTTTGGCGCCTTCGTATCCGCTGCGGGAGAGCACTTCGGGGGCGACATAGGCCGGCGTGCCGCAGAAGGTGTGGAGCAGACCGTCGGGGCGGAGCTGCTCGGCGACGGCGGAGAGGCCGAAGTCCGAGACCTTGAGTACGCCCCGCTCGTCGACGAGGAGGTTCTCCGGCTTGAGGTCCCGGTGGAAGACGCCGCGCGCGTGGCACAACGCGACTGCGGAGACGAGCTGCTGGAAATAGCGGCGCGCCGTGTCCTCCTTGAGGCGGCCCTTGGAGACGCGGGAGAAGAGCTCACCGCCACGGACGAGCTCCATCACGAAGTAGATCTTGGTCTTGGTGGCCATGACCTCGAACAGGTGCACGATGTTCGGGTGGCGCACGCGGCGGAGCACGGCGATCTCGCGCTTGATGTGGTGGACGAGTCCGCTCCGCTCGGCCTTCTCCCTGTCGAGCACCTTGATGGCCACGCACTCCCCGGTCTGCACGTGCCGCGCGTGGTACACCTTGGCGAAGGTGCCGTGGCCCAGGAGGCGCCCTAGCTCGTACCGCCCCATCACCAGCCCCCCGGCGCCGGCGCCGGTGCCGCCCCGTTTGGCGGCCGACGCCGCGGAGGGGACGGGCCGCCGTGCGGCCTGCGGCGACGGGTCAGGCGGCGGCTGCGTGATGCCCGCCATCGTCGACGGGCAGTGCGGCGGTAGAGGGGAAGCGAATCGACGCGATTAGGTGTAGCGGCCGGCCTGCAGCTTCAAGGGCTGGGTGAAAACTGGAGTATTTCTCGCCCTTCTGTCACAGTCTGTCTCGGGCTTCTATGGCTCTCGGAGCATGGTTGGGTCTGGGAAGAGAGATTTTTTCTTTTTCCGTCTCCTCGGTCCTCTCTTTGTAGTTTTCCTCGGTGCTTATGGCTTTATGCCCTCACCGTTTCCTTTGTAATTATTTGTTGCTATGCGTTTGTGTCGGCCATTGCTTTGTTGGTCTCTCTCCGTGCACAGCTTTTCCTTGCCCTAGTTCGAGGATCTCGCGTTGCGATTTGGTTGGTACTCCGTATGAATAGTACAGCGTGCTACATCATACTGTACAAATCTTACTCTGGAGTTTTTTATTTCAAAAATAGTAGAAGGATCTAAATGTAATTTGAAATATTTCGAGTTTAAAGAAATAACCGGACATAAACGTAATTTTAAATCTTTCGGATTTAAAAAACTGGCATCCGAGTTGAATTTGCAGAACTACAGGTTCCTTTTTACAAAATAACCGATAGAAGGACCTATTTGTGATTTTGAATTTTTTGAAGAACTTTTTCAAAAAAAAACGTACCTCCTGTCCAAAATTTCGAAGCATAAGATGTATATTATTTGCTAATCAAAAGTTCAGATAGATTGGAAAATATTAAAGGTTAACAGCTGTACAGTAAGTAAATACACTGTATTATAAGCAAATTTTCAACGCTTCCATTTCCTATCAGGCGCTGCGGAGGCTCACGCTTCACATGAGAGCAAAAGTTGGCTTTCTACCCTTCGATTTTAAGATTTGTTGGCAAGATAGTATACAGGGATTGGGTATGTTTATCAATTAGGTCTTTTCTCCATGAATATCCAGCTAGCTGTAAATATCGAAATGTCTTCTTAGAACTTCTCTATTATCGAATATATATAGTTGTAGTTTTCAAGTTATATTTTTGAAAACATATCATTCTACAATTTCAATATGACTTTTTATCATTTTTCTTTTTATATTCCTCCTCTTTAGCTATTTCTAGTGACATTTACTACTATAGATTAGAGTAAGATACGCCATACAAAGATATAATGAAAAGAGATAATATAGTCATTTGTAGATATATCTTAATAGAAGTGTAATAATCTAGAATAAAATCTATTCAGTACTATGGTTTGGGAGTGCTCAAAATCCTATAACTAACAAAAATTGCAGCAAACTATACACGCAACTACATTTAACTGGTTGATCGAGTAGTTGAGAAGGAATCTAAGAGCAGTGTAATAACAAAACTCACTATTTATTCTATCTCTCGTTCAGCTCATCTAAAGTAAGCAATAAATTCAACTTGGACAATAAATATCTGTAAAAGTTATCTCTAGAAAAATATTTTTGGCTATAATATTAAAGCTTGAACAATAATTATCTCTCATCCATGTCATTTAGAGTAAGCATACTTGCTTCAACATGGGCTTTTGGCTAACGATAACATGTTATTGCCTGTGTGATGCTGACTGCTACATGAGAGTCGGTTCTTTTCTCTCTTATCTTTTCTCACTCTTCCACATAAAATAAAAATAATGTATACATACTAATAATACGTTAAGATGATCTTATCGTACCAGCCGTAAAAAGACAAAACCATCCGTCCTCATCATACACTTTGTTATATTTATACATCTCTTCGTACACCAAAGTGACATTGTTCTCAAAAAAGCTATGGATATTTTTATACTCTTTTCCACAAGTTTTTCTAATCCAAACCTTTTTTTATTGAGATACGACCGCTTAGTCGCACTAGCCACTATCTTTTCTGTCTCTCGAAGGGCTTTGTGCCTTCAAAATCCACTATGGCGCCATTAAAGATGGAATATTGTTTTTCTTCTTTACAAATGTAAAAAAAAAGCAAGTCTACAGAAATCTTTCGATTGTACACACAATTTCTCATCGATTTATTCCTAAAAGAAATTCCCCGTTAACGACGACGGTACCTCCACGTGAATTCCCCATTTCCAAGGGCATGCGTTAAAAAAGGCCTTGGCAGCCTGCCCGCGGTATCCCAGATTGTTGTCAGTCGCGCTCTCCAGGCCCTTGCTAGCTCTGAGCCTCTGACCCTTCTCTTGCTAGCGTCAAATGGAGGCGTGCTAATTGAGCCATTTCTTCCCCCTCTTTATTTCACGTCCGTCATTTCTTTCTTACCCCTCTTTATTTTACGTCCGTCATTTCTTTCTTCCCCCAGAAAAGATATCGAAAATATCGAAGATTTTCGTTCGTCAAGCAAAGGAAAGTGCACTAGTCCTTCGCTTGTCAAGCGGCGAGGTTTGAATCGGAGAGATGGCGAGGTGGCGACGTGGGGCACGGGCACGGGCACGGGCAGTGGTCGAGCTGGCGGCGCGCGGACAGGTGGAGCTCTTCGGCTGGTGCGCGGGCTCGAGCGAGCCAGGTCGCCGTGACGGTTGAGCGCAGCAGCGTAGGTGGAACTTTCCTACCGCCAGTGTCAGCGTCACAGCATTAACAAAACGAGCCGTCGCGCGGCGCCTCCCCACACCCGCGAACCCGGGGCGGCGCGCGTGACCGTGGTCCCGGCCGGAAGACGCGGGCTCGGCGCGGCCACGCTCGGACGGTCGCGTGCTCGCGTGAACCCACCGACGCCGGCGCCCGCGTTTCCGTGGACCGAAAGTGCCTGACAGACAGAAACGCAAGGGAAACAACCGGTTCACAGCTCACCGTAAACGTGCCATTGCTCCAACATCATACGGCAGGTTCAGTGTCATCGACTCCAGCGTCAGGGATTGTTGTAATTCTAAGATGATTTTACGTGGAAAATTATTAACTTATCACGTGAATCTTAAATAGCTTTAGGAGATGAGCATTGTTATAACTAATATTCATTGTTTCCCTCTTAAGGTTTCCTTTTTAGACTTTTTATCATCGTCGAGAAATACTAAAATATACATTGAGCTATACTTATAGATATCAAAGTTCATAAAGGTGAAAGTACCAAAAAATACAAAAGTTTAAAGGTATTTTGGTAAATACCTCATGGCACCTCACAATAATAGTGAAAACTCGTATACACATGCACGTAGGCGCGCCACTAGCCCACTAGCATACATACAGGAATGTTGATTCCGGAGATAAATCACACCCTCAGGGAGCGTGGACCTCGTAAGCTCCAGCATAACATCGATCAAGCGTTTCAACGCAGGCTACAACTGTAAGGCACACGATGACACCATACAAATACAGGGACATGTCACATGACCAAGCTTTTGTCGTTCTGGTTAGAGGTGGGCACTCGGATCGGACTCTTTTGAGTTGGCCCGAGACACGATGGATATGGTATGGTTCAAAGTTCGGCCCGACACGAAATGGACCGTGCCGAGCCGTTATGATATTGTAGCATGGACTGTGTTGGGTTTGAAAACCGCACGATGGGTGGCACGGCATGGCCCGACACTACAGTATATGCCGTGTCGGGCCCGATGACCCAGGACATGAGGAAGAAACCCAGTATAAAGATTACCGACCCGCAGAGCATGATCGTTTGTGGACGCACCCAGTAGTATGAACACTATCCCTGCCGCCAACACCTGAGAGAGACGGACAAAATAAGAGAGAGAGAGCTCACCCGTCTCCTCAATCGCTCCTCTCTCATCCATCTCTCTCAATCTCGATTGCCTCTCTTCCTCATTCTCCCGTTGCCCTCTCTCTCATTTGTGTTCAGCACATCTCTCTAGCTCTAAGAATAAATAAATTTTAGTTCTTTTTTCTATAATATTTGTATCCATTGTCTGAACTCCATATATCTCTAGTTTCTTTCCTCTCATTGCAATAGTGCAAATAGGCTGAGCCTGACACTAAGGGTGGGCATTCGGTTTTTTCGGTTTAGTCGGTTCGGTTTTTTCGGTTTTAAAATAATTCGGTTTTTGAAAATTGGGAACCAAATTTCTTAGACAAAAATAAAAAAACCGAACCGAATTAACCGAAATATTTCGGTTCGGTTAACCGAAATATGAATAACACTAGGTAGATTAGATTTAGTCCTTTTCATATTGCAACACAGAGTATGGATAAACCCATACAATATTCATATATCATTGTAATATAAGCATAATAGAACATATGAATATACTAAACATATTCATGAATATATTATAACATGAGAATTGTTTAGTAGCTTTAAGAAGAATATTATAAAAGTGATATTATATATGGGCTATTCGGTTATTTCAGTTTTTGAAAGCAAAAAATCGAACCGAACACTAAAAATCGAATTATATCAAAACAAAAACCGAATTAAAACCGAAAACCAAATAAACCAAAATAATCGGTTAATTCAGTTTAGTAATACGGTTTCGATTTAAAAATGCCCATCTCTACTCTACCTGGCACACCCACCTCTGGTTCTGGTAGATACGCAATGAAAAGGATGGACACCAGAACGGGCGATGAAAAGGAAAGTGATGAAATATCAAGGTCTATCTACGGCACAGGCGTCAGGGTCAGTCCTGGCTTCCACAACGGGACAAACATATATTGGGAATTCTCTTCATGTTTCTTCCTGCTATGAAGTGACCTGCCTAGACAGGGACTCCGCAGACTCGACAATTTTAGGCATAGCAGGAGAAAGCGGAAGTGATTCCTGTAATGCGCTTCTCGTATTTGTAGCAGCTGCACAAGTCTGTCAGTTCAGCAACAGGTTAGGTAACGTGTTTTTCTCGAAGGAAGTTTGGATGGCTTGTCTTAGCAAGCTCACATGGTTGATTGCAAAGCTGCTGCCGATCAGGGATGAAAATGGATCGGCTAATTTTTTACCGATCCAAATAATTTTTGAATATAGATTCTATCGAATTGGATATTTATCAGATAGTATCAGATCGAAAATGGATACAGATTTTTTTCTATCGTATCTGGATATAGATTCGATAGCTTACTATCCATCGAATACGGATATGGATTCGGATAATCTAGATATTTATAAGCTAGATTATCCAAATATGCACGCTGCTACACAAAAGCTACTCTTTTTGTCCACAAAGGTTTCTAAATTTCAAAATCATTTTCCAATTAAATTAATCTACAAATCAAATTTCAATTATTAAAATTAGCAAACCAACTCCAAAATTTTGAATTTTTTTTAGGAAAGTTCCTGACACAATCTAACATTTAAAAATAGTTTCAAGGTTTTATCATCTTTTAAATTTTCTTGAATAATCAAACACTACATTCTTTAATTGAAAAATATTTTAAATAAGTAGCTAAAATGCATAAAAACTCATAAATACATAATTTATTATTTTAAACATAATTCAATAAAGAATACAAATCTTGGGTCATTACATGTTTTTCATGAATATTTGGAGCAAATAAACTAGTGACTTTTTTATTTTGTGTGTATAATTTAAAGGGTTTTCATGTTTCTATAAATATATGTAACCATATTCATTTCGATTCATATTCACTCCGTATCCGTATTCGACATTATTTGTATTCGTATTCGTATTCAAATTATCCATATTCGTATCCATATCCAATAAAAAATATGAAAATAAATATGATAAAATCATTATCTGTCCACGTCCAATTCGTTTTTATCCCTGCTGCTGACTGCAGAAGCCATTGAAAGGCCGTCTTTTGGTAACCTGAATCAGATTCCACTGTGCAATCATTAAACTAAACCATTTCGCGCTGATGGTTGGTGGACACTGGACAGGCTAGCTATCTGTTAGGAAACACTATCTTGTTTGTCCCATATTTTTAAACCACGAATCATTCACACATAAAAAGGGGTACTGAAATTGCTTGAGGTTTTGATGCTTCGTTCGCTCATTCTGGTCCACAGTAGCATTCCACTTTATTCAATACTGTATCGATTTGGATGAAGGACTTTTGGTCCTAAAATGATGTTATCATTTATTTATATAAAATTGATGGAAATAGAGTTCTCCCAGACATACCATGTCATCATCTTATATAAAGCTGATGGAAATATAGAGCCCTCTAAGGCATGCCATGCCATCGCCTTCGTGAAGAGACCCTACGAAAAAAACCCCTAAATTACATATAAGTCCTTCTACAGTTATTTTGCAAAGAGACCTTGTAGTTCCATAGATTCACGAACGGATTCTCCACGGGTTTTTTGGCAATCTATTAGGCCATCGGGGTTTCAAAAATTTATGAATATGTCCTGCGCCATATTGCAATTTTACGTAATATCCTTCACGATTTTATATAAAGTCTCCTAGAGTTTTGGAAATCTAGCATATCCCTCTTGGCGCGATGTAGTACGCAAGCTTATCTAGTTATGCCTATATAGCATTGTAACTCTACTACATTGTTACGGGCTCTCTCTCTCTCCTCTTCTTATTATTTTGACAAAAGACATTCAAAGCTACTTCCTATACTCATAAATAGATATCGTTTTGGACATTAGAACTTCTTTAAAATATAAGGTTGGCAACCAATTTATCTTGTAGCATATTTTTAAAGACAAATAAATTTTAATATTAGAAAAGTATTCTTTTAGTACTGAATACTGCTTCTATGCTTTCACTCTCAATACAAATTGCATAAATTTTGAAGTAAGTGATGGGTAAGTAATCACTATCTACCATTTATTTATGCTGTAATATCTATACAACTTTTAAAAAGAAAAACATAAAAGCACCTCCCATTTTTGAAACAAGTCTATTCATAAATTCATATCATTTTCATATTGATCTAATTATTCATATATACACGCACCATTCTTCAGCTACGTATAGAATAAACTATTCTACTCCCAAACCAGTTAACGTATACCGACCGAGCCATGTACCTAGCTAGTACTCAGTGCAATGGAATCCCACTTGACTAAATCTATCGGTTACGTGGCCAACCAACCAAGTAATAAATATGTTTTCTTGTTCGTACATGAATCTTATTCTCTTTGTTTTAGCTGTAGCTTTTTATTGGTAGCTCTAATTCATAAAAGGTTTTTACCAGTAGCATACTAACGACGAGATGAACAAAATAATATAAGTCTCACTAATAAGCATTCATTTTGCTATCATGTGTTAAATTTTACTATCCGTAGAGATATATTTTACTATCCATATATAACAGTAAAAATATAGATAGATATTAGATTTTATCATCCATATAGATTGATTTTATTATCTAGATTTTAATGTCAAGATTTTACGAGCAGTGCTCACTGGACTCTTCCTCTTCGGACGATGGTTTCATTGCAACGACATTGCCGCGCTGGTTCAGCATGAAGTTGGATCAGCGGCTAGTACGTGATTTTAGCCAACAGCTAATTCGATCTACTAGCCGACGCCTGCCGACGAGCATGCTGCTCGAAGTCGCCAACGGGCAACGGTAAGAGGAAAGATCAGGAAAGAAAACAAATGAATTGAAAGTGATTGAAATGTGAGTTCCATAAGTTATTTTTCAACAAATCATATCCATCTTTAATCCTGTCACAAGCTTACAAAAATTCACATGCCAACAACAGCTTAAATTCATCTTACGGCAAAAACTAATAGAATTTACCTTGCCAATATAGATGAACTTCAGGGTGATTTTCTAAAATTTTATGCAATGCATCAACTCTAGTCTCCTTATATCGGGTAGATGTAAGTTCAAGTTCCCTTTTTTATTTTGGTAATTAATGTTTAATTATTATTTAATAATAAATCTAATTATTGTGAGAATAATCATTATCGAGGTTATCTTTTATTAGTCTCAATTGGATAAAAGGATGAAAACCAAAGGTATGCATTTGATGTTATATTGATTTATATTGCTGCATTCCTTGATATAAAATTCATGATCTTATATTGACAAATCCTAATATGAGACTAATTTGTTTATTGAGTATACTTTTGATTAGGGTAAATATCCTGTGCAATTAAATGTTTGGTGAAACCACCGTGCAACTCTACTAAAAAAAGTTTTAAAAAATTCTGAAAAAAATCATGGATGTACATCTCAGCTTACCCCATCTACATATAAAATTTCATGATCAAATTCGTCCTATGCTAAGAGTAATAAAAAAGATAAACTTGATCATGAACAGAAATAAGAATATATCCGAACCGTTTTCAACCCTAGCTGAAATCTGAAGTTCTACCAAACAAGACCTAACTTTGCTATTTGGGAATTGTCTCTCCACTATAGATGTTAACAGCAAGAATGACGGTAACCCTTACGACAACGGCATTTTGCAGAACTTTATGGCATTCGGGTGACATTTTGTACGCTGAGCCCCTTCGCAATGGTATTTGACAGCATCCACACTGGCAATGGTACAAAGCAAATTTACTCTCAAGAAAGATTAAGGCTATATTTAAGTTAGTTTTAGCTTTTAAAAAATCAACAAGTCTCTTAGACAACTTAGTTTTTAAGTGACTTTTGGTATAAATTAGAAGTCATATATAACTAGCAAAAGCCAAATGCTAGATTGGACCAGCTTTTACAGATTTATTACTAAGAGATTAGCTATTTGTCAAACGATCTCTTGTAAAAAGTTACAGTTATTTTTTTAGTTCAGAAAACAAAAAAACAGCTTTTCAAAAAAGCTACGGCTCCCAAACAAGCCCTAAAGCTTGTTGCCTAGAATTAGACTTAGCTCAGTTTTTAAATGGCTTTTGGTATAAGCTAGAAGCTATATATAACTAGCAAAAATCAAAATCTAAAAGTTAGGCTGGACCTACTTTTACATCTTATTATTGAGCGAAATTAGCTATTTGTCAAATGACCACTTATAAAAACTATAGCAACTTTTTATTCCTGAAAACTAAGAAGCAATTTTCCAAAAAAACTACTGTCGACGTACTTTATGCCAGAGTACCCTCTCCGCCGCAGATAAGTAAGCCCACGTGGCGGCTTGGCGAGCAAGCGGGCGAATCAGGCCCCTCTCGCCGGACGTCAGCCCACGTGGCGGCCTGGCGAGCAGGCGGACGATTAGGCCTCTCTCGCCACGCGACGGCCCACGCGACGGCCTGACGTGCAGGCGGGCGATCAGGCCCTATTCGCCAGGCCACGCGAACGACGAAAAGAATGAGAAGGAGACTTCGCCTCGAAGTCTCCTCCCCCTGACACGCTGTGTCAGGGCCATTGATTGCGAAGAGTTCTACTATCGACACGACGACGGCCCATCCCTCTGATGCCTCACACCTAATCCGTCGCAGGAATGTCACATTCCGGACGAAGCCATAAAGCGACATTAAATGAGGCTTGAGGGACATGACTACAGTGATAGGTGTAATAAATGAATCATAGATCAGTGTGATGTCACCTTCTCACCTGCCCGAGCTAGTCTAGTCTATATAAGGGAGGTCTGGTGCATGGAAGAGAGAGGAGAGCGAAAGAAATGAGACCGAATCCAAGAGAGTCCGAGCGAACTAAGACTTAGAGAGAAGGAGAACGAACTGAAAAAAGTATTGTAACCATCTCAGTATACATCAACAAAGATCTAGCAGGACGTAGGGCTATTACCCACACTGGGGACCCGAATCTGGGTACATCGCTGTGTTCTTTGATCTGTTGATCCCCGGGATCCCTCGCGCGAGAGCCATTAGGGCTTCCGACCGCGAAGACGCCCTCTACCGAACCTTAATCTCCGTTCTGGGAGAAACTCCGTCCGTTGACAGGGTCCTGTCCGACGAAAATACGCTGACAACTACAGCTCCCAAACAACCCCTTGAAATGTTAAAGCTATTACATTGTTCTTATTTTTGAAACGTCTACGTTAACTAATCACATCATACGGTTAACAACAACCCCACATCTGAGGCAAATATGGCATTTATGTTAGAATCACAATTCACAAATGCGCCATTTAGCACAAAACTTTAATTGAAATGAAGGTTTTAGTTAGGGATGGCAACGGGAAAATCTCTGCGAGGAGTGCTCTTCTATCTCCGATCTCTAATAAGCAAAATTTTTCTGTTTCCGTCCTCGTTCACGGGGCTTGCGGGGCTCCGACGGGGACTAATCCTCGAAAATGCTATATAAAATATCATATGCTACATGAATTAATCACTAGAGTAATAATACATATGTAATTGAAGTGCGAGTGAACCACTAAAGTAATTCATATTTAGCATGTTTATTAATAATGACCTCACGTATATTTTTTTTAGAATGATCATTTAATCCCACCTATTATTGATAACACGAGGACGGGAAACAATAAAACTCTCTGTCCCCACGATCCTCGATGGAGATAATATTTTCTTCGATAAATCTCCTATAAGAAAAGATTTCCTCATCTTCATCCTCTAATAAAAAAATTTCATGGAGAAATAGAGATCGGGCCGTTGCCATCCCTAGTTTTAGCAAAAGCTTCGAAGTTTCGAACAAGAAAACGAACGACACGGGCCTGGAGTCTGGCGCCGTCGTCTACCAGTCGAACTCACAAATCATCCCATCTGCCTATTTCGCCAAAATCCTTCCGCCTCCCTTCCTCCCCGCGGCCCCGCCTCGCTTCCTCACCAAATCCAACCCTTCCCTCGCTTCCTCCCCCTCGCCATGGCGTTCGAAACAGAGGGCATAGCCGCCCTCTTCTCCATGTACAACGACGACGAGGAAGAGGAGGACGCTGACGAGCCCCCTCCCCCTTCCCCGCCACCGCTCGCCGCCGCGGCAAACTCCTTGCCGCCGTCACCTCGAACCGGAGGCGAGAGCATCAACCCTAACTCGAACCACAACTCTTCCCCGGCGCCCCCGTCCCCTCCCCTTCCAGAGGAGACGACCAGCCGCAAAACCCTAGCGAGCCCCCACCCCTCGCCGGGGCTTCCCCCACTGCCCTCGCGCCGCTCGTCCTCTCCTTTCGCGGTTTCGTCCCCCTCCCCGCTCCGCCCCCCCGTGGCTGCGCCGCCGGCCGATCTGCCGCGCCCCCCGCGGCGCGGTGCGCTTGCTATCGTGGACTACGCGCACGACGAGATGGCCATGTCGCCCGAGCAGGAGGTAGAGCTGGTGAAGTATGTGTTTATCAATGCTGCTTGGAATCTGTTGGTTTTCTGAATTGACGTTGTTAGTCGCGGTTTGGTTACAGGATGGGGAGATCATGAGTGCCATAGGCGGATTGGGTCCGGATGCTCACGTTGCTGAGGGTAAGCTCCTAACTTGCTGCACTGTATAATTGTTACCATGCGCCATGTTCGGTATAAATTTGTAATTTCCAGTACTGATCAAGATGTCCAGCTAGTTTGCAGAAATTGTGATATTTAATTATTTTCTTGTTATACGGTGGTACACTGGCATGGTCTTGGTGGTAATGGTTTTGCTATCAAGTATCAATTTTCTGCTACGTGAGGAAAACAAATAGTAGCTAGTTTGGAATACACCAGGAATGATAGAAGGTACATCAGAAAATATGAAACTCTACTAGATTTATTCATGGACCCAAATGTCATATGCTATTATTACTCTGATAAATTAATTGCATCTTGTTCTTGCTTCTTGTCGGTTTTGCTGTTGGGTCTATCTTAAAAGAGCCATGTTCTAAGCCTCTATCAAAGTAAGTAATATGAGGTGAAACAATTAAACAAAAATGTTTTAATTAAGCTGATTGTGCTCTTTATTCAGATGATTCTTGTACAATTCTAAATCCTTGGCTTGTTACACTGATCTTGATGGGGGTAACGTTATACAAAGGTATTATTGTATTGTAAGGCAGGAATGATCGCGATCTTTTCCTTTCGTGTTGAGTCAATGGAAGAAAAAATACGGCTATATTGGATTATCCTATAGTTGAGCTAATTTAGTCAGATCATTGGCTAAAGGTTCTTTCATTAGTACCCAATTTTTTCTTATGGCTACTCTTTGTATTGCATTTTTTTGGTTAGATTCCACACCTAGTTCTGCTGTTCAAATGAAATATGTATGTTTGAAATTCTAAGCATATTCTTGTTCTGCAAATTGTTTGGTGAGTGAAACATTGAAATTGTTATTTTCACCCTACAAAGCATTTGTTGACAAGCATCAAGCATGCTCCATAGAGGCAAAGACATAGCCCAAGCACATGAAAATAGAAAATTTAGTGATATTCTTATTTTCATGTGTTTAGGTTATGTTTTGTTGACTACTAATAACCTCAGCAACAAATGTGTAGGTTCTTTAATCTTGTCCACAGTACCTTTGCTAAGTCAAACTTGGAAAGCTTTGAGCCTTTGACTATGGACTGTGCATCAGAGGTATCACAATGCTTTGAAATGAACTTCATTTTACATAGGCATACAGCACACGCACTCAAGAATTTTGCATTTGTGAATTGCGATCATTAGTTAGTACGAAAATTGGATTTGCAGGAAAATAATGAATGCATTCACTTTTCGTTATACAGTGGGAACTGACAACTCTTGGTATTATGTTGGACTTGACTTCTGTTGATGCTTGATGTACATATTCCTGAGTCCTAACTTTTGCAGAGAAAGCACATTAAGTTTAGTTACTATTCTCTTTTCCTTTTGGGGAAAATTGAATCATTACAACTTCTACACTTCCATCTAATATCCGATCTGATTATTTTAACTCTCTCTTGTAGGGAGCCTTGAAGAAAGAACCCTCTCAGGTACAGTTCATATTTTGACCCCAAATATCCAATCAGAAATGTCTCAGCATTCTGATGCACCTGAGCAGAACCAAGTAGGGACAGATGTGGAAATGGATGTAGCTGGAACAGAAATTGAAGATGCTCAGGTGGAGGAAACTCCTGATGTTTCTACGAATGTTCAGAATGACGATCCATTGAATCGTTTCCTTCCTCCACCCGTAACTACAAAGTGTTCTGCAGCATTACAGGTTATCTTTTTGTTCAAATTAATATTTGTACACATTTTTGACCATAAAAGCATAATCACATTTTCATACATAATATGCAGCTCCTTTTGGGCCATACTGCTATCTTTTATGTTTGACAAACTCCATTACCTGTGTTAGAAATAATGAAAATGTCCTGTCGACCTGTTAGAACTTATAAAAATGCACACCCCGACAACCACTTCATATATTACACCCTGACAACCACTTCATATATTTCTCATGTCTCTTTTCTGCAATCATGATGTTACCAAGAACTGACTATGCCATAGCTATACATCACCTTTCTTATAATTGCCTTTTCTTTCTTTAATGCATACATGTAAATTTGTTCATGTGGCTAGTGAGCCTTAGTCATTTTGTAATCCTTTTTGTCTGAAAACTTTTGATTGTGTTGAAGCCCTTCTGTTCTTTCTTGTACCGTCATATGGCTATCTTTTCAAATTTTGTGAATTCATTGTGCCATCCTGTCCTTTCATGTGACATGCATTCCTAGAATGCATGTCCACTGATTTCATACCTGTTTTTGTTTCGTTGTAACATCAAATATCTCTTAGTTCACTCATGATCCATTGCTTTCCTGCAGCAAAAGATTGACAAGTTCCTTGCATACAAGAGGGCTGGAAAGAGCTTTAATGCTGAAGTGCGCAATAGAAAGGACTACAGAAATCCTGACTTTTTGCAGCATGCTGTGCGGTACCAAGAAATCGATCAGATAGGGACCTGCTTCAGTAAAGATGTTTTTGATCCTTACGGGTACGATAAGAGTGACTACTATGATGAGATAGGTATGTTATAGTTGTATTTGTTCCAATTTGCTATCCTTTTGGGATAAATCTTGTTGTTTGAAAGATAATTGAACGTTATAATATAGGTCACCTTTCTTTTGCTAAACACTATCACCTATTTAATCATGTAAATCAATTGAAAGACAATTGAACATTAGAGATTTTTTATGTATGCATATTGTGCATGTGCAGTTGCCAACTTGCCAACAGGTGTTTCAATTCTTTCTGCTTTGGTCTTATGCAAGGATATTCCAATCATAATCTTTTATGTACCACCTATTTGTCTTCAGAAGCTGATATGAAGCGTGAACTTGAGAGGAAGGAACAGGAGAAGAAAAGAAGTCCGAAAGTTGATTTTATTACTGGGGGAGTACAACCTACAATGAGTGCATCAGTATCGAAGATTCCAGGTATGGTGCACATTAATGAGTGGTGTGCTTTATCTTGTCAATTTATTGTTACCTATCTGGAAATTTTGTATTTCAAATATTCTGATGCTCGTTGTATGTTCTGCAGCAGCTGTAGCTGGTATGCCAATGGTTTCGGAATCGGCAGAAGGTGTTCAGAAAGAGGCCAGGCCAAACAAGAAGTCAAAATGGGATAAGGTAAATTCCCTCCCTCAATGCCTGTGCCTTCTTTTGGTTTTGATCTTAGGACTGACTTCTGTTTTTTCTGTTATTTGCTAGGTTGATGGAGATATTAAGAACCCTGCAGCTTCTGGTGGGCATGACAATTTGTCAGCAGCTGGTATGTCTGCTGCACTTTTGACTTCTGCAAATGTTGGTGCTGGATATGCTGCTTTTGTGTAAGTTCTCTTGTTTCAGCAATATAGTTTTTCCTTTATTAACATAATCAATTAGCAGATATCGTTTCTTGCTGTAGCTATCTTCTTCCTTGTTGTTCTGCAGCTGGTTCAAAGTATAAACGTCAATCGGATTTACCAATGGAAATGTTCGTAGATGCTTTTGTTTTTATATGCTCATTTTATTTTCGAAAAAAACTACTAACAAATTTTCTTCATACTGTTATGATTCATTGCTAGTGGTACTACACTCAGTGGTGAAATGCTGAAATCGTTAATGATGCCTAAAATTAATGGTGAAAATTTCAGTTTATTTTGTAACCGTATAAAACGTCAGGATAACTACTTGAAGATTCGTTTACTTAAGCTGCATGTCGTTTTTATTAGAACAACTTGTCTAAATATAAATTCCAGCACCCCTTACTACTGCCCATTGTAACATTGATATTTAATTTTCAGGCAACAAAAGAGAAAAGAAGACGAGCTATTATAAGTCAGACAGAAGATCATAGCTCTCCTCTTTTGTTTTTTGAGTTGTGAATGTACGATTGGGAGGTTTTCAATCATATAGTTTTGTAATGTGGAAAAAAATCACTTCTAAAATCGGTCCAAGTGACTTCTAAAAAAAATCCATTTGTGCTAATACAATACGTACGCATTTATAAGAAAACCGGTTACACTCTTTGTTTTGCCTAACTTTGGTTCTTGCGCTGCTCTAGTTCACTGCGTGCTGGGCCTGGCAGTTCTCAACTTCTCAAGCGTGACTGCGTGAGTAGTTCATTATCATAATCAATCCTCCAATATATATGGGTTAGTTGCTCGTACGATCCTAGTCATATCAATCCAACTGCCACTCCGCTCATCATTTCCTTGTGACTTTCAGAAGTGTGGCCTGGTTCTACGGATGCCCAACCCGCTGTTGAACAGTGCGTTGGAGTATCATGCACGTGAGACTGACTGCTGCAGCATAGCAGTACGACCGTACAAGTCACTCATAACTGCCCTACGCGGCTACTCCATGAGCTTGACGGCCATTCCATTCCAGGCCCAGTCACTTGAACACGCTTTGCAACCCAAACGGTCAAAGCACGACACATAACAGAAGCGGGCAAGCCTTCTTTGAAGTTTGAACTCGCTGGCTTGATGCTCTTAGGGTCCAAATTTACGGTCCATATTTCCTTTTGTTAGATAGACAAGGAGATATTAAAAATATGTAGACTACCTCTAATTAATATATCTAAGCAACATCTAATTAATATATCTAAGCAGTGACGAAACTAAATTTTTTTTAATAGAGTGCACATTTTATACGCATAATTTTACAGTCTTATATAATGAATTTGCAATATCATAAAATCAACACATATATTCGAAATTTACTGAAAGTACAATACAAATAATTATAAAGTCTTACAAATCCCAAATCACAAAAATCAGAATCAATTTAACCAACAAATTTGATCATTAAAGAGGTAACGCCCCCATGCTTTTTGAACTTTTGAGAGTTCCACCATGTACCTAAATGCTATATTCAATATATGTATGTAGAAAATATCAAATAAATATGAATATTTATTAAGAATATAAAAGAAACACCATACTAATTTATAATGAAATACAAAATACATTATATTTTTATAGATAAGATTATTCAAATAATACATAGAATAAAATGAAGCGAGGAGCACTGCACAGCAGACTCGAGCCACCATCCGGCAAGGCAACCGCCGTGCCTGCCATTGATTATTAACCAACTTGACGCATGTCCATTAATTCACCACAGGGCAAAACATGTACACCACCCGTAGACCTGGCAGGGCAGCAGCAATTGCGAAGGGCCTTCCCCGTTGGCCCCGGCCCAGCGGTACGTATAATAAATTACTTTCTGCTTGGGGGGCCCAGCAGCAGCAGACACAGTAAGTAGGCTTTGTTTGCGAGTAAAAAAAAGAAAGAGCCTTTAACTTGGCGCCTCCTGTTGAAGGCCATGGATGGGCCGTGGCAGGAGCGTTACTACCGGCAGGAACTACAAAACCGCAAAAGACCGTTTCAAAACCGCGGTTTTCGTCTTTACGTTTTGATTCAAGATTAAAAACCGTTCGATAAATCATTCTAATTAAAAAAATAAAAAATAAAAAAATTTGAAAAAATTTATATGAGCGGTTTTTCATAGAAAACCAAATGATTTTTGATTTTTTTTCAAAAAAATTCAATTTTTTTATGTTTAAACCCTTCGGTTTTTGAGCGGTTTTTGGCGCCGTTTTTGCGAAAACCGTACCGCGGATTTTGAAACAAATTTCGGTTTTGTAATCGCTGACTACGGGTATCTAGCATACATCTAGCTTTATTAAAATCTGTAGAGTTTGTGCAGTAGGATATTCTTAACTCTAAAAAAATTCTGTAGAGTTGGTGAAACAGGGTATTCTTAGCTCTAGAAATTTATGAAGCTGGAGCTGCGAGTATATTAAAAATGTTTAAGTTGGTCATCTTGTTACATTTTAGATTAAAAATAAAAACTTAATTCACTTTATTTTATCCTACAAATTCTAGATCTAAAATAGAGCTAGAATCTAGAACTCTATCAAATATGGTAAAAAAAAAAAGTGTTTAGCTAGGTTGCAATTCATCGGAGTCCGTGCACGCAGGCATCTCAGATCGCTTTCAGATGGCCTGGCCGGTTGGCCCCCGCGGGGGACGTCGTCTTGCTTCCTGACCTCGCAGCCAGCGGCCGGCGGTGCGTGCAACGCAATCATCGTCCCGCACCGCACAGCAGAACGGCACCCAACGGTAACTTCCCTTTCCCCTCCCCTCCTCTCCTCTGTTTAATGATCTTCTCTCTCCGCCCCGCCCCGACTGCGAGTCAAGCGGAAAACGAGGACATGTGCTGACTTGCACCGCATTCTACAAGTGGGGGAAAAAAAATACAAGCATCCACTATTCCACTTCCCTGTACTTGGATCATCAGACCGTCAGGTGATGCTGTGGGTATCTAATTGGAGCAATTATCCCGTCGGTTAGTCGGGATCAGGAGATGTTCCAGGGGGGCTACGTGCATTGCCCTTCGTCCAAAACCTTCGCCTCTCTCGGGGGGTCATTGCCTCAATGATAGTACTATCGTATTCTCCGTTCGTTATTTTTTTAATTATCTTATCTATAAATATAGAAGGTATTTTATCTTTTAATGCAAATTAGTATGATATTTTCTTTATATCTCCTAATAAATATACATATTTACTTGATATTATATGCATGTATGTATTGAATATAATGTTCAGAGATAATAATTAGGAGTAGTTTAGTCATTTTTAATATCTTATTTATTTATATACCAAGAGAAAATACCCCTATTAAATTGGACTGAGGGAGTACTCCGTACTACTAGCTCTGGAAAAGATTACCTTTTCTGTTTTGCGTATTATGGCGGGGATTAATGATACAATAGAAGCGTTTGCTTTTTGGTCCTCAGCCAAGCGTCAAGGGGTGGACAAAGGTAATCTGTGTGGGTAGGGAAAGGTGAAAGTACCATTTGCGTCTAATAATATTCCCAATCTAAGTTTATATGGCGTATTATTTTTAGCACATAGATCAACATGATATTGAAAATAACTAGATTATCTCTAATTATTATTAAGCACTACATTCAATATATGTATATAAAGATATAAAGTAAAGATGGATATTTATTATGGATATAAAAGAAATATGACACTAATTTTCAATTAGGATACGAATACGCCCTACATTTATGGACAAAACCATTCAACATTATGACTTATAAACTTAAATGAAGAGATTAGTTGCTTGTGAGAACCCAGTGCTCCTTGGTTTGCAGGCATCCCTGCCCGCCGATTCGAATCAGTCTCACTCTTCTCAAGTGCAAGTCATAGCTACTAGCATATTTTTAAAAAAATATATTTATTTGTATATTTTCCTTGAACAATAATACTTGTTTGTGTTGCTGTTATTCGCTTGTTGTACTAACTTAAACCTGTTAAATGCGTCACCGAAGAATCTGGGGTGAAGAGGTTTAAGAGTAATGTAAAGTAGATTTTCCTACAAGTGTACTAATAAGTGTGTTGCCCGCACATATATTCGTTCCACACACTTAAATAAAGATTCATGTTTATTTTCAAATTTTAGAGCTAGCATCCTTGGATCACAAAAAAGAAATCCTAAGCATCTTCGGTAAAGATAAACAAACAGAAAGCAAAGAAAAACTCACAGTGCGTACATGTCCTAAGCTACCAGGCAAATGGCTCATGCTAGTTGAGAAATACAAGGTCATGGGTGTAAGAGGGCAGTTTGGTCATAGCAAAAAAGCCAACGGCCAGTTCCCCGAAAGGAGGGAAGAACACTTCAAAGACGAGAAAGCGTTAACCCAGGAGGAAAGACCAATGATAAAAGGGAAGGAAAAGAAGAAGCACCACGACATAAGAATGGCTGGCAACTAGTACACTTAACAGTAGCAGACGCTGGCTGGCGAGAGTGCGAATTGCTCTTGGCGCTGCTATCCCCCTCACACAAACAAGCCATCTTCGCAACCTTTGCATTCAACAAATTTCGTCCTGATCCCTGCAAAGGGCATTGGGAGTGGAAGCAAGCCCCATCCGGCTGGCTTCTTCTCGCCTTTGGTCTCGAAAGACCGAGAAGAAGCAAGCAAGCACACAGGAATCAGACCATAAGTTGGTGAGCGGTGGCCGCCTACGTAAGTGAGGAAATCGTGCAGTTTGCAAAGCGGAGAGGCAGGGTTCTCCTGTCTCCTTCTGTTCCTTTCTCGGCGGTGTAAGCTTCGGAGTCCTGACGGCCAAGAAAGGGAAATGGCTGAGTTGAAAGCAGAGGAGATCAGCCATCCGCCCATGGAGCAGCTCCAGGGTTTCGAGTACTGCATAGACTCCAACCCTCCCTGGGGTGCGTGCGTCAAACCTAACATAAGAATTGAGCAGCTTTGCATTTCGGTCGGGATTTCACTCTGAAGCGTGTGTTCTTTTGGTGTTCAGGGGAGGCGATCATACTTGGCTTCCAGCACTACATACTGGCGCTGGGCACGGCGGTCATGATCCCGGCGGTGCTGGTGCCCATGATGGGTGGAACCGATGTGAGCACCTCGCACACCTTGATTCACACCGCCTTCGTTGGTGCTTCGTGTGTATGCGTTTGATGATGTTTTTAAGTGGACATCCCGTCAATCTTGGATGAGTTGCAGGGGGACAGGGTGAGGGTGGTTCAGACGCTCCTGTTCGTGACCGGCATCAACACGCTGCTGCAGTCGCTGTTCGGGACTCGCCTGCCGACGGTGATCGGCGGGTCCTACGCCTTCGTGATCCCGATAATGGCCATCATACAAGACTCGTCGCTCGCAAGGATAGCGGACGATCATGAGGTGAGCAACTCTCGTTGTGTCCATGGGTTCCACTGTTTCCGATGAGGTGGTCTGATCAAGATCAGCTCTTGTTCATTTGTGACCAGAGGTTCCTCCGAACCATGAGGGCAATACAGGGTGCACTGATAGTGTCCTCCAGTATTCAGATCATTCTTGGCTACAGCCAGCTGTGGGGTATTTTCTCCAGGTACTTCACAGTTCATACTGTCAAGTGGTAGTATGTTGGAACAAATATGTTGCTTGTTGCGTATGCATTCAGCTTTTGACAGCGCCTAGGCTCTACTGATGGGTCATGGGTGTTACGTTCAGATTCTTCAGTCCATTGGGGATGGCGCCGGTGGTCGCGCTGCTCGGGTTTGGCCTTTTCGAAAGAGGATTCCCCGTGGTACTGCAATGCTGCTTGCTCTGTCTCGGTCTTCATTTTTGGTGTTTCTCAATTTGCCCACAGAAGCAAAACATGTCTATATTTTTTTTATATATATAAAGGATAGTTCGTTCATTGCATTGATGTTTGGTATTTTATCAGGTCGGGAAATGCGTTGAGGTTGGACTCCCAATGTTAATCCTTTTTGTCGTGCTTTCTCAGGTTTGACAAGCAACTCGCCTTATCTAAATCTTTGCTGTTTAAAACAAATTAATGCCTTTTCATTCTTTCTCAGTATCTGAAGAATGTACAAATAAGAGATATTCCCATACTGGAAAGGTTCTCCCTGTTCATCTGTATCGCGTTGGTCTGGGCCTATGCTCAAATCCTCACAGCAGGTGGCGCGTATAAGCACAGCACTGAAGTCACTCAGATCAGCTGCCGCACTGACCGTGCCAATCTGATTTCTTCCGCCCCATGGTTAGTCACTTTTGCCAATCTGATCTTTGATCTCCCTGATTGCCTGATCTCTAGTGTAAATTTAAAGGGTTTCAAAGTGAAGATGCTCTATATTTTGGCATTTTATACTGCATTTTGTCAACCTCTTTTCTACCGGGGAGAAACAAGATTTTTTTAACCTAGTTGTAGGTGTTTTGCTATGCCTACAATTAAAATTTATTAACAACTAATGACAGGCGGACCTCACATTCTAAGTAAAATTCTTCCGCTCAGGATAGTTATTCAGTTATTTCGTCTGGAGAATTCTTCAGTTAGATTTTGTGAGTTCTGATATAGCGACTTATTCCCAGGATTAAGATCCCTTTTCCACTGCAATGGGGGGCACCAACCTTCAACGCCGGCCAATCTTTCGGTATGGTGGCTGCTGTTTTGGTCTCACTAATAGAGGTGATACCCCTAGATATAAGTTCGAACAATCCATTGATTTGCGTTGCAGGCTTGCAGCCTTAGCCTTAACAATGTCTCCCTTGGACAGTCCACAGCTTCTTACAAAGCTGCAGCCCGGCTTGCAAGTGCAACTCCACCTCCAGCGCATGTCCTGAGTAGAGGCATTGGGTGGCAGGTAGATATTCTCTTGGACCCATGGTTTTTCTTCTTTTCTACACCTGAATGCTGTTCAAAACTGAGAAGAAATGCTCTATAAACAACAGGGAATTGGTATCCTCCTCGACGGTCTATTTGGAACAGGGACCGGCTCCACTGTCTCCGTGTGAGTACACTTCCCAAAAGGTTTAATCAATGTGGCTTTACAAACAATTCTTCCAGCCTTGATACTATCAGGAACAACGCAGGGAGAATGTGGGGTTGTTAGGATCAATAAGGATCGGGAGCCGACGAGTTATACAGATATCCGCTGGTTTTATGATCTTTTTCTCCATGCTGGGTAAGCTATCGTTGACAGAAGTATATGACAGTAATTGGCCTGTTTGTATTGTAGATCATGCCACTGAAAACACAGTATTCCTGAATTCTCCTTTATCTGGTGCAGGAAAATTTGGAGCACTGTTTGCTTCTATCCCATTCACAATCTTTGCGGCCGTGTACTGCGTCTTGTTTGGACTAGTAGGTTGGTTACCCTGCACCATCTGATATGAGTAGTAATATGTGCACGGTTTGGCTATTTCCAATCTCACGCGTCTGTTTTGTCTGACTTCAGCTGCGGTGGGGCTCTCCTTCTTGCAGTTCACTAACATGAACTCCATGCGCAACCTCTTTATCGTCGGTGTCTCCATCTTCCTTGGCTTATCTGTGCCCGAATACTTTTTCCGGTACAGCATGGCTGCTCAACGTGGTCCTGCGCACACAAAAGCTGGATGGGTTTGTCTCTCTTCATTATTTCACTCATGGTTCATAGCCAAACACCTAAGATTTCGAACTGGTTTATTGATCATTAGATATGCAACGTGACTATCACATCACCTAAATAGCCAACTGGTTTACATTTCTAGTTCTGCTAGAAATATTTTCAAGAACTTGATGAAGCAGATATAACTAGTTTTCGACAAGAAATGTTCTACTGAACCCCAATTAGGGCGTTAAAGAAAGTGGTTAACTTTTGTGTCGCTTGAAATGCAGTTCAACGACTACATCAACACGATCTTCTCGTCGCCGCCGACGGTTGGACTGATCGTGGCCGTCTTCCTAGACAACACACTGGAGGTGAAAAACGCAGCCAAGGACCGGGGGATGCCTTGGTGGGTGCCGTTCCGGTCGTTCAAGGGGGACAGCAGGAGCGAGGAGTTCTACAGCTTGCCCTTCAATCTCAACCGCTTCTTCCCGCCATCTTAAACCAGGCGATCCTGAGGAGAAAACAGCATGGAAGGAAACGAAAATTTCTTCGCCGATGTGATGTTGCGTGTTTGTCGGAAAGAACTCAGAATATTGAGCAGAAGCATAGTAGCTGTGTTAGCTTGTCATTGTTTCATTCGTTGTTGCTTGTAGATCGTGGTGGGGAGGTGCTAGCTTGCCGAAGCCGAACCCTCCCGATAGTTAGTATTTTGTCCATCTAGCAAAGAAGACCGCCTACCGTCTAGTTGGGCGTCCCTCATTATATATATATATACAACCATGCCTCGCTGTCTTTGCATTATTTTTATGAGGGTGTTTAGGGAGCATCTGAGTATTTTTTTTGCTAAAAGGCACTCAAATTTTGAGTCTTTAGATTTAGATCCAATTGATAGAATTAATTTGCCTCCTATCCTCATATTTGAGTGTTCCATGCACAAAACAAAAAAAAGAGTGCTCAAAACAAAAAAAAACACTCCAGTAACACTGAGCAATTCCCTACTTTTATATGCGCCCTAGTGCAATGAGTATGAAATATAACGGGCAAACCAAACCCGTTAGCACACTTTTAGAAAGAAGTAGCAATTATGCTCATTATTTTGGCAATACGGCGCCATAATTTGCTGCCCCCATAATTAGTAATTAATGGGATATACTAATTTGATTCTTTGAACTAGAAGAGAAGAAGAGAAGCAACCAGAAATTTGGTATGTATGTATGGCATGTGTAGATTTTTTGCAACGGTAAAAAATATAATCTGATTCCAAGTATGTGCTGAACATGACAGTTTCTATATCTTCTTGCATACTAATTAAGTATGTGCTGAACATGACAGTTTCTATATCTTCTTGCATACTAATTATTAATGAGCTGATTATTTTTTTGAATGATTATCTAGTCAGAAAAGGGTCGCACGGCATGTCATTTTCATGTGGCATGTACAAAGTCGACGAGGTGTGCAATTTTATTATTACTGTTACACGGAGGCCAAGGCGGCCATATACTTGCACAATCATATACCTAGCAAGATATGCGAGTATGCGAATTTGTAGTTTGAGTATGCGAACTAGTGGTTTTTGGGTATACGAGTATGAACAAGATGGAGGGCCGCTTCTATCTCCGGATCTAAAAATTGAGATAAATGGCGTATATACTATATAAAAAAATTGGGGGCATGTAGAACATTTTTTCTCATGGATCATCGAAGTCATGGAACATTATCAGTGGCGGTCTTGAGATTTTAAGGGTCCGGGACGAGATTTAAAATAGGAGTCCTTCTAAATAATATATATGAAATATCAAATTACAGATCTATCTAATTAATATGTTAAACATAATACATGTAATCACGTTAGTTATGATAATTGGCAAAATCAATACGACAATACCTAACGGCTCACGGATGAAACGTCGAGACAGAGACACGGCGCTCGCGATCGCGAGGGCAAGAAATGGCAGATCGCAGACGGGCAGGGCGCGGCAGGGCGCTACCGCGGAGACGCTGGTGGCGCGGACGGACACTCTGATTGGTGATCGCCTCTCCGTAGTGCAGTAGTCGTCGCGCGGCGTCGGCGCCACACCGTCCTGGCCTTGGTCTGCAATAGCAGATGAAATGTTTTGCCACGCCAACCGGTCTCTGGAGTCTGGAGTGGGGCCGTCGACGGGAGTCAGGGCGTTGATGGGTCATGAGTCTAAGCACGCGACTGGCGGGCCACGATTCGCGAGGCGTCACGGCGTCACGCGCTGGGCCTCAGCCACTCACGAGCCACCAAGCCAGGACTCAGAAGGTCGGTCACGTAATCACGTTACTCACGTAATCACTAATCACGTTACTCATATTCATATACAATATACATGCAACTATGCAAGGGTGGGGCCCATGGGTTTGGGGGGCCCGGGGCGGTGGCCCCGCTCGCCCCCCTCCAGGGCCGGCACTGAACATTATCTCCGGATCATCGAAGTCCATGTAGACTGCCCTTTTACGACTGAAGTCTGGAGAATGCTTCTTTGTTGGGGAAACCTCGAGCGATGGCAAAACTTGAGTCACAACGGCTCGATATACAAATGGTGGCGCAGGCTAAGAGCTCAATATGAAAAGGAAAGACGAAGAGATTTGGACGGCCTCATCATCTACTTCTGGTGGAATATCTGGCTAGAAAGAAACAGACGAATTTTCCAAGGGACCACTACAACGTCGGAGCAGGTGGCCACATCGATCAAGAATGCGGTGTCAAACCACGCTTTTGCTTGGACGATGAACCACTCGGACTAGCATCTCTCTAGTTTTTCTCTCTTGTTTTTCTTTTCTGTTTATCCGAAGGATTTTGATTTCATTCATTTCAAATTTGTCAGTTTGTTCTGAGTGGGGTGGGGGGTTTCTTTGTTGGTTGCACCATGGTGGAGGGAGTAGCAAAGTGTGGTTCGACGGTGATTTGTGAGGTTTTTGGGTCCTGTTTTTTCCTAAAAAACAGGCCAATCTGTCTTTGCCTTGCTTTTTTCTTTCTTAATAATCATTGCGGCAATCCTCTTGCTGCTCTTTCAAAAAAAAATATTATGCGAAAATTGGCCCTATATCAAAGAAACTAAAATGACCCCGACACCAAGCTGTGAAATTGGAAACAAAGAGGTATGTGTGATTAGGATAAAGATGTGCCCCAAATTTAAAGAGAAAAGCTATACACATATACCTTACATTTATGTACATGGCGATGGCGTGCGTAGATTTTTTGCAACAGTAAAAAATATATAATCTGATGCAGATTATGTGCCGAATCTGACAGTTTCTATATCTTGTAGCATGCCAATTACAAATGAGCTGATCAAGTTAGAAAAAGGTTGTATGGTATTTCATTTTCATGTGGCGTGTATAAGGCCGATGAGGTACGCAATTTTGTTATTAGTGTAACATGAAGGCTGAGGCGGCCATATACTCAGTGTACAATCATATCCCTAACTAGATATGTGAGTATGCGAATTTGTAGTTTTTGAGTATGCTAATAATTGTAAGTATGCGAGTATAGAGAACAAGATGGAGGGTTGCTTCTATCTTCCAATATAGATAAATGAGGTATATACTATATAAGAAATTGGGGGTATGTAGAACAATTTTTACTCATGAATCATTGAAGTCATATTTTGTGAGAAGAACTGCATAGCTAGCTCGATTAAAATTTAAAAATATCAAAAGAAATAGCAATTTTCTTTCATTGGAAAGACAAGCAAATGACGGACATACCAATCTTATTTATTAGAATGAATCCCTTAATTAGAGGGCTAATGCTCTTAGCGCGTTGAATCTCAACAAATATCCACTTTACATAGTTCATGCGTGCACGAATGTTAATGCAATGTGATGCCGAATAGCCTAGTAGGCTAGGCACCGTGGTATATACACACCAGTAGGAATGGCAATAAGGTCCTGATCCCCGTTTCCTCATGGGGAATTTCTCTATTAGAGGACGGGGACGATAGGAAATCTCTTTATCGGGGAAAATATTGTTCTCGTCGGGGATCGTGGGGGCTGGGACGTTCCACCGTTCCCCGCCTCAGATCTCCGTCCCTGTCCCCGCGTTATCAATAATTAGTGGGATTAAATGATCATTCTCAAAAGAAAAAAAATATATATATGAGGTCATTATTAATAAACATGCTAAATATGAATTACTCTAGTGATTCACTCACACTTCAATCACATATGCACCATTACTCTAGTGATTAATTCATGCAGCATGCGATCTTTTATATAGCATTTTCGGAGATTAGTCCTCGTCGGGGCTCGACAAACCCATCGGAGATCAGGGACAGGCAGAAATTAAGCCCCGTGTACGGGGATGAAAAAATTTTGCTTATCGAGAATCGGGGATGGGAGAGCGCTCCCCGCGAAGATTTTTCCCATTGCCATCCCTACACACCAGTATTAGGATCAATAATCCAGTAATGCTATATAACGCATGACAAGTGAAACCATATGGAACCGACATCTGAAAAAAGAGCCTTCACCCAGTGATGATGCGATTCGCACGCTCCACTCCGAGGGGCGGCGAGCAGAGTGGAGCGTCACGAGCGTGCGCTTGACCGCGAGAAGCGCACCGGGCACCGGCACCACTGAGTGGCGTGTCACGTCGAGCGTGCGCCGAGTGAATACGCACCAGCGTGGTTGTGTCGTCTGCGACCGCCTTGAGCGGGTGGGGCCGGATTGCGCGGCAGCACCGTGCGGCGGTAGATCGGCGTTCGGCAGTGGGCTAGAGCGGGCTGACGGTGTGGTCGGGGTTCTGGTCTTCTGGACGCGACGACGTCCGTGTTCGGCGCGGGTCGTGTCGTTGCGTTTTGCTGGGTGCCGTTGGCGCTTGGGCCGCGGGAGGTGTAGGCTGGGCTTCGTGAAGCACAGTGGCTCCATCGGCGGTTTCAGCCTGGACGCGCTGTGAGTTTCTGCACGCGGTTGGGCTGGCTCCTGGGGCAACGTATAAGGATTGTCGTGAAACTGATGCCGTCTGTTCCACGTTCTAGTCCACACGTGTACACAAATACAGATCACACGAGAACACAGTAGACGAGACACGAGAGTATGAGCACAAGTACGTGGAGAGAGCAATCTTCTAGATTTTCATGTTTTTTTTAACCGTTGTATAAATATTAAAGTATAAATAAATAGTAGATGATAATTGCTTATGCAACTTATATTAGAAAAAAATGTATTAAAGCACTGCTCGGATTTTATCAGATTGCGCTCTTTCTTTACAATCTTTCTCTCCTCTCTATTTTTCTATCCTGTGCAAGTGTCTGGCCCTAGCACTATGGACCTGCTTCATGCTCAGTCGTTTAGGGATGGCAATGGGTCGGGTCAGGTGCGGGTTTTACAAAACCCGACCTGAACCTGAATATCCTATCGGGTAAAAAACTCTATCCGAACTCGAACCCGGCGGATACCAACGGATTTGTGCAGTACTACAGTACCTTTAATACAATAGCTATTATGTATATCACACTCAATAAAGAGCAACCATCCAGTCACAAATCACATAAAAATCATAACTATACAATCACAAATTACATTTAATAAAGAGCAAGTCAGCAACTATTATACAAGCAATATATATAGTACAACTATATAATTAATAAGTCAATAGGGATTGGGAGATAGAGTTAGGAATTGAGAAAATTGAGGATAGCTGGGTAGGAATTTAGATACCTGATAGATACCCATGGGTAGTAGTTTATATCCGACTCTGACCTGAACCCTCGCGGATACCCAACCCGCAGAACCTACGAGTAAAAAATCATATCTGAATCCGAACCTATCGAGTACACAATCCAGTGATATCTGAACCCGCAGATCTAGTTACCATTCCACGGTCGTGGTTGACAGGCTTCAGGCCTTGCCCCCTTCCCCTTTGGTCTTGCCTAGGGGTGGCAACGGGGCCATTCCCCGTCGGGGAGTGCCACCCCGTCCCCGTCCCCGCGATCCAAAATTTTCTCCGTCTCCGTCCCCGTTCCCCGTCTCGGGGGAGAAAATCCCCCCGTCCCCATCCCCGTTCGGGTATCGGGGCCCCGTCGGGGACCCATCCCTGCGAAAATTTCACACAAGAGAAGAGCTTATAGCCATTTTAACTCTAAAATCATATCAATAGACAAGGAAAAAAAGAATGCATGCATTCATTGAAGATTATGTTGTCCCATTTATGAAAATGTGAATATGATGGGCTAGAGAATATGTTTGCAATCTAATAACTAAATTGGACTAAACTAAATTTGGATCCCCAACCGGGTCCCCACGGGAAAAAAACTTCCCCGTCCCCATCCCCGCCATCCCCAACGGGGGAATAATTTTCCCCGTTTCCATCCCCGCGGGGACGATTTCTTCCCATACCCGTCCCCTAATAGAGGAATTCCCCGCCGGGGATCGGGGAACGGGTCCCCATTGCCATCCCTAGTCTTGCCTTAGCTTTTATATCCGAATGGACCAGGGTATTTTCGTAATTTTCCCCACGCATAATAAATGCCATCAGGGCAGTACCACTTAGGCCCCGTTTGGCAACTTGGAACCAGACTGTTTCTCCTAGAATCTGAAATAAATCCAACCAAACGGAATAGGACTCGGAACGTTTCAAAGTGAATCGTTTCTGATTTTTACACACCGTGGTCGAATCGGCTAGCAACCCGTTCCTCCGGATTCTGATTCTACCTGAAACGTTTCTACTAAGAATCCGGAACCGTTTCGTTTCTACTAGAATCCGGAACCGTACCAAACGGGGCCTTAATCATGGCAAGGGGTAAATGGTAACAAAAGATAGCGAGTGTTGGACTAACTTGATAGGTTTTAATTAGTTTTACCAAAGTTGCCCCCTATCGATCAAAATGTAAAATTAACGTGATGTTTTCTTTATATCTCTAATAAATATATAGCTTTACTTTCTATTATCTATATACATGCATTGAATATAGTAGTTAGAGATAATAATTAGAGATACTTTAGTCAAATTCAATATCTCCTTGTTCTATATACCGAGAGAAAATATGCCCCGTAACCTTGAATAGAGGAGTATTTATCAAGGAAAGCTAAAATATATGCAAAATATATCTTGTTTTGTTGATCTTATCAAAGAAATACGATGGTCCATATTATAACATCCATATTAAAAGAAAGTATGTGTCATGTATAATGCATAAACAAGTGAAATTCAAAATAAAAATTTCATATTATTCCAATGTAAGCTCCTAAATAAATATAATTTACAATAAAAATCAAACAAAAATTAGCAACTAATTCCCAACAAAATAACTAAATTTTGAAGAAAAAAATAGCAATTTGATTTCCATACGAATTCCTAAGTAAAATTCCTAATAAAACATGCAATTCGATTTCCATATGAATTCCTTGGTAAAATCCTTATATAAATATAATTCGAGCAACAATTGAATAAAAATAGCAATTAAATTTCTATACAAATTTAAAAAGAAAATAACTGGAATTAGGAATTTGAAATAAAATAAAATCGAAATTTGATTTCAATATAAATTTCAAAGTAAAGCCTTCAAATAACTAATTCAGAATAAAAATTAAATAAAAATTAACAATTTGATATGTATATAAATTTTAAACATAATTGAAAATTAAAAATAAGAATATAAGAAATTTGTAATTTGATTTTCACACGAATTCCAAAGTAAAATACCTCAATAATTAAAATTTGGAATAAATTAATTAAAATTATCAATTTTATTTATATGAACTCAAAATAAAAATAACTAAAATGTTGAAGAAAATTAAAGTTATAGCGTGGTCATGAATGTTATTGTAAAAGATCACATATGAGTTCAATAGTGTCGATTTCTCCAGTAAGAAGACATTGTCTCACTAGGAAATGAAAAGCTAGCAGTGTTACGTCAGAGATGAGAATAAAGTCACTGCTCACCAGAGTCATTGAAGAGAAAGGGTAAAGTCGAAGGAGCCAAAGTCACGAAGGTGAGTGGTAAGCGTCTGCGTTATTGAAGAAGTTAGTGGTCTAAGAATCTTAATGAGATAGAAGCTGTCGACGTTTGGGAAACGGATCTCCCGCTGAGCTTACTTGTTGAATGAGGGATCAACTAGGGCCCTTTTTCCGCGAAGGGTTTGCGTCCGAGGAATGCCGTAAGGGGATGATGCTCGAAAGAACAATGGACAAGAGACTTTATACTGGTTCGGGCCTCTCTTGATCGAGATAATAACCTTACGTCCAGTGATCTTGCTATTGCCTGGATGCTTACAGGAAGGTGTGAGAGTGCTTGCTGATATCGTGCCTGCATGTGTGTTTCTTGTGTCGATTGTCTTGTTCTATCTGTCGCAAAGGTATTTATAGGTGTCAGCGTACTCTGCGTTGGGGTACCCTCTTCGCCGCACAAAAGCGGTCAACACGGCGGTCAACATGTCAGACCACGTGGCGCCCGGCAGTAGTGGGCGAAGACGCCTACCTTTCGCCCGGCGAAAGCGAACCACGTGGCGCCCGGCGAAGCGCACACGTGGCGCGGCAGCGTGGCGCCGCCCGCCGCCCGGCGGCGAACCACGTGGCGCCCGGCGGCGGTGGCGAAGACACCGCCGCCGGCCGAAAGCGAACCACGTGGCGCGCCGGCGGCGGTGGCGAAGCACGCCGCTGCCCCAATGAAAGCGCGCCCACGTGGCGCCCGGCGGCGGTGGCGGCGATCCACGTGGCGCCAGAGCAGACCACGTGGTGCCCGGCGGAGGTGGCGAGCACTCCCGCTCTCCGGCGAAAGCAGACCACGTGGCGCCCGGCGGCGGTGGCGAGCATGCCTCGCCGCCCGCCGCAAGGCAAAAAGGTGGTGCGAGTGGCTTCACCCGGCTCCTTCCCTGTCGTCTCGTTCGGGCAACAGATGACAGCGATCTCGAACACATCAATCGCGAGGATTTTCGCTACAAGCCCATTCCTCGACGCCTCACCAACTTCGTCAAGAAAGGTTACATCCGGGCGGATCAAGGCGAATCCATCGTCGGCATTTAATGATTTGGAGGAACAGGACAGACGGGAGGCGATAAATGTGTAAGGATCAGCATGATGACCCCTTTTTTACCTACTCCCGTTAGCCTGGCCTATATAAGGGCCCTCGGGTGCATGGGGAAGGGGGGTCGAAAGTAGAAAAGAGAACAAGCAAGAGTACCGCAAGAGAGCCTAAGGAAGAACTTGTCATTCCCAAGCTTTGTACTGTGTCGGTTTCCAAACACTCTCGATAAGCAATCTAGTAGGAAGTAAGGTCACATTGAGGAAAAGGGGCTGAACACAGGTAAAATCTTGGTGTCATCCCTAGTTCTTAGTGGCGAAGCTCGTTAAGGGGAGTTCTAGGGTTTCCCTCGCTAGGTTTAGCGCCGCCAAGACGCCTCCTTCCAACAAAACCCGGTCCAGTAGACTCGGCCTGTCAAAGCGGAATCGCCGGCAGTGGCGCGCCAGTAGGGGGCTAGTGGTTGGCTTTTCCGCTAACTCCTAGCGGACTTGGCGTTCGCGATTGTATAAGCTCGCGCATCCGAAGATGGCGGATCCTCAGCATCAGAATATCGCGGGGGCGAGCGACGACCAAGGCGCCTCCCGGTCATCGCGCCGGTTGAGGGACCGTCTCACCCGCCGCAAGGCGGTATTCTTGTTCCCTTAGGCGGGGAGCAGCCGTCGCGCCGCAGTGGCCATGGAGGCGGCCACTCCTGCCCAGAACTTGCACGCAGCCCGTGCTCTTCTGGACCACCCTCCGGTGGAGTTCGCGGGAGACTCCCCGGCCACTCCGTGGCTGCGAAGCATTGCTGGCCTCGTGGATGCGGCCCAACTCCGGGTAGGGCTCCCCGGCCAGTCAGGTACCAATCGTACCTTGACGCCTAAGGCGCATGCAGGGCGCTCTCAGGCCTCCAGCCGCCCCAACGAGAAAGGCCCTGGCCAGGGGGCCGGGGTCAGGGAAAGGGCGCGCGCAACCCCGGTCCCGGTTCCTCGAGGAACCGTGGGGACCTCCGCTCTCATCTGGACGAGAGCCGCCGGCAGCGCGGCGATGACCTCCGCGGTCGCCTGCCGCGCCACCCGGACCAAGAGCGCTGCCACGGTAAGCAGGTGGCAGCTGGCGATGAGAGTCCCCCCCATGGCTCTCATCCTCGGAACCAGGAGGAAGTTCACTCCTCCGGCTCTACACAGAGCCGGGCCTCGCGCCCCCATGAACGGTCGCCGGACCGGCCCTCTGACGAGCGGCTCGGCTCCCTCTACGGCGTCGGGTGCCAGGCCTTCTCCCGGCGATTGCGCCGCGTAACCTGGCCGGACAGGTTCCGCCCGGCGGCCATAGAAAAATATGACGGCACCACCAACCCGGAGGAGTTCCTCCAAATCTACACGACGATGGTGCGGGTAGCTGGCGGATCCGAAAAGGTCATGGCCAACTACCTCCCAACAGCCTTGACAGGCTCTGCCCGCTCCTGGCTGCTAAATCTCCTCCGAGGGTCGGTGCACTCGTGGGGAAAGTTGTGCGACATCTTTGTCGCCAATTTTCAGGGCTCCTTCGCGCAGCCCGGTGTGGAGGATGACCACGCTCTGGAGCAAGAGAAGGGGGAATCGCCAGCGACTTCATCCGTGATTTCGCCATCGCCGCAACACAATCCCCCACATCTCTGAGCAATCGGTCATCATCGCCTTCAGGAGGGGCGTACGCGACCGCAAGATGAAGGAGAAGATGGCCACCCGCACCATCAGCTCCACCTCCGAGCTCTTCTCCCTCGCCCATAAGTGTGCGCGGGCCGCGGAGGCAAGGGGGCCAGCGCCTGGCCCCAAGGGTGGCCACGGCAAGGATGAGGCCGGGACCTCGAAGGGTTCCGGCCGCTCAAGCAAGAAGGCGCGGAAGCGCGAGGCGGGTGAGACCAGGCAGGTCTTGGCCGCCGGGCGCGACGAGCGCGACGACGGAGAAGACCCGCGCCCAGAGCGCGATCGCGCCGCGACGGTGAAGATCGCCGCGAGCGGCGTGGTGACCGGCGTGGTGATCGCCGTGATCGACGTGACGACCGCCGCGGTCGTGGGAACGACCTCCGCGACCAAAAAGAGGGCGAGCCCTATTGCCCAATACACAAGACCAATACCCATGACCTAGATAATTGCCGGGTCGTGGACAAAATGGTGGAGAAACGGCTCAAGGAGCGCCATACCGACGATGATCAAGATGAAGATCCTCCGTGGCCTTCCAACAGCCGATCACGTGGTAGCCTATATTCATGGTGGTTCGTCCACCTTTCCAACGCCGCCTAAGCGGCCGGTAAGGGAAGTGTGTGCCACCACATCAAGCTCGGGCGGGTCGGATCTTTCAAGTGGTGCGAGCAACGCTCACCTTGATCAGTGACCATCCCGAGGGCGCCGACGGCCTGGGGAATCTCCCGGTCGTAGTGTCGCCCACCGTCCGGAACGTGCGGCTCACCCGCGTACTGGTGGACGGAGGGAGTTCTATCAACCTCCTGTCCTCCTCAGTGTTCCTGGCGCTTCAGATCCCGCGGCAGGATCTGCGCCCAGCTCTGCCCTTCTTCGGGGTAGCCCCAGAGGCTGGTTTGATGCCCCTGGGACAGGTGCGCCTCCCCGTTACCTTCGGGGAGAGGGACAATTACCGCACCGAGTTGGTGGATTTCGAGGTCGCCGACTTCGACCTCCCCTATAATGCCATACTCGGCCGACCGGCGTTGGCCCAGTTCATGGCGGCCACCCACTACGCGTTCATGGTGGTGAAGATGCCGGGGCCCGCTGGCCCCATTGTGATCAGGGTAGATAGGGCAGAGGCCTTGCGCTGTTTCAAGGTTGCGCAGGACCTGGCCGGTGCCACCTGCGTTGGGCACCCAGACGCCACTTCTTCGGGAGCCCCTCAGGCCCGGACCCGCGCCTCACCTGGCTCCACCGGTGAGGTTAAGGTGGTCGCCCTGAGTGCAGGCGAACCCCGAAAGACCGTCAACATTGGCGCCAACCTCAGCGCCAAATAGGAAGACGCGCTCGTCGCCTTCCTCCAGTCCAATTCCGACGTGTTCGCCTGGCAACCATCCGATATGGCTGGGGTCCCCAGGGAGGTGATCGAGCATCGATTGGCAACGCTCCCCGAGGCGCGTCCGGTCCGGCAGAAGGTCCGGAGGCAGGCGCCCGAGCGTCAAGACGCCATTCGAGAGGAGGTGGAGAAGCTGCTGAGCGGGGATCATCCGGGAGGTCTCTCATCCTGAGTGGCTCGCCAACCCCGTGCTCGTGAAGAAGTCCAACGGGAAATGGCGCATGCGTGTCGACTTCACCGACCTCAACAAGGCCTACCCGAAGGCCCTTACCCCCTGCCGCGGGTCGATCTCATTGTTGACTCCACGGCCGGGTGCGAACTGCTGTGCTTCCTGGACGCGTACTCCGGGTACCACCAGATTAGCATGGCGCTTGAAGATGAAGAGAAGACCGCTTTTGTAACCCCTACGGGTGTTTACTGCTATGTAAGAATGGCTTTTGGTTTAAAAAATGCTGGTTCCACTTACCAACGTGCCATGCACATTACCTTCCGCCCCCAGATAGGGCGAAATCTTGAGGTTTATGTTGATGATTTAGTTGTGAAGATCAAAAGAATGAAGAACTGATCCAAGACACGGAGGAGACCTTTGCTAACCTCCTAAGAAGCTGCTGAAGCTCAACCCGAAAAATGCGTGTTCGTGTGCCCTCCGCAAGCTATTGGGCTTTTGGTATCGGTAGGGCATTGAAGCCAACCCGATAAGATATCGGCCATCGAGCACATGAAGCCGCCGGTAGCGACTCAAGCAAGTCCAATGCTTGGTCGGTCGCCTGGCCTCCCTGGGGCGGTTCATTGCCCGGTTGGGAGAGAAAAGCTTGCCCCTGTTTAAGCTGCTGAAGAAGACAAATCACTTTGAGTGGACTGAAGAAGCCCAGAAGGCGTTTGAAGAATTGAAGCGGTACCTCTCCTCTCCCCCGGTGATGGTTTCCCGCACCGGTGAGCCGTTGTTCTCAGATATAGCTGCCACCCCGAGGTGGTGAGCCTTGTCTTGATGCGGAGAGGAAGGCGCCCAAAGGCCGTGTACTACATCGAGAAGGTACTACACGGCCGAGACCGAGACCCATGAGCTCAAGATCTTTGTCAGACGATCCTAGTGGCGTCGAAGCTGTGCCATTATTTCCAAGGACGGGAAGTTACCGTGGTCACGGCCTACCCTCTGCGAGAGATCCTCCACAACCGAGAAGCAGAGGGCCGGATCGCAAAATGGGCGGTGGAACTGGGGGAATTCGACCTCAAATTCGTACCCCGCACCGCCATCAAAAGTCAGAAGTTGGCGGAGTTTGTCGCCGAGTGGACTCCCGCCGCTCCGGAAGCTGAAGATACTCCCGCGCCTTCTCCCTGGACCTTATTCTTCGATGGTTCCTTCAGGTTGGAGGGCGCGGGGGCTGGGGTCGTCCTGGTCTCCCCGACCGGGGACGTCCTCCAGTATGTGGTCGCCCTCGAGTTCAAGGCCACGAACAACGTGGCTGAGTACGAGGGCCTACTGGCAGGGTTGCGCATCGCTTCGGCATTGGGCATTCGGCGTCTCCAAGTCAAGGGAGACTCCCTGCTGGTCATCAATCAAGCGCGGAAGGAGTTCCAATGTTCTGACCCCACCATGGCGGCGTACCTGGCGGAGGTCCGAAGAATGGAGCGTCATTTTGAAGGTTTGGGATATATCCATGTCCCCCGGCGCGACAATCACCTTGCGGACGGGCTCTCGCAGCTTGCGTCCTCAAGAGCTCCTGTTCCGGTCAGAGTCTTCGAAGAAAGGCTATCGCGACCGTCCATCACGACCCCGGTCCTGTGGGGCGATGGTGTATTATCCACGACCCCGATTCAGCGGGGATAGCGGCAAAGCGTTCGACCTCCGGCTCGAGTGGGGGCAGTGGCGCGCTGTCATGGCCTCCGGCTCCGGGGAGGGAGACAGCGTGCCCGCCTCAGCCCCCGGGTCCGGGAGGGAAGATGGCGGTGCTGCCAAGGCAGCGCTAGGGGAAACGCTCGGCCCAGCAGAGTACCCGGGCGAGCACCGAGTGGTCGCCGCGCTTGGCCAGGAAAATCAGTGGATGGATCCTATCCTAGCCTTCCTGCGTGACCAAGTGATCCCCGACGATGATGCCTCAGCTGAGAAGATTGCACGTAAGGCCAAGTGCTATACCCTGGTAGGTGGGGACCTATATCGCCAGGGCAGGAACGGAGTTCTACTGAAGTGCATCACTCGGGAAGAGGGGAGCAGCCTGCTCTCTGATATCCATGGGGGCGTGTGCGGGAGCCATATGTCCAGCCGAACGCTGGTCGGGAAAGCGTTTCGCCAAGGATTCTATTGGCCCACTGCCCTCCAGGATGCTTGTGAGCTGGTGAGGACATGCGAAGCTTGTCAGTTCTTCGCCAGGCAAATCCACCGACCAGCCCAGGCTCTGCAAACTATCCCGCTCTCCTGGCCGTTTGCGGTCAGAAATTGGATATCTGGGTCCGTTCTCGCTGAACCCGGGGTTTCACCCACCTCTTCGTCGCCATCGACAAATTCACGAAGTGGGTTGAGGCCGAGGCGGTGCGCGCCATCACGGCCGCCGTCGCCGTCAAATTTATGCGCGGGATCTTCGCCCGCTTCGGAGTCGCCAATCGCATCATCACCGACAACGGGACCCAATTCACCAGTGCGGCTTTTCTGGAATTCTGCGACGAAATGGGCACCAAGGTATGCTTTGCTTCGGTGGCCCATCCCATGAGCAACGGACAAGCGGAACGCGCCAACGCGCTGGTGCTGAAGGGCCTCAAGACAAGAGCGTTTGATCGGCTTCACAAGAGGGGCGCGCGGTGGACGGAAGAACTCCCGGTGGTCTTGTGGTAACGCCGTACCACGCCCGGTAACGCCACGGCGAGACACCTTTCTTCCTGGTATCGAGGCGAGGTCGTTCTCCTTCCGAGCTATCGCTTTCGGTTCCCCAGCGTCTCGATGTTCAACGAAGAAGACCAGAGGATCTCCGGCGAGAAGACGTCAACCTTCGGAGGAGGTGCGGATCGCTGTTGCTCTTAGCGCCGCCCGCTACCAAACAAAGTCTCAGCGGTACCACGCCACCGGGTCTCTGAGAGAACATCGGCGATGGCGACTGGTCTTGCGAAATTGACGCATCTTGGGTTGCACAAACTGCTCTCCCGATGGGAGGGCCCTTGAGGTGGTCTCGATATCTCGGCGGCGGTCCGGTTGGCTACCGAGACGGCGAAGAATCGATTTAATTCCTATAACATAGAGATGTTGCGGAAATTCTACCCATGAGGGAATTGTAAGTATCCCGTTGATCGCCCTGGTCAGCCATGAGGTGAGACTCTCCCTTGGTTGGTTGGCGGCTTCTGGCGGAATATCGCTGGTCCCGTATGTTGGCTAATTCCTTGATGATCAGTAAGAGTCACCGGGTGCCTGTGTCCGACAAGGACGGGCGACGGCGCGGCTAGATCTTGGTGCTCAAACGCTGCTCGCGACGCCTCGGGTTAGCTTCTCGGCACCGCGGTTGGTTGTCACCGCGAGCATCGTTAGTCTAGTACCCCTCCCCGAAGCCCGCCGCTTTGACGACAAGACCAGCGGTTCGATTTCCAAAAATCGCAAGGACTTAGAAATCAAAAGGGACCGAGCTCACCCGTGCAGAACCTACATTATTCGGCCCTTCCTTGCCACGCCTACTCATTACATTAGCGGTGCCCGGCTTCCTCGTGGTCGCCAGAGGCTCGGGGGCTGGTCGCCCCAAGCTCCTTCATGGTCGCCTCAAGCTTCTTCGTGGTCGCCCAGGGGCTCGGGGGCTGGTCGCCCCAAGCTCCTTCGTGCTCGCCCCGAGTCTCTCCGTGGTCGCCCAGAGACTTGGGGGCTAGTCGCCCAGTGATATAAAAAGCAAGATAAGTGCTACTTGTCGCATTTTCGACCATTTCCTTATGTGCATATACTAAGATGGGTCAAGTTACGCGTGATTGTCACAAGTGCCAAAAATTAACGGTCCCTCATGATCAAAGGAAATGTGTTAAAAGCGTTAACGTTCGGTACGGCCAAGCAACCGGGGTGCAAGTTAGACGTGGTACTCGGACACGGCTCGTACGCCTCGGGTTGGCTCTCTGAAGCACCGCTGGTTGTCACCGTTGAGTGCCGCTGGTCTAAATACACTTCCGGAAACTTGTTGCCTTGCCACGTTACGCTGCGGCGCGCTTTCAGGCGATCATCAGGGTCCCAGTTCCAGAAGGGTTTGAACCAAGTGACAATCCCGCGCAAAAACCAAACGCTAAGACCAAGCTACGTCTAGCGTCTCCTGCCGAACTCAGGGCCGATTTTTGCCTAAGTCCCGTATGACTTGTGTGATCCTTACTTGTGTTTGCAGCAAGCACGCGTAATCACTGGCGGAACTCAAGGATGCTGCCCTAACCTAAGCGTTCCTCAGTCATTCCAGCCAAGTTAAAAGGCTGGCCGCTTAACGGTTTAATCTAACAAATTTGATCGCACAAAACAAAAGAACCGGCAAAATAGCGTTAAACCCAGAAATGTCTGATCTGCTAAGTACCACTTAAGTGTTTGTACATGCAGGTAGGTCAAGCAAAAAAAAGAGAAGCAAAATGAACCAAGAAGCTGCCCGGCCCTTCACTCCTCGTCGCCGACGTCGATGTTGTCGCCCTCGTCGCCTTCCACGGCCAGCGGGGTGGAGACATCCATGACCGGTTGCTCAACTTGCAGCATCCCGGCCACGTGCTCGGCGGCCGCGCGCACCCTCGCCTCCGCCTGCGCTGTGTCTCCCTCAACACCGGTCGTCACCGCTGCCAAGGGATCGAGGGCGGCGTCGCGGCTGGCCCAGCAGGCCAGCGTATAGGTCGCGGTCATGATCGCGACCTCTCGACCTTCCCTGGTGGAGCGAGCGGCTAGGGCTTCTGGCAGTCCCCGGAGCTGTAGGGTCGAGGATGCGCATAGAGGGGGGGTGAATAGGCGTTTTACAAAATTCGATCACTCACTAAATAATTCGCTCTAATCAACCCCTATGTCAAAACCTAATCAAATATATATGCGGAAGCGATAAATAGGTTTTGACAATTAAAGCCTAAATCAACTAGGCTCACTATGTGCACTAACTAAATTATGTCTCTACACAAGAATTGCTAATTTGAACAATCAATTAATATTAAGCAATTCTAATTACAATCAAGCAATTGAACAATATACAATAAATGTAAATACTTGAAAGTAAAAGAGACAACCGATATTTTTCCGTGGTGTTCGGAGACTTGCCGGTCTCCCCTAGTCCACGTTGAGGCAAGCCCACACTTGGACCGGCTCCCGCTCGAGCACCCGCCTCTTTCCACTAGTCGTGGTTTTTCACGCTTGCGCGTAGGCTCAACCCGAACCTTCACAAACTTGCCGGGGCCTCTCACACCTCGAGAGGTCCCGCGCACGATGCCTACGCCGTCTAGGAGTCGGCAACCTCCAAGAGTAATAAGCCGCTCCTTGCTTGAACCTCACCGGGCACAACAAATGCGCTCCGGCGATCACCAAGTGCAACACATGCACAAGGACCTCACTCAAGTGCAACACATGCACAAGAGCTCACTCAAACCACTCCTAATTGCAACACATGCAATTAGCTCACTCTTAAGCTCAAGAATCAAATGGGAGTATGCAACACATGCAACACCTCACCCAAAACCTCAACCAAGCCAGCAACACCAGCCCCAAGCCCCCCAAGGGGGTATATATAGCCCTCCACAAGAAAACTAGCCGTTGGGGGCTAAAACGGCAGAATCGTGAAGGTACACTACAGCCCTCATAGGGCGGTAGTACCGCCGACCTCAACGATTCAACAGCGGATATATTCGGTACTACCGCCCTCTAAGGGCCGGTAGTACCGACTTTGCGGTACTACCGCTCCCACACGGCGGTAGTGCCGGCCGAAGCACCACCAGAAAACACACGCACTGGAGAAAAGCTACCGCAACAATATTGCCGGTAGTACCGGCCAAGCGGTACTACCGCACCTCCACTGCGGTACTGCCGGCCTCCAGGAGAAAACCAGAATTCTACTTTCAAATCCATTTCTCCAAAAACCAAAACCCACTCTTTGAGCCTCAAGGATGATCAACACATGATCATATACACGTGCAAAACACATTTGCACCAACTTAGCTCATGCTCAAAGAATTTCAACCAAATTGCAAAAACGCATTTCGCAATCAACTCAAAGACTATTTGCAAAACGTATTAAGCAAATCAAACTCGAGTTTATGAGATTAATTCCCCTAGCCATGTGAAGGTCAACACAAGACCCGGTCAACTTGCCAACACCGTTGCAAGCCCCACTCACATGCTCTCGAATTCGGACTCATAAACCTCGGTTTATTCGCAACTGAACTTGCAAATAACATAATAAATACATTTCATGCTTGAGCACTACTCTTTGCAACACATGCAAAAGTCTAGCTCCATGCAACATCAAATCAAGATGCATGAACTCTCTAATTGCAACACATGCAATTCTCTAGTTCCATGCAACACCAAATCGAACTAACACCAAAACCAAATCTCAAGTATGAGCTCTTTACTCGCAACACATGCAAGCCTCTAGCTCCATACAAACACACAAACATCAAATCATGCTTGAGCTCTCTCCTTTTGCAACACATGCAAAACTTAGCTCCAAGCAAACACACGGTTTTAAGAAAGATTGTTTTGCGAAACCAAAACATGAAGCTTCAACTAATGCAACACATGCAATAGTGAACTTCACACAAAAGTCAACGCACTAACTTATCACTTCTTGCAACACATGCAAATCAAAGCATTATGCGAAAACCAAATGCAACCAAGCATAAGTTTAACCCATTCGCAACACATGCCAAATAGTTAACCCATATGCAAAAACCAAATCCAAATGGTTTGAGCTCGAGTGAACGCGGAATGAGATCACCAACACATGATGAAGCTCAAACAAAAGGGAACGACCCCTCTTAATAGCACGGCGATAAAACCTTAGACTCAAAGACTACAAAGTCCTTAGCCTATCTAATTATACCTTTGCCGCCGCACGCAAGCAATCCCCTTTGGGGTCTTTATGATCATCACTTTAATACTCCCCCGGGATATCCACTCGACTCCACTTCAGGATCCATTCTTGACGTCCATCAACTCATGATGCCGTCTTTGTCCCGTTCTCATCATCCTTGGACTTAACCAAACTCAATCACAACTCATAGAATAGTTAGTCCAAGATGCATGGTTGTCTCAATTACCTCTCGCACTCCATTAACACATAATGGATGCCTTTAGATCAATTGAGCACAACCTAAATCAATAGAATGATTTAAGGTGTCTTAAGTACAATAATGCAACTCATGCTTTATTATACTTAAGAGTTATTCATTTGTCCTCACATAATCACGGAACCCCATCAACACATGATGAAATGTTCCTTAATGATTAGCAAGACAAATGAACTCAATTTAAATTATCATTTAAATTGATATGAGTATATATTAACTACACAAGTTTTCATATACTCATGTTGATGAAAAGTAATGATCCATTATGTGTAAACTATATGGAGATGATCATTACTCTAAGTCATCAACTATAGAATAAACTCCACATGTATATGTGCATAAGTATGATTGACTTGAACATAATATGCACATATTCAATTTGATCGTATTGGAGTGTATCCTATATTACCATGAGTATACTTTAACTAGGCAATTCAAATATATACTCAAGGATTTAGTTTCTTTGTCTTGATCCTTATATGTGTCAACAATGAATCGATCAATACAAAGAGACTTTCAAGTTAAACTACAAACTCCCCCTAAATATGTGCATCCATGTAATATATGGATTGAGAAACATAATGCACATTTTGTGGTTAATATAATGGGGACATTCATATTTCAACTTGACTTCAAAGTATGCAACTAATACTAGAATGAATATGCAAACATACCTTGGGTTTTCCATTTTTCAATGCGATGAGACTAAACAAAGATATTCTAAACAAACATGTTAGTCTCGATATAAGATTGGTCATTAATAACAATATCGCATTAGGGGGTAAATTCAATATTGGATTTGTCATTAACACAAGATTAGATTTGTCATTAACACCAAAACCATAACTAATGAAGGTTGAACTTACAATCTCCCCCTTTTTGGTGATTAATGAAAAATCCAAGCTTAATGAGCACATTTGGATTAAAACTAACATATTGAGAGAATTTAAACCATTCGAATACATATGCATTTTAATTCTCCCCCTTAATCATATTAAGCTCACTTTTTAAACCAAATGAAAATTAAGCTTCCTAATTCTCCCCCTTTTGGCATTAAACACCAAAAATGGATAAACCATCTTAAAATAATATTTTACTTATTTCTCCCCCTTTTGGCATACAATTTTTTTAAAAATATTCTCCCCTTTTTGGCATTTAACTATCTCTTTTTAAGCTCCTAATTCTCCCCCATAAAATTATCTCTTTTTAATGAAGGTCATACAAGAATTGAAATAAACACTTATGACCTTGGGAAAGGAATTAAGATTTCAGACCAAATACAAACTTGAAGGGTCATTCAAGAAGTAAAACAAGTTTTTATTTGAAATATGGTCTAAAAAGAAAGGAAACTCGAAAAGAGACCATATTTGGGTTTGTGGATACCACTTGTAAAACAAATACCACTTGTAAAGATAAGCATGAAAAACGAAGTAAGGGTATCACACGGTTTATTTGAAACACATTCAAATAACTCACTCCTCATTTTATTAGGCTTTGCAAACTTTTAACATGATTCTTTTGAAGAATTCAACAAATTTGCCTAATGAGATTAAACGAGGAACCCGAAAAGAGTACCACTTGAGAAATTAGATACCACTTGTAAAATTAATCTCAAGGGCTTGCTTGAAGATCCAAAAGAAATGAGCATTTTGAAATTTTGATTTAAGAACAATGCTCAACTTGAGATTTTCCTCTTTTATATATTTCAATCCATAGAGACTCTCACACAGAGAAATCTTAGGCGGTTGAACTTACAATTTTAGCTTGCGAGAAAAAATCTTAATCAAGAATGTGGGTATCGCAAGAATGCTACAAAGAGGCAATGAAATACCACTTGTAGGAAATACTTGAATTTAACGATACCACTTTAACAAGGAATTCAAATAATTACGGATATCACATGAGAAAAGAACAATAAGATCCATGATACCACTTGGAGAAAAGAAAAAACTCAAAGATACCACATTGTAAGCATATGAAATGAATAAGTGCTCAATTGATACCACTTAGGATCAAATCACAAAGATTGATACCACTTGAAAGACTTATCGATAACATCGATGGGTATCAGAGCAATATTCTCAGAGCAATATACTCACGGGTATCAAAAGCTCAAGAAGGATCAATAAAAGCACAAAGATTTAGTATCAGAGCAAAACAAAGACATGATATCACTTGGAAGCCAATAAGTGCCCAAAACTTGTAATAGATAAACTCCCCAAGATGTTCAATGAATGAAACATGGAGTTATTTGCATTTGAATTGCACAAGTTTTGTCTTTTCAAAAGATCAAGTGAAAATCACTATTTAGTTCATTTAAAGTGCTCATAACTGATACCACTTGAAAATGCCTTCAAATAAATTGCAGAGCTTTTGAAATTTTGCACAAATGAACTTTGGGATGACAAGAAACTTTTCCAAAAAGAATTTTTGAAAAAGGAAGTACCAATCAAAAGATATCCCAAAGCAAAACTCGGAAAATTCTGAAAAATCAGAACTGATCTGCCAGGGCCGGTACTACCGCTCACAGGGCAGTAGTACGCAAAACTCCGTACTACCGCCGGTCGAGGCGGTACTATCGCCTCTGGCGGTGAGGCTCAAAAATTTTGCAAAAAATTATCAAAAAGATTCAAATGAAGTCCAATGGATTTGAAAATTTGCAGAGATGAACTTTGGACTAATTAGAAGGTTTTGCAAAAAGAATTTTCTCAAAAACAATTTTATTTTCAAAGTTATGGCAAATTACGTTTTGAGGCAAAGACGAAAATCGATTTTCACGAAAAGCCTCGAAATGCACTTCGGTTTGGATTTCATGCAATTTCTTTTTCCATGGCTTAGATAGGTGTATCAAGAATGTGTATAGCCAAGATTTATGATGAAATCCAACTCGAATGCCACGATTTGAGCTATATGCCTAAATAGGCCATTTCGGATTAAATCAAATCGTTTTTGAGCCAAATTAGATTTTAACATAGATTTTTCATTTTGAAAACTTGTAAAACATTTGAAATACATAGTAGAATAATTTTACAAGTGTTTTCACAAATTTGGGTTATTTAAATACAATTTTGACTTTTGATTTAAATAGTCCAAATTAAGAAGCAAAGTCAAATCCAATTAACACAAAACTTTAAATAAAACAAGGGGTAAGATATATGGATTTGAATTTTGTGTATGAGTCTAAAATACCATTTTAAATTACAATTCTACACAAGAATTGATCCAAATGGAGAAACTCACTAAGTGCAATAATACGACCATTATGGGTCAAGTATAGTTTTTCGGCGAGTTTCAAAATCAAATATCTTTTGATAAGTTGGTCTTTTGAAAATCTTTTGAACACGAACGTTGTTAAGAATGACCAACTCTAAGATTTTCGCTTTGGAAATACTTTCAAAATCCTTTTACTTTTAATTTTATGAAAATTATAAGTTTAAATCCAAAACAAGATACTAGTAACTAGATTTTGGAGTTAAAACTCATTTTCCTTTTAAAATAGATTTTGTAAAGCCAAAACCTTTGGAAAACATTTCAAAATCATTTGTATACATTTTTCAACTAGTTTTTCACAAGATTAGTAAAAGTATAAAAAATTTTGACTTTTAGCTAAATGGTTTGATTTTGAAAAAATATATATATATATGCACTTATATTAATATGGGCACATGTAGGGATGTGATACATATGAATATGAATTAACACTCCCCCTAAATATGCCACCTCTAAACTTGCTCAAGATTTGCAATTAAGAGAATAGATAAGAGGCGAGAGCAAGTGGCCATAACAAGTAATCTAAATTGATATTCATTGATATTGCAATATAACCTACACAAGGCTATAAGATATGATAGTAATCAATTTAAATGCTTGTTACCGAGATGGCATTGGCTTATGATGGACATGATTGTCTTCATGCTTGACACCACTTGTAGACGAATATAATCCTTCTCCTCTTGAGTGAGCAAGCGTCCAATCCATCTCAATATCACCTAAAAATCTTTTAGGCGGTTTTTGGTACCCAATCCTTGTTGGGTCCGACAACGTTAGTCACAATAGATTTAGGAACCCAAATGGTCCTAATTTTAACATTATTGAATTGACTAACATGACTAGAAATAGTTTTACGATAATTATTCCTCCTAGGCAAATAATTGGCATTTTTATTAAATGGCTTAGGAGGACAAGGATATTTTGCAAAACTATTTCTAGTTTGATCTCTTCTAAGCATGCGACAATTAAAATTATGAAATGGCTTAGAGGATCTAGCAAATCTAGCAAATGTTTTGCTATTGTTACTTCTCCTAAGCAATGTATTTGAATTGAATTGAGTGGGCTTAGGAGTCCTAACAATTTTAGCAAATCCATTTCTAGATTTACTCTTCCTATGCAAATGATTATTATCAATTTTAGCCGGCATAGGGGATTTGACAAGTTTGGCAAACACATTGCCATTCTTGTCCTTTCTAAGCAAATAATTTTATTAATGAGAATAGGCTTAGGAGTTATACCTTTGGGACAATCCTTACCGAAATGTCCCTTTTCACGGCAATTGAAGCACGTTACTCCGTTTGGTCCTCTCTTGACCTTCTTGTTGTGCTCAATGCCGGTTTGCCTCATGATTGATGCTTGTGGCTTGACATCCACTTGATTAGGGCACACGGAGGCGAGGTGGCCCTTCTTGTTGCAAGCAAAACACTTGATGATCTTCGAGTGGCGTGCGTTGTGACTTGTCTTGCTATTCTCCCTCTTGGAGTTGTAGCCGAGTCCTCGCTTGTCTTGAGGCGCCATTTGCTTGCTCAAGATTTCGTTGAGGAGGGCTTTTCCTTTAACGCACCTCTTCAAGTCATTTTCCAACTTAATGACTTGGGCCTTGAGCTCTTTGTTTCCTCTACAAGATTAGTATCTAAAGACATAGAGGAACTAGAAACAATTTCATTAGAGCAACAAGGTAAATCATCACTAGAAGTGGATATGCATTTAATTGATGAATTGTTTGTGATAGAAATTGAGTGAGGCAATTCATCTTCTAAATTGCATTGAATAGACATATCCATATTAGCTTTAGTGAATTCCTTGAGAAGAACTTTTTCATGATTTTCTTTTAGAACATCATAATCATTTTGAAGTGACTCATGTTCTAACTTTAAAATCTTATATTTTGTTTTCTCCTTCCCAAGATAATTATTGAGCTCCTCTAACATATCCATTAAATCATCATATGAGGGCTCTTCGTCATCACATACCTCATTTTTACCTTTTGCCATGAAGCAACGAATTTTTGATATAAGTGAAGATTCGTCGTTGCTTGAGACGGAGGTTGAGGTTGAAGGAGATGTCGGTTCATCGCTTGATGTTGAAGTTGAATCGTCAACCGACACTTCTTCCTCATTGCAATCATCAATCGATGTGGATGATTCAAATTTTTCTTGAAGCTTGATCCACATAGCATGAGCGCTCGAGAGGTTGCATATGAGATTAAATATTTCTATGCTCACAACACAAAATAAAACGTTAGTTGCTTGAGCGTCGAGATGTAGACATTTCTCCTCTCCTTTAGTTGGAGCAATTTCATTTAGTGGAGAAGAAATGCCGACATCTACGATCCACCATATTTGGGGGCTCATGGATTTAAAATGATTAATCATAGATATTTTCCATGAAGCATAATTTGAGCCAATAAGCATATGTGGATCGTGAGAGTGCACTAGACCGCTAGACGCCATCCTTTTTACTCTCTAGACGGTTAAGCCTAAAATGAGAGTGACCGTGGCTCTGATACCACTTGTAGGGTCGAGGATGCGCCTAGAGGGGGGGTGAATAGGCGTTTTACAAAATTCGATCACTCACTAAATAATTCGCTCTAATCAACCCCTATGTCAAAACCTAATCAAATATATATGCGGAAGCGATAAATAGGTTTTGACAATTAAAGCCTAAATCAACTAGGCTCACTATGTGCACTAACTAAATTATGTCTCTACACAAGAATTGCTAATTTGAACAATCAATTAATATTAAGCAATTCTAATTACAATCAAGCAATTGAACAATATACAATAAATGTAAATACTTGAAAGTAAAAGAGACAACCGATATTTTTCCGTGGTGTTCGGAGACTTGCCGGTCTCCCCTAGTCCACGTTGAGGCAAGCCCACACTTGGACCGGCTCCCGCTCGAGCACCCGCCTCTTTCCACTAGTCGTGGTTTTTCACGCTTGCGCGTAGGCTCAACCCGAACCTTCACAAACTTGCCGGGGCCTCTCACACCTCGAGAGCTCCGCGCACGATGCCTACGCCGTCTAGGAGTCGGCAACCTCCAAGAGTAATAAGCCGCTCCTTGCTTGAACCTCACCGGGCACAACAAATGCGCTCCGGCGATCACCAAGTGCAACACATGCACAAGGACCTCACTCAAGTGCAACACATGCACAAGAGCTCACTCAAACCACTCCTAATTGCAACACATGCAATTAGCTCACTCTTAAGCTCAAGAATCAAATGGGAGTATGCAACACATGCAACACCTCACCCAAAACCTCAACCAAGCCAGCAACACCAGCCCCAAGCCCCCCAAGGGGGTATATATAGCCCCCCACAAGAAAACTAGCCGTTGGGGGCTAAAGCGGCAGAATCAAGGCCAGATTATCGCCCTCATAGGGCGGTAGTACCGCCCCGACCTCCAACGATCGACAGCGGATATATTCCCAGACTACCCCTCTAAGGGCAGTAGTACCGACTTTTACAGACTACCGCTCCCACACGGCAGTAGTGCTTACCAAGCACCACCAGAAAACACACGATTTGGAGAAAAGCTACGCAACAATATTGCCGGTAGTACAAATAGCGGTACTACCGCACCTCCATCTTGTACTCTGGCCTCGAGAGAAAACCGAATTCTACTTTCAAATCCATTTCTCCAAAAACCAAAACCCACTCTTTGAGCCTCAAGGATGATCAACACATGATCATATACGTGCAAAACACATTTGCACCAACTTAGCTCATGCTCAAAGAATTTCAACCAAATTGCAAAAACATTTCGCAATCAACTCAAAGACTATTTGCAAAACGTATTAAGCAAATCAAACTCGAGTTTATGAGATTAATTCCCTAGCCATGTGAAGGTCAACACAAGACCGGTCAACTTGCCAACACCGTTGCAAGCCCCACTCACATGCTCTCGAATTCGGACTCATAAACCTCGGTTTATTCGCAACGAACTTGCAAATAGCAATAAATACATTTCATGCTTGAGCACTACTCTTTGCAACACATGCAAAAGTCTAGCTCCAAGCAACATCAAATCAAGATGCATGAACTCTCTAATTGCAACACATGCAATTCTCTAGTTCCATGCAACACCAAATCGAACTAACACCAAAATCAAATCTCAAGTATGAGCTCTTTACTCGCAACACATGCAAGCCTCTAGCTCCATACAAACACACAAACATCAAATCATACTTGAGCTCTCTCCTTTTGCAACACATGCAAAACTTAGTTCCAAGCAAACACACGGTTTTAAGAAAGATTATTTTGCGAAACCAAAACATGAAGCTTCAACTAATGCAACACATGCAATAGTGAACTTCACACAAAAGTTAACGCACTAGCTTATCACTTCTTGCAACACATGCAAATCAAAACATTATGCGAAAACCAAATGCAACCAAGCATAAGTTTAACCCATTCGCAACACATGCCAAATGGTTAACCCATATGCAAAAACCAAATCCAAATGGTTTGAGCTCGAGTGAACGCGGAATGAGATCACCAACACATGATGAAGCTCAAACAAAAGGGAACGACCCCTCTTAATAGCACGGCGATAAAACCTTAGACTCAAAGACTACAAAGTCCTTAGCCTATCTAATTATACCTTTGCCGCCGCACGCAAGCAATCCCCTTTGGGGTCTTTATGATCATCACTTTAATACTCCCCCGGGATATCCACTCGACTCCACTTCGGGATCCATTCTTGACGCCCATCAACTCATGATGCCGTCTTTGTCCCGTTCTCATCATCCTTGGACTTAACCAAACTCAATCACAACTCATAGAATAGTTAGTCCAAGATGCATGGTTGTCTCAATTACCTCTCGCACTCCATTAACACATAATGGATGCCTTTAGATCAATTGAGCACAACCTAAATCAATAGAAATGATTTAAGGTGTCTTAAGTACAATAATGCAACTCATGCTTTATTATACTTAAGAGCTATTCATTTGTCCTCACATAATCACGGAACCCCATCAACACATGATGAAATGTTCCTTAATGATTAGCAAGACAAATGAACTCAATTTAAATTATCATTTAAATTGATATGAGTATATATTAACTACACAAGTTTTCATATACTCATGTTGATGAAAAGTAATGATCCATTATGTGTAAACTATATGGAGATGATCATTACTCTAAGTCATCAACTATAGAATAAACTCCACATGTATATGTGCATAAGTATGATTGACTTGAACATAATATGCACATATTCAATTTGATCGTATTGGAGTGATCCTATATTACCATGAGTATACTTTAACTAGGCAATTCAAATATATACTCAAGGATTTAGTTTCTTTGTCTTGATCCTTATATGTGTCAACAATGAATCGATCAATACAAAGAGACTTTCAAGTTAAACTACAAACTCCCCCTAAATATGTGCATCCATGTAATATATGGATTGAGAAACATAATGCACATTTTGTGGTTAATATAATGGGGACATTCATATTTCAACTTGACTCTAAAGTATGCAACTAATACTAGAATGAATATGCAAACATACCTTGGGTTTTCCATTTTTCAATGCGATGAGACTAAACAAAGATATTCTAAACAAACATGTTAGTCTCGATATAAGATTGGTCATTAATAACAATATCGCATTAGGGGATAAATTCAACATTGGATTTGTCATTAACACAAGATTAGATTTGTCATTAACACCAAAACCATAACTAATGAAGGTTGAACTTACAGGAGCGCCTCCGCGGCCTGGTTGGTCGCGTGGGCAAATTGCAGTGCGGAGTCCACCAGCAGCGTGTTCAGGGCCACCCCCAAGGGCTCCAGGCACCTCTTCGTGCGCTGGAAGGCCTTCTTGAGCATGACAGACAGGTTGCGCCGCAGGCGGAAGGACTCCACCTCTGAGGTCTTCAGCGCCGTCTCCGCCCTCTGCGCCCGATCTTCGGCCCTTTCGGCCCGCGTCTGCATGGCGGCGGCATCGGTTCTCTCTTGCGCCAATGCCGTCTCCGCCGTGTCCGCCCTCACTCGCTCCCGCTGCAGTTCGCCCCTCACCGACGCTAACTGCCGGGCGATATCGGCCCCGTGCCTGGCGGCTGCGGCAAGGGCAGTGCCCAGTGCGCCGTGCAGGTCGCTGAGCCCGGCGAAGAGCTCGACGTGGCGTTCGGTGGGGGCCATGGCGGCGCGGGGTGCGAGCTTTGAGGCGCTGGCGCTGGTCACCCGCCCGACCCTCTGTGGTGGCGGCCGGGGTATCTGGCGAAGCGTCGGCGCTTCGGTGGGCGGTGGCGTTCGCCCTTGGCGTGTCTGAGGCCGCCTTGGCGGTGCCCTCAAGCCGAGGCCGCCATTGGGAGTGTGAGGCCACCTTGTTGGATGGTGGCACAGGCTCCCATAGCCGATGAAGTTAGCGCCATGCGCCGTTGAGGCCGCGGCCGAGGAAATGTCGGGCTGGCGCCACGAGGCACCGGCGCCGAGGAGGAGATGTCGGGCGGGCGCGGGGAGGCGGCGCCACCGGCGATGAAGTCGAGATTGGGGCGGCTTGCGTGGCCGCCCCCTGTGAAGAATCCGCCACGACGGCGCTCATGGCGGCGGAAGTTTGGCCCGCGTCCACGCGGGCCCGCTTGGAGTCCGGACCCGTGGTGTCTGGGGCATGCGATCGTTGCCCGCGTCATTTGGCGAAGCGATGTCCTCGATCACCGCCGAACGTGGTGGCACCACGGCAAGTCCCGTGGAGTCCATTGGCGGGAGTAGCCTTACGACCCTTAGGCGCTCCGCGTGCTCCAGATTAGCAAGCGGCTGGGCCGCCGCCGGGAAAGGGGTGCCGGTCGGAACCGGCTGCATAAGTACGGCGAGCCATCGGCCCTGGAGCTGCTCATCCAAGTTCCCCGCGCCTGGCAATGGACAAAAAGTGACTGCTGGTTGGTAGGAGACCGCAAAAAAGAGCATGTGCGCAAGAAAAAGTTAAAGAAAGACGAAGACTCACGTCCGGGCCACGTGCGCATCGCGTCGTCGCCGCTCAGATATCTTTGCCATGGAGGGCGGACGCGGCAAAAGGGCTGATCGCTTCGGGCCACGAAGTCCCGGGCTACTAGCCCCCCAGATGATCCGGCTTCCGCAATCGGAGGACGCGGGCCGCCATCGCGCTGGTTCATTGTCTCCTCGACCGAGAGTTCGATCCTCGATAGCCTCGGCGGCCCGGTGGCACGCGTTCAAAGCGTAACGCCATTGTCATCTTTGATGTCTGACCATTATTGCGCCATGATCTCGGTTGGACCGGGATGAAAGGTGATGTAGCGGAGGCCATCCGTCCCATGAAGTGAAGTAGCAACTCCCACTATCTCATTGTCGGCGGAGGCGCGTAGAGAAAAATAAGCGGAAGAGTGGAAGATTCGGCATCACCCCCATGAACATTTCACGAGGTGTGCGAAGATGGAAAGAAAGATAATAGAGTTGGGGGTGAGGTGAAGGTGGTGGATCTCGTAGAAGTGAAGGACTGTGAGGAAGAACTCGGAAAATGGCGGAACCAGGCCCGCCATCATGGCCCAAGTGTGGAGAAGGATTTCATCAGAAAGGCACCGCGGCGTGGAGGTCCCCGCCCGGAGGTGGAAGGTGCCCTCCGGCGCCAGGATGGCCATTCTACCCACCGCATGGGAGTCCGCGGTGGAGGCTGGGAATGTAGGCGCCATTAGGAAGACGAAGGCTTTTTGAGCAAAGAGATTGAAGAAGTAGAAGTTGGGGTGCGCAAGGAAGAAGAAGGCGTAAAAACCATTTGATACAGATGAACCTATCTATATATGCGCCCCTGCACCGATGGTTCACGGAGAAGATAAGATCGTGCGTCGCCTCGGGTCCCGAGAAAAATCTGCAGATACGCGGGAGGGGAACCGAGGCGGTCGTACCCTCATGAGTGGTGGCCCCACCCAGGAGCACGCTAGGCATTTAATGAAGGTTCTAAAGTAAGCTTTGGTACACGCCGAGGCGGCCTGGGGGCTCTTGTCGGCGTACTACTGCTATTTGGGTACCCTCTTCGCGCACAAAGCGGTCAACACGGCGGTCAACATGTCGACCCACGTGGCGCCCGGCGAAAGGTGGGCGAAGCACACGCCGCTTTCGCCCGAAAGCGATCCACGTGGCGCCCGGCGGCGAACCACGTGGCACCGGCGGCGGTGGGCGAAAGCACGCCACGCCGCCCGGTGAGCGAGACCACGTGGCGCCCGGCGGCGGTGGCGAAAGCACGCCTGCGCCGCCCGCCGCAAGGCAAAAGGTGGTGCGAGGTGGCTTCACCCGAAGGCTCCTTCCCGTGTCGCACTGCTCGGGCAACAGATGACAGCGATCTCGCACACATCAAGCGCGAGATTTCGCTACAAGCCCATTCCTCGACGCCTCACCAACTTTGTCAAGAAAAGGTTACATCCCGGCGGACCGGACGAAGCCATGCGTCGGCATTTAATGAAATTTGGAGGAACGGACAAGACGGGAGGCGTATTAAATGTGTAAGGATCGACATGATGACCCTTTTTACCTACTCCGTTAGCTTTGGCCTATATAAGGGCCCTCGGGTGCATGGGGAAGGGGGTCGAAAGTAGAAAAGAGAACAAGCAAGAATACCGCAGGAGAGCCTAAGGAAGAACTTGTCATTCCCAAGCTTTGTACTGTGCCGGTTTCCAAACACTCTCGATAAGCAATCTAGCAGGAAGTAAGGCTGTTACCCGAGGAAAAGGGGGCCTGAACCTGGGTAAAATCTTGGTGTCATCCCTAGTTCTTAGTGGCCGAAGCTCGTTACGGGGGAGTTCCTAGGGTTTCCCCTCGCTAGGTTTAGCCCGCCGCGAAGACGCCCTCCTTCCGAACAAAACCCGGTCCGTAGACTCCGGGCCTGTCAGGCGGAATACGCCGACAATAGGCGAATGGAATAACTACGGCCGAATAACGTGCCATTACCGCGCTCGAACATGACCGTGGTGGCACCCTTGATTTTCGCCATACTGTGTCGTGGACACGATGGATTCAGATCGTGGTGAAGTGGGTTAGAACCATAGCGTAATTTCCGCCACATCGTCATTGTGGGCCAAGCACGACCTCCTATCATGCTCGGGATTTTCCCCTTAATCCTGGCCAACCGCTGCGCACCTCCGAGCATGGGTGCTCGGGGACTTGTGCCTTACGCTCGGGAACGAGCTAGGGTATGGTCGAGATAGACCTTCTGAAGATTCTCCTTGGAGATACCATCTAAGGGTATGTATGGTCGGCCGAATGTCAGCTGCTGGGGCATAATGGTCTTTACGGAAATTATCCAATCCCCGACAGAAGCGGTGATGAAGCTTTGCATTGAAGACAAGTTACAGACGAAACATAACCATTGGGTAGCTAGGAACGTGCCATTGCAAGAGGAGGGCACAACGTCACCAGCAATGGCAATAAGATTTTCCATATCGTTAGTCAATGACAAAAGCAGATATGCTAGCATTATAGAAGATGGGCGGTCACCGTAGTTAGTGAGGAAGTCACATCGTTGAGTTGTCCAACGTTAAACAAGAGAAGTGACCAACATAGGACAAGCGAAAATCAAGCTTGTCTAATATCTTGCATGTGTATATACGTATATACATGCATGCACTCTTACAAATAGAAACAAATCAGCAAATAACTCGGAGTAGAGATAGTGCTACTGTAGGGAATAGACTTAGGGCCACAAGAGAGCGCATGACAGATGTCCCTAATAGGGATAGGCAACGGTTGCACATGTATGTTGCAAGTCGCAACACTCAGTATTAAGTAATAATTGGAGAGATGTAGAATGTAACTATGTGGTAGAGTATTACATTGAAAAGGGTAGCAGTTAAGATATATCGAGCAAGAATTAGGCTTGCTATTGGCGGTTGAAGTGGAAAAGTTGTGGGACGATCAAGAATACATAGAAGGCACGGTTCGGTGGGGCAGCTGGCTTGTGAGGAAGATTAGTTTAAGGTAGGTTGCCCATATTGCATCGGTGTATACATGAGCAATATACTCTAATACTATATAAAATAATCAACATATTATTTGATATTAAATAGGGAGGTATATGTATTGAATACATTTTGAAAAAGAGTTACTATAGAGAAAGAATATGTGTATGTAGCTACATGATCCATACATGATGAAGAGCTGCTATGTTTATAAGAACCCCGACAACTTATTATAGTTAATGATTTTCTTCCATCACAACTCGTACTTTAATTATGTTTCTCAAGTTGTATTTTTCTTTAAGGTTCTATTATCATTTCTAATGTTTATGATATCTTAAAAATCTAAATATCCTACAGGATTGTTAATATATTCTAAACATATATGTTATATGATTTGATACTTCAAATTTTTTTAAAGAAATCGTGGTGCACGTTTGAGGCCAAACTGTAGACTTGAACGGATCTGTACTGTACCCCGTGGATTAGGACCTAGCACCTCCCATAAGGAACACATGTACCGATGCACGAATTTTTAAAGTAAAACACAGCTGATTAGTATATATACGCGGAGATGGATCAGATCAGCCCGGAGACTTTCCAGCCTCGCGCTTACGTGGAGAGCTCAACACGGATAGGCACCAAAAGTAAATAACTTATCGAATCTAACCACTCCGTACCACCTAAGTTACTCTGAATTACAATACAGGTTATACCAAATTAATCGGTGCAGCCACCAGAATCCACACGCCGAGCTCAGCCAACATCCGGATGTGAAAAATATCCAACAAGGAAACACCCACCGTTTCTACGGCCTAGCGAGGCAGCTAGATGCCTGTTTCCATTTACAGATTTGGTCTCTAGAATTGATATGGAATACCGTATTTATTTAGAATATATACATATATTTAAGTTTTTCTAGCAGTAAACGTGCACGCGTGTATGTACTTATGTAGTATGAGTAGGGTGTGCCTTTTGCGTGTCCTGTACACTAAAAGAAAAAAAAAATCCACCATTTCCAATTTAACAAACAAACCAGAGTAACTGTGGCTGGCTGTGGTGCTTTTTAGGGGAACCCGCCCCAGTTTGCTGCTCGCTCGAGCAGCTAGTCGTTTACACGTCACGTTGATGTGGAGTGAGCCTATAAAAGGGACAAGGAATGCACGGATTTCCTCTGCTCGAATCAATCGTAGCAGAGCAGGGACAGGAGAAGAGAAGAGAGCAGCGACATGCTGGAAGGGAAGGCGATGGTGGAGGACACCGACATGCCCGTGAAGATGCAGCTGCAGGCCATGTCGGCGGCGTCCGAGGCCCTCGATCGTTTCGACGCCCTCGACTGCCGGAGCATCGCGGCCCACATCAAGAAGGTAAGCATGCTACGCTATGCCATTGTTGTCTATCGACTACTCTGCGAGATGCCATTAAGCGAGCAGGGGAAGACGGTTGTGTCGTTTTCTCGTCGAAAGAAAATGGTACAGATCAGAAATCAGTTAACCATGACAGCGCTGCTCAACAGCTCGACTTGAATGGCTGCAGGAGTTTGACATGATCCATGGGCCGGGATGGCAATGCGTGGTCGGCTCCAGCTTCGGCTGCTACTTCACGCACAGCAAAGGAAGCTTCATATACTTCAAGCTGGAGTCTCTCAGGTTCCTCGTGTTCAAAGGCGCAGCAGCGTAACAAATTGGTTAGCAACCACGGCCGTACTAATCAGTCGCCCCAAGCTCTCTCTCTCTCTCTCGCTCTCTCTCTGGTTTTGTTGACGATGACGAGGCGGCAGCTGGTGTGAACCTGAACTACGTACACACAAGATAAGATGTAACGTAGCTGAAGATTGCACAACTCGGGTGTGAATACGATGGTTGAAATGCGGAATTGCTGTTCATATATGCTATTCCACTTGGTTGTACGTATGCGCATATCTCGATTCAGATTGATACGGCAAAGTTTGTTCAGGATTGGTGTGTAAATTGCTGAAGCTTATCTGGTATCAAAAACTCATGCTAGCGCGCGCATTCTCTCTTTGTGAGATGCATGCGAACGAATTATTAACAACATGAAGTAGGATCAACTGATCCGTTATAAATCTCGTTTAAGGACAACTATGGAGAAATGTCGTCTAACGGTGTTGCTGTCCCTTCTTAAGGCTTATCAGCAAAAAAAAGTTCCGACCTGCCGGATTCGAACCAGCGACCTAAGGATTGATCTGCAAATACTACAGTCCTCCGCTCTACCAACTGAGCTAAGGTCGGAATCATGTTACTGAGATGCACAAAATTGAAGATTACAATAACTACGCAAATTGCCTTAATTCACCTTCCCATCACGCCCATTTTATGCGTTACCCTCGCATATTTTTATGCATAAAGGCATTTTGATCGAAAAGCCTTTTTATCCTAGTGGCACACATTTAGCAACGGTTGCGGTATATGGAGGCAGCCATGGAGTTTAGCTACTGATTGCAGTATGCAAGTTAGACTAGACCGGAGAAAAGACCGTCAAGCAGTGAAGAGATATCGACGGAGAGGCCTAAAACAGAGGCAATTCAATGAAGATGCATGTACAATCAAGCTAAACTGTGACATTAATTGGAACAATTATATCAGCAAGGACACAGCACTAAACCGAGATCCATCTCTACAAAGGCAAAGTTGACTCGATTGTCTCCTACGGTCCTACCCAACTTTAGCATTTGGAATTTTGGATACTGGCACATAAAGACAGGTCCGGTTAGTACGGTTTCATTGTCCTCCACAGTTCTTGTAGAGCAGAGCACGCATCGGTCAGGCAGGGAGCTAGAGCCGAGAGGGCTTCTTCTTCCTCTTCTAGCTCCCACGGACTCCCGGACTGTTCAATATGGGAAGCAAGCAGGCTAAGAATGGCGGGCACTTCCTAATCCTAATAATAAAGCATGTGCCCGCTCCCTAATTATACTTCCCCTGTTCCCCTCGCCACCGGAACCTCTTCTCTTTACTTTCTTCTAGTCAGGACAATGCAGGCGATCGATTGTCGAACCCAATTGTTGGATTGCAAAGACCCACAGGAATCATCCATTCGGAACCCAATTGTGGGCGCATAATCTTGGCTCGTCCCTTTCGTTCGCCTTTGCGTTCGACGCACATCGCTCGAGGCCCCCAGAAGCTGCACCCTTTTACAGGTACACCGGTGTCATTGTAGTGATCTTGTGTCTCTTTCTGCGCCTCGCTATCGATCGAATCTTTTTTGTTGCCGTTGTCATGGGAGCGAGAATATGAAATGCCAGTGAGAAGTTTTTTTTTTTTGAAAACAGCTGTGCTGTGAACTATATTAGATAGGAGAGGGGAAAACAAAGGGAGGGTAAGAAAACAGAAGGAGAGAAGGAAAGAAAGAAAAAAGAAAAAACAAGAGGTGAAAAGAAAAAGAAAATTTTGCGTTTCTGGCCCCTCCGCACGAAGCTTTTCCACGTTTGGCTGCTATAGCGAAGAAATTTCGAAACTGGCCTACGATGGCGCGGACGGCGAGCGCTGCACTGCAGAGGACACGACGCGTGGTTCCTTGCACTTGCCGGATCTTGTTGAAAGGGCATGCTGTGCCACCTGCGCTGCAATTGCGTTAATTTTTTTGTGTGATCGTAAGTGCAGGCTGCATGCCCATGCAACAAAGAAACCAGGCGCTGCTGCATGCCTCCGTTTGTTTTTTATTTTTTTTGAAATTGTCATTTTTTTCTACGTGTCGCGACATACTTAAATAATTTATTTTTAAATAATTGGGACAGTAATACATGCCGTCTGATAGACGCCTTCAGATGGCTTTTTGCGCTTTTAGTTCTTTGTGGCGAATAAATTAATCTGGTCGTCGACAGTCGTTTTGACGGAGGGCTGCTTGGCGAGCGATGCTTTCGGCGTCCGTTATGGCGGTCGATGCTGGCGATCCGGCAGTAGCGATCTGTGGTAGTTTGTACACCACCAGCGACAAAGCACTACCAGCTCGCATCGACGGACAACACATTAGCGATCTCAGAGCGAAGTGACGACACCCTGCCACCCACCACTTTGTCAACCGAACGACAACACGCCGCACCCGCTTTTGCATTTAACGACGCTGTATAATATGTCGCTTCGTTTGACAAAGCGGTGGCGGTGGTGTCGCTACTTCGCCCGAGATCGCTAATGTGTTGTCCGTCGGTCTAAGATGGGTAGTGCTTTGTCGCTTGGTGGTGTACAAACTACCACAGATCGCTACTGCCGGATCGCCAAAGGCATCGACTAGCTACAATGGACGCCGAGCATCGCTCGCCAAATTTCCTCCCGTCCGCAAAACGACTGCGTCGACGGCCATATTTCAATTTATTCGCCACAAAGAACTAAAAGCGCAAAAACCATCCAAGACGCTGACGACGGCATGTATTACTGTCCCAATTATTTAAGTGTGTCGCGACACGCAGAAAAAAATTTCCACATTCAACCGAACACAATATTTTCTCATTCAAGCGATCCGAAATTCTGCAATCAGTCGCAAATGACAATTTCAAAAAAATAAAAAACAAACGGAGGCATGCAGCAGTGCCTGGTTCCTTCGTTGCATGGGCATGCAGCCTGCACTCACGGTCACAAAAAAAATTAACGCAGGCTGCAGCGCTTGGTGGTTGCCAGATGCCCTTGCAACAAGATCCGGCCGCCGAAGGAATCAGTGTCGTGTCCTCCGCGAAGGCTGGCGCTGCCGTCGGGCGCCATCGCAGGTCAGTTTCGAAATTTCTTCGCTATAGCAGCTAAACGTGCAAAAGCTTCGTGCGGAGGGGCCAAAAACGCAAAAATTCCAAAGAAAAAAGGATGACGTTCCAGTAAGTTTTTTAGCTGAACCGCTCCGGCGACTATCCAGAGCGCAGTCTCATCTTTGACTGACTGAAAAATTTCCTCGTTTGTATTGTAGTTGTTTCGGAAAACTCTGCCGTTTCGTTCTACGGCAGATCGATGACGGCAAACGGCGGGGCGCTACTGGAGCGGCGGTTGCAGAGCATGGTGCTGGAGGAGGACAGGGCCCTGCCGGCTGACGAGGAGCTCATGTTCAGGAGCCAGGGCTCCAATGAGCAGCCGGGCGGCCCGCTCAAGATCGGCACCGTGCTCGACCGGGACAACGCCGCGCCCAAATCGCGCGTCGCTAAGGATGGCGGGGACCACGGCGGAGGACCTTCCGGTAGGCAGTTAGCAACTTAGCATCGATCGATCGATCGGTGCGTCCTCGTCGATTGGCATTGCGTGCGCGGCTTTGTTTTTTTTGTTTTTGGAATTGAAAGGGCAGGAGTTTTGATACCATTTGTTAGGGTTTGTGTCGAATATGTGTACGAGTATGATTACAATTGGACTCTGTGTTGTAATAGGCAGGGGGAGATAGAGTAGGAGTCGGACTCTATATCCTTGTCCCCTATATAAAGGGTGCAACCCTGGTGTAACAGAGGAACGACTAACAATAGTAGCATAGGCAAAGAAGGGGGTGTGGCCTGCTGTGGCCGTGCTCCATGTAGCCGATATCTTCGCGTATTGTTGATTGGGGAGGAGCGCCCATAATCGAGCCCGCAGATGTAGGCGCAAGTTTAATGCGTTACCAAACATCGTGTCTCCTTGTGTCGTTCTGATCTTACATTGGTATCGGCCTTGTTTTTCCTAACAAGTGGTATCAGAGCTGAGGTTGCAATGCGCAAGATCAAGGGGGAGACACGAGGTTCATGCTCGACGGGCGCCAGGAAAATTACTCGATCTGGTGCAAGGTGGAGCATGGCGGCGATCGGCGTTTCGGTCGGTGGCGATCGGCGTTTCGGTCGGTGGAGTCGAACACTTCAGGCGGGAGGCTTGAACCGTTCGATGGACTACAGTTGGCGAGGATTGATCAGACGTGATAATCGGGCCAACATCGTGGTCGGCGAGGTCGTTATAGGCGGCGATTTGGCGCTCTCGATCGATGCGAGATCGAGCGGCGGGAAGCAATGATGCGACCGGATGTTACACAGGATAAACATCATGACACGGCGAGTAATTATTGTGCCATGGATGTTGTGCAGGTGTGACATGAAGTTTTGGCGAAGGATTGGCAGGGATTCGGCGACAGCGGGCGTCGCGCTTCCGGGCGGGGGCGCGCTTCGGCTTCAAGCCCGGCGCATGGAGCGACGACGCATCGGCGCGAGCCTTGGCGGCGGCCAGCGGCGCGGTCTTCGATTCAGCAGGGCGCGCGCGAGGGGGGGCTTCTTCGGGCGGCCGCAGGTGCGTGGAAGAAGACCAAAGGCGCATGCATGCAGCAGGTCCCCACCAGAGGCACACGCGTGGAAGACTCATGCATGCATCGTTGGGCATGGAAGACTCATGCATGCATCGTTGGGCGTCTTCACATGGCGTCTTCGATTGGGCGGACAGGCTGCATGCAGCATGCAGCGTCTCACGCGGGACGTGCGAAGCTGGAAATCGGATCGGAAACCGAGACGGAAAAGAAATGCATGCAGGTGCGGCTGTACAGGTATTAGCTGGAATCAGAGACGATTTCCGGGTGCGTCAGGGAAACCGAGACGGAAAAAGAACAGGGTGCACATCCATCTTATATAAGCAGATCCAAGGAGAGCCAAACCTAACAATCCAAGGTGCAGAAGAGAATTTTTCAGGAGAGAAAAATTCAGATCTGCACAAGAAGCAATAGCTGTTTTGAGCGCAGGTTTCAGAACAAGGCATGAGATATGGGTTCTGAAGGAGAGGTGCTCAGGAAGGTTGTTGGTGGTTTGACCGGAGAGATCAAACATGCTAGCTGATGGCGAAGTCAGCATCGATCTATGTCATGAGGTGAGAGGATCAAGCAGTCATGTCAATGATCTGTTCAAGGTGGAGAACGGATTAGGTGACGAGATTGGGGATGCGCACTGAGGGAAAACAGATCGGGCGGTGCAAACTGTGGTCGGTAGGATTAAACCGACAAAAGGAAGGAACAAGCAGTCTTGATGTGGCAATGGCTAAAAGATGACTCAAAAGCAACGACAGGATGCAAGGGAAGTTCATGTTCCAGTGCGAGAGTCTTGTTGTAGGTGGAGTCATGGAGGAGCCAAAGTTCACAGGATAGCATTGTGCGCTCTGTAGGTGGGTCTGAAACCAAGTCAGACTCATCGGGTGGCTTGGCGTGAGCTACAAAGACGACAACCAGAGTTCGGGTACGCGGGTTCGACGTGAACAGGGACGACTTCAAGGTGACGGACCATATTCGTCAAGGTGGAGTTTGTTAGAGTTTGTGTCGAATATGTGTACGAGTATAATTACAATTGGTATCGGTCCTGTTTTTCCTAACAATTTACAAAAGTTATAGATCGATCCGTTCGGGACCCGTTACAGATCGGATGGCTTTGGTTTTTGAAGAGACGTCAGATGCGTGCGTGCAGAGATGGAGCTGATGAAGGAGAAGTTGGCCAAGCTGCTGCTCGGAGAGGACATGTCGGGGTCCGGGAAAGGCGTGCCGTCGGCGCTGGCCGTGTCCAACGCCATCACTAACCTTGCAGGTGACTGCTAGCCACTTGCCAAATTTGTCTCTCTCTATGGAAGGAAAGGATCTTAGGGGCAAAATGTAACCTTGGAACAAGAGAGATTTGCAATGACAACAGGTTCTGTTCTCGTGTATGCTGCCTTTTCGTCAGCTTCTGTGTTTGGCGAGCAACGGCGGTTGGAGCTACAAGACCGGGAGGTATTCAGCAAACTCAGCATATAGGATCCAGTTCATCGGTTCCACTCCAGATCACAGCTACAAGATGATTTGGCACACACCCGTGGAAGGAAAATATAGGTTCTTCTCTTGGCTTTTCATCCAGGATAGGATTCTTACGGCGGACAGACTAGCCGTCAGGGAGTGGCCTCATTCCACCACATACGTCCTATGCAGATCGGAAGAAGAAACAACATCACAACTCTTGCTAATGTGCCCTTTTGCACGGCAGGTTTGGATGAGGGTGCTTCTGCTTACACAAATAGACCTAAGTGCTCCTCAGCCTTCCATGGTTCACCTGGGGAATTCCGCATGATGGAAGAACACTCGTCTCTCGGTGACCTCGACTAGGCGAAAGGAGTTCGATGGGATGGTTACATACGCACTATGGAACCTTTGGAAGAAAGGAATTGTAGGATCTTTCAAAATACCTATAGCACGGTGCAGCAGGTGGCAGACGCAGTTAGGGTCGGAAACGGTCGGAAAACACTAAAACCATTTTTGTTTTTATATTTTTTCTCGGAAACGATATCGGAATCGATAACTACGGAAACGAAAACGGCATCGGTAATTCGAAAATATCGGAAACGAAAATTCGATACAAAATATATATCGGTAACGATCGGAATCCGAAAAAGAGACCGGTAATGTCGTAAGGACATGTACCACCAATTGACTTCAAAAAATTCACACAAATAGTACATCCACATAGAAATTAGTAATTAATAAATATTCACAAATTTACGATGAACACACATCAAATTTTAGACTTGAATGACTACATTAGAGTTTTGTTTTTATGATATTTAAAATATCTATGATTGGTTAAATCATGAAAATGGGTGAAGATTGTAGCCCTCGTGATAAGCTTCACATAGAGTCCAAAATCACCTAAATCGGAGTTCGGAGTAAAAAGTTATGGGCGTTTTAGTGACCAAAGGAGTGTGATTTGTGGGCTGGAATAATTCCGGTAATTACCGACGGAATTTACCAATTTTTTCCGGATACCGAAGGAAACGGTCGGAACCGATCAAAACCGTTACCGTTATCGTTTCCGACAAAAATTACCGATTCCGATTCCGAAAATTACCGATACCGACACGTCCGGTTGAAAATTTTCGAAAACGGTTTTCGGAATTTCGGGAATTACCGATACGTTTTCACCCCTAGACGCAGTCGTCCGGGACGTGCATAACCGATCGGCGGCCTTCGAGATGCTCTGACTCCTAGCTATTCCTGTAGCCTCGAGATCATTTCGTTGCTCACCTGAAAGTTCAGCCTAGTCTGACGTTCTAGTTGTTTTGTTTTCTTTTGTTCTTGTGGGTTTCTTTTGGAGCTTTGTTCAGCCCTAAGTCATTCAAATCTTCTGTAAACTCTTTTGTTTAATATCTTCCTTAATGTATTTGACAGAGTTTCTGCCTATTTTTAAAAAAAACAGCGGTTGGAGCCTATGTCCCCGGACAGAAAGGCGAGGTGGAAGAAAGAAGTCGGGACAGAAAGGCGAGGCGGAAGAAAGAAGTCGGCTAGCTTCTGTCCGTCGCCGATCACATCGTCGAGTTCGTCGCCAAGATACAAGTCTTGGACAACGGCGCTGAAATGGAGGTTAGATACGCAACAACAGCATGCCATTCACATATCTCAAAATCACAACCAGATATTCTCCCTCTCCGGTTCCAACGATCCGGCCTCTCTGGCTCCCATTGCAGGTGATGGGCACGCAGCAGCGAAGGGATCTCCAGGCGAACATACCAGCGTTGCGCAAAATCGACACGATGCTTCTTGTAAGAACCAACATCTTTCGATCAATGACACATTAGTACATTACCGTACTCATATGCTCGAGCCTAGAAGAACAGACGAATTCCCTTTGCCATGAGCAGGATTACCTCGACAACTACAAGGATCGCAACGAGTTCTGGGACGTCAAGCGCGACTCGTGTTCTGACAGCGACAACGAGGGCTCGCAGAGATCAGATGAGAAATAGTGGATACCAATAGTTAAGGTCCCTCCGAATGGGCTGTCCCCATCCTCCAGAGGTTGGCTCTAGCACCAGAAGGAGCTGGTGAACCAAGTGCTCAAGGCGGCCATGGCCATCAACGCCAACTGCCTCATGGAGATGGCGATCCCAGAATCGTACCTGGAATCGCTAGAGATCTCTCCTTCCAAAGCTGCATTTCTGATCATGAAGCTGATGTTGGCATGGCAGAACGGGAGGGCAAGCCTTGGGGATGCGCTGTACCGGATCATAACGGACGTCGAGTTCGACCCGGACGTGTCCCTGTTGACGGTGGACCTGACCTCGGAGCACAAGATCCTGGATCTCAAGGACCGCATCGAGGCGTCGGTGATCATCTGGAACAGGAAGGTGCACAACAAGGACGGCAAGTCGGCGTGGGGTTCGGCTGTCAGCCAGGAGAAGAGGGAGCAGTTCGAGGAGCGCGCGCAGACCCTGCTGATCATCATCAAGCACAGGTTCCCCGGCATCCCTCAGTCCACCCTGGAAATCGCCAGGATACAAGAAAACTGGGTAAGAATTAGATGTGCAACACTCAGGTGACGATGTATATATAGGGTGTCAAGTCACTTCTAATCGTAGCCCTAATATGCTAATCTTCCGTGAGCCGTTCGATCAATGCGCATAAAAGAGTGGCCTTAGATGAAAATCAACATATAAAATCTGTTTCCACGCTGCTCGGACGGCGCACGGCAGTCTCAGCATGTCAGCGCGCGTGGACGATGGTTTGTACAAGTTCCTTGCGAAGCTCATGCACGTAGTCTTGGCCGCTAGGACATCGATCGGGTTTGCTATCCTGGAGGGGAAAAAAATTTTCTGGCCGTGCAGCACGACACCAGATTCTTCCGTGTGTGATTGCTGCAATCTTCAAGCGACGTCCAAACCAGCCCCGAGCGAGCCGCTGCGCGATGCCTCCACGGCTCCTCCACGGCTCCAGCACGCTGCGCTCTTCTTTCCTCCGTGAAGGCTCGTGTTCACGCCGCCTCCGGCCTCTGCAACCGGCACAGCTTCCGCCTCCTCCGGGCGTGCTGGCGAAGGCCATGTTCGATCGTAGCCTGAGGAGGAATTCGGCGCCGGGGATCAGCCCGCTGCTCACCGGCCTCCTCGTCGGCGCCAACACCGTCGCCGGCGGCGAGCTCACCGGCGTGGTCCTTCGGCCCTCGCTGGCCACCGGCGTCTGGACGGGACGGGAGTTTCGGTAAGTTTTCGCTGGCCACCGGCGTCGGGACGGGACGCGAATGTTTGAAGTCCTTTGCCATGGAGGACTTGGCCTGAGGGACGCATCATGGCTCGTATGATCGTGTCCGCCTCGGATCGGAATAAAGTCCGTACCGGCGTCTCCCTACCCGATTACTATATATTCATCCACATGATGGCTTGCAATGTCCAAGCCCGCAATCGTATAAGCAACAGACGAGCGTCTCCTGATCTCGTCGATCGACCGGCCACCAACGCCTTGATCAGCCTTGCGAGGTTTAGAGCAGCGTTGGCCGCCATGGACTCAGTACCGGCCATCGTCGACGACGAGCTCCTGTGGCCAGTCGCCGTGGCCGACGACCCCGGCGCAGCGAGGATGCAAGATCCTGACGTTGTGCACGCGAACGACGCCATGGACTCCGTACCGGTCATCATGGACGACGAGCTCCCGTGCTCCATCGCCAGAACCGACGACCCCGGGGCAGCGATCCTCCATGATCCTGATGTCGCGCAGACGAAGGACGTCATGAACTTTGTCGCATCCATCGTTAATAGCGAGGTTTCAGGCCCCATCACAACAGCCAACGACCCCGGGGCCGCAATCCTCGATGATCCTGACGTCGCACGGGCCATATCAGGTCGCCTTCTGGCCCTCAGTTCAGGCGCCGGGAACAACAACTTGTGCCAACCAACAGTGGTAAGAAAACTGAGCCTGTTGCCAGCCACGTTTCATCTTGTAGTAGCGTCATTTTTATTTTTATCCTATTGCAATGTAGGTGGATGATGGCCATTCTTTAGTTGTTCCTGAAGTGGGAATGAGTTTCGAGAAAAGGTTCCGAAGAAAACTCGGCATTTCGGAACTTCTACAAGAATATGACAAGTGTGCCACCAGTCTTCGGGAAAATGAGTTGGAAGCAGACTACAATTCACGCCACTCTAATCCGATTACTTATATCCGAGATTTGCCCATGTTGAAGACTGCTGCTGAATCGTATACAAGGAGGCTATATTTACAATTTGAAGAGCAATTTAAAGAGCAGTTTTCTTTCTCATGCAAACTGTTACAAACTGAGGGGACAATCATGACTTACAAGGTTATGCCTAAGGAATTTCAAGATGAAGCAATAGTCGTCTTTAATTCCGAGGTTATGACAATAACATGTTCTTGCAGAAAGTATGAATGCATTGGTAAGTACACACATTTTATGATTACACTACCTCATAATACTTTCTTCTAAAAGTTATTTTTCTTACAGGTCTATTGTGCAAGCATGCTCTTCGAGTATTCAATATCAATGAAGTTTTCTTCTTGCCAGATAGGTACATACTAAATAGATGGACAAAGTATGCAAAATACCTAAAAAAACTTGTGAGGTAACTCAAAGCTGTAATGAATATGATGGGGAGGTATTAAAAGGTAAAGTATCAATCAGGGTTCCTCAGGTGATCAAAGGTCCAAAGACGAAAAGATTAAGAAATGTACTTGAAAAGAAGAAAGGCAACAATACGAGGGTTGCTAAGAAAAAAGTAGTGGACAACATCGGGAGGAAATAGTCGTAAGCACACGAACTTGCGTTGTTATTCATTTTAATATCTAATTTACTTTAGCTATTATATTCTCAACAACTTGATATTTTGCACAGGGATCTTTTGATGCAAGCATTGGTGACAGTTCTGCAATACCAAATGCTTCAACGGATATCCATGGGGATTTTCCGACCATGGTTCCGCCTTTGATCCATGGAGGGTACACTAGTCTTTTACTTGGACTTCATCAAGATGCCCCGGCTGCTAGGAAATTATATTTTAACGATGTATCAAGTGAAGGAACATCTAAGGAGTAGACAGTTCATTATAGGTTAAATAGTTTTTTTAATTTGTATTGCTTTGTGAACCCTTTTTCTAGATATAATTCTGTTAATCTTTTGGTGCTTCGTCAACCTTTGAGCCGCTTAGAAAATTCTTCTCTGATTGTAATGAATTAGTAGTTCATCCATTAAACAGTCGCATGAATTTTGGCAGGTAAAATCTTTTTCAGAACATATTGCAGATACACTCCAGATTTCTTGACTTGTATAAACTCTCATGATGGATCATTGGATCTGTGCTTGTGGATGATGCATGGACCTGTATCTCATGATGGACCATAAACCTCTTATATTGAACCCTGAATATTCCAAATTTAGTAAGCACAGGATCTCATTGGGATGTTTGTGGATTATTCCAATTTTTTAATGGGTATGCAATAGTGTGTACCATAAATGTTGTGCAACAGGTTGGTGATATAGTTTGAAGAAAGTGTTTGTCCCTGAGGAATGTTTTCTGCACATGTGAAATGATTTCGAACATTGCTTCTTCAAGAAGTGATTAGCTGTTGAAATCGCCTCCTCAAAGGTAGACCAGATTATAAACACTGCAGATGATATTTAAGCGTGTGCAACTTCTTTATTCTCAATATGTTATCTGAGAGGTACAAAACAAGATAGTGCATTCTATGAACTACAAGCATTTCCATTCACCGGCAATGCATTATCAATCATCTTGCTTTTTTTATACAGCAGGAAAATGAAAAAGAAAAATGTACTAGACAAAAATCCTTAAATATCATCTTCTGTTCCAACTTGACATTCAGTGCTTTTGAATTTGTTATGAGCCTTGAATACACCTGGATCTGCAGGCCACGTCCTGTAGCTTATGGTGTTTGCATAGCTTCGGCGCTTGGCGACGGTTGCTTCTGATGGGTTGTTTGCTTCTGAACACATTGCCATACTGCTTCCCATAGACAAGGAGGTTTTCACCATCAGAATTCAGGTGCCCAGTTGGCTTGCCCCAGTTCTCCTCCAGCAAGGAGGCATAGTGAGTGAGTGCCTGGTACTCCCGCACGATCATGCGGTAAGCAACATTGAGGGCTTCAGGTGTCTCCTCGATGAAAACAGTTATTGCCAATTTCTTCTCCTCCTGCAGCAGACAATAAAAAAGCTAACTATTTTTTGTGTTTTGTTGCCAAGTTATACATACAAGAGTTGAGAAATGAGTATTAGTATATTCACCCACTAGGAATTATCTAAAGTAGAACGAGCAGAATTCAGTTATATTCTACAGTCCATGAATGAAAGTGAATTCAGTTAAGCATTGAAAGCAAAGAATAAGTCTAAATGGAGGCTAACTTATGTTAAGTATAATACTCCAGTGCTTTGTTCGCAGTAACTGTTAAGTATAATACTCCAGTCCGGCAACCACTTCATGAGCCAGGTGACAATGCATGACTGATGGAATGCATGGGAGCACACCAGCCACTTCTACGCTTTTCTATATTTAACTTCCTATGTTGTCTTAAGTGGCTGTAGGCTGTTAGCCTTCCATGTCTGAACTAAGAACTAACAGGATGTTCAAGGCAGAAGAACAAATGTGGATTCCCCTGACAATACCTTCATAACCAACATTTATCTGGTTGCACAGGAGCAAAATGGCATCCCACAGCGTTGTTCTTCCCTGGAAAGTGAAAACACAAATGTACAACATTTGTACTTATTAATAGTTCATACACTACATAATGAAATTTCTTAAGTTCTGTAAAATGACTGCAATTTGATGATGCCAACTAACCCAAGTGTGTAACAATTAACAAATGGCAGAGTAAATCTGATTGTTTTATATCTTTATGCAACTATGCCATGTTTAGCTTAGCATAAATGTGTACTAGTTTGTACCCAACTTAAGTTAAGTGTGCACTGTAATCAGATAACCCGTGCTAAAATTGTGAGACTGATACATATCATTTATCGTAATCATAAATTATCATGTTCAAAGCAAACTACGAGCAAGCGGGAGGTATGATTGCTGCAGCAGTCATCCATTCCAGATCACTTCTATTACACAACGAAACTTATTTCATATCTTCCCCCAAACGCACCACGGAACACACAACCTTTCTTTCATGTTTAGCTTAGGTTGTCTGCATAACTAGTGAGGATACATATGAAGTTTCAATAAATAAAATTAGTGATCCAAGATGCAAACAAGAAGAGAATAACCTTCCATCGTTGATCCGCATGCTCAATTCTTTGTACTCGAGTCTTTGTCAAGAGTCGGAAGAACTTTGTCGCCTTCATCATCCTCGTACTATTTAATACAATTTAAGTGAGATTCAATAATAGTAAGATGTAAAAGCTACAGAGGTCCAAAAATCCCAATAAATAGATTCCCATCACAAGCTTTTTTTTAGATCAATAGGACATCGACACGATGCCCCAGTTTCATTACTAAAAATGAAACTGAACAGTTAATATCCCTACAACCGTTTAAACTCAGAATCACCAGCCTCCTCTCTATGAGCTAAAATCAAGAACCTTACCCCCAGAGGCTAACAACATAAGCTCAAGCCAACCCTAAGCAGAAAACAAAGCTGTGAATGAGGCTCGACATCACCTTACAACCAACACCAAAATCACCGCCACACCGCGCAGTATGACTCCTGATACCATACCAACACAAAAAACTGTAGTACCAATGCACACTACACAGAAGTAACAAGACAAAACAAACTAACGAAACATCCAGTGAAGGATAATCAGTCCAGCACCTTGTTTTTCACTTGCCAGCAAACTTTCTGACTTCATCACCCAATTGAGAAGTACCTCTCCAGCAAAACCATAATGAAGCATCAAGAGATCTTGTTCATCGATTTCCGAGTCATCATATTCGATTCATCGGGCTTCGGGTAAAGTGGAGCTCGAATTTTACTTCGAAATGAGCAAAACTCGCTATCTTGAGCTCCAGATTTCGTGAATAGAGGATACCAACCTTTCAATTGAACCAGGTCTTTCTCCACACGGTTTTACATTTAACCAATCTTGAAAACGAAATATCATGTTATTTGAACTTTCCAAATACTCCACAAAACAACCAAGACAAATCGAATTTAAAGCACCATTCCTTGAATTACTTAACCAGAAATGAGCAATGGAATCAAAGTCAGCACCAAGGTTAGTGTCAAAAAATTCAGAGACTAAACACCAAACACTTTTAGCAACTACACAGTTAAAGAAAATATGGTTAACTATCTCATCATCATCACAGCAATAACACGCAAGACCTTTGTCCATACCCCTTTTCCGCAAATTATCCTTCGTCATGATCTTATTATGAGAAAGAAGCCAAAGGAAAATATGGACCCTTGGAGGAGAAGTTAGCTTCCAAACAAATAGGACAAAAACAGTAAACAACCCTCTAAAGTTAATGATAGCATAAAGGACTTGACCGAATAAATTCCATTATTAGAATATCGCCGGACTAAGGAATCATCCTCCTCGAAAGAATAATACTATTAGCAATCTCCACAAGCTCAAACCAACGAACCATCAAACTTTCAGAGAAGGACCTTCAAAGGTACATCTAACATTGAACCATCCCAAGTATCGCAATCGAGATACCTTTTTCATTAACCAAAGCATAGAGATCATAAAATTGAATCGCTAAACAGAAGCACCAAACCGGATGTCTTCCCAAAATCTAATTTTCTTCCCATTTCCCACGCACCATCTATACCCAAATTTAGTAGCTTGAGCAAATTTCACCGGACCCTTTCCAAAAAACAGAACCATGATCCAAAGGACAAGAAAAAATATTGGGGTTATCCGTATTGTATTTAAATCGAACTAGCTGCACCCATTGCTTACTCTCATTTTGATACAACCTCTTAATCCACGAAGCAAGAAGACAAAGATTAAGATCCCTGATGTTGGGAATACCCAGCCCACCATACTTCTTCTCCATGCAAACTAAATGCCAATTTGCCAAGTGGATTTTATTATGGCCTTCGTAATCATTCCAAAGACAATTCGCCAAATGAGAATTAAGAAGATCGATCGCCTACTTAGGAATTTGAAGAAAGACAGCATATGAATAGGAATACTTGATAAGCAAGCTTTAATGAGAGTCAATCTCCCACCGTAAGAAAGCAATTTACCTCTCCACCCGGCAATTCTTTTCAAGGTCTTATCAACTAAAGGTTGCAGATCAGATCTATTAACTTTGTCATAATGGAGAGGAATACCTAGGTATTTAATAGGAAAAGAACCAACCTTACAACCCAAAATATTGGCATACCGATTAATCTCATTCTCATCACAATTTAAAGGGATCAATTCACTCTTATGAAAGTTAATTCTTAAACCAGACATAAGCTCAAAACAAGTGAGGAACCATTTAAGATGAAGAACAAAATTAATATTATCTTTCAAAAACAAGAGAGTGTCATCGGCGTATTGAAGGCTAATGATACCACCATGACAGAAATCATTACAAAGCCCCTCTAAAATCCCCTTATCAACAGCCTTTTGCAAGATCCTAGAGAACACATCAGCAACCAGATTAAAAAGCATAGGTGATAACGGGTCACCTTGCCTCAAGCCTTTACCTGTTTGGAAAAAATCACTTTCACAATTGTTAACCTTAATCCCAACTGAACCATTCTTTAACAGAGCGTAAATCCAACCTTTCCATTTACTTCCAAAACCCCATTTATTCAGAATATCCATCAGAAAAGACCAATTAACCTTATCATACACTTTCTCGAAATCCAGTTTAAGCACAATGCCTTTCGCCTTATCTTGATGAATTTTATGAATGATCTCATGAGCAGTAACAACACTTTCTAAAATATATCTATTCTTCAAAAAAGCAGTCTGATTATGGGAAATAATCCGATTACAAATCGGACCGAACCTATTTGTAAGAACTTTGGTAATGATCTTATAACTACAATTCAATAAACTGATAGGACGATATTGTTTAATGCTTCTAGCATCATTTTCTTTAGGAATTAATGAAATCATAGCAAAGTTAAGCCGGAACAGGTCCAGCACTCCATTTTCAAAATCTCTAAAAAGATTGAGTAAGTCCTCTTTGATCAAATCCCAAAACTTTTGGTAAAATAAGAAAGGAAGCCCATCAGGCCCCGGAGCCCCATCAGCATAGGACTCAAAAACTGCTCTTCTAACTTCCTCTTCCGTAAAAGGAGCCTCTAGCACCACATTTTCCTCATCAGAAATTTTATCATTAATTAGAGTCAAAGAAGACCTCCGAGATATTAATATTTGGTTTATCCTCAAAGCCAAACAGAGACCTATAATAATCGCAAGCAATGGTCAATATTTCACTAGTGTCACTAGTCGGCCCATTTGACCTTCTAGAACCGAAATAAAATTTTTTATTCATCTCTGGTTAGCAACCGCATGGAAGTATTTGGTATTCCTATCTCCCTCTTTCACATATCTATCTCTAGCTCTCTGCTTGGCTTTCGTTTCCTCCATGGCCCAAATTTTTTCAAGATCTTTTTTGGCCGAATCAAGTTTACTGACTTCATCTTCGAAAGAGTCCTAGATTCAGATAACACATCCAACGCAACCACCTCGTCAAGAAGGATACGTTTTTTCCTTTTTAAATCAGCTTCAACATTGGAGCACCAACCTTTAGTGACCTTCCTAACATTTCTAATTTTGGCTTGCCAAGTATCAATAGCCCTACAACAGTGTACTGGTTTCTTCCAAGTTTTATGCACCATTTCATTAAACTCCTCATGAAGTAACCACCACTTCTCAAATTTGTAACTTCTTTTGCCCCAATGAGCACCATCCCCCGAATCCCACAGAATCGGGGTATGATCGCTCCCAATCCTAGCAAGGGCAGAAGCAATCGCTAACGGGAAACAAGCTTCAAAAGAAGTGCTACAGAAAACTCTATCAATCACCGACATAATAGTATTCTTTTGATTATTTGACCACGTGAAATGACGCCCTGTTAACTGCATTTCCATAAGACCCCACAGGTCAATCCAATCATTAAATTTATTACACCAATTACTATCCACTTTACCATTACTCTTGTCTGTCTGAGTTCTAACCAAATTAAAATCACCCCCTAGTAAGGTTGGGGTATGATTGTCTTTAATAAAGATCTCGTGAAGCTCGGATAAAAAAAGTTGTTTGCCTTCATTATAAGGAGACCCATACACTACAACCAATCTCCAAATAAAATCCATTTGTCTGGACTTGATCAAGCATTGCACGGAAAAGTCTGTAATATCCACATGTAAAATATCCATTATATCAATATCCATTCCAACCAAAATACCTCCTGCAGAGGAATTGGCTGGTAACCAATGCCACTTAAAAATTTTCGAGCCACTGATAGCATTAAGAAAAGAACTACTAAAATCCTCCTTCTTGGTTTCTTGAAGACCAACGAAATCCACCTTATTATTCCTAATCAATTCCGATAAACACTGAGTCTTTCCCGGTTGACCTAGACCCCTAACGTTCCAGAAAAGCCCTTTCATATTTTACTTCCTTTCCTGGGGTGCTTGCCCCGTTTGTTCTTACTAACCACTGTCCATTCCCTAGGATCACAGTCCACCACCACCTCCATCAGAGGTGAATTAACATCCTCAATTTTCAACACATTACAAGATTTGTTCAATAAATTTTCATTATAATCTTTTCCACCACTACCGTCTCCCACAGAGACATGATTATCAATAGTAGTCATTCTCGTAGCATCAAATTCTTTGCACAAAGCAATATTTTCGAACTTCTCAAAATCAGAACGACCCATTTTAACATCAACTTTCTTAGCTAAATCATTAAGTGATTGAATAGACAATATATCAAAAGAACTTTTAGAAGACATACCTTTAGGCTTAGGACATTCTTCCAAATTTTTGATTTGTACCAGTTCTTGAGCCTTCTGCAGTATGGTTTTGCCACGATCTTCAAGTCTGCTACTTCTTCTTTTGCTGGGAATTGGACCCCAGTTCTTCTGCCGTTTCATCCTTAAAACCCCTTCAGTATCACCCTGACCATCCTGCGCTATGACCTGCTCAGCAAAACCACCCACCGACTCCTCCAGTTGGAGCTCCAAACCTTGCTGATCAACCACACTGTCGCCATGAGTATTCAGCAATTGAATCTCAAAATCATTAAAATTCTCATTCATCACATTTTCGGTGGTATTCATAATATCTGAGACACCAGAAATATCTCCCATCAATCCATCCCACTCATCCTCTGAACCTATCATTTCCAGATCCTTGAGAAGCCCAATGCATTTCCCATCATCAATACATTCATCACTAAAAGTCTTGCTCATGTTTTCCTTAAGCATTAATTGAACCCATGATTTCATTCCACTTGCTCCCTCACTACTCATCCTATTGTTCACATCAGGAACAGAATCAAATGTTTGCCAACACACAGATCTCTCCTTTTGAGCACTTGACTTAGGACCACAGGACCCTTTTGAGCACTTGACTTAGGACCACAGGACACGTTAGCAGCAGAAATATTCTGATTATTCCTTGCCGAATCACTGTTCATATCCGTAACCATACCATCCTTTTTTTCATCTTGATTTTTACTGTCTTCATCCAGATCATCGAAGCCGTCATCATCATCATTACCCCCATCCTGACCATTTCCATCCACAGAAATAGGAGGCGCAGTCTGTTCAACTTTCAAACTAATTAAGAATAGTATTTTCTCAGCACCCATCAGCCTCTGTTGAGGAATTTTACTAGGGTCTCTACACACAATTTGAATTCGAGCAACCTCATAAAAGCTTTTAAAAAGACCAGTCCAATCCACATTGATAAGTAAACCAAAACATGATGCAATTTGGTTGAAAACCTTCCAAGTACACCATTTGGGGGGAACACCTCTAATTTGGATCCAAGCCTCTTGCAATTCTTCAAAAACATCAATTTCCCCTTTCCATGCTTCAATATAAACTGACACTCCAGGTTTAGTAAGATTGAAGCTCGGCAATAAAGCTAGATCTATAACTTTCTTATGTGGAGGAAAACGGACAAGAAACCTGAAATCATCCAACTGACGAATTTGCCAAAGCCATTTAGAATCAAAGATGTCAGCTAAGTTTTTCTCAAGCCCTCCCATCACAAGCTTTTCCTTGGCATGTTGTTCACTTGGAGGAACATTGCATAATCAAGCTCGATTTAAAAGCCATTATCTAGTAACAGTCTCTGTAAAACTAAATGAAAATCCTAAGAACACAACATGTTCTGAATGAACAGGAAAATGGCAAGTCCCAGTCAATAAAATGAGATGGGTCTGGCAAACATACCTGATCATAATACTGAAGCTCAAGATATTGCTCTATTAACAATGTGTGCTTGCAACGCAAGAATTCAGCTCTTACCAGAATGTTAATGTTGCCCTTTTCAAATCGAACCAATTCAAACCGCAAGTAAGGGAAACCGAACCGACAAACCCTAGGAGTTAGGGGGTAGTACAGGGAGAAGATACCGACAACTACCTCACGCATCGGCGGCGTAGAGGATGAAGAGCTGGAGCAGGCGGGCGACGCGGTGGTCGTGGTCGTGGCGAGCGCGGGCACGCGTGGAGGCCATGGTGGGAATGGGGAACCCCGGTGATCGCCGGCGTAGGGGAACATCTCGCCGGCTTGCTTGCTGGAGTCGTGGAGGCGTCGCGAGGGAGCTTCTGGTGGCGGCCATGGTGGGAATGGGGAACAGGGGGAGGAGGAGCCGTGGAAGGGAGACGGAAATTTCCAGGAGACGGAAATAGATGAGCCGCGACTTCGCGGAGGAAAGGAGAGCGCGGCTTGGGAAAAACGGCTCGCTCGGGGCTGGTTTGGATGTCGCTTGAAGATTGCAGCAATCACACGCGGAAGAATCTGGTGTCGTGCAGAATTTTTTTCCCCTGGAGAGCTATTCCTTTCCAGAGGGTCCTGGAGAGCTTAGCCTTCAACGTCATGTCCCGGATAGAGGACGACCTCAGCACCGACAACCTCGCAAGGGAAAAGGCCAAGAAGGACGCGTCGCCACGGTGGAAGAGGCCGCTGAGCAGCACGATGTCCCGGAGGAAGGCGAGGACGACGACCCCGAAGGCAACATGGCAGGATCACCCAACAGCAGGACGCTGCTCGACTTCATGGGCTGGAACGACGATGCCGAGGCGAAGGACGACAACAAGCCGCCGGCCCAGGAAGACGGGAGGCTGATGAAGCTGCCCAACATCATGACCAACTTGAGATCAGAAGTGGAGAACGACCCGGAGTCCCTCCTCCTCGGCCTCCGTTTCGCCAACGAGCTTGGCCTCCCGGCGCCCCAGGAAGGAAAATCCACGGAGAAGCCGATGTAGCTGGGATCGTGGATTCTTTGGTGGCTGCGATCTTGATGGAGATGGATCCTGACCCGCCTCTTCATCAAGATGCTCTTGATAAAGGTTTTTCTCTTCCTTCTGAGTGTTCTCTTGGTGTGTGCGTTGCTTCTGATGAGGATAAGTTTCAGTTTGGCTTAAATTGTAAAAATTCTCTCACGGATGCCCAAATCTGTGATAAATTTTGGAATGATATTGGCTTTCCTAGGGGAGCTCGTTGGTGGGAGAAATCGGATCTTGTGTCACCAGATCGTTCGATTCCCCATCTAAAGAGGTTGTTTCTGAATTTGTTGCCGGACAACCTTCAGTGCGTGCATCAGACCTAGACAATCATGCTTGCAGTCGGGCTATTGTCAATCAGGGGGATGTGTTGGCTGAGGTTCTAGATCCATTCTCGGCCAGGGGCAACGAAGTGAAAGACGAGTCGAATCATGGAAGGGATTGTCTCCTGGAAAAGCTGAGGTTCTTCATAAGCGTTTAGGCAAATCCTTCCCACGCCGTTCGTGCATTATTCGACCATGGCGTGGGCCGTTGCCCCGGCCTCGTCCGGCAATGGTGGTGACGCTGGCAGATTTCCTGCCGGCGTGTGATCCAGTCGCTCATGAAATGAAATCGGTGCATGTGATGCGGAAAGACACGTGGAATAGAAATGCTGGTCTCATGTGTGTGAAGGCAGCAAGAGATTGGGAACCGAAAGGCCAGAGATTGAGCTGTATCCAGTGGGGTTCTCAAAAGATTTTATCAGATTCTGATCTGGGAATTTTAATCGGGCGGGCCAAGGATTACGGTCGTTCAGAGCGTGCTTGTTCCGCCCAGTCCAGCCCCGGGATGCTTCCAGTCTTCCTTTTAAGAACCTGATTTCCACCCGGGCCCCCTCTGCTGTCCCAAAACCTTCTTATGCCGCCATGGCTGCCAAACCTCCACCTCCTAATCAAAACCATGGCTCATCTGAGGTGCGTTCTGCGGCCGCCACAACCAATAGGTCTTTCTTGATGAATTCCTCTCGAGCCGGTGATACCTGGAGAGGAAACCAGAGTAGGCATGGACTTGGTCGAGGTGGCTTCTAGGGACGTGGTGCTAGAGGTTCTTTTGGTCGTGGCAGCGCTGGGCGTGGGGGTCGTTTTCCTCCTATGCAAAGATACCAGCAGTGCGATGGGGGAAGAGGGTCTTCGCTCGTTTTTGAGGTGACGGCTCCTGGTGGCTTTTCACTGCAAGGCGGAACAGTGGCTGCCGGTGGTCTTCAATCCCTAGAGGTGGCATAAGGTACTACTGTTAAGGCTAAGAAGCCGAGACCTCCTTTGTGTTTTCGCTGCAAGTGTAATGGCCATGTTAATGAGGATTGCACAGCTGACTTAGATTGTGTTATTTGCAATAAGAAGAACTCCCATGCCATGGCTAAATGTCCAATTCTTAAAATGCCAAAACCTGATGCTTCTCTGTTCGGTTTTGGCAAAAGTGAGTTAGGTTTCTTTCGTATCCCAGAGTTCGATTTCAAGCTTGAGACACCAGACCCAGCTCCGATTGCTCTTGTCAAGGTCACCGGTGGTCAAATTGGGGCTGACGTTGTTCAATCTAAGTTGGCCCGCCTCATCACTAAGGATTGGGTGTGGGAGGCCTTACCCCATAGCGATCACTCCTTCCTCGTTTCTTTCCCTTCGGTAGACGAACTGAAGAAGATGGCTGACATTGATTTTCGGCTTAAAAACCACGGGGTTACTCTAACTATTCTTGAATGGGAAGATGCTGGGGAGGTGCTGCCTGCTTATCATTTGGATGAGGTTTGGGTTCACGTTACTGGCGTCCCTCATGCTTGGAGACATTACCTAGGTTTCTGGGCTCTGGGATCTATCATAGGGGCTACTCTCGAAGTGGACATGTATACATATAGGAAAAAAGGTGTCATACGGCTGCTTGTGGGGATGTTGAGCCGGGAGCTTCTGCCTTTCTCTACTGATATTGTGTTTGGCAAACTCGGGTATGACATAGTATTTTCGTTGGAAAAGGAAGGTTTTGTCCCTGCTGCCCCAGTTATCACAAGCGCTGATCCCACAAATGATGGTGAGGATGGAGCTAATATGGCAAATAAAGGCAATGGCGACAACCTGGATCAGAATTCAAAAAGGCTGAAAAACAATTCTGTTTCTGATGGCTCTGGTCCCTCTCTGTCGATGGGTGGCAGTGACAATGGATGCACTCCTATGCAATTGGCAGTAGTGCCTCTTGGACGTAGACCGGTGCAAAAGTGTAAGCCTATTATCTTTGATGGAATTAATAACTCTTCGATGGTGGCGGTCACTCCATGGAGAACTCCTACCGGATGCATCAGCAAGGATTCTTCCACTAATATGCCGCCAACTTTTCTTAATCTGACAGAACCAGTGGGGAAGAGTTCCCTCGTACAGCAAACATTTGGTTCATTTAATAATCATCCGGTTTTGAATCAGTCAAAGGGCAGTTCTCACATTCTCTGCTCGGCTTCTGAAAAGGGGTTGGACAAGCGATCGGATGACCCTCCTTCCTTGCCATGCACCTCTGTGCTTGCGTGAGACAAGAGGGCCTTTCTACCTGACAATGCCGGTCAGGATGATTTGAGTAAGGGTATGCCTTCAGTAAACTTGTCCATACACATTTTGTCTGCTGGAGCTATTCCAGCTGATGGAGAAATGAGTGCTGACGACAACAGAACTGAAGGGCAGTCGGTTGAACTCTCGGCAGTGCAGATCTCGTCTGGGACGAGTAATGGGGAGTTTGGATTGGGGCTAGAAGATAATGATCAAGGTCTTTCCTCGTTGTCTTCTAAACTGCCAGCGTCCTCAATGGTTGATAGCCCCAAGGTATGTGATCCCATATCCTATCTTGATATATATATTCTGATTATTGGGCTCTTTGCAGAAGGTGGGGACTGAGTCGGTGCGAACTAACAGCGTCACCATGGAGGCAGTTTCGGTTTCGGCGCCGCTGTCTCTTAGTCCAAACCCGGCTTTGGGGGTAAGTTCCGTACTAGATTCATCCTGTCCCACTCCTTCCACTGATATTGATCCATCTGGGATGGCTGTCGATCTGGGATTGCAGCTGAGAGGGATGGATGGGCTGAGAATGGAAAATGCGGGGGTTCAAATTTTGCCTGCTACCCAGTTGGTGCAAGTTGAACCCAATACAGGTCAGTGTCCGAATCTTGGCGGCACCCATTTAGAGGTTTCCCCTCAGCTACGTAGAAGCCTAAGAAATATTTCTTTTGCAGCTAATGAGATCTCTCCTGCTGATGAAGACATGACTGTGAAAGCTATGAGAAGAACTTTGGTGCGCAATCTCGATAATAGTATGGCTGGGGCAATGGAATATGGGCCAAGAAAGATGACATTCTTGCCTCCTTCAGCTTGCTATCCACAGCGTGGTATGTCACCTTCTCTATGCCCCTCTTCCTTTAGCTCAATACCTGACTACATGTGTGCAACAAGGCTTAATAGTATTGGGATAGTTCTGGGTAAGAACAACTCGGAGATTAATCTGTCAATTAATGCATTGAAGCGGGTAGAAGTGGATAGATGGTCGGTTTCAAAAAAGATTGAGGCTAACGATCTGGGTAACAAATGTAAGAGATCAGTATGTGAAAATTCGTTTATAATTAGTGATGACGAGGTCGAGGATTTGGATAACGATTTACTCGCTCACTTAATAGAAGATGTTGCGGAAGTTGAAACTGATGACATAGATCTTGACATAAAGCTATGTGATCTGATGGCTTCCGCGCGCAAGCAGAAAAAAGCATTGAAGAATCGGAGAAGCCTGAAGGGCAACACGAAGTCCAAAAAAAAGATAGCTCCTCTATGAAAGGGATTTTCTGAAATAGCAGAGGTCTTTCAGACTTGGCTAAACTTATGTATATCTCCGAGGCAGTTAGGGATCTTAATTTAGAATTCATCGCTATCATGGAATCCGGAAAGCAGGACATGTCAAATAAGAATCTTTCTCGTCTCTCGGGAGGGGTTGATTTTGTTTGGCATTTCCTTCCTCCTCGTGGTAGATTTGGGGGATTCTTTTGGGTTTTAGATCTGACAGTCTGGATTTATCTCTCATGGTCCAAGGTGAATTTTATATCAAACTTCATCTCCGCAATAAGTTGGATAGTTTTAAATGGATTTTGATGGCTGTCTATGGCCCAGCCCAAGATGCTTTCAAGTCCGCTTTCCTAACTGAATTGGTTCAGGCTTGTCATCTAAATTCTCTCCCACCCTCATTGGAGGGGATTTTAACATCTTGAGAAGTAGTAAGGAAAAGAACAATTCTAGATTTAATAATCGTTGGCCGTTCCTTTTCAATGCTGTAATTGACAGCTTTGATTTAAGGGAAATTGTTTTATCGGGACGTCAATTCACTTGGGCTAACTCTTTGCCCATCCCCACTTATGAAAAGCTAGACAGAGTTCTCATGTCAACAGTTGGGAGCTTAAATACCCGTTAGTCACAGTTCAGGCTCTAGATAGGGGGCTATCTGACCATACCCCGTTACTACTAGATACTGGAACTATGGTCTTCTCCGAAAAAACAAACAATTTAAATTTGAACTTAGCTGGCTCCACCGGGAAGGTTTTGACGACCGAGTTATTGAAATCTGGAACAATACTCGCAAGGGGAAGAACTCGGTCCAAAGATGGAATAATAAGCTGAGTGCTCTGCGTAGATTTCTAAGGGGATGGGAGGCTCAAACAAATGGCGAGTACAGGAAATTGAAAAGGAATTTACAAAGTACTATCTGTATGTTGGATACCACGGCTGAAGTCAGAGATCTGTCCGAAAATGAGCTAACTCGGTTGACTCATGCCTAGGGATGGCAATGGGGACCCGTTACCCGATCCCCGGCGGGAAATTCCTCTATTAGGGGACGGGTATGGGAAGATATCGCCCTCATGGGATGGAAACAGGAAAATTATTCCTCTGCTGGGGATGGCGGGATGGGGACGGGAATTTTTTCCGTGGGGACCGATGGGCTAGATTCAAATTTAGTTTAGTCCAATTTAGTTATTAGATTGCAAACATATTCTCTAGCCCATCATATTCACATTTTCATAAATGGGACAACATAATCTTCAATGAATGCATGCATTCTTTTTTCCTTGTCTATTGATATGATTTTAGAGTTAAAATGGCTATAAGCTCTTCTCTTGTGTGAAATTTTCGCGGGGATGGGTCCCCGACGGGGCCCCGATACCCGAATAGGGATGGGGACGGGGGGATTTTCTCCCCCGAGACGGGGAACGGGGACGGGGACGGGGATGGGGAAAATTTTGGATCGTGGGGACGGGGACGGGGTGGCACTCCCCGGCGGGGAATGGCCCCGTTGCCACCCCTACTCATGCCCGGATCACCTGACTAAACTCCTTCGTGTAGAGGAGATCAGGATTTACCAACGTGCCAAAGTTAGGAATATTCTTTTGGGCGATAATAATACAATATATTTCCAAATGGTCGCCAATGGGAGATTTAGGAAGAAGAAAATCTTCTCACTTGAAGATGGGGTTCGTAAGGTCGAGGGACAGGATAACCTCACAAATTTTATCACGGGGTTCTATAAGGATTTATTCGGTGAACCGGAAGAAAATTCCTTCACTTTAGATGAATCTTGTAACCAGGACATTCCCGAGGTGTTGGATTGCGAGAATAATCTCCTAACAGCGAATTTTATGGAATTAGAGATTAAAGAGGCAATCTTCTCAATGGAACACAATAAAGCGCCAGACGTGATGGTTTCCAAATTGAATTTTATCAAGATTTCGGATACCATCAAAGGACCCGTCCAGATGTTTCATGATTTATCCAATGGCAATCTACCTCTTTTCAGTCTTAATTTTAGTATTATTACTCTAATCCCCAAGGTTCAAGAAGCTAATACCATTCAACAATACAGACCGATTTGCTTGTTGAATGTGAGTTATAAGATTTTCACCAAAGTTGCCACAAATAGATTAAATTCGGTGGCAGATAAAGTGATTAGTCCGACAAAAACGGCGTTTATGAAAGGAAGAAATATTCTGGAAGGGGTTGTGATTCTACACGAAACTTTGCACGAACTCCATCGTAAAAATCAAAACGGGGTAATTCTTAAATTAGATTTTGAGAAAGCCTATGATAAAGTGCGATGGCCCTTTCTGTTTCAAACTCTCCGTATGAAAGGTTTCTCGTCCAAATGGATCTCATGGGTTAGGGCTTTCATATCGGGGGGAAGTGTAGCTGTTAATGTTAATGATGAAGTCGGACACTATTTTCAGTCTAGAAAAGGCCTTCGACAAGGAGACCCCCTATCTCCTTTGTTATTTAACATCATAGCCGATATGCTAAAGGTGCTTATACACAGAGCAAAATTGGATGGGCAATTTGACGAGATTGTTCCTCACTTAGTCGATGGGGGACTTTCGATCCTTCAGTACGCAGATGACACTATTCTATTTTTGGATCATGATCCGGATAAAGCTCATAACTTGAAGCTCCTTCTCTATGCGTTTGAAAAGCTATCGGGTCTTAAGATCAACTTCCATAAGAGTGAGGTATTCTGCTTTGGGAAAGCCCAAGAGCATCTAGATTACTATACTGATCTATTTGGTTGTAAAGCTGGTAAGTTTCCGATCAACTATCTTGGCATTCCAATTCACTATAGGAAGCTTAGAAATTGCGATTGGAAGAAGGTCGAAGAGCGCGTCGAAAAAAGACTCAGTAGTTGGAAAGGGAAGAATCTCTCTATCGGAGGGCGCCTAGTTTTGATTAACTCGGTGCTCAGCAGCCTTCCGATGTACATGATGTCCTTCTTCTCCTTACCCAAAGGAGTTCTTAAAAAACTTGATTACTTTCGCTCTAGATTCTTTCCGCAAGGGATGATCATAAGAAAAATCTGAGACTTGCTAAATGGAGCATATTGTGTCAACCCAAAAAACAAGGAGGTCTAGGGATTCATGATCTAAATATAAAAAATGTGGCCCTTCTTAGCAAATGGTTGTATAAATTGCTCAATTCTGATGGGTTGTGGCAACAAATTCTTCGTAATAAATACTTAGGTTCAAAGCCTTTGGCCCAAGTGGAACGGAAAATTGGAGATTCTCACTTTTGGTCCTGTTTAATGAAGGTGAAACGAGACTTTCTCCGTTTTGGAACCTTTATTGTGAAGGATGGAACTCAAGTTCGTTTTTGGGAAGACAACTGGATGGGTGGATCACCTTTGAGAGATCAATATCCTTCCCTTTATAACATTGCCAGACTAAAAGGTGTACCGCTTTCAGAAGCATTGAGCTCTTCACCCCCGATCCTCTCTTGGCGTAGAAGGCTCATTGGTCCAAAGCTGGTTGCTTGGACTAATTTGTTATCTCGCATTCAAGGAGTTGTGCTATCACAAGAGCAGGATATCTTCTACTGGAACTTAACCTCAAATGGTCAGTTCTCGGTAAAATCTCTTTATGCTGCCTTAATGCTTAGAAACATCCCCAATGAGAACAGAAAATTATGGAAGTTGAGAGCTCCGGCGAAAATTAAAATTTTCTTGTGGTATTTAAGACGGGGGGTGGTGCTTACAAAAGACAATTTAGCTAAACGAAATTGGAAGGGTAGTCTGTTATGCGTTTTCTGCCATAAAGCTGAGACAATCAATCATTTGTTTTTTGATTGCCGATTCGCTCGGGCTATTTGGAGTGTCCTTCATTTAGCAATCGGAGTAAAGCAACCTAACAATGTCAAGCATTTGTTTGGAAGTTGGCTTCATGGCTTCAATAAAGATTTGAAAGTTCTGCTTCTGCTTGGAGCGACAGCTTTGTGCTGGTCACTTTGGATTTGCAGAAATAATGTAATTTTCAAAAACAAATCCTTGTTCTCTCCTTTGCAGGTCATCCACTCAGCAGCTTACTGTCTATCCAGTTGGGCTGTTCTCCAGCGGGAGGACTTACAGGCGTGGGTTACAGAGGGGTCGCATCTTTTGGTGCAAGTGGCCACGACTTTTTTCTCCCAGGCACATGGGTGACGGTCTAGTCTTCGGATTGCGGATCACTAGAATGTGTCTTTCTTTTAATGTCTTTATTTTCTTTTTTCATGGTTGTGTGTTCTAAACAGAGGCCGAAAGTGAGCTAAGGCTTTGTATCTGCTTGATGTATTGTACTTGGTTTTAATTATAAAAGCTTCCTTTATCTAAAAAAAATCATGACCAACTTGAAGCAGACGTACATGGAGAAGCATACGAACCGAGTCTCTTCTGTACGATTCTAAGTGATTGACCAATATATCTGAGCTAGAGCAGTCTATAAATTGAGAAATTTAGAGCTATCGCAACTTCCAACATGCAGCTATGCAAGAAAGAAGAATCACTCCCCTGAACTATTTACCCTGGAATAAGTAAGAAATTGTTGTGTCCACCTTCCAGTCATGATCCCTAAAAATAACGAACTAAACAGACATGATAAGAGGCGAGAACAAATAAACAGCACAACTGCAAAGCATTACAAGGAAGAACGACAACACACAGCTGCCAAACGGACAAACACTAGCTTACAACTATACAACATAGAACGCTGCAGGAAAAAGTACTACAGCTGAAGGGTGAAAGCATCACATGGACAGCTTATTAGAACATTCGAAATCACCATGATCTTTCAATATGTTGGTACAAAACTGCAACAAAAACCAAGCCTAATGAGTCTATTACAAGGCAAATTACAGGACTTAAGCTAGTAAATATCACTCGTTGAATCCTTGGGACAGTGCTGGAGGTGATTCTAGGTTTTATTCTTGAAGGGAGTTGCAATGCTATCATTCACTTCAGTTTTGTAACTGCGGCATGTATGGCATCTGCAAGATGGGGTACGGTCCTGGCGTTCAAACCAGCCATGCTGATCCTCCTGCAAGAGAAATATAAGACTTGTCAATATGAAATAAAGGAACACTTGACAAAGAAAACTACCAAGCAGAAACCAGCAAAATTTACCAAAAGTGATAAAACAATATGAACTGCAAAACAAGACACCAAAGTTATAGTACTAAAAAGTTCAATCGGTACAACTAAAAAGTGATAATATCAACCCAATACATTTGATAAAAGAAAGTAAAATGTGTGAATCAGACAATTACCCATCAGATGTCATGTAAATGTGGTATTCCTGCCTCATGAAGGCCACTTGATCACTGTTGAGCCCAGTGAAAGTAAACATTCCAATCTGCTTAATGATGTGGCTCCAATCTCCAGGTGTTTCTGCATGATGCCAACAATGCTCAGCACTTTGGTGACAGAGAAAGGATTACAAAAATAAAACAAAAGATTAATCATAAAACCCAGATCCATGGGCCGAATATGCCCTGCAGACTTTCCATTTGGATAAATCTATGTAAACATTGTTATCAATGTTAACAGTGCAAGCCAAGTACTTTATATGGATAGTGCTACTAAATGTACTTTACATAGATTGGTTTATTTCCACTATTTGAAGTTCATTTTTCAGGGTTTTTTAGCTCAGAAATTTGATAAATCAACTGCAAAGAAAAATTGGAAGCCCAGCTGTGTTTAATTTCTTTGAACTAATGTGTAACATCCCCATTTTCAGCCTTTGTTAAAAATTTAATTTAAATTATTTAATTTAAAGATTTGGAGTTTATTTGGTTTGAATATCTATTCTGGAATCCTTTCCGTCCGAATTCGGAATTTATTCCAAATTCATCTGTAAATTCAAAATTCGCTTCAAATCAAATTTAAATTTAAATTTAAATTCCGAATCAAATTCAAATCTGCCATCGCATTCATTCAATCCGAAATTATATTCTGAATCCATTCCTAATTTTTAGCTATTTTTCTTTTGGGCCGAAATCTATTTGCTAGACTCAAAAACCAAATAGCCACTTTTTCTCTCTCCTCTCTTTCTTCTACCTGCGCACGTACTGGAATCGACAGCCAAGCCAGCTCAAGAGTTTCCATGGCTGTCTCTCTTTCCTTCCAACTTCCCAAATCAATTCATGGCCAATAACTTCACCAATCGATTTGGAAATTGAAGCATCGGAACACAAAGGTCAGGAGAATCAAATCCCATAGGAAGTTTGCCTTTTCCTCTTCCGAAACAGCCACAATCATCATCAATCCGCGAATCCTTGCTCATACCATAACTTGGCCGTTTCTTTGTCTCCTCGCGCGTCCGAGTACTTCATTTGTTCGCTTGTCGCCCCCGCCGCAGTGCTTCTGTTATTCCTTCGTTTCATCAACGTTTCGACCTCCGATTTTGGGTAAGAACATCCGTCCAACGTCCGCCGCCAACGCCGGCGAACCAACTTTCATTCCGGTGAGCCAAGCCATGCACTAACCATGTCATCTTGTGCCTTTTAGCCTGTAGATCAAAAGCCCTCAATCGCATTTTGATTTCATTGCGCGATGTGCCCGACTTAACGCTGTTCGTCATCGATCGTTTTACCGATCTTAAATCGATTTCTTGCGAATCGGTAACTTCCAATCCAATTCCTTGCATCCTTATATTCATCTCATCATGTTCTTTCAATTGCGCCACTAATTTTACAAAAATCTCGCGAAATAGAAGTTTCCCCAAATTTTGCTCTGCATACCGTTCTGTTCATCTCCATGGCTGCCGATCGAAGCTTGTATCATCGCCGCCTAAGGACTCCTGGTCATCCTTGGCGCATGGACCTCCGGCCATGCCCACCGCCCCGCCCTCGCCGCGCCGCCGCCTGCCGTTCGCCGCCCTCACAGAAGCACGCATGCACGGTCATGGCCACCGTGGGCGATCGTCTCGGTTGTTTCACTTTGCCACCGAGCCTTCCATCAGCTTCCTCGGACCAGCCGGTCCTCTTGCGCCCTCCACCGGCCGCTCGCCTCCCGGCCTGCGGCTGCAAATCGCCCGCCGCCGCTACTCGTGGGCCCTACGCCAGCGCCGTCAAGGCCGCGCCTTGCCTGCTGTGTCTTGCCGTCACTTCCCATCGCGTCGCTGCTCCATTTTTGTGTACGCTGTCGTCGCCGAGGTTCCATTGCAAGCGCCAGAGAAACATGGGCATCTCTGTGTTGCCATGAGAGAGATCTTGGAGGTTGAAGAAGGTCATGACAGCCGGGTCCCACACGCCATACAATCAATAGAAAACAGAAAACGCTCAGCCAAATGATTCCGGAATATTCTATTGTTTTTCGATTTTCCAATTTGTGCAAACTTCAAACATTTTTATCTTTGTCATCCGAACTCCGATTCGAGTGATTCCAATTCCTAAATTCATCCTCTATTTGCCAGTATTTTTATTATAATTTTTAGATTTTATTTATTTTCTGTTATTTTATTTGTTGTCTCGTTTTGCGTGTAGCCGAAGATTCCACCGCTGTGCATTGCCAATTACGAAGAGCTTCGGTCGTCGACGACCTTGCGACAGAGGAGGCAAGTCTCCTTGACGATTTTGATCCCATGTTTGCAAATGTTTTACAATGTTTTGTAAACATGCATTGCTATCTTTATAACCGTATGTCAAATATAGACTGTTAGTTATTCCGAATTGCTATCATATCCTTGATTGTTGATATCCATGTTTAATTGTAACCCTAGGACCCTTTGCTATGTCATGTCTAATTTATATTGTGACATTTGATGGTTAGAACGGTAGCTTTGCTTAGTGCAAAAACTGATTAAATGACCTACGGGTGGGATTATATCAAAAGTATGATTTAAAGTATGATTTGAGAATTGTAGCAAAGTTCTTGCTGCTGTGATTGCAAAATAAAAATAAAATAAAAATGGTTTAGATTGGGGCGGAATGGTTGGTCGGGTGGGTGCAGATAGAGCACTAGTTCTGGTATGTGAAAGCCACCCTAATCGATTTAAGGACCGACGCTTATGATTGCCCATTCTAAGCATTACCGTGCAACCACATGTCAAATGGGCTCTGACCTGGCTGAATAATTTGTAGAAACCTAGCTTAGACTCACCAGGTGGTGGAATGTGGGTGCCAGAAAGAGGCAAGTCGATTTCCCACACTGCGCAAGAGGGGCTTCTATATGGCGAGATAGAACCCTAATAGCGGTGAAACCTCGGTGGTGAGTCGGGTTAGGCGATACATTGTAAAGGCCTTGTCATGATCTCTCTGCCGACACACCAAAGGAAGTGTGTTCATAGCGCTTGGCATTAAAGAGATGATCATGTCTTGTGGGTAAAGCCGCACACCTCTGCAGAGTTAAAACTATTCGAATAGCCGTGTTTACTGGCCAAAGGCAAAGCGAAGAATGCTTTCATATTGGTAGACTTGTTTTGGTTTTAAAAACAACTGATGTTTTGTTTTGGGATTCGGGAGTGGATAGAACTCTCGGATATTTATATGGCAAATTGAGCCAATCAGGTAGATGGAACCTGTTTTGTTCATGACAGATAGAGTCATGAGTTGGTTTACCTTAATCTTTTAAATGTGGCGGATAGAGCCTTTATATTAGTGATGGTGGTTAGAGCCTTCACTAGAATATTAAATAATTCAATTGTTAAAATAATTGTTTAAAATGTGCATTGTGAAAATTATTATTATGTATGGTTTGATAAAACTTGGCTTTATGCAAAAGAACCCTATTAAGCCTTTCCTTGGAAAGCCTACATGTTGCATTTTCCCAGACTTGCGGAGTACGTTTGTACTCACATGCTACACACAAATTTTTCATCAGAGAACTACCAAGATGCAGTTGAAGGCAACGAGTTCTATGCCGAGGAGTTTGATGAGGATCGCCAGGATAACTAAGCTCGCGCTCCTAGTCGTCGCCTGTGGTGTCTTTTGGGTTTTACCTCTTTGTTATTTGTTTCCGCTGCTGTGAACTCAGGTCATGTGACCAGGTGATGTAATAAATAGCCATGTGGCTGGTACTTTATATTTATGTTATTTCTTCGTTCTGTTCTGGTTATGATTATCATTGCTTCACTGTGTGTACTAGCAACTGATCTGGGACTAGTACAGAAATACACAGGACATTCCGGATGGTAAATCTGGGGTCTCACATAATGGTTCTTTGGCAGTACAACAATTAATACTATCATACTGCCAAAGAACCATTAGTTCAGAGCAATCGTGTCAATTCCAGAAAAAAAAAGGCAAATGACACCAAGTTGTGATAAAATATCTAGGAAGAACGGTCAAGCTTCTCGGTATATAACATTAACTATATTGCCAGCAAAGAGGAAATAAAGGAGTTGACAGAAAATAGTACCTCTGGTGTTAAGAGCATTAAAAAGTTGTTGCCTCATGCTAATTATCCTGTCAGCCATGGCCTTCAGCTCCATAGTCCATTCGTTGAACATATCACTAGTAAAGAAAGGAAACATAACTATAAGAACTAAGCAATTCCCTGGATCTGCCTGTAACCATGCCTTTAAACATAATTCATTTTCTATAATCAACTAAAATTATGACAAGAATGTTACCTGTTTTTAAGTATGGTAGCCACGATTGAGGCACCATGAATAGGAGGGTTTGAATACATAGGCCTAATTACAAGCTTGAGTTGACTTTCAACCCTAACAGCAACATCAACACTTCCACAAACCTGAAACATGAATTGCCATTTATTCAGTTCCTCTATGCAACTGAACAGAAGTTTCTGAGGCTCATGCACTGATGCACTTGTAAGTTCTATTATGATTGAAAAGACACACTGTAGAATTCGTCTGAATGGGCATCAATCTAGAACCAATAATCTTACTTCAGCAGTTCAACAATTAAAACATCATTGTCACGTGGTTGTTAACTTGTAAAAGAACTTTGGAGCTGACGTAAATAAACAATTGTGCTCCTACTTACATCTGGAACTTTCCATCATCCAAGACTACATTTCAACATCAGTAAACATCTCCTCCCATATTTTTCCAAGATAAGACAAAATTTTCCAAGATAAGACAAAGAATTTAATGCTAGGCAAAGACTAAAATTGTAGTCATCAATGGCTACCAGTGATTGCCAATTTCCTGTCTGATAAAATATATCCCTTTATTGACAAAACTGAGAAAGAAAATTAAGGCATTTGGATAGGCCACTTTAGAACTATCTGAGCTGATATATCTCTTTAAGACAGATGTGAGATGAAACAAATAAGACAAATTTCCTTTGTACGACACAAGTTTGCCAAGTAACTTATTACCACCAACACCACAGCAAGATGCCTGCAACCTTGAGCTCAAGTCTAAGAAGTAAGGGTCAACAGTCAAGCCAAAAGAGATAGGGTAAAGAATCTTACAATGCTTAAAGCACCGACACGCTCTCCGTACAATCCCATGTTCTTAGCGTAGCTCTGGGCCATGAGCAATTCGCCACCATCAGCAACAAACATGCGCACTGACTGAGCATCTTTGTCAAGACTTCCACTTGCAAATCCCTGTATATTGAGGCACAATAATGAATTCACAGGCTATTTGGAAAGAAAATCTGTCATGACAACAAAAACCAACAAATTTGTGGCTACTGAAATAAAGAGCGGCAGTGTCATGTTTGCTAAGCAGCATCAGTATTGAGCGTGTCAATTATTTACTTGATAAGCACTGTCAAAGAATGGCAGCAATGCTTTTGATCTCATCAGCTGCCTGATCCGTTCCCACTGATCCAAGGTTGGGTCTACTCCAGTAGGGTTGTGGGCACATGCATGAAGCAGTACAATTGCACCTGAAGCCGCTGAACTGAGGTCTTCTAATAGTCCTGTAACACAAAAATACATCCTTGACCAATAAGACAGATGCATAGACCACCTACAACAATTCAATGGAAGTACGCAAACAATCTGCGAAGTAAGTGTACTTAATATTCTTCAGAAGAACTTCAAATTTATAGTGCACTTGCACAATGGCACACTGAGCTCATAGGAGGCTTATTTCATTAAAACGCTTCTAATAGCTCCTGCATAGAAACTTGAAATTATTACCTTGAAAATCCAGTCCACGGGTTGCGGGATCATAGTAGCGGTAACTCCTAACAGTCAAGCCAGCTAAGGTGAAGACTTTTGGGTGATTCCCCCAGGTTGGCTGCGGGATGTAGATAGTTCGCTGGAGGAAAAGTTTATGATTTAGCAATCACGGTTTGCATATTAAGTGTAGAGGCAAATATAAAAGGAGCCAATAAAGGTTCCTTACTTCATGATAATGCCTTGCAAGAAATTCACCCCCGACCCGTAAAGAACCAGTTCCTGATAAGCATTGCACTGTAGCCACCCTATTCTCCTGAATAGCGGGACTATTCCAAGGAAATAATCAGTTTGCTGGATTACCAAAAACAGGAATAAACCACAAGTAGCCAAGGAACTAAAGGAGATGTTATCTTTAGTGAGACAACTTTAGTCTTCATTATGGAGATTTCACACAGAAATATCACCAACAATTAGAGGTAGCGAATTAAGAAATCATATGACCCAGAAATTCATGAGAAGAAACACACCTGTCAGCACCAAAGATAAGCTTAGCACTCAGCTTATTGAATTCGGCCAACCCAGTGATCGGCAAGTACTCCTTAACACGTGACCTAGCCAAAGCAAGCAATCACAGGTAAAATACAACCATTAAATTTCTGCAGTTAAACACCTTCGGCTATTACTCACAAACAGTTTTTTTGTAAACCCGTTTAATAAATTATCCATACATCAATTATGTCTACTATACACACAATAGAATACGCTACAGTGATTGTAAAACGACAAACTCAACCCCCCACCCACCAAAACCCACAAACCCCCAACACGCGCACACACAAAAAAGCTGCCAACTTTTCAAAGCCTAAATCATCTATAGAGACCCGAATAGCAGTGAAATACCCAGAACTGCAAGAACAATTACATCAACTAATCCTACACGACAGTGCAACAACGGGAAACCACAAACATGACCTGAAATATATTATAAACAAGTAGGTAGAACAGGAAAAGTCACTAAAAGACCGTAAGCCAATAATTTTATCAGAGAATAAAGTAGGACAACGGCACAATCTATTAACAAAAAGATGCCAAATACATCACTTCCAAGCTACGAAGTCTGAAATTTCAATCACTTAAGTGGCACGAAGTGATGCGGATCATCTGGATTTCGAATCAGACTTACGGATTATTGATCAGCAGGTGCTCGGCACGCTTGACCACATTCAGCACCAGGGGCTTCCCTTCCTGATCCGATCAAAACGCAAACCGGAGAGTCGAATCCACCTCCAATCCAAAATAAAAGAGCCACAATTCAATGAGAAAATCCCCCAAACACCTCTCACCTCGGTCCGGTAGGCGCCGACGCCGAGATTGACCTTAACGGGGCTGGGATCCTTGTTGTACGCGACCGTCACCTACCAAAACACCCAAACGAGCTCGATCAAACCGACGAAACGTCGCGACCGCGCCGAAACTAAGCGCGATCAATCGACAGGGGAAGAGAGGGAGTAGAGTCTCTGGGATCGACGGGGGAAAGAGGGGACGAGAGAGGGGCTTACCCCGAGGATGGGGTCCTCCGGGGCCTGCGCGAGACCGGCAAAGACGGATGATCCCTGCGGCGAGGCCATGGTGGGGAAAGCTTCGAGGGAGGCGGAGTCGGCGGAGGTGGCGGTTGCTGCTGCTGTTCGTGCGGAGGAAGGCAGCAGGTGGCGCACCAGCGTACTTAACCTGCGGTCGGCGCTAGGCTGCGCCGCGTGCGCGTTAGCCGTGGACATCCCGGATCGGCTAGAGTGCTCGGCTCGTGGAATCGTTATTGGTGCGTCGCGGGGAGATCGAGGTGGACGTGGGGAAAAGCGTGCGCACCCGTGTGCGGCCGCCGGGTCGCGTATAATAAAACGGCGGCCGCGGGCGCAGGTGCTGCCCGGGGGCGCTGCGGTGACTGACGTGGATACTAGCTGTTTTGGCAGGACGCGTGGCCGCGAATGCATGCGTCGCAAATTGTTGCGTCCCCTTACTCGGTGCCGTGCTCTCGGGGCGTGGCGTGACACCAGTGCTTCTAGAAAGCTATGGGTTATTCAGCCCCTTGTCAGGCCCGTAGTATTAGTAAGTCTTTGTCTTATGTCTGGTTATACTATCAGAAGCAGATGATACGTATCATTTTCTACGCTCTTTTACTATAGCATGAAGTAAGCATCTAGGACCAGCGTTAACCACAACAAATCGTAAAGGAACACGATATGTGGTGGACCCCACATACCTACTGCTGCGGTATAAGATCATATCAAGATTTGCTACACCAGGGACCACAGTAGGACATGCTGTGGAGCGTGCTCCTTCGTGCCCAACTTAGTTATAGTATTTTGGACTTAAATCATATAATTTAGAGAAAATTATAGGCATTGAAATTAGCTAAGTGTTTAGTTACATGATCAACTGGACTAATATTTAGCACGTTTCGATTTGAGTGAATACGATGTAACAATTTATAATTAAGATGTGAATTACAAGATGCGTAGGATGTGGTTTGGCACATGAGTTTTCCTAGCTACTCCCACTATACAAAATGGCAATATATACGAACCATGAACCCAAACTACAACTAAAATATATGGGCATCTTTTGAAATCGAAAACAAAGGAGATGGAAAAAAAAGTGAGATTTGTGATCATATATCATATGCATCATGGTCCATCAGGGCCTTTCCCTTATCTCACATGCGGGTGCGGGTTTTAGCCTTTCTCCATTTATGCACACACAAGAAAGCCCAATACTAATCTTTCAAGTCATGTTTAGCCTTTCCCTTGTCTTTCCCTCTCTTGCGCTCTCGGCTTAACCCTTCGCTGGGGCCTATTTATATTATGCTTTAGGGACACTAGGGTCTTCCACCACCATGATGTTTTATTGTGGACCATCGGTGTTTTTACTTTGTCAAAATTAGCCATTATTAGAGATATAGCTAATTATTCTTTCCTAATTTACAGTCAGCTATATCTCTCTAAATATGGCTGATTATTATAGAAAAATCCCTGATTATTGCTGGTAATTAATAGCCAGCCAATCATTCCTTTGTACTCTATATATGATGTATAGTTTTCACAGAATCAATCAAAGGAATTCATTCAAGATTTCCCATGCCGTGCCGCCGCAGCGAATGAACTCGACGAACTGATCAATAAGTGACGGACCGACATACATGGCTGCGAGGCACAGGAGGCCGAGCGCCGCGGTCAGTAGTAACTGCGGCCAGAAGGACAACCAGAGCGCGATGCCCACAAGGTGTTGTGACCCCAGCGCCGGCCAGTTGGACGTGAACAAAGCGTACGGCGCTTCGGCGCGGTTGCCCGACGACACCGGTGAGATGTTGTCGACGGTGAGAGAGTCATTGGCATATCTCTTAGAGATAAACGGGTTGATCTAACTGAACGTCGCGAGACAGAGGAACGACGTGGCGGCGCATAGCGTGGCGGGCGTCTCGGTGCTGGTGTTTTCTTGTTCACCTTCATGGGCTCCGGCGTCATGGCCGGTGAAGTCAGTGATGACTATATACGTCAGAGGCATGGAGACGAGTAGGCCGGCAAATGCGAGAGGGTCATCTGGAAAGAGTAGCGAACCGTCGACGCAGCGGACCACCGCTGAAGTAGAGAAGAGCGCAGCGCCGAGGGTGGTGGCAATCCAGAAGACGCGGAGGTGCAAAGGCTGGGTGGCGACGGTGGCCCCTTTCTCCGAGGCGACTGACCACGCGGCCATAGCGTGCGCGATGAAGTGGACGACGAGAAAGGCAGACTCCACAGCGCGCCATGGCGTGCTCGGCAGGAGGAAGAACGCGAGCGCGAGGAGGACGACGGACGCCCCAAGTGCGACCGCGTAGCGGCCAGTTGTCTGGAATGGCGATGGCTTCGGCAGCAGCACCTCATTCTCGGGGGAAGCCCCTGCGAAGGCAGTGGATGACGAGGACGAGCGAGGCGACGAGGAAGACGAGGTCGACGGCGCCGAGGAGCGCGCGCTGCGGGCATGGCGAGAGGAAGGGGAACACAAGTTGGTAATATAAATTGCAAAAAGGGATAAAAATGATTGATTGAATTTTTAGATTGGTAATATATATTGCTACGTATAATATATTTGGTTTTAATTTATACCGGAGAAGAAATCATAAAAACTTTTGTAATCGGGAGAAATAGATGTTTAATCTTGTAGCATAATTTTCTTTTATTGCTTGACCTTTATGTTTCGTTACTAATTTTATTTTTCGTAGCAACACACGGACATTGATCTAGTTATAGCTCAATTTGCAACGAATTATTGTGGTGCATGTATACGGTACATGTCTTTGACCAACCTCTGAGCTGTGAATCGGCGACGTGCCGAGCCTGACCGACACGGCAGACGGACTTGTAGACAGTGGTGGAGCCAGAAAATTTCAAAGAGAATGGCTTAAAAAAGAGACATCTAAAATCAACTATTATAACTATCGATATATTGTAAAATAGTTAAAATTTAAATTATATGTAATATAAGTATGTAACTTTGAAAGGAGAAAAACGTACCATTTATTGGTTTAAAAGAATTGACAGTTGATATTTATAAGTTTTAATGTTCTAAAAACATTGTAAGATATATTCCATATCTATCTTTGCAAACACGTCTCACTCAATGTAACATACCATAAGATCATTCAACCAGTCATCACTTATCTTACTGCGCAAATCTGTCTTAATAATCTTCATTGCCAAAAAGCCCTTTCAACTGTAGTTGTCCCCACAGGTAAAATTAATGCCAATTCAATAAATCTATAGACCAATGGATAAATCAGATGCTTCTTTACTTGAACCATCTTTACAGCGAAGCTAGCAAGATCATCATTACTTTAAAATTCATCTCTTGATTTTCTTCTCATGTCATCAACAAATAAGTGAAGTTGTTTTTTCAAAATAACACGGTCATATGCCGAAAAATCATCAGAATATATTTCTAAAAGTCATATAAGCTTGCTATGATCAAAGTTTGTAAATGAATCTCTCGAATCTAGATAAGCAATATATCTCAAAAGCCTTTTGCTACTGATAGGATGAACTTCAGCCCCACTAACAGCTCCACCTATGCTTATAAAAGAAAAGGATAATACAGATACGGCCTCGGCAGCCGCACAAGATGGGCAGCGGGCGGTGCCCAGGCGGCTCAGCCTCTCCCCTCTGGGGACGTGATGTTATCCAGATGATTGGATTGGTCTTTAGTCTTTACATAGTTTTGCGTCCCACAGTGGACATGATCCAACATGCAAGGTACCGGTCATGGCACGGCTCTGTGCTTCTTCATCACCTTGCAAACATCACGTCCTGTAGTAAGATGTATAACATTTCCGTTACTTAAGCGATGTTCCCATATCTTGTGTGGTAGTACGAATTTTATGTACAAGTGGTCTTTCGCGCCCACACCTCGCGTTTCATTACCAGTCTTCGCACCTCAAGGCTTTCTTGATGTTGCGCAGCGTGCAGGACACCAGGCCCGTCACGTACGTTCTCCACCAAATACGGCGAGAGCGTGGCCATCGGCGACGAGCTGGCCAGGACCTGGAACGCAACGGTGACCAGCGACCCCGCCTCCGTCGCCTTGCCTTGCTTCCTCGACGTGATCACCGTGGGCTTGGACTGGAGCCGTCCGGCATGACCGAGAAACCGCACGGCAGAACGGCCACGTTGCTTGAGTCGTGCCCGCTGATGCCCGGCTGCAGGACGGCGCCATCGATCAGCGTGTAAGTGAAACAACCCAATGTTTAACATTGGCAAATAAGATAATTAAATTAAAATAATATATTTAATTAAATTAATTAATACAGTCGAATTGCATAATTCAATTATTACAAATTCAATACAATTGAATAAATTACAAATTTCAAGAGTTTAATTGCAATTCAGATCCCAATTACAAAATTAAATAATTACATTCCAAATTATAAAAATACATGAATAATTAATTACATCTTTAACTACATCTAAAAAATATAAATTACAAACATCCGTATTCTTTTGATCTTCACTTTAAAGTCCTGCATATTAGCTTTGCATACATACAAGAATGAAATCCATAAATTAAAGTGAACAAAAGAATTAAAAATGGAATTGCCGTTAGGCCCGTATAAGATGGTATCATATCTAACTCCTGGACTGACCTTATCAAATGTTACCTCATAGGTCTCTATAATCATATTTCTCTCACAACTCCAGATTCTATACCTACAAAAAGAAGTCGAGTAACCAAGAAAAATACCATCAGAAAAACAAAACTCGAACTTATCTAGGTTCTAGGCTTTAAAATGAAACACTTGCATCCAAACACACGAAAATAAGATACACTGGGCTTTCATCCATATCTCAACTCATAAGAAATGTGATGCAAATGTGCTCTCAAGAATACTCAATTAAACACATGACAAGCAGTAGCTATAGCTTTAATTCAAAACTTTTTAGGAGTACTATACTCATCTAATATCGTTCTAGCCATCTCAACTAAGGTCCTGTTTTTCTTTTCCATTAAGCCATTTTGCTACGGGATATATATAGCCAGACTCCTCATAGAAACTCTCAAAGTAGGACTTTTTGAGCTCCGTGTTATTGTTACTACATATAGCTCATAAGGTGCCTGAGAGCTCAAAGGACAACCTACAAACCAAACCTCTAAAATAGGTAAAAGACTAATCTTTCAAGGCCATGAAAAATACCAAAGAATACCTCAAAAAATCATAGACAATGATAAGAACATATCACTTTTCACTTGCTGATTGCACTCTAATTGAACCAACAGTGTTCATGTGTAAAATCTATCCTAACACATCAGTCATCACATCAGTCTTTGATCATCTTGCCATGTCGGCAAAGAGAGCAATCCAAGTCTTTGATCATCTTGAGTTTGGGTAAACCACAAATAAGATCATGACTGCTAACTTAAGTCAAATGATCAAAACCAATATGATCAAATCTCTTTTGCCAAAAGGAGGGACTATGGGACTCAAAAGCAACTAAGCAACAAAGAGAATCATCAGAAGAATGAGCAAAAACAACACGAAAGACCTTCCCAAACCTAAAAATTCTACAAATTCTATAGATATTACACTTGAAACTTACCTCAAAATCATCATCGATTAGCTGAGAAACAGAAAGCAAATTATATTGTAGCTTACTAACCAAGGCAACATCTTTAAGAATTTTTTTCATTAATACACACAGAGCCTTTGGTGATGATGCGGCTTGAATGAGCATCCCCAAAAGTGATTAGCTCATCACTTGGGGCACGGGCTAACAAAATGATCCAACAGGAATTTCCAATCATGTGGCGAGAACAATCGAAGTCTACAAGCCAAACATCTACTTTCCCAGCTCGACAAACCTTGATCATAGAAAGTGAGAGGTTGATGACTCAGTACTGGGATAAACAAGTGCAGACTTAGAAACCCAATATTGAATCATACAACAAGCAGAAGTGCCAGTCACGGGAACAAAAGATTGGACCCTAGTGTCTCTCAGACGTTCAACTCTCACAAATCCAGAAGCAGTAACTGTAGAAAGTTTGGGAGCTGGAACTAGGTTGGCCTGCTGTCGCACAAAGGTCGGACTATCCCAGTAATGTTGCCTAAACCTCCTACTGGTGGAAGCAAACTCACACCATTGATATCCACCTTGATGGGAAAACGAGGAATATGAAGAGGACTGTGAAAGACTAACCACGAGCAGCTCTAAGACGAAAACCAGAAAGAATAGCTCAAAACCAAGTCTTGGATGCTGCCCCAAAACATGAGAAACTCTACCCTGTCTAGAAGCCGTGGGTGCCTTAGGAGCACTCCGAGTCTGGGGATAACCCTGAATAACCCTAAGAGCACAAACACGCTCATACTGTGCAATCCTATCACGCATAAAGCAAAACTAAACCAAATGTTCATCCTTTTGACAGAAGGAGCAAGTATACTTCGCCTTACTGGAGACAGAAGCTACAGGAAGGGCTACCTTCACATCAGAAGTACCTTAAACAACACCTGCTGACCGAAACACCATAGTGCTAGATCTAGGTGCCACTACAATCTCACCACTTTTGAAGCCACACACAATGGTGGAAGGATGTGCCCAAACGTGCTTCTTTGTGCCTCCAACAACTTCTCAAGAGAGCTCATGCGGTACTTACACTTCTAGAAGAGAGAGGCATATGAAGAACGGAGGGAAGATAAAGATGAAGAACTAGAACCAGAAGAGCGAACAACACGTGCATATCTCTCCCTTTGCATGGTAGCCTCAATCTTGAGGACCTCACAAGAAGTGCACCTAGCATTTCTAATGCTAGCGGTTTGGGTCTCTAGTTTCTTCCTAAGCTCATCATGGATTCTACCCATGTCCTCTTAATCTCAGCACATCTAGCACAAGCAACTTATGACTTAGCTAATAGGTCCTTAGCAAGTTCAATGCACTTGACATTCAAAGCCTCATTGTCAAGTTTTAGTTGCCTACAGACCTCATATGAGCTAACTAGGTCCTTAGAAACAAATTGTTCAAGTTCTTCATTTCTAATAGAAAACTTTCTAAGGTGACCAGTCATAGCATCAATCTCAGCTAGCAACTTACGGCAATTATCACAAGAAGCACATATGTGAACATAAAGAAAGCTAGCAACAATAGGAATAGCGACAGGAGTACTAAGACTAGCATTTTTCTCCTTAAGGACCTCTACTTCAGAAAGCACACTATTATGCAGGGTTCTTAGGTTCTCAAGCTCTACAAGCATGGCATCACAGAGCACACAATCATCATCACGGGAGAAAGAATATCTAAGTGAAACTATCTCCCGTGACATATCATCTACCTTCTTCTCTAACTACGAACACCTAGCCCTAACTATAGCATGGAATCTTCCTAGCATACAGAATGCCTTATTAAGCTCATCATAGGAAAGTTCCTCATCTGACTTGCTGTAGAGCTCAGTGTCGCTGATGTTGTTTTTGTAGGCCATGAAGCACACGCCGATGAAGTTGTCGTCGCCCTTGGTCTTCTCTTATGGATCATCCTCTCCTTCGTCGCTCCATATCTCGGTCGGAGAGGTTGATGTCGTTGAGTGCGGCGAGGACGCAGTGGAAGAGCTTCTTGTTCTTATCGGTGTAATCGTTCTTGATGACATCGCAATAATCATTCTTTCCCTTCTCCAGTTTGGGGCAATTGGTTTGAATGTGGTTGAAGCCACCACACTTGAAGCAGGTGATCGATCAACCTCACCTCTCTCTTACCCTCTTGTATGCGTGGGAGAACTTTCTAACTAAGAGGGCGATCTCATTTTTTAGAAATCTCTTTAGATGGTCATCTTTCACCTCACAAAGAGCGAAGAGAGAAAAACCAGATGAACACTCAGAAGTGGGATTGGTGACCAAGGTCATCGACTGTGACTTCGTCTTGTAAGAGGCGACATCAATCTTATGAGTTTTGAGTCGAAAATAAATCCTGTCATGAGTTAAGGTTGATAAGTCCGTGGTATGCTTGATGGAAGTCACTTTCATCTTTCAAACTCAAAGATCAAGTGCTGTAAGAAAATACCAAGCATTATCCAAGTTGGTACCAACTAGTCAAACATCGCTCAGGATCTTCATGAAACGACCAAAGCACTCATCCAAGGACTCCTCAGCGTGCTGTTTGAACTTGTTGTAGTCACTTTTGAACTAATCTTGCCTCACTGTCTTGATTTGGATGATGCCCTCATGGTAAGCATTGATAATCATTCAAATATGGTATGCAGATCGTAAATAGGAGATCCGATCATACTCATTGCGGCTAAGCCCATGTATGAGGATGTCCTTGCCTTAACATTCACCTCAAAGTTAGCCATATTTGTAGCATTGACGTTTTCATCGGCAGGAACAGTATACGGGAGCTTCATTTCTACCATATCATGAAACTTTGGGTGATGAGGTATGACTCCATGTTGGATTTTCAAAAAGAATAATCCACCCTAGAAAAATTATTGGTGCTTCATGGAGTACTTGTTCGACGCTATGACTTTTGAGACCGATCAAGATCTAAAGAAAAAACTGGGCTCTAATACCAATTGAAAGACCAAAAATGACAATCAAAGGAGAGGTGAATGATCGCAAAACAAAATGTTCACTCTAAAAGGACCAAACCAAAGCCTCACTAGGTCAAATATGCGTGGAAGAACAAATTTTTAGACAATTTCAACTTTGGGGTGGCACTACCGATGTTAAATGGGTGGTGGTACCAAAATGAACAATATCAGTAGCACTACCATGCTACAGTACCTCCAATAGTGCCGGTGAACAGTAAAAATAGGTATATAAATTTTAAAATCAGCGCGACTTTAAAAACAAAAATCAGTATATCTTTTGATCGGTTGATCAAAAACCCATGAAACTTTATATGCACCTTCTTATGGATGTCAGGAACCTATTTCAACCTTCAAATGCAAGAATTGATGTCAAAGTTCTGACCTATTTCGAATTTACCGAAGGTTGCACCAAAATCAAGTCAAATACAAAAACTTTGCCCTGACGTTGCTCGTGGGGATTTAATAATCAAAATGAACCTAGATGGTCTCTCATATATCACAGCAAATAAGAATACCAAAGAAATTGCTTCCAAATGTCCAAGATCAAGATCTACCTTAAAATCTTTCTTATCAATCCACAAACCAGTTTCTTGAAGAAATTTAGATGATCAAGAAGAGATTTGTCTAGATGATTGGGAGATGATCTACAGAGAATACATCCATCAATCGTTTATCCATAGCATCATAAGATCAAGCAATAAAGAAACCACAATAAAAGATCAAGAGTAAAGCAAGAAGAAGATCAAAACTTGAGATAAAAACTTGAGCATAAATTTGAGCTTTATTTCAGAGCATGAGGATGGATAACAAAGCCTCTCACCCGAGGGCAAAACTCCCGAGAAGCATTCACACACTCACTTAAATACAACTAAAATCTTGTGAAAACCCTAATCTAGAGTCTAGACTTGAAGGCTTGGAGTCTCATCTACCACTACATCTCCTTATATAGTGAAGGCAACTCCAATCCTAGATCTGGACACATAAGTGGATATCATGCATTTTTATATGGGCTAACCCGAAACCCAACTCTCTTAACGGGTTTTTCACTCACACAAACACGCTTTTCAAAGCGTCCCCATTTTCATTTTAATAAAAAAAATGTGGTAAATGCTATTCAATTTTCCTTCCAGGGTTGGGAACTCAAGCTACATCTCATAATTGAAGGGCTCACTACACTTGTGATGCAAACATTTTGCATGTTCATAATAGAAAATCAAACAAAATTAGAAAACTTTACATTGCGAGAGGTAACGGTGATGATATTGAACAGCACCAGTGTTCCCACCTAGTCAATAGCTAGAGCGAAATTGCATACTGTTCGCATGTCAAAAGCCTCTGGTGCCATGAAGAGATCATAGAAAATCAGTAAAAATGTAGTACAGTGTTGTTTGGTCGATGTTCATCACCAGTCACAGTGAAATGGATGATATTTTGAAATGAGAGAACATGGGGTGGATATTGATATTGACTTCCCAAAATTGGAACAGAACCAAAATGCACCCAAATTATTAGGAACCAAATTCAAAAAAAAAGAGGAAAAGTTATTCTCTTTCAAGTGCTTTATCATTATATTTTATAGAATGGATTAAGCTCAATGCTGCGAAGTGAGAACTTCTCTCTGTTGGTTACACTCTTCAGTTCTTTGTAGCAACCAACAAGTAAAGAGAATCCCTACCTGCTTCAAGAAGTTGATCTTCTGCTCTGTTTGCGTGATCTCAGTCTTCTCCTGCAGCTGGTGCTGAAGCTTTGATGAAACAGTCCCCAGGTGATCAATGACAGCTACAATCGCATCGCACATGTAACTCTTGGTACTCACCAGAATTATTCACATGCACGCGAAGTTTATCATGCAGTCATTAGTTCCACGAGAGAGAGAGAGAGAGAGAGAGAGAGAGATGAATCAAACAAGGATTGACGAGGCAATGTGTTAGAATGAGATAGGCTGGGGCGGGATAATCTCATCATTGCACTTACAGCTTCTTCTTCTCCGTGTCGAGGAAGATCCTTGAGCTCCTGCAAATCAAGGCGCGCCAATCTGTAAGGGTAGGAACACGCACGCGGCATGATTGGGCACAATTGGAAAGAACAGCTCAGCTCTGAATGCGCCGTCGAAGCTCTCGGCGCCGCCCGCCTCGCCGAGACGCGAAGACGACCTACCGAACGGCGCCGCAGGGCTCACCGTCGCGCCTGAAGAAGCTGTCCCCAGCCGTGGCCCCTCCGCTTTGCCGGTCTCTCTACCCATCTCCCTCCCTCTCTCCTCCACATAAAGAAGCGCCGGAAATGGCAGCGATAGGAGAGTGCAGCTAGATAGGGGTGGCAATTTTACCCATGGGTTCGGGTACCCGTGGGTACCCGACCCGATAAGTTCGGGTCTGGGTCCGAATCTGGACCCATGGGTATTTTTATCGGGTCCGGGTCTGGGTCCGGGTCCGGGTCCGAATATAGACCCGTGGGTACCCAGGACCCGACCCGAAATTCAGCCGATCCTATCAGGCCATCCGCCCATCCGTTTCGCCCAAGGCCCATCAATTAATTTCTCGCCTAATCCCCATCGCCTTGGCCTACTCCCATCCTCCGTGCTCTAGGACCTCCCAGCCCCCACGCACGCACGCCTCGCTTCCCCACTCCCGGCCCCTGTGTCCGACCTGTGTGCTCCAAACCCTAGCACGCCGGCTCAAGCTCGCCGGCTACCCGATCCGGCGATCCGGATCCGCTACCACGCCGCCGGCTCGACTACCTCGCCGCCGCCTCACGCCTCACGGGTCACGGCCCATGGATACCTTTAGCCGGCTTAGCCGCCACGCCGCTTCCATCGCCCGGCCATTGCCGCCTCGAGCTCGACCGGCGATCCCGATCATGAGTACCACCGGCGACTCTCGATCTGATTCGCGCTTTCCTCAAGACCTCGATCAAGGACTACCACCGCCACCGGCAGAGGCCGCCGCGCCACTGTGTCTAACCCGAGCCATTTTACATGCTAAATCAAACTTTTGATGATTCTAGTTCTAGGATGTGCTTGATAATGGAAACTGGAAAGAACTGCTAAACTGGAAAGAACTTGATAATGGAAACCGGAAAGAACATATGGCATCTGAGTTGATTTTGCTATGGCATCTGAGTTGATTGTAGATTATTTCAATTCGTGATATTTGAAAGCTTGTGAATGTTTCCTGATCAACACATGAGACATCCGCAAAGGAAATCAAATATATAATTTCTTTAGAGTTTAGATCAAATATATGTTTCTTTAGATGCTATCTAATATATAATTTGTGCAAAGGAAATCTGAAATGGTGTCTCCTGATAGAGGTAACCCTAAGTCAAGACCGCAGAGCTCATCTTTAGGAGATCGACTCAATTGCAAGGCATCTGTGGCAACAAGAATGTTCGACGTGGGTCAAGGTAGATCATCGAAGGCAATGAATCGAAAACAAATTAAACTAGTAATAAAAGAAAACTAAGATCTAAAGTGTGGGAAGATTTTGAACATGTATTGGTTAATGGAAAATGGAAAGCTGTTTGTGGGTATTGTAATGCTAAACTTAGTGGAGACACAACTCATGGAACTTCACATTTATCAAAACACTTGAGTAATTGCGTGCAAAAAATGCAATGGGTCCAAAGCGTAAAAAATTGAGGATGACAAAGGAGAAGAAGGAGAGTGAATGTAGAAAACTATATTTTTGATCAAGATATTGCTAGGAAGGAGCTAGCATTGATGATTTGTGTTCATGAATATCCTTTATGTATGGTTGATCATGAAGGCTTTAGAAAATTTTGTTCTCAGATTACAACCAATGTTTAGGATGGTCTCAAGAAATACTATTAGAAAGGATATATTAGGTATGTATGAAGTGCAAAAGGCCTCGATGGTGAAGTTTTTGCAAATTTCAAGAATAGAGTTGCCATCACTACGGACCTTTGGACCGCAGGACATCAAAAGAGAGGTTATATGGTAGTTAATGCACATTATATTGATGGCTATTGGAACCTAAAGAGTTATCTTTAAGGTATTATAAAATAGAAATTGTTTGTTGCACCTATTTCATATTTTTTTGTTATATATAAATCTGAAAATGTCTTTATTTTGTTGTATTAGGTTTATGTATGTGCCATGTCCACATACTGGCGGAGGTTATATGTGAAGCTTTGCATAATTGCTGTGTTGAGTGGCATCTTGAGAACAAGATATCTACAGTTACTTTGGACAATTGCTCATCGAATGACAAAGCTATTGGGGAATTGACAGATAAGTTGATTCAAACTCACTCATGTTGCATGGTAGATTAGTTCATATGCGTGTTGTGCCCATATTTTGAACTTGATTGTGCAAGATGGAATGAGTGTCATGAAAAAGGGCATCAAAGAGTGCGTGATTCTCATTGCATTTTGATCGGCAACACCTAAAAGACATGAAAGGTTTGAAAAGATGGCCCGCACTATGAGCATAGCATACAACAAAAATTGTCACTTGATTGTAAAACAAGATGGAACTCAACTTATTTGATGTTACAAGTTGCCTTGCAAGATCAAGAAGTTTTTAATCGCCTCAAGCTACAAGTTAAATTGTTTACTTGTTGTCCTACTTTAGAGGATTGGTGTTTGCAAAGGAGGTATGTGATAGGCTAAAGATATTTTTTGATATCAACGAGTTGTTATCAAGCACTAAGTATGTTACACCCAATCTTTTCTTTCCCAAAATTTGTATGCTAATTTAGCAATAAGGAAATGGCAATTGAGTGATAATGAACTTTGCAAAAGATGTCCGAGGAGATGAAGAGAAAATTTGATAAGTATTGGATAGATGTTCATGGTCTTATGTCAATTGCAACAATCCTTGATCCAAGATTTAAGACTCATATGTTGCTTGCTTTGTATGGGTCTATATATGGACATGAGCACGAATCGCAAAGGTTGATAACATAAAGAAGATTATGTTGCAATTGTTGTTAGAGTATCAAGAGACTTCAAATCGTGGGTACATCTCGATGCCACTAGCATAGCTTCGACCAAGTTGGAGTAGATGAAGTATTTCATATTTTTGATACTTATATGTCTTCTCAATTACAAGTTGTGCTTCTCATGTTCGGTCGAGTTAGATTTATACTTGGAAGAGCCCTTTGCCTAGAACACAAGAGTTAGATATCATCACTTGGTGGAAGTTTGGAGGTATTAAGTACCGATTTTGCAAAGGATAGCTCATGATATATTGCCAATCCTCAGAATAACTGTGGCATCCGAGTCTCAGATTTAGTACAAGTGGCGAGTGCTTAGTCCACACCAAGTCGCTTTGCCCCTAATATGGTTGAAGCACTTATGTGCATGCAAGCATGGTCATCTCATGGATATGCTAGGTAACATTAAATATTTGCATCCCATTTCATTTGTTTTATTTCATCTTTTAACTATTGCTAATTTTTCTCATAGGAGATACTTCTTCTAACTTCTTTGCAATCGGAACTATTCTCGAGGATGAAGAAGAGATGATAGAAGATGAATCTGCTGTCACCAATTTATGAAGAAGAGATGATGTAAAATAAATTTTAACTGTTCTTAGATTGTTGTAGTGTTTCTAGCTACAAGAAAACATTTTGAACTTGTAGTCTGTTTAATGCCTTAATCATGTACTATTTGGAGCTTGGTTTGTTTATTTTTCTTGACCTGTTGTTTGCTTGAAATCTGAAATGCTGAACATATGAAATGTGCAATGCTGAACATATGAAATGTTGTCAGCCTCAATGCATCCAAGGTTTTGCTCCTTCTGTCCTTTGTCCATCAATTGCTATTTGCTACCAGAAATCCTCAAGAAAGCTATTTTTGCTTGGTTGGAATCCTCCAATTTTGCTATGTTGTTTGTGTTGAAGTTGCTATTGTTTGTGAGCTCGTTACAGGTGGACAGCTTGGCTTGTTAAACCTGTGGCGGTATGGCAGGTAATTAGCTACTTCCTGTGTGATTTTTAGTAGAACGTGAAGTAACTACATGATAGCAATGAACTTGTGTTTTATATGGTTGCAGAATATTAGGCAAAATCTTGAAGAGTCTCTTCCTGGAACTGGTGGAGGGAGAAATCCTCATGATCAGCTGGTGGTCAAAATTCTTTTCATTCTTCCCTTTTGCATGCTGTTATGTGGTTATTATGGATCATGCTTTCAGGTTAAAATTCTTGTCTTGCTGGAAATATTTTCTTTAATTTCATAGACATATGCACTTAAAAGTTGTTGTCTATCTTATGTTTTTGACAGACTAATAGGAGCTGTTGAGTATAAGATCTCTGTGTGCTTTTGCTAGACGAGCTCGCCACAAATACAAGTCTGAAGAGGCACTTCCTTCTTATTCAACGGTTGGAGTTGCTTCATCTTCCTTTGGTATATCAATTCAAAAGGTTGGTTCCCCTTCAACTATAAATAGTACTGGATAGTAATTGTTGCTATGAAATAAGCACAAATTAGTGTCTTTTTTGTGAAGAGAATTTGTTGAGTAGAGCTTATATAATCTGTAAGATGCACTCATGAGTAGAGCTTATATAATCTGTAAGATCCATTGTGTGCATCTTTGCTTCCAGAGCTTATATAAACTGTGTTGGTATGATGGTATCTAGTGGTCCCATTCGGGTCCTGGGTACCCATTCGGTCCCGGTACCCGCTGGTCCGGATCTGGTCTAGATTTGGACCCATATGTAATTCGGTCTGGTTCGGTCTCAATTTTGGTCTCGTCCGATCCATAAGAGGAGGACCCGAGCTACTCGACCGATTGCCATCCCTACAGCTAGACTAGTGATGGCTGGACGATGGGTTCTGGAAATGCCATGTACAGAAGCGCACGAAACAAGCGTTCGGCGACTAAAACCCCCTTTTCTCTCTCTCTCTACTTCTTGACGCCGAAATAGGACATCATGCTGCTAGGATACCATGATTTTAAATGCATAAATTGAAGCAAAATTCGGGTATATTTTTGAAAATTTCAGTTTTTAGCGCATTTTATAAATACCTTTATATATAGACATAAAAAGAAGTATGTCCAAAAAAATATACATACCACCTCTGAAAAATGTAAATACTATTTAACTAGTCTTATATGCTCGTATACTACACGTACATACCCTTCGTTACGCGAGATACTCCCTACGTTGTGAGATACAACATACTGAGTAATTACTACCAGAGTAGAAAAAAGAGGCTTCATATATATATATATATATATATATATGGAAAAATATTTAGTGAAAAACTAATTTGAAAAATTCTCAAAAAATTATCACATGTGAACCTATACAACTGCAAAATTTGAAGTTTCAATCGCATTTGAAAGATATGAAAAGACAAAGTCAGTATGAATAGTAATTTTACTGCTTTTGGCACTATTCTTTTTGCTGTTTGTCTTTTTCATATCTTTCAATGCGATTGAGTTTCATCTTCAAATTTTGCAGGATTGTAGAGGTTCACCTCCCTACATGTGGTAATTTTGAGTACCACCCGGCGACTCGATCTGGATCTCGCGCCTTCCTCGAAGACCTGATCAAGGACTACCACCGCCATCGGCAGAGGGCAAGGCCACTGTGTCTAACCCGAAAGCTTTTACATGCTAAATCAAACTTTTGATGATTCTAGTTCTAGGATGTGCTTGATAATGGAAACTGGAAAGAACTGCTAAACTGGAAAGAACTTGATAATGGAAACTGGAAAGAACATATGGCATCTGAGTTGATTTTGCTATGGCATCTGAGTTGATTGTAGATTATTTCAATTCTGTGATATTTGAAAGCTTGTGAATGTTTCCCAGATCAACACATGAGACATCTGTGCAGTGAAATCAAATATATAATTTCTTTAGAGTTTAGATCAAATATATGTTTCTTTAGATGCTATCTAATATATAATTTGTGCAGTGAAATCTGAAATGGTGTCTCCGGATAGAGGTAACCCTAAGTCAGCACCGCAGAGCTCATCTTTAGGAGATCAGACTCAATTTGTCAAGGCAAGTGGCAAAATAATGTTCGACGTGGGTCAAGGTAGATCATCAGAAGGCAATGAATCAAAAACAGCTGAAACTAGTAATAAAAGAAAACTAAGATCTAAAGTGTGGGAAGATTTTGAACATGTATTGGTTAATGGAAAATGGAAAGCTGTTTGTGGGTATTGTAATGCTAAACTTAGTGGAGACACAACTCATGGAACTTCACATTTATCAAAACACTTGAGTAATTGCGGTGCAAAAAATGCAATGGGTCCAAAGTAAAAAATTGAGGATGACAAAGGAGAAGAAGGAGAGTGAATGTAGAAAACTATATTTTTGATCAAGATATTGCTAGGAAGGAGCTAGCATTGATGATTTGTGTTCATGAATATCCTTTATGTATGGTTGATCATGAAGGCTTTAGAAAATTTTGTTCTGACATACAACCAATGTTTAGGATGGTCTCAAGAAATACTATTAGAAAGGATATATTAGGTATGTATGAAGTGCAAAAGGCCTCGATGGTGAAGTTTTTTGCAAATTTCAAGAATAGAGTTGCCATCACTACGGACCTTTGGACTGCAGGACATCAAAAGAGAGGTTATATGGTAGTTACTGCACATTATATTGATGGCGATTGGAACCTAAAGAGTTATCTTTTAAGGTATTATAAAATAGAAATTGTTTGTTGCACCTATTTCATATTTTTTTGTTATATATAAATCTGAAAATGTCTTTATTTTGTTGTATTAGGTTTATGTATGTGCCATGTCCACATACGGCGGAGGTTATATGTGAAGCTTTGCATAATTGCCGTGTTGAGTGGCATCTTGAGAACAAGATATCTACAGTTACTTTGGACAATTGCTCATCGAATGACAAAGCTATTGGGGAATTGACAGATAAGTTGGATTCAAACTCACTCATGTTGCATGGTAGATTAGTTCATATGCGGTGTTGTGCCCATATTTTGAACTTGATTGTGCAAGATGGAATGAGTGTCATGAAAAAGGGCATCGAAAGAGTGCGTGATTCTGTTGCATTTTGATCGGCAACACCTAAAAGACATGAAAGGTTTGAAAAGATGGCCCGCACTATGAGCATAGCATACAACAAAAATTGTCACTTGATTGTAAAACAAGATGGAACTCAACTTATTTGATGTTACAAGTTGCCTTGCAGATCAAGAAGTTTTAATCGTCTCAAGCTACAAGTTAAATTGTTTACTTGTTGTCCTACTTTAGAGGATTGGCTGTTTGCAAAGGAGGTATGTGATAGGCTAAAGATATTTTTTGATATCACTGAGTTGTTATCAAGCACTAAGTATGTTACAGCCAATCTTTTCTTTCCCAAAATTTGTGGCGTTAATTTAGCAATAAGGAAATGGCAATTGAGTGATAATGAACTTTTGCAAAAGATGTCCGAGGAGATGAAGAGAAAATTTGATAAGTATTGGATAGATGTTCATGGTCTTATGTCAATTGCAACAGTCCTTGATCCAAGATTTAAGACTCATATGTTGCTTGCTTTGTATGGGTCTATATATGGACATGAGCACGCAACTGCAAAGGTTGATAACATAAAGAAGATTATGTTGCAATTGTTGTTAGAGTATCAAGAGACTTCTGAAATCGTGGGTACATCTGATGCCACTAGCATAGCTTCTGACCAAGTTGGAGTAGATGAAGTATTTCATATTTTTGATACTTATATGTCTTCTCACTTACAAGTTGTGCTTCTCATGTTCGGTCGAGTTAGATTTATACTTGGAAGAGCCCTTTTGCCTAGAACACAAGAGTTAGATATCATCACTTGGTGGAAGTTTGGAGGTATTAAGTAACCCGACTTTGCAAAGGATAGCTCATGATATATTGCCAATCCTCAGAATAACTGTGTGGCATCTCGAGTCAGATTTAGTACAAGTGGCGAGTGCTTAGTCCACACAAGTCGCTTTGCCCCTAATATGGTTGAAGCACTTATGTGCATGCAAGCATGGTCATCTCATGGATATGCTAGGTAACATTAAATATTTGCATCCCATTTCATTTGTTTTATTTCATCTTTTAACTATTGCTAATTTTTCTCATAGGAGATACTTCTTCTAACTTCTTTGCAATCGAACTATTCTCGAGGATGAAGAAGAGATGATAGAAGATGAATCTGCTGTCACCAATTTATGAAGAAGAGATGATGTAAAATAAATTTTAACTGTTCTTAGATTGTTGTAGTGTTTCTAGCTACAAGAAAACATTTTGAACTTGTAGTCTGTTTAATGCCTTAATCATGTACTATTTGGAGCTTGGTTTGTTTATTTTTCTTGACCTGTTGTTTGCTTGAAATCTGAAATGCTGAACATATGAAATGTGCAATGCTGAACATATGAAATGTTGTCAGCCTCAATGCATCCAAGGTTTTGCTCCTTCTGTCCTTTGTCCATCAATTGCTATTTGCTACCAGAAATCCTCAAGAAAGCTATTTTTTGCTTGGTTGGAATCCTCCAATTTTGCTATGTTGTTTGTGTTGAAGTTGCTATTGTTTGTGAGCTCGTTACAGGTGGACAGCTTGGCTTGTTAAACCTGTGGCGGTATGGCAGGTAATTAGCTACTTCCTGTGTGATTTTTAGTAGAACGTGAAGTAACTACATGATAGCAATGAACTTGTGTTTTATATGGTTGCAGAATATTAGGCAAAATCTTGAAGAGTCTCTTCCTGGAACTGGTGGAGGGAGAAATCCTCATGATCAGCTGGTGGTCAAAATTCTTTTCATTCTTCCCTTTGCATGCTGTTATGTGGTTATTATGGATCATGCTTTCAGGTTAAAATTCTTGTCTTGCTGGAAATATTTTCTTTAATTTCATAGACATATGCACTTAAAAGTTGTTGTCTATCTTATGTTTTTGACAGACTAATAGGGAGCTGTTGAGTATAAGATCTCTGTGTGCTTTTGCTAGACGAGCTCGCCACAAATACAAGTCTGAAGAGGCACTTCCTTCTTATTCAACGGTTGGAGTTGCTTCATCTTCCTTTGGTATATCAATTCAAAAGGTTGGTTCCCCTTCAACTATAAATAGTACTGGATAGTAATTGTTGCTATGAAATAAGCACAAATTAGTGTCTTTTTTGTGAAGAGAATTTGTTGAGTAGAGCTTATATAATCTGTAAGATGCACTCATGAGTAGAGCTTATATAATCTGTAAGATCCATTGTGTGCATCTTTGCTTCCAGAGCTTATATAAACTGTGTTGGTATGATGGTATCTAGTGGTCCCATTCGGGTCCTGGGTACCCATTCGGGTCCTGGGTACCCGTCGGGTCTGGATCTGGGTCTAGATTTGGACCCATATGTAATTCGGGTCTGGGTTCGGGTCTCAATTTCGGGTCTCGGGTCTGGATCCATAAGAGGAGGACCCGGAGCTACCCGACCCGATTGCCATCCCTACAGCTAGACTAGTGATGGCTGGACGATGGGTTCTGGAAATGCCATGTACAGAAGCGCATCTAAACAAGCGCTCGCGACTAAAAACCCTTTCTCTACTACTTCGACGCCAAATAGGACATCATGTCTGCTAGGATACCATGATTTTAAATGCATAAATTGAAGCAAAATTCAGTATATTTTTGAAAATTTCAGTTTTAGCGATTTTATAAATACCTTTATATATAGACATAAAAGAAGTATGTCCAAAAAATATACATACCACCTCCAAAATGTAAATACTATTTAACTAGTCTTATATGCTCAGATACTACACGCATATACCCTTCACATTACGCGAGATACTCCCTACGCTAGAGATACAACATAATGAGTAATTACTACTGTGAGTAGAAAAAGAGGCTTCATATATATATATATATATATATATCCAGAAAACTCGTGAAATATGTATGAAGGTGAACCTATACAATTCTCAAATTTGAAGTTGAATTCAATCGCATTTGAAAGATATGAAAAAGACAAAGTCAGTATGAATAGTAATTTTTACTGTTTTGGCACTATTCTTTTTGCTGTTTGTCTTTTTCATATCTTTCGAATGCGATTGAGTTTCATCTTCAAATTTTGCAGGATTGTAGAGGTTCACCTCCCCTACATGTGGTAATTTTTTGAGAATTTTTCAAAACTTCTACATGTGGTTTCCACGGAGTTTTCATGGAATTGGTGGTTTTCACCAAATATATATAGAAGTTTTTTCAGATTCCGAGTATAATTACCTCTAATATACCACTTAAATGAACATATTATACTCCTTTATTACTTTCGGTATACTCCAATAATAATTCTAAGATACTCCAATGCAACATGGTTAAAAAAATTTCATCAGAACCCTTTTTTTTACTACATACCCTTTTTCATATATAAAAGTAATATATAAATAAATATTGCTATAAAGGGTGGACTTTAATGAAATTTTTTGTGGAACTCACTTTGGAGTATCTTATAAGTAGTATTAGAGTATACTCAAAAGGATAAAGAGGTATAACAACATCATTTAAATGGTATACCGGAGGTGGGGAGTACGTGACACCTGTGAGTATGGAATCATTTTCCTATATATATATATATATATAGAGTCGTTTTCAAAGAGAGAGATTTCGACTTCAAGCAGATGCTCGTGCTCGGCTAGATTTTCAATCTGTGACAAAATCTTCAATCACCGTTCGAATTCTTCATCTTGTTGAAATGTAATTTTTTGACTTGTTTATTATTTGTTTTGCATTTTCTATTTTAGAAAATGCAAAACAAATAGTAAACAAATTCAAAAAATAATAAATTTTGTCTGGGCTACATTTCAACAAGATGAAGAAGATGAAAGGTTCGGATCAAGATTTTGTCACGGATTTCAAAAATCGCCTCGAGCACAGGAGGATCTGCTTTGAAGTCGACGTAGAAAACTCTCTCTCTCTATATATATATATATATATATATATATATCACCACGTACCTACAACCAAACTACAATAGAAAGGCAACTCTAGTTTGAATTTAAGAATAAATTTGTTTGAACTAGTCAGTAAACTAGTTAAACTCTATGTCAAAAACATTTCAAACTTTTTCGTATGTGATACATAAGTGAAATACCTATTTTGGATCATAGTGCCCAAGCACCATGGTGTCCTAGATAATTATATTATATATAGACAAGCTCTGCAATAATGAAAGAAAAGGATGATGATAATGATATAAATGGAAAATATGTTATTTTGTGTTTACCGGTTTCCTATGCAAGTATTTTGTGAAGAAAGATTTGGTTATAGCTGACAAGTATTAGGAAACAGAATGTGTATTTTCCTTCTTATAATATACAATAATAAAAGAATAAGTCCATTTTACACCTCTTAACTTTCCAGAAAGCAAAATCACATGTATTGCTATTATAAGAAATGGCACATGTATTACTATTATATAATAGATATACATGGGACCTAGAAAGTTGAAGTTATGTAATAATTTATTTTCAAAAAGCCAAATCACACATGTATTGCTAAGTTACCGCAATATATCAATGTAGTTAACCGAAACTTCATGGGTTAAGCTGCAAATTGTCATTTCCCCTCTTTTTCTTCTCATTTTCGGCCGAAAACTAACTAGTCGTACGGCCTGTGAGCCGTGCTCGCGGACGGCCACAACTGACAGGACACGCGGCCCGCAACAACCTGTTAAGACCGGGCGACTAGGGTTTTAACCCTGGCCGCTTCGCGCCTATTAGGCAAGAGGCAGCGGCGACGATGGAGCTTCAGGCGGCAACGCAGCGGATCCAAGCGGGGATGGCGACGTAGCTCGGCGAGAGCACCAGCGGAGCGATGCACAAGGAGCGGGGGTGCGTGTCAGGTGCAGCTCAGGCGATGTGAGTTCGCAGCTACGACCGCGCACGGCGGGCGACGGCGGCACGGCGTCGACACGTGGATGCAAGCCAACGGCGGCAGGCTTCGGGCGACGCCGTTCGTGGGCGCGCAACTGCACTTCATGCATGTCGCGCGGTCGGCAAATTGTGGTCAGAGCAGGGCGGCTCGGCGGCGACTTCTGGGCCTCTGGGGGCATCCGCGGGCTCAGCGGTCGTTTTCCTTTTTTGTGTGTGAACAGTAACCAGAGACCCTAATTTTGACCGTTAGATTAATATAGTCTCTAATCTAGGTAATTAGAGAAATTAATCTGTAGAATTAAAAACTGCTTAGATGTGATTAACGTACGTGCTTCAAACTTACATACAACTTGTAGGAGATTAATCGTTTGACGCCGCTCGAAATTTGATGCATGTATATTGATGCAGGTAGAAAAATCTTGTTCAGCCTAGAAGAGCTTTGTCCTGATAATGTGTTCAAAACCGATGACGATTATCGTAGATTAATCACAATGTATCAATCAAACAAATAGAACAATAATGAAGAACACACAGAACATAGAGATGCAAATTTTGTTCTCTTTATTGATTATGGATTGATTTCTCTTGTACAATAGAGTGTTGTATGCCTGTATTTATAGTCAACATCCCTGCAGAGGTGGTTTCGAATTTGACCACAAAAGAGATAAAATCTAATCATATCTCAACAATTTAGACGTCTTTAAAAAGTTTATAGAGGTATTTTGATAGTTTTGTAGTAGTTAAGAGTAGATGTACCCTAAAGTTTAGAGAATAATTGATGATTTGTTCTCATTTACTTGTACCATTGACATTTATTCCGTGCTGTCTCACTGACATACGGACTCTGAGGCCACATGGGCCCACATGCCAATAATACAATCGGGACAAATGGAGCAAATAATCAACCCTCCCAAAGTTTAGAGGATAATCTAGACTTATTCTTTTTTTAGGACCTTTGCATTCAATTAAGATGAGAGTAAGAAACAAACCTAGATGGGTGAGTTGCACCAGTATGCACCCATTGCACCCTAAGGGCTTGTTTAGAAGCCAAAAATCTGGGCACACCTACGTGGATGGACATGTATATCGAACTAAAATTCTAACTCATTATGTGATTGAATGAAGATTTTAGGCTTCTCAAACAAGACATGAGAGAGTTCCCTGCATTCTTTTCAACAGCATATTTCCACTAATTGACATGACATTTAAGGATGAAGGCAGATGGGTCAAGTTTGTCAGTACATTTTTACATCGGAAATTTTGCAGAACAGTGCAACAAAATGAACTGAAGGCATATTTAAAGAATACACGGCCAATTGTTTTGCCGGTTAACAGCCAGATGTCACCAGAATGCTGGCTGCTACAGGTCTCCAGTTTAAGATTTTGACAACCCAACCGCGGTTTGGAACTAGTTACCACGTGGTAAAACCATGGGATCAATGTGTTACGCTACAGATTAAATGAAATTGAAAACATGTTGCACGATGCCAAATAAGAATAATCACTCGTAAGTAACATACGATTTTTTAATGGGAAGGTAACATACGATTTTTAATGGGAAGGTAACATACGATGTTACATGGAATAATCTCATTTAAGCTATTAGTATGGCGATTGGTGAAATTTCACGAGGGAAATAGTAAAGAGAAAGGAACTAAAAAAGTAGACCATAATATAAGGTTAAAGGCATTTTTATGACCAAACTAACGATCCAACATTGCTCTTACTCTGACCAATGAGTAAATTGGAACTTTCTTGAACCTAAGTTAACGAAGAAGACCGATACATGTCTCTGATCAATATGTTAGTGGGTGCAAACATGATTCTCTTGATCATTGCTATACTCCTAATACAAACCTGGGACACCTATGTGTTCTCAGGCTTGAGTTTTTTGTCCAACTGCCCACTCACGGGGTTCCCAGCGACACGATGTCTGCTGGAACTCTGCAGAAATGTTTTTACAACAACAGGTACATCTAATTCTTTTGAATATGGAATTCGTGAAACATCATTTACCTGCCCTGGATGGCCAGATACTTCAGATTTGATCGCCATAGAGTGCTTTTCTTCTGCAGGGGAAAAATTCAGGATCAAACTAATCCAAGCTTTACAAGAAAAGAAAAAAAAAAAGAATGTCCAATAATTTTGTAGTGGCATGACGAATAGGAATATTTGGTGCACCTTTCATTCTTCCGTACATCACAAGCTTACGGAGGCAATCACGGAATTCTGTCAACACACACCTTTCTTGTTCTGCATACAGTTCAGATCGGTTCTGGTTGACAGCTACTGTCTGTTGAGCAACAGCATTTTGAGAAGTTCTAAACATTGTGTCTTGTTCATCACACATTAATGCTAGTGTTCCAGGAGACATTGGCCTATTGGATTTCTGATCATAAGTGCAATCAGGTCTGGGTTCTTCTAAAGAAGCTTTGCCTGTATGAGTTCCTCCACTTGAATGGTCATCAATCAATGTTTTTTTATGATCTGGATCTTTATTTTTTTCTTCTCTATCATGGTTTGTCGATGCAAGGGAACCTCCCATCTCATCTTCCTTCTTCCCTCCTATTGCACCTTCCTTCTCTGCCACCTTCTCTTCCTGGGCTTTCCTACCTGATTTTTAAGTTTCCCAATGAAACAGCATATTGCCATCAAATTTATGTTACATATGAATGTGGACATACCTTGTATTGCTAAATAGAATAAAACATAGCAAACTGAAGGACAAAACTGTAAACATGCTACAAAAGACTTGGTGCTTAATTTGAGAAACACCAAGTGTCATTTAGACAACAACCACTCACCAGTGAAACCCTTGTACAGTATGATTTTAACAGGAAAAGATGGTAACCCACAACACACTGTGCAATGTTTAGTAAATTACTCCCTCCGGTTACAGATACATGTCGTTTTGGACATCTGCACGGTCTCCAAAATGTGACTTAGACCACTAATTTCTATTGTAATAATTTATAAAACCCAATAAAATTATAATATTATGAAAATACTCTTTGAGACGTATCTACACATACGAGTTTCATGTATCCAATCTAAACATTTAAAAAGATGTTGGTAGTGAAAGTTTTGAAACTTTGACTGCACATATCCCAAAACGACATGTATCTATGACTCGAAGGAGTATAGAACTATATTGGAGATAAGATGCAACAAATCAGGTACACGGTAGCTGCATATCCAACCTCCAAGTGGTATCTTATAAATTTCTTTTTTCTAAACAAAAAATTTTGGGGGGGGGGCAACACTTGGATCCCCTATATCTCATCCTTTAGTTATTTTCAGAAGAAAAATTGATGCACCACTGCAGCATCAGCATCCAAATTCCAGGCCCAAGAAAAAATGTAAGGTGGATTAAAAGCGTAAATGCAACCTTAAGTTTCAAAGAAAGAAGGCAAAGAAAAACTTGGATTCAACCTTAAATGGTAAATTTTGATTTTTGAAGTGAAGAGGTCCAAATCTATGCGAGTTGATCGAACAACTATCACCAAGATAAGCCATGCGCAGTGCAGGATCACCACGAATATTTGGTTAAACAAATTAATAAAATTGCATAAGGTAAAATCAGCATGATGCCAAGAGCAATACCAGCGTATGCCTTAGCAGCCTCTCCTGATACTACCAGCAAAAGCTTACAAAGCTCCTTTACATCCTCTGGCTGGACAATATCTGCTAAAAGAGGCCTATAGTGGGATGACATAAACCCATCAATAGAAGACAGATACAATTGCTCTTCTCAAGGAAAATTCATATAGTTGACAGTTACCTGTAGGTGACTTTAAAGGGCCCCATCGTAGGAGGATGCACAGACTGGCTTATTGGAAGTGAACCATCGGATGGCACAGTGTTCTTCTGATAAATAGCCTGATTAGTATATACAACAGACCTTAATGGAATCCCATAGTAACTTTTGTTATAAGGAGCCTTTGATTATCTCCTTCGTTAGTTTTTGTTTGAAAATCTCTTCTGGAGGAATTTGGGCCTCTCAAAAAAAAAATACTTGTATAAAAAATAACTCTAATTGCATACCTATCAACTAGGAGCAGAACATGAGGAGCTAAGGAGCTAACCCTTCTTTATCATGGAAAACTATTGACTCAAAATATATGTTGATGACTAGTATGAAGTCAGAAAAGTGGTAATGTCACTCAATTTGCACCTTTTGCTTACAAAATTATACTTCAGTAGTTGAGTCCTTTCTGTTAGAAATAGCACTTGTTGTATTCAACATGAGGCCAATGGCCAGTATATATAGTTGTACAAGCAGGAATAAAAATAAAGCCTATATAAGGCAATACCTATAATAAAAAGAAAGCCTATATAAGGCAATACCTATACTAGAAAAACTTATACAAGGAAAACCCATATATGGAGAGTCTATATAAGACAATATTTATATCCTTAACACCCCCTCCACAAATGCAAGGCGTATGCAATAGCATTGCATTTGGAAGGGTTGACATTAAAATAGAAAAATTCGAAGTCTTGTTCTTGAAGTAGTAGTCATAGTATCCAACTCTTGAAAAAACGAGCCAACGGTGGAAAACTGGCGAAGAAGAGCCGACGGTGGAAGGCTAACAAAGGAGCCGAGTCAACGAAGAAAAACAGACAAAGAAAAGCCGACGAAGGAACCAAGTCGATGAAGACAACAAAACGAGCCGAGTTGACGAAAAAGTCGAGCCAATAAAAGAGCCGAGCTGACGAAAGAGCCAAGATGCTAAGGACTTGGATGGACACAGTGGAAACAATGACGCGAGAGCAAAGCCGAAATGAAGTCGAGCCACTGAAGTTGAAGTGAAGCCAAAGAAGCCGAGTAAAACCCGATGCCCAAGTTGATAAGCTGGAGCTGGACTGAGGTACATGGATTAAGGGGGTGTTTGGGACAGCTCCAGCTCCACCAAAATTTGTGGAGTTGGTGGAGCAGGGTATCTCTAGCTCCAGAAATTTATGGAGCTAGAGCTGTGGGAACATTAAGAGTGTTTAGGTAGATCATCTTGTTTATATTTTAGACTAAAAATATAAACTTAATTCATTTTATTTTAGCCTATAAGTTTCACTCTGAGTTGAGTGGGATCCGAGCCTCCCAAACAGGCCTAACCGTTAAGATCGGATTGAAGTCCGATTGGGAGGAAGGCTCGGCACAAGGCGATGTCTCGATTGGGAGGCGGAATGGTAGGCGCGAGGCGAGTATCACGGGCCTTCACGAGTAATGATCAAACGAGACGGCCAAAGGCGCAAATCCAGAGCGAAGGTCAGGTGGTGGCGATCGGCAACCAAAGCCATGAAGCCAAGCACCACAGAGGCCAAGACGCACGAGTTAATGGCACATGAGCAATCGAGGTCATGGTGGATGGCGCGAGGGCGAGGTCACTAAGACAAGCGTCGTGGCAAGATGTGTCGCAACAAGCCACAGAAAAAAGTGTGGCGCACGAGCAAGGCGAACGGTGCATCGACCCAATGACAGAAGACGAAGCGATGTATGGCCGTGGAGGCAGGTGACCAGAGGAGGTGTCGGGTGGAAGCCGAGCACGGCGGACGCCAGGAGAAACCACGGACAAGCGGCGGCCACGGACGAGCAGCGACCACGGACGAGCGGTGGCCGGCCACAGAGGAGTCACCGGTGATGAGGTGGCTGCCCTCGAGAGTGGAGGCTGCTCCTCCTGGGAGCAACAACGGCGGAAGATGATCAGAGGCTAGGGTTGCAACGTCGGTAAATCCTAACCCTAAACCTAGCACTCTGGTACCATGTTAGAAATAGCACTTGTTGTATTCATTATGAGGCCAATGGCCAGTATATATAGTTATACAAGCGGGAATAAAAGGAAAGCCTATATAAGGCAATACCTATACTAGAAAAACTTATACAAGGAAAACATACATACAGAAAGTCTATATAAGACAATATTTATATCCTTAGCACTTTCAAATATTAGTTCCAATGCATAAAATTGGCCAGGTAGTCAATGCAGACTCAGGAATGAGGTAGATTTCATTTTGGTAATGCAAAGCTGGTGGGGATGTCAGTAATGAAGGTAATGTAACTGGTGCACCCTGTGGTTGTGGCATTGGTGGTGCAAAAAAGAAGAAGAAGAAGAAAGAAACTCATTTCCTTTTGCAGACATATAGCAACAGTTATGCCGATAACTAGTGCCCACCTCCTAGTGCCACATGCTTCATCAACCCACTTCATGATATGCACAACATAACATGAGATTTCCTAGTGATGTAACATGTAACTTCAGCCTACCTCTTAATCAATATTTCAAAAACACAAAGCTATGCTCAGATAGAGAAATGGGGCAAAACTGCACAACATGCTGAAATTAAATTGTCATTACCTGAGGCAGGTGACCATTCTTGTGAGCTACATGTTCCTTCGTCGAATGTTCAAGTGAAGGATCTATGTGCTTTCTCTTCCTTGATGTGGAAGGAGAAGAGAATCCTGTTGCTCCAATGGCACCATTTACTGCTGCATTTGCTGCTTGTTGCATGTGAATGGCATTTTTCTCATCCCCTTGGAAAAGAGCTCTTCTTTCTTCACTCCCTTCAAAATTCTTGCAATCCATACATTTGCAATTTTCAGAGCACAGTACATTAGCTTGGAAGCACTCGCAGTACTTCTTGAGGCATCCTGACTTCTTGCAGTGGCACCCCTTGTTATGTTTCCCCACTAAAGGGAGATCACCATCCACCTCCTGGCATTTTCAGGGACTAGTATTAATTGCACATATCATTGCAGCACAAATCAGATAACATGGCCTAAATGAGAAGTACAATGGTGAAGGATTTCCGTTTTAGATAGCAAACGATTACTTAAGTTTAGTGGAATAACATCTTTTGAGATCGATGCTACAGAGTGACGGTGAGATTGATGAAGATATGAGCAGGAGTAGGTGAAATGACGCTAAGCATCTAGTGTTGTATATGATACAAAAGTCCTTTAAAAGTTAAAAGGTAAATTCTATAGGACAGTGATCAGATCTGCAATGTTGCATAGAGTAGAATGTTGAGTGACAAAAGACAACATGTTCAAAAAATGAGCATTGCAGAGATGCGGATGTTGCGGTGCATCTATGGTCATACAAGATAAGATCGAATCCGCAATGATGATATACACGATAGGGTTAGGATATCACCAATTGAAGAAAAGTTTGTCCAATATCGTTTGAGATAGTTTGGACATCTCCAACGGAGGCCTCCTAAGGTACCAGTGTGTAGTGAAATTTTAAGTCATCTCGAAAACATAAGAGGCAGAGGTCGATCAGGACTGATGTGGAAAGAAGCAGTTAAAAAATATTTGGGAAATTGAAATGTATCTAAAGAGTTGGCGTTAGATAGCAGTGCATGGAAGTTAGTGATCCATATACTAGAACCCAATGTTACTTGGACATAGACACAGGAGTCAAAATCCAACTCAGATCGGGTGTTTGATTTCGGCCAAAAAATTTTGGACACAATAAATGCTACTCATAATCAGACACGAGTGTCGGAATCCGACTCAGATTCAAGGTATCTGATTCGGCAAATTTTTTTGGACACGGGTGTTGAGTAACACTACCACGACCATAACCTAAGATCAAAGGTTTAAGGGTTTAATTGACTTTGATTCGGGTTTCATTCTTAGCCTACCCCCAACTTGTTTAGGACAAAAGGCTTGGTTGTTATTGTTGTTATTGTGGAATCACATCTTTGCTTTTTATGACAATCTATTTAGCTCTTGCTTATTAGTTATTTAGTTATCACAAACAAGACAAAATATGTGTTTGCTCCCTCTGGAAAACATAATTCTTGTTTGAACTAAACCATACTTCATATTGTAAGTGGAAGGAAACTAGCAATTCTTTCCCATTGGTGAAAGAAGTGTAAGTGGAAAGCATTTTAGTGGAGAAGGATTGGATATTGGATCTTTCACCTGGGCTACTTATATTGGATATTTCACCTACTCTCTTATATAATTTTTTTTGAAAAAATGCCTATCAGCAATGTGGTGGTTTAGTAAAGAAATATTAAAATCAATATATGTGCTAGTGGGTATCAATTAGACCTTAAGACAAGAAATTAGAGTTCAACTGAAGTCCAACACTGTTTGTTTCCATTTTAATCAATTGTGAAAAAGGTATGTTGCTATTGAGAATTCAAGCTCACAGTTCCTAACTTTTGAGACTTTCACAACAGGCACTTTCGATAAGTAATGTTTTGACTTTTGATCTGGAACCATGGAAGGATTTGCCTCTGTACCACATGTCAGTGAGACATCGAGTGACAAATCCTCAAGTGCCAATCTTTGCAGTGTCAAATCATTTGATTCCCCCTTTATTCTATGAGCCCATGCAGCAATCTGAGAACACTATGAGATCATGCGGCATTCCAACAACTGAACAGAGTAACTGAAGTGCAGGGGAAGTCTGAAGGCCTCTAAGCTGTAAATTTCTCAGTTATAGGTGGTAACAATTTTGTTTTCTCAGAAAACATGTGTAAATTTCCCAAGCCTTCCCCTGGTATTTGCCTTCAGTTAGTGTGGTGTTTCAGTTTGTCTCCTGTTAATTAGAATAAGATATGGACCTCTGCCATACCATGTGCATGAACATTCCTAGTGCAAGCCATTAATACTACAGAAGTAACAGACAGCGCTAATTAAAGTCCCTCAGCAGGTACAAGTGAGTATTCGAAGATACATGGAGCTCAAATCATACCATATTATTCCGATTTGCATGTGGGCTACTCCCAATCTTAGGTCTGAATGCATCTGGATTGCGCTCCAGTGTAGCTTCAATAGCTTCACGCCTAGCAGCCTCATTCTCAACATTATTAAAACAGTTGGTGCAGTTGCATCCATCGCAATAAACACCGGATGCAAAACATTCACAGTACCTAAGCATAGAAATCCGCAAGAAACTCATATTGATAACATCAAGTACCAGTACACAAAGACTTACAACTCAAATGAAAGATCAAGATTAGAAAACTGAAAAGGTATTGAATCTAAAAAAAATCATATTTTTCCATAAGGAGGGTGATTCTCTGACTTCCGATGAGAAGGCCCAAACAACAAGAGACTAGAGAAATTTGTGAAGATATAGGCAGAAGCAGAAATTAGGTTTTTGGAAAAGATATGAGAGTGTTACCAGGATATTTTTTTCAATTGTCTATATTATTATTGTTATCCATCTAACCTACATGTATACCCCTTTAACAAAATAAAATAACATAGAAAAAATGTGTCTTCATCTTCAATGCAATACATATGTACTCCTTCAAACACTAAGCCCCATGTGACCAAGCTCTTGCTCCTTTCGGAGCCATTGAGAAACTTAAATGATAAAGCCACAGTTCAAGCATAAGTCCAAAGATATATAACACTTTATAATTATTTTAACTAGCCAAAAGTTGCTATTTAAGCCCCTTTAAAGTAAGGACATTATTTCACTAGCTACAAGTCTCCTACTACTACAAAAACCTTACCCCTACCATAATCTTAAGATCAAATATATGGTCAGATTGCGAATGCTATCTGTCAAATTTAACAACAACATGCTATTATCGTCTAGTTTTTTGTTTCAAAAAAAAAAAGTTCTACAATCCATGTATTTGCTCTTGTAAGCTTTTTATGCCAAAAAAAAAACACTTAACGCTGTACATATTCCCTAGTATCCGTAACAAACCCCACAAACTTTACTAGATAAGATCCACCTCTATTGATACAACAGACATTCTAATGGGCATTTCACATACTTGATGACTTCTAGAGATGTAGTGGAGGGATCCATACATTCTTTAGAAAAAAAAGAGCACTGTTCTTTTACAATACACTAAATTTAATATAGGCCGTTCATTATTTTTGATACAATGGATCATATTAGCTAGTATTTATTTATACTTTCTCTGGTAGTAGAGTAGTAGAAACACTTTTAACAAATCAATGGTTAGATTTGATTTCTACTACCTATTACTACCAATATAATGCACCGTAAAATTTCTAAAAAAAAAATTATTGCAATATTGCACTATTCTCAAGCTAAGACACACAGAATCTTACAACTTCAAACATTTGGAGTGCCTACAATTGCAGCACTTCTTCTTTGTTGGGGTGCCATCTTTCCCCTCATACAGCCGTGCACGTGGTTTTGGTGACTGTGGCTTCCTAAAAAGTACAGAAATTCAAAGCATAATCAGAACATCACCGGAGCATGACGCAAAATTAAAAAGGCAAGATTAGGAATAAAAAATTCGCATCGATTAAGCTCATCATTACGAAGTATGCTAGAACTAGCTGTAAATGCGGATGGAAGACGAAAAGGTCCATCTAACGCAAACATTTGTCTTCGTTCCCAAGGAAAGACAAGTGCAAAGTAAAATTTGGAAACCAAGTTCCAAACTTGGGTTACAATGTAAATAAAAACAGGAGACCTCCAACTATACGAATCAAGAGAAAACATACTCACTCATCCACAAGCAATAGCCCCCAAAATACGAAATGGAGAAGCGAACATTTCAAAAGTTGACGCTAGACATAAGTCTTAGAACGTGGGCACTCACAAGGGAAAAGCGACGGGTGGCCGCGGCACCGGCTGAGCCTGCGCCGGCCGAACCTGCAGAACGGGCACCGCCACCGTCGGCCGCGGCAGCGGCACATGCACCACGTGATGCGGCCGCATCACCGGCAGCCCCCGCGGCTGCAGACGCTGCGGCACCGCCTCCCTCAGTTGGTGCGGCTGCGAGAACCCGACTGGCACCGCCCTCGGCTGCAGCGCCCTGGACACGGCGGCCGCGGCCGCCGCCATCGCGGGGTTCCCCGCCAACGCCGCCGAGGTGAAGTCGAGCTGCCTCACCAGCTTCTTAATCGGCGGCTGCGTCGACGCAGTGGGCACCGGCGTCAGCGGCGGCGGCCCGCCGCCGCCGCCCCCGCCCTGCTCCTTCCCCGCCATCTACTCAACCCGAAGCTACCAGATCAAAACGCCCCGCCACTACTCGAAACGCCACCCAATTCGCCGCGGCCGCGGGGACCCGAGGCGAGATCGCGAGCACCGGCGCCAGATCGGGGGGCGGAGGCCCCGCGGCGGGAGCGCGGAGGCGGGATTGCCGCGAGCTCCGGCGCCGCGTATCTGTGGCGGAGGGGAATGGCGGATTTTGAGAGGGCTGGGAGACTAGAGGATTGTCCCTCTTGCTGCTGCTCCCTCCCCTCCTCCGGTCGTCCTCCTCTCTCTCTCCTCCTTTCTTTGTCTCCCACTCTTTGCTTTCGAACTCAAATTCACATTCTACGGCCGGATCCGGGGGGGCGGGCCGCAATCGGATGGCGGGACGCGGCGGAGGCGCATCCTGTGGCTCGAATTCATAGACGTGAGGTTGTTGGGCCGCTGGCCGTTCGATTCGACGGGGTCTCAATTTTCCAGCTCTTTGCAAGGCGGACGCGCACGCGTCGGTCGCTGTCTCCTATGCTACTGACGTGTGGGCCGTGGGCGTGGAGTTTTTCGGTAGGGCCGTGCAATCAGTGGGAGGGGTGAAGGGGGAGATAAGTCACTAAAGGCAGCGGTGTCGCCATCGTTGGATGTGATCCATCGTCTCATGTATGGGGTTGTTTTTAGGAAAACGCTGGGACGGGTTGCGATGTGTTTTATATCAATGACACGTGGGTCGGGATAAAGTATGTCCCACCTGTCATTTATGGAGATGGGTAGAAATGATGTACGCCTTTATTGCGATGGTGTTTTTAAAGAAGTGACTAGAAATATTTTCATCGATTTCAGTGGAGACTACAGTTTAGCGCGTGGAGATGAACACCATATTTGGTTCATGGGTTTTCTTTTAATGGGCTGCGACTCGAGTCTTAAAAAGGGTCAAATGGGCTCCAGGACTCATTCCTTCATTTTTTAGGTGAGTATGAGACCAGTTCTATCAGAGTTCTCTAAATCTGAATTTCTATATCATTATATATAGAATTTTTTAAAAATATTTTTTCTCTATATCTTTTATCTCTCTAACAGCATTTCCTAAATCTCACTCTCTATTTTCTCTCTCCTATATTATAATGATATTTCATAACCACCATTTGAGCAACATTTACTTTTTCAATAAAAATTCGAATGAATATTTTTAAATATGAGAATTTAAAATTTAAAATTTATTCTAACGATCATCGTAATGACTATATTGTAACAGCTATGTTGTAACAGCCACTTGCATTTTTTGTAACGTCTATTTTTTGGGGGCTATATACACATAGCCATTTGCACTTCTAAGCCTCGCCCATTTCGAAAGTGTTCACTAATTAGCATATCTCAATTAGTCGTCATAACTTAGTCAAGTATTTTCTTTTAGAAGACTCATCATCGAATGACGATGACGAATCTCTTTTTACAGTAACATACCTAGCACATGAACAAGATAAGTGTGCGAATGCTCGACGCCATGGGGTTGTTTTTGGCCATCAATATGTACATCGCAATAGAAAGGAAGGGCATGCCAGGCTATACCGAGACAATTTTGCTGATCCTTCGGTCTACGGCCCAACCTTCTTTCGATGCAGGTTTACAATGAGAAATACTTTATTGCTTTTGCATTTTTAATTGATCATCTTGTCTATAGCTCATTCTTCATTTCGACGCATGTTTAGAATGAGTTATTCTCTATTTCTTCGCATATTGCATGCTATAGAAGCCCATGACAATTATTTTGTTTAAAAAAGGAATTGTTGTTACAGAAGATAACTACAGCATTCCAGATGATAGCTTATAGAGTACCAGCATATGCTATTGATGATTGTCTACGGATTACAGAAAGTACTGCCATAGAGAGTGATGCTATTATATTACTTGCAATCGGTGAGGAAATATTTGAGATCTCCAAATGAGAATGATAATATTAGATTACTTGTAATCGGTGAGGAAAGTGGTTTTCCTAGAATGCTAGTGATATATCCAAACCGGACAGGGTTTATTTTAGTAAGAGACGGGCTCAGGCCCAGGAGAAGCTAGGCCTAGAGGAGGAAGGCGTAGCATGAGGCTAGGTAATCTATCTTTCCATATTAGCACTTTCCATGTTTAGTAGTTTCTATGTTTTAGGGTTTTGATTGATATAAATAAAGAGGGAGAGGGAAGAATAGGGCACGTTTTGCTGCCACAATCCAAATACCAGGCGCGCCGTCGAAGTCCGATCGGTGGCTCCGTTCAGCCTTTATCCAAGATAGGGCGCCGAAGGGTTCCGGAACCGCCCTCTTCATCTCGATCAGGGTTGAGACCGGGAAGTAGGGCTTTTGAACGCGAGCACCCATATCAACTGGTATCAGAGCCAACCGGTTCTGCGTCCATGGCTTCGGTGGAGGAACGTTTGGGAGTTCTGGAGGTGACAGTGGCAAGGATGGAGACAACGGTGCAGGGAATTCAAACCATAATTGCAGAACTCGGAAGAACTGTCACTGACTTCATCAAGGCGACGGGGAAGCAGCAAGATCACCAGGCCCAACTGATCGGGAATTCAGCCACCGGTGCTGGTGGGGAGTACCGGCAACGGTCTGTCCGGAGGGCCCATGCGGACGACAGGGAGGAGGAGGAGGGAACAGCGAACAGGGTGGCCGGCAATGGTTGTCGCATGCTCCTCAGTATGAGTTGCCGCTGTTTGATGGCACAGAGGATCCCTTGTTGTGGTTGAGGCAGTGCGAGCGATTTGGGCGTTTGCATGGAGTGCCGGAAGAGGATTGGGTGGAGATGGCAGGAATGCATCTGCGGGGAGAAGCTCAAGAGGTCTTGGACAATTGGGAACAGGAAGATGATCATATCACATGGAATGAGTTCCAGGAGACATTCTTACAAAGATTCACGAAGCATTCAACCGCTGGTCCACTGGGAGATTTGGCAAACCGAAGCAGGGCGCAAGTTGACTAGATGAATACGCGAGGGAATTTCAACGACTTCTCGCACGCACGCCAAAGATGTCAAGGGGAAATCAGATTGAATTGTTTATGGCTGGGTTATCTCCCACACTGTCAGCGGATGTGCGCCGGGATCGCCCACGAGACTTAGCCGACACGGTTGGATTGGCTCGGGAGGCGGAACGAAGGGAAGACATTTGGCTCGCCAAGGCGACGCAGGTGGCGCAAGGGGGGCGAGCTCGCCCGGGAATTAGCCGTGGCCCATACAGTGTTCGGATACTCGGGGTTCATGGACGGGGGAGCAAAGACGTCCTCCTAGGCCTGTGCAAAGAAAGATCCAAGGGTAATGGGGGCACAGCATCGTTGTCATCAAGACTTCAGCTGACGGTCGGGAGGCCGAGCTGGATCCTCGTCCTCTCACAAGTTAACAAAGCATCATCTGCAGTGACTCCGCCATATCGACGTCAGCTTAGTCCAGAGGAAATGGCAGAACGAAGAGAGAAGGGATTGTGTTATAATTGTGATGAGGTATATGTTCGCGGCCATCGGTGTAAACGGCTATTTCATTTAGAGGTCATGGATGAGGAGGAGATTGAAGAAGAGCTAGCTAAGGAGGAGCCTGCCCTTTCGGTGATGGCCGTGAGAGGTCCTAAGGCCGGGAACACGATGCAGGTCAGATTGGTTGTGGGTAAAGTAGTTTTGCATGGATTGGTTGATAGTGATAGTACCCATAATTTTCTGAGTAGCCACGCCGCTCGTCGTGTTGGGTTGATCCAAGAGATACATCAGGGCAGTAGGTACGGGTGGCAAATGGGGCACATTTACCTTGTTTGGGAAGGATTTCGGAGGTCCATTCCTTGTCATACCACTAGATGGGTTTGATGTTGTCCTAGGGGTCCAATGGCTGCAAACCTTGGGGAATATACAATGGAACTTTGATTCTTTGAAGATGCAATTCTGGAATGGAGGGAAAATGGTGAGCTTGCAAGGGAGCATAGGAAAAGGAGCACTCCTTCAATCAGCCGAACTCAGGGATGAAGAAGTGGACACACTATTGGCGGATTTTGATGATTTATTCCAAGAGCCTCGTGGATTACCACCCTCCCGTTTATGTGATCATCGCATATGTTTACAGGAGGGAACGGACCCGATAGTGGTCCGGCCATATAGATATCCCTATCGTCAAAAGGATGAAATTGAGAAGCAGTGTGCCGGATGTTGGCTCAGGGGCTTATTCGTCCAAGTTGCTCACCCTTTTCTTCTCCGATCCTTCTAGAGAAGAAAGAGGATGGGTCATGGCGTTTTTGTGTTGACTACAGGGCACTTAATGACAAAACAATTAAGGATAAATTCCCTATTCCGGTTATGGAAGAACTTTTGGATGAATTACATGGTGCCTAGTACTTCTCTAAGTTGGACCTTCGCTCAGGATATCATCAGGTTCGAATGAGTGAAGGCGATATTGAGAAAACAGCGTTCCGAACGCATCATGGCCATTTTGAGTCCTTGGTCATGGCCTTTGGATTGTGTAATGCCCCTTCAACCTTCCAGGCCCTCATGAATGAGGTTTTGGCCGAATACCTCAGGAAGTTTGTGCTCGTTTTCTTCGATGACATTCTCATTTACGGCACCAATAGAGAGGAGCATCTTCTTCATCTTCATTCGGTCCTTGGCAAACTTTGTCAACACCAGCTATATTTGAAACGTTCTAAATGTGCCTTTGTGCAGCGAGCAGTGGGATATCTTGGCCATGTTATCTCTGGCAATGGAGTGGAGGCCAACCCCAACAAAGTCCAAGATATAGTCCGTTGGCTAACCCCAAAATCAGCAGCTAAGGTGCGCAGTTTTTTGGGATTAGCCGGGTATTACCGCCGTTTTATTCACCATTATGCAACGGTGGCAAAACCTCTGCCCAACCTCCTTCATCGCCAAGGGTTTGTGTGGTCTTCTGAAGCTGATAATGCTTTTCAAAAGCTAAAGAATGCACTATTGTCTGCACCCGTGCTCCGTCTACCAGACTTCACTATTCCATTTGTGGTCGAGTGTGATGCCTCCAGTGTGGGAATCGGGGCTGTTTTGCAACAAGAAGGGCACCCAGTTGCTTATTATAGTCGGCGGTTGGCGGATCGGCATGCTAAGTTAGCAGCTTATGAGCGTGAACTCATTGGACTCTCAAAATCTATTCGCCATTGGCGGCCATATTTGTGGGGACGACCCTTCATCGTCCGTACAGATCATGCCAGTTTAAAATACTTGTTGGAGCAGGCTTTAATCACACCGCCTCAGCAACATTGGGTTAGCAAGTTGATGGGCTTTGATTTTTCGGTTGAATACAAGCCAGGTCGAACCAATGCCGCTGCCGATGCCTTGTCACGTCTCCATGAGCCAGTGGTCACCTGTGCTGCGACCTCGGGCCCCACGACCTCTCTTTGGACACAGTGGGAAGAGGAGCTTCGCCAACACCCGGAGGTGTAGCAGCGCTGTTCTACATCAATGGAAGGAGCGCCATCTTCATCTTCTGCCCAGCATGGAGTTGCTCCATTTCTGCCTGATCTTGCTAGATCGGACAGTGCAGCTCCCTTATGGACCACACGCGGGGTCAGTATATCGCGTTATCGGCTCTTTTTGTGCCCGATTGATTATTGACGCGTGAACGATAGTGCTGCTTTTCATGACCTCACTCACGAAGGCATTCATAAAACTTTGCATCGAGTGAAATAACATTTCTATTGGGAAGGACAGCGGCATTCTGTGGAGGATTTTGTGGGCAAATGTTCGGTCTGCCAGCAACACAAGGCAAGTACATTGTCTCCAGCCGGTTTACTGCAACCCCTCCCTATTCCTCATCATATTTGGGCAGATGTGTCTATGGATTTTGTGGTAGGATTGCCCAAGTCTCAAGGCAAGACAGTTTTATTGGTGGTCGTGGATAGGTTGTCAAAATATGCTCACTTCATTGCTCTGAAGTGGCCGACGACGACACCTATGGTGGTTAATGTCTTCTTCGATCAGATTGTTCTTCTTCATGGTATTCCGGAGACGATTGTGTCCGATCGTGATCCTGTGTTTACGAGTGCCTTTTGGAAAAGTCTGTTGACTAGGAGTGGCACACGGCTCCTTACGCCGTCTTCTTATCATCCACAAACGGACGGCCAAACGGAGGTGGTCAACCGTACTATTGAGATGTATCTCTGTTGTTTGGCTGCTAAGCATCCTAAGGCTTGGGTTCAATGGCTTCCGTGGGCGGAATTCTATTATAACACTTCGTATCACTCAGCTATGCGGATGAATCCTTTCGAGCTTGTGTATGGACAACCACCTCCTCCTTTGGTGCCTTATTCACAAGGGACGACGTCCATTGATGCGGTGGACTGTCAGTTGGTGGATCAGGATGCTCTTCTCCAACGGGCACGCCACCATCTTTTGGCTGCTCAAAATCGAATGAAGCAACAACATGATAATAATCACAGGGCAGTTTCTTTTCCTTTGGGATCATGGGTGTGGTTGAAGCTTCAACATCATCGCCAGCTTACTCTAAGGAGCTCTTCACAACATAAGTTGTCGCCCCGCTACTTTGGTCCTTATAAGGTGATTGCTCATATTGGTGAGGTGGCCTACCGCTTAGCTCTTCCTGTGACAGCCAAGATTCATGATGTCTTCCATGTGTCCCTGTTAAAGGCATATAAGGGTTCCCCTCCTGAGAACATTCCTTCCCTACCTGAGGATGTTTCCTTTCCATCACTTGAGGATGCTCAACCGGTTCCTTACCAGCTCGTGGCTCAACGTTTTGTGAAGGGACACCGACAGTTTTTGGTGCATTGGGCAGGCCAACAATTGGAGGAGGCTACTTGGGTTGATGCAGTTGAGTTTAAACAGTCTTACCCCGATTTCAAGCTTGAGGACAAGCTTGTTGTTGAGGGGGGAGTATTGATATGTCCAAACCGGACAGGGTTTATTTTAGTAAGAGACGGGTTCAGGCCCAGGAGAAGCTAGGCCTAGAGGAGGAAGGCACAGCATGAGGCTAGGGCCGGCTGCTGGCCATAGTTAGATTACTTAATAATCTATCTTTCTATATTAGCACTTTCCATGTTTAGTAGTTTCTATGTTTTAGGGTTTTGATTGATATAAATAAAAAGGGAGAGGGAAGAACAGGGCACGCTTTGCTGCCACAATCCAAATACCAGGCGCGCCGTCGAAGTCTGGTCGGTGGCTCCGTTCAACCTTTATCCAAGATAGGGCGCCCAAGGGTTCTGGAACCGCCCTCTTCATCTCGATCAGGGTTGAGACCGGGAACTAGGGCTTTTGAACGCGAGCACCCATATCAGCTAGGAAGCATAGACTGCATGCACTGAAGGTGGAAAAATTGCCCTACAGTTTGGCAAGGCTTGTATATTGGGCATGTGCATAAGCCAATAATAATTCTAGATGCCGTTGGTTCACAAGATCTATGGATGTGGTATCCTTTTTTGGTTTACCAAGATCTCACGATGATATTAATGTTCTTTACCGTCCCCCTCTCTTTGCAAAGCTAGCAAAAGTACAAGCGTCAAAAGTAAATTATACTATCAACGGTCACAATTACATAATGAGGTACTATCTTGCATGTATATCCTGCATGGGCAACATTTGTGAAGACAATACCAACTCTCTAAGGGAATAAGAAGAAATATTTAGCCCAAGCTCAAGAAGCAGTTAGGAAGGATGTAGAGCGAGTCTTTGGAGTTCTGCAATCTCGTTTTGCAAGTGTTCGAGGACCAGCACGTTTCTGGGATTGACAAACACTAAGAGATATCATGACAGCATGTATCATCATATATAACATGATAGTTGAAGATGAATGAGACGGAAGACCACTTGACTACAATTATGAAGGAATGGAAGAAAGAGTTTCGATGTCATATAAACATACACCTGAACTCTTTGAGTTTATTCAAACTCATCAATCTAGTCGGAATAGGCAAACTCACCATCAGCTTCAAGACGATCTAATGGAGCACTTATGGCAGCGTTATAGAGGGGTATAATTCAATAGCGTTTTAATTATGTACTAATTTATATTTTATATGTATCGTAATGGGAATCTTAAAAAAAGAAGTTTATGATAGCTATAGAAAATGAGTTCATAAGTTTGTACAACATAAATTCATAAGTTTATACAACATAAGTTCTAAACAACTTAGGGGATGTTTGGTTGCCTGTATACATAGAGATTTATATCTATAAATGCAGAATTTTGTTTTTTTCTTATGTTTGGTTGTCTGCATCTATTTTTTAGCCTAGCTTTCTGGATGCAAGATTCTCCATGTAGCCTGGCTTTGGAGATACAGAGAAAATAGGCGTATCTCTGGATGCAGTGTATGGCAGCCTCGTGTTCTACGCAAGGTGCCACTGTCAGTCATAATAGCAAACCATGCATGCGGTGCCACGTGGGTATGTAAGTTTTCCTTTTTCTTTTTTGTTTATATCTTTTGGTTAGCATCTCCGATTACCGAACCGATTTCAAAAATGGGTTCTTGACATTTTTTCGAACAAAACTAGACCACACTTGCTATATAAATTTTAAAATATTTAAATTTCAAAATACCTGTCTACTAAACACTCAACCAAACACCGTCTCTGCATCTGTTCATCCCGTATCCCATCAGCCTGGCTAAATCGAATGGGCTAGACTCGTGAGAGAAGGCAACCAAACAGCCCCTTAGTTCATACAACATAAGTTCAGATGCAATTATAGTTCATACAATATAGGTAATACTTAACCAAACCTATTATATCTTCTAGCTATCATATTACTCTACAAGCTCATATAGTACTGTTTTTGTGGCTCAGTGCAGTGACTTAAATCAATCTCCATAATTCTCTCCTCCTTGACCATTTTCTTGAATCTAAATTTATTTTTCATTAATTCAAGTATCTCTTTCTCTTGTGCAATTCTCACTTGTTCTTGTGCAATCCTCTCCTATTATTGTGCATATAGTCGTTCATATCACTCATCTTTTTTCCTCTCTTTCATAATCTAAGTTCCCTCTTTTCCTTTCTCAAATTTTCTAATGCCTTCATATAAAGATTTAGTGTTGTAACGCTTTCTTTACCTCGACATCCCCTCTCTTTCACTGCCTTACATCCAATTGATCTTCTTAAGTCATCATTTTCTGCACTAGAAGAATCCTCATCAAGATTAATTGCATTAGAGCTAACAAGACTAGAAAATTCCGAACTTGTACTACTTGATGTCATTTGCTTCTTTTGAGATAACCGAGCACACCACTTAGGATGGTATTGCAAAACATTTCAGCAATGCAAGAATGCAAATGATCGCCCTTCTTCTTCCTGATACACAGTTTTAGCTTGTATAATCTATACAACCACACAAACAACTATATGAGCAAACCATCTATTACAAAAAAGAAAGAGATATAGATCATTGACTAATCTTATCCTGATCAGTTATCCCGCTTTGATTTTGACGCTTAATCTAATCATGACACCCACAAAACTTGTTAACCACTTCTTGAATAACAGACCAACGATATGTAAGCGAAGCCTGTGAATGATCTGGGGTGAAAGTATTATTCTCGTGGAAGTAGTAATATATTCTTCTCCAATAAGTGGTACGAGATTGTTGGTTCCCTTTCATTGCATCGATACTAACGTTAAATCATGCGAACATCAACAAATTGTTTCCCTCATCGGAGAAATTTTTTGATCTTCTGTTGTTTCCTCTCATTTAGGGACTATCCATACACACTGGAGACGGTTGCGAACCAATTGAGCTTTCCTGTAGAGAAGGATCAGAACCATCCCACTTGAATGTGTCCCCTCCCTTACTCAACAAGTTAATATAGAAGTCATCCATAATTTATCTTTTGTCAACAACAAAATTTCTCAAGTTAACAAATAACATTCACCAATATTATAATATTGCAATAAGTCTTAACATGTGTGATACATAATACAATTTCACTAGTTAGAACATTTAAGGTATAACACTAATACATAAAATTTTAACAAGTTTTAACACTTGCGATACAGGATTAGAACAATCTCGAACCATCACTATCAAAATCAATACCCTCATCTTCGCAATGCTGCCAAAAGTCACGTTTACCCTCATCATCGCTCTTGTAGTCGCAAGGAAGACACAAAATAGGGGTCTACATCCCCTTGAAGGTCATCTTGTTCAGGCTCTACTCCATTTCTTTGTAGCAGTTCATTTGATTGTATAGCAACTTGCTTAAGGCTACAGCTTTGATGTCAATCAGAAAGCTATTGAGTTCATTGCCACATGAACATGTGTTAGGACTAAAGTTGTCATTTGCAATTTTTTAAAGTCAAATACGATGTACTCTATTTCTTTTATTGTCCAGGGATAGTTTTGACTAAGTTTCTGCGGATTCTTATCCATCTACATGCATAACAATTGCGTAATGAACAAACTATTAGCAACCATATGTACCCCGAGATGCTAATCATCAGTACAGAGGAAAACTATAGGTTTGATGTGTAGCAAGTCTACATTTACTGTAAAGTGTCACCACTCTAGGTAAGTCAGATCATGTTAATCTTTCCATACATTACAGGTATAAGAACATCCATTCAAGGGATTACCATAAATTGCTAAATAGGCACTAGCACATAACCTTGTGTTATGCAAACAATGATCTAATACAGAAAATACAATAGCATGTCTGAACAAACATAGCATGTCCGAACAAACATACTTCTAGTCTAGATCGTGACCAATTAAGCTTGGCATTTAATCAACATAACACTATCAGTTGCACAAACAACTAATGAAAATTACTCAATGCTGAACTACCAAATTGCATATTAAGGTAATAAAACAGCTAAATGAAGACCTAATAGTTAACACTGATTTTTATATGAATGCTACACAAAAAAACAATTACTCATTTGCTAGTAAAGACAAGGTCATCTGAGATCTAATGCAAGAGTTCCTAGACATAATTCCAAGTTTCCAACATTACTAGCATAACACACAAGCTAAACCATACTTCTTGATCTAAATGGTGCAGTTGGTAATAACAATTGAACAAACCGACAAACCATACTAGACGACCGTGCAACACACAAAGAAGCTAATCATTCAATTAAGCTGCTAGAGATAGCAGTGAGAGGCATAACTTGCGACAAAAGCTACCACGGCAACCACAAGCAAATCATCAGATCAGACAACATATATTCACCAAAGAAAGTTTTTCCCTTTTTGTCATTCAGAATTTTGTCTTATTTCATGTTAGCAAATAGAAAGTTATGAACATAATTCTCTTAATATACCATATTTTGTCTTGTTTAATGCCTCATTAGTACACCTAGGGCACCACCAACCAGATTCACTAAGGAATGACATAACTCTCTTAACATTTAACAACTTAACACACTAGAGCTAATGTAGCATCCCAAGAACCCTAGGCTAGATACCATTAACAATAGCAACGTGTTGCTATGTTAACAATGCTAAATCCAGTATATTGATAGCTATAGCGAATGCCGCTCATAAGCACAAGCTCTATCTAACATTGGATATGCCTATTCCCATGATCGGAAGCAAAACAATGCATCTAATCATGAATTCTTGGCACAAGCTTTATCTAACAATTCATATCAAGCGACAATAAAATGAAATTCTATATAACCGGATTAGAATTATACCACAAAAGCAAAATCCAGTGCATCAACAACACGTTCCTAGCAAATAGGATACTTGCCAAGCACATAATCGATACCCCACGAATCATCAAACAACAACATGAATTAGGAGGAGAGCCAAGAGTATACCTGAACAGCCTCCAAGAGGCTGTATTGGGTGGCCAGAGGGGCGGATCAAGATCCTCGCTCTTTGGCGACGACGAGGACGGTGGGCGAAGGATGATGCAACGAGGCTGCAGAATAGCTCAGCCCAGCGAGGGTCGTGGCACTTGGTTGGCGATGCAAGATGGGGCTGGAGGAGGAGAGGCACTGATCGCGAGCACTTCCGGCTTCCCCCTCTCCACCTCACCCGCGGCTGCATCCCCTTCTGCCTCCTCTGTGATGATCTCCGCCGCGGCCGTGCCTGCACGTGAAGCTAGGGCAGTAATTAAGGTTTGTACCTTGCGAATCCGCTCTATCAAGTGGCACCCGAGGTCAAAGACAACGATGGCGAGGTGGACTGGGTTGAGGACTAAGCCAAGGACCAAATCAGGGGGGGGCTGCCTGGGCCTCTTCGCTCGTGGGACGAAGTGGTGGCTGGACTCTTGGACGGTGCGGGACAGAGCGGCAGAGCTCGGGCTCGCCTCCTCGATAGCGCGGGTCGGAGCAGTGGAGTGGTGACTCGCGTCCTCCAAGCCACTGGCCCCCTCGACGGTCCTCACGGCCTGTGGGCGGATTGGTTGGTGCCCTCTGAGGCGATGGGGAATGGTATCGAGATTTTAAGATTCTCTCTCCAATCCCAAAAAATACGGAACACGATGGGGAAGATGTTGGAGTTTGTTTCGCCACACTGTGCTATCACGATGCTCATTTTTTCAGGTAGGGAATGGCTATAGGGACTCTGCTAGAGTTGGTTTGACACGGCAGATATTGTCTCGTTTCAAACACATAATTTTTTTATTTTTTTATTTGGGATGCAGAAATTTTATAGAAATTTCATACAAAATAGTTCAATTCTTCCATCATAAGGGGGAAAAAATGCGTTCCAAATGGTTCCGAATAAGTCTTAAACATGTTGTTACGTTTGGAAAAGATGTATGTTAGCGTGTGCTTAACAGGACCTAAGGTCCCAAACATCAAGCTTTTCTACTTTGTTCCGCCTACGCCCATCTAAGCCTGGACTGGTAGGGCTTGTTTGGCGAGTTCGAAATCCCGGAATAATCCAACCCGTCCTCATATAGATGGATTAAGAGCTTGGGCTTCGCAAACAATGTAAAAAGAAAGATTAGCAAAACAGAAAAAGACATAGGAAGAACGGAGGGATTAGAGATATTTCATTAGAATATTTTAAGATCTAGTTTAAATTTAAACTAAATCTTAATAATTTTAAAAAATTACCACCCATCCAAACAGGCTTAGCTGCGGCACTTTCCCACTCCGATGGCGAGTTCGCAACTTCCTGGCCTGGGCATGAATGCGCCAGAGCCACACGGCCACACCGGCCGACCTGCAATACCCAAAGGCCAAAGCTCACTAACCCCAATGATACGATGCTTATTGAATACGTCTTCCGCGGTAGATTGTCTTGAACACCTCTGAATTATTGGGATTTGGGACCATGTTGTGTTGGCTGGTACCCAAATTATAAAGTAAGGCAATGCTCAAAAGTAACCTCTATCTCTATATGCTCATCGAATCATGGCCCTTTCCGTTTAGAAGTTAGTGCAGACATTCTGTTTGAAACCCGAGATTTTTTTAATTAGGAGATGAATTCTTTATCCGAAATTCCGAATGGACGCCAGTCGCCAATGTGGGGGAGAAGGCAGTTGAGAGTGCAGGTGACATACGCGCGGGCAAATCGTGGAACGAGGTTTCAAGGACAGAGATCTGATGCTAGTCCTTACGGGACCATCGGATGGGAAATCGATGGTCGTGATCAGATGAAAACACTATACATATTGTTTTACTGTACAAAACACTGTTTATTATATTGTAGCAAAACTCTGTTTATTATATTGTTGCACTCCACACACTGCACCTCCTCCCTGAATTTTTTTTATTTAATATTTATTTTTAATCGTTTTTTCAAAACTAAGCGCTACCAAAAAATTGCGAGATCTACCCGCCTGTCGCCTCAAAGATGGGCGATCGCCTGCACTCAAAGCGATCGGAGGCCAGCCCTAACGGTCGGAAACGGCGCCTGCTTATTAAATGCGCCACAAGGACACGCTCGGTCGTCGCCAGTGATCGCCCATGGTCAGGCGATTACTGTGCTCAAAGCGCACAAGCCATATTTTTATACTCAGCGACATCTGTGCCCATTTGCTTGCTGCCGGCCGAGAGCGAGAGCGAGGAGAAGAAGAGGAGAGGAAGGAGAGGAAAAAAAGAGAGAGGGAAGAAAAAGAGGGGAAAAATATTCATCGTTTTTTGAAGGTAAGTCCAGTAAATTTATATGTATTTTTTTTGCAATTTTAGTATTTTTAAAATTTAGACATATAGAAATGTAGTAATTTAGAAATTTAATGTAGTAGGATGGGGTAGTTCAAATATTAGGCAATGTTTAGAGATTTAATGTAGTATTTAGAAATTTTGAGAATCAATATAGTATTTAGAAATTTAATTTAGTTAGGATTGGTAGTAGAAATATTAGGCAATGTTTAGAGATTTAATATAGTATTTAGAAATATTAGGATTGTAGTATTTAGAAATGTTGAGAATCAATTAATATAGTATTTGGAAATTTAATTTAGTTAGGATTGGATAGTAGAAATATTAGGCAATGTTTACAGATTTAATATTTAGTATTTATGTATGTAATATTTTAGAGATTTAATATTTAGTATTTATGAATTTAATAATTTAGATATGTAATATTTATGTATGTAATATAGGTAGTCTAATTACTTATTTATAGGCAATAAGCGTACTCGTTAAAAATTAGTATATTTAAAAACATGGTAGGCACCGTTAAAAATCAGTAGAGTAAAATTTGACGACAATATAGTGTAAAATTTGACGACAAAATTTTTTCGGTTCGACGTTGTAGGCAGTATGTCGGAGAAATTGTATTTTCAGATATTCTATGGAGATGGGGAGATAGCACAGGGGCCGAATGGAGTCGATTTGTCGGCATTTTCAAAGATCATCTGAGGCATATCTAGGCCGAGAGATAGGACATCTGAGGTTTGATGGAGTGGATATTTTGATGTTGTTTGGATGCCAGAGTGTTCGGGTTGCGGGTTAGAGCGATAGTAAGTCATGCAGGACTTTTTTATGGAGAGTCGATTCCTATTAACGCAACCTCGGCATGGAGGAGCTATGTTGGGTCTGTTGTAGAGTGGGGTTGAAGCTCATGTTCTTTGGTAGATTGGTACTGTACCTCCATCGGTGTCGGAGGTGCGTGATGTCGGGTAGATATTACGGAGGAGGAATCAGATATGCAACAACGCCGATGATGAAGGTGGTGGCGAGGTTGGCGGTGGCGACGGGATCGAGGGGGGCGAGGAGCCAGCCGTGGAGGCGCGGGGGGTGGCCGACGAGGGGGAGGAGGTGGAGCACATAGTTGAGTTGATGGAGGAGGAGGACCGTGCGGATGAGGAAGTCCCCGATGGCGAACGCTCGGACGAGGAGGACAATACTCCTGAGGTGCCTGTCCCCGGTGCGTGGACTAATTATAATTTCGAAGACCTAACAATGAATGAAGGGAACAGAGATGCATGGGAGTATCATGAGAACGAGGTCGCGCAGGGGGCCATATATAAAGACAAGGAGGCCGTGATGGATGCGGTGAAGTACTGGTCAATGTCTCTTCAGGCAATTCAGGGTAGTGAAGTCCAGCAAAAAAGATTACGACGTGAAGTGCGAGTTGATTCGTGCCCATGGCGGTGCATGCATACAAGGGAAGTGGAGGGACTATCGAAATGTTCTATAGTGATGAGCATAATCGCCACCGAGGAAGCGGAGCAGAACACATAATCTGTCGTCCACTTGGGTGGCAAATGTGTTTTATGGCCGATCGTGGACAATCCGCACTTGCAAACCTCGATCCATTATCGAGCCGTGAAGGAGAGGTTTCAGACAAGATTGCTACGAAAGGCATGGAGAGCTTAAAAGAATAAACTTTGCAAATACGGTTCGGGACATACGAGGCTTCTTACGAGAATATTCCACACTTGCTCGTGGCAATAGCAAGTAGGAATCCCAGACGGTCATCGACCTTGCGGAGTTTCCAGCGGGTGGTGCGTGCTGCACGGTAAGTGGGTCTTGCAATGGGCCTTCTTCGCTTCTCAAGATGCATAAATGCCTTCCGACACCGTCGTCCGGTCATTTGCATGGACGGCACATTCCTCACAGGAAATACAAGGGCCGATTCGATTGCATCGCGGTGGACGCCAACAACCGAGTTCTACCGGTCGCATTGGCCTTCGTGGAGGGGGAAAACACGGAGAGTCTGATCTGGTTTCTTGAAAGAGTCAAGATGGCGCTTGTCCATGACCGCCCGATGTATGTGTCATCCATGACCGATATGCAGTGGTTGCCGAGGGCGATCGTGGATATGCAACAAGGGTCGAAGTCGTGGGAGCAACAAAGTGGCTCGGATCAAGAGCGGTGGTGTATGAGGCACATGGGTGCCAATTTTTCCGTCGATTCCAGAACAAGGAGCTTATGAACATGTTCAAGCGGTCAGGCAAACAGAACGGCGGAGGAAGTTCGACTCATTGTGGAGGACGTTGGATGAACTAACCAAGAAGCAATCATCGAATCCAAGGGATGGCGCTAGTTCGTCAAGGAACCCTATGGTGTACCACGAGCAAGGAGATGACCCCACACCTTGTAGGTGCGCCCCGACCGACGCACCAAACATCCGCGAGGGCGGGACAAGCATAAAGAGTTTCACGGACCGGATACGACCACGAGCCGTTGGAGAAATGGTCCTTCGCATGACGAGGCGGTTCCGTTATGGAATAATGACAACCAACTTTGGCGGAGATTTACAACCGGGTAATGAAGGCGCGAGATGCCTCCGTTGGTGGGCATTGTTGAGGTGTGTTACTAGGCACCCAAAGATATTTTGTTGAGCGGTACAAGGCCTCCATTGCATGTATGTCGGACAATCGCTCGTCAGACTCGACGGTTGTCTCTACGTACATGGCCAACAAGACACGGAAGGCATGCAGACACATCGCTTGACACCGGAGAGTGGCGTGGAACGGAGGTACCACGTAATCGCGGTGACCGGGTCAAGAGGTGCCCACCGGAGAGGACTTCCCATCTGTGCATACTCCGAAGCCGCCACCGCGAGTGCTCTTGCCGGTTACGCCGCTGACTTGCCGTGCTCTCACGTGATTGCCGCAAAGAAAGAGACACACCGATCATGTCGTCTGTGACATCTCCCACTACTACTACAACCAAAGTGTTCTCAACACATGGCATAACGAGGTGTACGGCACGGGTCGATGGATCGCTCACGGTAGCCCCCCTCCAGGCATCGATGGGTACTGGGACATCCGAATGTTGAAGCAGAAGGTCGGGCGTCGAAGGACACGGCGTATTAGGAACGATATGGACGAGCCTGAGGCGCGTCGTAATTATGGATAATGCACCAGTTAATTGTTGTCCCCATCAATGTATTTTCGATTCTATGTACCAGTTAATTGTTGTCCCCGTCAATGTATTTTCGATTCTATGTACCAGTTATTTGTTATCCCCGTCAATGTATTTTCGATTGTATGTACCAGTTATTTGTTATCCCCGTTAATGTAATATTTGAATATGGAACATTGCATTACTTTTCATTTAATTTTTTGTAGTTGCAACGTGTACCATGAATTTGCTTTCTAACCATGAATTTGCTTTGTAACCACGCAGTGCTGAAGCGACGATGGCGGCGATTAGGCGTCTGGCCGACGCTTACTCCCGGTACCGCTAGACCAAAGACGTGGACTTGACCCACCGGTCTAGGTTGTCCGCAGTTGAGGGCCGGCGGCTGGGGACACTGCGGTCTCGGGTGCCGAACGAGTTTCTTCGGATCGACCCGCGCTGGGTTCCACAGTAAGCTGCCGAGTTTTCGCACTCTTTTACTTACCTGCTAATGGAATTTTAACGACGCTACACACTACGTGCAGGTTACGAGCTGCCGGCTTACTTCCGTTCTGCCGGATGGTGGAGCAGACGACTGTGGAGGGCCCGCACGTCACACGGTTCTCGTACGACCGGTCCCTGCTGACCGCTCTCGTGGACCGGTGGAGACCGGAGACACACACGTTCCACTTGCCGTGCGGAGAGATGGCTCCCACGCTGCAGGACGTGTCGTACCTCCTCGGCCTCCCCTGCACGGGTCCTGCAGTTGTGCCGCACGACGCCCCCCTCGATTGGCGTGAGCAGTTGGAGGCGCGCTTCGCCCAGGTGGACCGACACCCCGCAGCCGGCCCGTACGTGCCCCACAGGACAGATGAGAAGCACGGAGTCCGTATATGGCTGCTCCGGTTCCGCAGTTAGTACCTCATTCATTGCAACTTAACAGATACGCGACCGAGCTGGCCGACAATATCTGCGAATCAATGCCGCAGTCGAGCATCTCCACCCGGAGGCCGACGAGGAGGACCTGGCACGCCACCTGGAGGCGTACCTGCTAGTCCTGTTCGGTTGGTACATGTTCCGCCCTCGACGGGACACGGTGGACCGCACCTCATCGAAGTTCGCCCGCTTTATCGCCGACACCCCGGCGAACTGTAACACATTTCGTTAAAATCTCTTATGACAGGACATGTCTAACTTTCCGTTGGCCACAGATGGTGCAATGGTCGTGGGCTCTCTGCGTGCTCGCGTGCACGCATCGGGTCTGTCAGGCGAGGCTATCTCCAAGGTAGGCAAAGAGGCGCTGATGATTTGTCTGCGTTCTACTATCGCAGCCTGTGGTCCTCGAAGCACTTCTCCTTCAGTAGGCCCGCGGTTGACCAGCGCCAGACTCACTCAATCAGACCACGACCACCTCAGATCGACCGCCCACTATGGGCCTCTCTTGGGTTCAATGACAGTATGCCCCTTGTATCTAACCCCTAATTTGGATACTTTAATAAGACGACTACTTTTTGTTCCGGCGGGTGTACGCCCACCGCAGACAAGAAGTCGTACTCGAGTTCGCTCGGGAGTTTGACAGTCGCGACGACGAGGACGCAGGTGGACACCGACAAGCCAAGACGACGCCCGTGTCCGAGCACCTCACGGGCTGTCCGAGCTTTCTTTGGCGTGACCATCGCTCTGGCTCACCCGTAAGGTCCTCCTCTTTGACTTTGTCAGGCGTCGAGGAGTACTCGCCGCAGACCGTGTCGCGGCATTCGGCCTCTTCCAGACTTTCCCTCGCAGACTACTCACATCGTCTCACGTGCAGCGCCACGTAAGTGTCCCGAGCACAATACTTACCATTCCAAATGAATGAATGTTGTATGTAAATTGTCGTTTTTGCTTTGCAGGATGACCCAATCGGCATCCACTAGGCACTCCGCTCTTTGGGCGCATGATACCCGGGTCGGCGCAAAGGGGACCAAAGCGGCGAGGACAGGTGGACGAGACCCGGCGCATTTAATCGCGCCACGTCTGACGATTACATGGGATCGTTCGCGCCACGACTCGGCTTAGGGTTGGGTACACACCAGCAGAGTATGTCCCAACTCCGCATCGGTGTCGGAGACGCACCCTTCACAGATGTCCCGAGGAGAATGTTGCGGAAGGGTCACCCCAAAACCCTACACGATGTTTTTATGTAAATTAACTCATATCAAGTGGCATTACTTGCGTGCACGCCTTGCGTAAGCAGATGTACGGGGAGTTCGAGTCCGTGTTGGCGGGCCTCGACGCGGACGTCGTGCTTACCCCCGTTCAGCAGCGGGAAACAATTAGTCGGTGGCGCGCCACGATGGGGCGGATGTGCCGCCTACTCACCTGCCGGGGGGGCCGAGACGTGGTGCCCCGCCAGCCAGCACCTCCCCCGCCTAGTGGAGGCGTGCCCACACCTCGCCCAGCGAGTCGGCCCACACTGCCCGACGTCACCCAGTACGTGCCCTCGTGTCCTCCTCCACAGACGCAGTGGCCACGGTGGGGTGACGCGGGCCAGTCTTCGTCTCTCGCACAGCCTCCACAGACGCAGTGGCCACGGTGGGGTGACGCGGGCGATCTTCGCTCTCGCGACAGCCTCCACAGACGCGAAGCGGGCTACGGTGGGGTGACGCGGGCGATCTTCATCTCTCGACAAACCGCAGGTGTCGAGGTGGGGTGACGCGGCAGTCCGCACGGCAGGTTTGCCGACTACTCGAGCTCGCATTTACATTGACGAGGATGCGAGTTTCGACTTGGACCGGTTCATGTCCACCGAGGACCACGGGCCACCACCCCAAAGCAGACACCCGAGCCGCCGACACACTACGCTACCCCTCAGAGCGTGGCGGGCTAGGAGGGTCGTCCGTCGCTTCGCCACTCACGCACTCACCGAAAGCAGATCGAGGCGTCGCCGTGGATCGACTTATTGTACAGCTTGTACTTTTCTAATTTATTTATCTTCAGCACCATGTTGTCTAACTATCTGAACTAAGTGCTTGCATTTGTGTAGGTTATGTTTTCTTAGCCATGTCCTTGATTTTATTTTTCTCGATTAAGAACTTCGCGCGAGCAACGTCTGCATAGCTCGCCAATATATAATTGGCTATGAATAAACGATGAAAAAATAGCCTCATTGTGAAAATGTAAGGAGGCACACCGCCCAAGGTAATTTCGCTCAAATGGGGGCGATAGCCTCGATATGTCGAGGCACATCGCCTCAAGGTAAATTTCGCCCTCAAATGGGGCGATAGCCTGATATGTCGTGGAGCACATCGCCCAAGGTAAATTTCGCATACGAAATGGGGCGATACCCTGATATGTCGAGGCACATCGCTCAAGATAAATATCACCCGAAATGGGGTGATCGCCCATACCCAGCGATATCTACCCTTTATAATCTTCGCTCAGACGCCCCCTCGATACCCAGTAGCGAGAGAACAAGAAAGAACAAGAGAGAAGGGAAGAGAGAGAACAATGTCGTTTACCATCGCCTCTTGAAGCGTAAGTCCTCCGCCCAATATCCGGATGCCCGAGCGCCGACGGCCCGCTTCTGCGGAGTTGCCCCGATCCAAATGCGATTGCAACCTACGGCGAAGATGATGCAATCTACCCATGGAGAGACGGCCGCCACAACATCATCTGCTGTGTGGCCGACGTACAAGGTAAACTCATCGCCCACACAATACAGGTAACACTACCATCTCATGCATCGTTCTTTCTTTTCTCAACACGAGGGCCGGTGTTGCTTCTTCCAATGGATCGACGGGCCGGAACGACGTGACTACGAATTTCTCAACACTCCCACGACAACTACCCCACTTCGCCCGAGAACTTCACCCGGTGGGAGAGGCCGCCAGGATATGTCCTTTTTCTAGATCGACTAGAGCTTAGGGCCGGTGTGCAAGGGGCCAACCGATTGGTGAGTTTCATGCGACATACTCATGTTGAACTCACAAAGTACTAGTTCTAAACCAGTTTATCGCACACAGGAGTTCAAAAGGACACTTGCAAACATCAACAAGTCAAAGGAGGAACCTCCTCCAGGGCCACCCGAAAGCCCCGAGTTTGCGTACATGGCCTAGAGGCAAAGTGGTTGATACCGCCACGATGATCTAGAGGACCGGAGATTCTACGGTGCCCTTGGCCGAGGATGAACGGTCTTTGGTATTTCAACTGGGTGGACCCGAGACGCACCACCCACATCTCGTGCAACTCGCATGGGATAACCGGGGAGCAACCTCTCCGTGGTGCCACTACCGCCGTAAAAGCCGCACTTTAGCACGTTTCACGGTGTTATGCAACCACCAAGGCGGGCATATTGCATTGATCGCAGGGCATGCTTCCGGTTGTCCAAGCATAAGCCCAACACACACCTCCCGCACCATATAGTGGAGGCGAGCCAAAACAGAGCAGCGCTCTCTCATGTCTCGCCAACGCCAACACAAGAGGTGCCGAGAGGTTCCTCCTCTCAAGAAGAAGGACAAGGAAGCAAATGCACGAGGTCCGCACCACGCAACAAATCCTCGACGCGTTCGCGGACCATCCGGGAACCCGGTGGTATTAACATAGGGGACGCTGAATCGGATGACATGCCCATATGGGAGGCGTAAATCCACATAAACAACAACCAAAATTTAAGTCTTATACACCGAGACGACAAGATAGGTCACCCAATGGGCGGCAATTTGGGAGAACTGCGGAATCCCATGGAGTTCTTTCATAGTAGGGATTGAGCGGTGTCCGATGATACGTCACAATATTAGAACGGGTCGTAATATGCGAAAATGTCTTACATCATTCGTCAGACCGAGATAGGCGGAACGATCATTTGTTCCACCACGATAACAGTGCTTTCCTTATTAACCTCATCACCGTTGTAATGCCCATGTAATATAATATAATCTAATCTATTGCTTATTTTATCATCCGAACTTTTGGTGTATGTGCCCTTATATATGTATTGTTTGAATTTTAAAAATTCCTCATATATTAAAATCATTTGAAAATTTTATGGTAATATCACTGATTTATCAGGAACCTCTATAAAAGTTTCAAAATTTTCAGACCTCGTAAAAGTTTTCATGGTTTCGTGGTCATGAAAGTGCCTTTTCCGATTTCGCAACAAAATGCGGGCAACGTCCGCCATCTCGCCCATACGTAAGTGGTAGCCCGCATTACGCGAGGCCGCCCTTGATTTTTCCCGTATTTTTTGACCATGTCCGCCCGTCTCATGGGCTACGAAAACCGCTAAGTGGCCACGATTTCCGTGGTTTCATGGTCATGAAAGTGCCTTTTCCGATTTCGCAACAAAATGCCGGCAACGTCCGCCATCTCGCCCAGACGTAAGTGGTAGCCCACATTGCGAGGGCCGCCTTGAATTTTTCCGTATTTTTTGACCGTGTTCGGCCCACCATGGGCTACGAAAACCCTAAGTGGCCACGATTTCCGTGGTTTCGTGTCATGAGTTCCTTTTTCCGATTTTCGCAACAAAATGCCGGGCAACATCCGCCATCTTGCCCGTCTGAAAGTCGAGTTTCGTTATGAGGCCGCCTTGATTTTTTTCGTATTTTTTTTTGATCGTGGTCCGCCTGGTCCCGCGAGGCTACGAAAACACCTAAGTGGCCACGATTTCGTGGTTTCGTGGTCATGAGTGCCTTTTCCGATTCATTACATGACAATAAGTTTTTTTAATTCTTCCGGTTCAATATAACAATCATTGTACAAACAATTTACAAAAAAAAATTCAAAAAAAATTTCTCTGATGACGATACGCCAGGCTGCCGGTGCAGATATTTTTTATTGTTTTTACTCGCCGTTAGGTTCGGAGATTTGCCACGCGAGCCCGCCGGTCGCCTGCTGACAGGGGCGATCGCTCGCTAGGGCGAAGGGAGGGTAGATTTGAATTTTTTTTGTCGCGCCGTTTAGTTCTGAAAAAACGATTAAAAATAAATATTAAATAAAAAAAATTCCCTCCTCCCTGTCCAGGTTTCAGATGTAACCAGTCATCCACAAATTGACGGGGCCGACAGGGAGGCAGCTTTTGTCCGGGGCATTGGGCCAGGCACAGAACTAACCTCAAGCACAGATCTTCACGTAGTAGCTGGGCACCAACTCGGAATCAGCCTGCTGGATGGATCTGCAACGGCTGGGCATCAGAATGCTGAGTTAGATTTGATCTGCTCTCACTTACAGGCACTATAGCCTAGCCTGACATGCAAGAAACAATAGGATCTTGGATGTGTGCATTGTAGCTTACTCTACAGTCTACACTCTACCGGAGGAGCAATCAAAGAATATCAGAGCCGGTTCTTCATCTTTCAACATCATGACGCTTGAGAAATTGTTGAAAATGTGGAACTTTGAACGTAGCTGGAAATGTAGATGGTCAGCAAGATGAGAAAACATTGGACCCAACAGAAATCGAAATGGATGGAGATGAATATTTGTATTTGGATGCAACATCAGGACCATCTATGAAGCAATAAAAACTCACCTCACTGCTTGAAGTAGACAACTCTGAAGAGGTTACCTTCTGCTACTGGTGATAAAAATTAACATAGATGCTGATGACAGAATTCCTGGTTAGGCAGTGGATGTGCAAATAGGCAGCCGCGTTCATAATTAAAAGAAAAGGTAACTATCGCATGTAGTTACTAAATTGTGGCGACCCGTATAATTAACTTAGGGTAGCGACAGTAACCCTGTCATCACCCTAAGATAATTACACGAATCTCGGCACGGCCGCCGGCAAAATATTGAAAAATCCAATGCTTTACCAGCTACTATGCCGTGTTCAGAGTGTTACAGCAGAATAATAATTAGAGAGTGCAAGAACATATATTCATTGCTGAGCCACGCTGGGCTATAGGTCCATTACATAATAATTTATGACATTGCCCTATGCAACAAAAGGTTACCACTATTGCCTAATTCTACTAAATATCCCCTAGGAACATAATATGGGATATAGAACCTATTCCTCCTGGTAGAAGTAGTCGATATAAAGATAGCCCTCTGCGACATCCTCCTGATAACCCTAGGACTGAGCCCAGGGGTAGCCCTCATCTGCGGCCTCGTAGGCGGATCCATTAGGATCTTCTTCTAGAAAAGGGGGAAATACAAGAGTGAGTACAGAGTACTCAGCAAGCATTAATTAGCAAAATGCAGTATGATGACTTTTCTCTTCTTCCACTTCCTTTCCTCCACATATGAGTTTAATGAATTAGATTTTTAGTTTTCTTTGAAGGTTGGAAAATTTTAGTTATTAGAAATTGACTATCGACACCCGTGATATGAGATGAATGAACTTAGTAGCCTCCAATCCAGGAGACAGGCTTGAATTCAAGATTTTGACCCTGCGCAGGTTTGTATCACTTTACCTATAATGGCCCCATTTCTGAGGCTCCAGAATGTTTATCGCGCTACTCCGGTACTAGATCTCCAACCCTGTAACCCGAGGGGGATACCTTCCCGCCACCCGCAATTACAGTTGTACACCGGTACCTCCGGTCGTACTCTACCGGGCTTCAAATATACCACCCCTACCATTTCATCAACAACCACAACATACCAATTTCCAACATTCAACACCGTCAAACTGAATATCCGGCAATACCCAGCCAGGCTATAATAACTTACCCCTGTGGAGATCATAGCACTTTCGTAGGACAACCTTTTCTGACAGCGATTCATCTCGCTATGGTTGATACTAAGATTACGGCCCATTGCCCGAGTGTAGGTGGTATGTCCTTATATGATAACCTTTGTAGAGATCATCACCGGCGTGGGTACCTCCCACCCTTTACCCCATGCTCTCTACCCACCAGCATAATCACTATTAACACATCCACGACTCCATTCATGGATCTCCTAACACACGCCCATCCATTTCCAACCACATTTCCAAAGACTAAAACCAATTTACCAATTTCCATACCACGATACCATTTCCACACCATCATCCATTTCCATACACAAATACCACAACCATTCTTCCAACTTTCCCATTTTCACTTTTAAAATTTAGATTTTTATGCAGTGGTGATACGATTAACCATATAAAAACGTTGAAAACATTTAGTAAAGATGTTCAAAGGAATCTTGCCTGGAATAGAATCGATCGGTCCGGCCTCGCCCGTAGATGGGTTCTGGATGGCGGGTCGATTCAGGTTGAGATCAGAAAATACAACATTATTATTATTATTATTATGGCCATTACTTTGATTTCATTATATTGGCGTCCAACCGACTTTATGACCTGTCGTTCCGTTTTTAATTGGCAAGGAAATAAATGAATTCACTTATGGATTTTTATGTGATCCGCAATTCGATTCCAAAATCGACGCGGTCCGCGGCAAATTTTACTTTTCTACTTTCTTATCTTTTTCTCTTCTTTCTTTTTCTCCTCTTTTTCTCTTATTTTCTTTTTTTCCTTTCTCTTTATTTTCTTTCTTTCTTTCTTTCTCTCTGTTTTCTCCTTATTTCCCTTCGGCTCTCTTCTTTTTCTCTGGATTTGGCCGAAGCCTCTGGTGATCTGGCCGAAGCCCCTTCTTTTCTGGCCGACAGCCATTCGGCTGCCTCCCCCTACTACTTGCCTCGGTTGCATCCTCCTGGCCTTACTCTTCTTCCCCTCACTCGGCGCCTCCTCCACCGACCGCACTCTCTTGGCGATTTCCCTCCTCTCGGGTGCAGCTTCACCCTGGCGCATGCTCTCCCCTCTGGTCTCGCCAGCGCCTGGCTCTAGCTCTCCTCCTTGGCGCACGGCTTGCGCCTCCCCCTGCTCGGCTCATTGGCGCAGCTCTAGCCCAATATGGCTTCCACCCGCACCCGAGCCATGGCCGTCGGACCGCCTCGCCTCTCCTCTCTGGCCGACAACTATCATGTGCCGCCGCTCCATTCTCCCTTCCATCTCAGCTACAGCTAGGGTTCTACCCGCATTTTGCATTTCTTGCATTTTCGATTGCTTGATTGATTTCGTTTTAGTACTGGGGTCTATGATGAATCGTTGGGGGAGGGTTTGAGCTACCCTAGAACAGAAGGAACAGATGCTACACTATGAGTTACCCCAACCACTAAGATCCCTCGGGGAAGACCCAATCTAACCCCTACCCTACCCCATTGCTTGCCTAGAACCCGATCTAACCTCTACCCATGGAAACCCGCTCAGAGCTGCTGTGGCACCGGGTATTCTAGATGGAATGGGGTCACCGAGGTGGATCGGTCTTTGGGAAGACAAGATCTTGATGGCGTGGTTCTTCCAGGTCGAGTGCCTTTCGTCACCTCGTCCTAGCTTCTGCCTCTCCTCCTTCTTCGGATGTGCTCCTTCTCCTCTTCCGATGCTATCTCCCTCTTCGACCTCTCCCCTCTCCTCCTTGCTCGACTTGCTTTACCGGTTCTTGCCGCTTCTTTGTGTTCTTGGGTGGGAACAAGAAAGGCAATGGTTGCTTCGGCTGGAAGCTTTGTAGGCTCGGTTGAATGTGCAAATGGGAAATAGGATTGAGTTAGCTGGCTTGGGATTGGCTGGCTTGGTGGATTTTATATCCTTGGGCAATTCTGGCTAATGACCACTATGCCCTTAGGGTTTTACTGCGCTCCACTTGCCTTGAGGGTATTTTGGTCAATTGACGTCTAAAACACTAACGATACCCGCATATCGTACCAGGTAAGTCTAAAGGCGCCGAATGATGAACCCGGAAACTACCTAGAGGTGCCGGCCTGGTCCCGGACAGGTCTAGTATCTCAATGAGATATACGTTTCCCTACGGGACTGACGGCACTTTTCCTAACCCTTACATCTTATTTTCTTGCCTAATTGCTTTTTACTGTTTTTAATGTTTAATTAAGTCTTTAATTAAACTGATAACCCCCGGGTTATCACATAAATCCTGAGAAACTATTTTATCAATTAGTACCTGCGAAGTATAGCTACCTGACTGACGAGAGCTTGTCACCCATATTCTTGACAGGAACAATTGCCACCTTTGAAATGTGAAAACGGTGCTTATCCCTGACAGTTATCTCTCTGTTCTCCACAGCTGACATGAATTTGATGGCAAGATGGCAATCGCCACATATCCGCAGGTTTTTTTTATTATCCTGATGGGAGTCGTGCTCCCAGCGCTCATCATGAGCCCATATGCTATTGCCAGTTTTTCGCTGTGATATCTCAACGCAACCTCCCTCTCCTCTTCATCCAACTTATGCAGCACTGAGTTAGTTTCAGGCACATAGCCAGCATCACTAATCCTATGAACCAAGTTTCTCCAAGTATTTGTAAATCTCTCTAGTTTGCTGATGAGACTTCTCGCCCATGCGAAATAAGTGGGCAGTGCCTTCTAGCTCAATCAAGCTGTACCCTATTTGCTTCTTCAATCTTCTCTTCTTCATGGTATTCCTCACCTTCTCGAAATGGTACATTTTACCGGATAGGGCATATATATTAGAAAGCAGAACATGGTGGGATGGATTCTCAGGCTCGAGTGCAATCAACCGCTCAGCCATCTCCAACCCGAGATAGAAATTCTTGTGCATTTTGCAGGCCCCGAGCATTGCTGTCCAAACTTCAGGTCCTGGCTCTCCAGGTATAAACTGCATTGCATCGTCAAGAAGTCCAGCCCTTCCATACATATCAACCATAGAACAATAGTGCTCAGCGCGATGGACCAGTCCATAAGCCCTCTTCATGCAAGCAAAAGCATCACAATCCTCGCTAACTGATCCAGCATGTGCACACGCAGATAGAACAGCCACAAAGGTGACATCATTGGGTGGTGGCCCCTCGTCTCATCAAATGGAACAGCTTGATCGCCTCATGACCATGGCCGTGCATTCCATACCCCGCGATCATGGAAGTCCATGTAAGATGTAACCACATTCCGCTCCTGGAGAATGTCGAACCATTTGCGAGCCTTGTTCACAAGACCAATGTACACCTGGGATACACGTTCACAAGCGCAGTGCCAAGAAACACGCTTATGTCAGTATAAGCCTTGTGTCAGTTAGAGTCTGTTCTATTATTTAGCATTGCTTTCGACTGTAGCGAGTAAGTTTAGGATGTATTTTCTTCAGGGTCAAGTAGATGTAGTCGTGGCTAGAAAATAGGATCTGAACTTCTAGTAATAGCTTTTTTGTTCCTTTTGCTATAAATAAAGCTTTGTTTGGATCCATTAGCTCTAATAGTTAGCTGGCTAATTATTAGCTTGGGCTGGTTGAATCTATTAGCTAATAGGTGGTTGGAAATTTGATTGTGGGTACACATATCCATTGTACCCTTGCATTAATTAGCTGTTTCCGGTGGAGAGGCCGAGGGTAAATTGATCTTTTGACCATCCATTAGCTGAAATTAGCAGGGGAGAACTAGCTAATGAGATAACTATTAGCTGGGTTGTTGGCTAACCATTAGCTGGGTTATTAGCTGAGCTGTTTGGATCCATTTCAACTGATTTTAGCAGCTAACTATTAGTACTAATGGATCCAAACATGACCTAAGAAAGATACAATGCAGAAGTTGCAGCACCAACACACCAGAATTCCTCTCACTGTTTACTGTCCGACAATAGCTCCTGCACAACAGCTAGTCCATTTGTGAGTGAGGGATCATAAACAACATTTGGTATCAGAGCAGTTAAGATTCCTGCGACCATGAACACTCACTGCCGCTCGTCTGGTCTGGCCAGCCCAACCACACGGCAATCACCGCCACACCGAGGTCGCCACCGTGACAATGGTGGTGGTGATCTTGTGGTGCAGCAAGTGGTCAAGGAAGTAGGTGGGTTGGCAAATTACCCGCAGCTCACAAAGACGAACTACGATGAGTGGAGCCTTCTCATGAAGACAATGCTCCAGGCAAGGGGGCTCTGGGGTGTAGTGGAGCACGGAGACATCACCTTTCAGAAAGATCGCATGGCAATGGAGGCCATCTGCCGTACTGTTCCTCCAGACATGATAAAGGCCCTCACTGTCAAGCCCAGCACCACGGAGGCGTGGGACACCATCAAGTCGGTGTGCGTCGGCAGCGAACGCGTCCGCAAGGGGAAGGCGCAGCAACTGCGAAAGGAGTATGAGGGGATCACGTTCCGCGACGGCGAGACGGTCGACGACTTCGCGATGCGGCTCACCGGCCTCATCACCACTCTCAGCACACTGGGGGATTCAATTGAAGAGCATAAGGTAGTAGAGAAATTTTTGCGAGTCGTTCCTAAGAAATTTTCGCAAATTGCTCTTTCCATCAAGACGCTGCTTGACATCTCCATGTTGTCGATCGAGGATGTGACTGGGAGGCTCAAGGCCTCTGAAGATCGGTGTGCGCCTGATGAAATTCCATCGACTGGCGGCAAGCTACTCCTCACTGAGGAGCAGTGGCTTGCCCGTTACAAGTAACGCCAGGCGGGTGAGGGCGGCTCCAAGACGACCAAGACCAGCGGCCCTGGAGGGCGTCGCCGCTCTCGTGCGCCGCGCAAGAAATTGTCGCAAGGTGGCACTGAGGGCAAGGACGGGACGCGTGATTTGGCATGTGACAAGTGCCGCAATTGTGGCCACCTTGGCCATTGGGCCAAGGACTGCCGACAGCCCAAAAAGGAGCAGGTGCACCTCAACCAAAGCGAGGAGGACAACAACAGTCCAGCGCTGATGATGGCTCAGATGTGCGCGGTCACGCACGCACCAGAGCCAAGCCTGGGGTGTGTTCACCTCATCACCTGAATGAACCACATACTCAAGCGTTTCTGGGAGATGACGGCAGCGACATCGACACAAGGCTTGGTACCTTGACAGCGGTGCCACCAACCATATGACGGGCTGCCGAGACATCTTCGCCGAGCTCGACCATGGGATCACCGGAACTGTAAAGTTCGGTGACGGTTCCCTGGTCAAAATCCATGGCTGTGGCACCATTCTTTTTGCCGGCAAGGAAGGAGAACACAAGGTACTGACCGGAGTATACTTTATACCTCGGTTAAAGAATGGCATTATCAGTATAGGGCAGCTGGATGAACTTGGCTCCAAAGTGGTGATTGATGGAGGTGTTCTATTCATTTTGGATCGTCATCACCAACTCCTAGTGAAGGTTTGCCGCTGCCAAAACAGACTCTACACCGTGCGGCTTAACATTGCGCGCCCTGTCTGCCTGGCTGTGCGACGGGAAGATGGTGCCTGGTGGTGGCATGCACACGGTATGGCCACATTAGCTTTGATGCGCTGCGACAAATGGCGCGCCAAAGGATGGTCCGTGGACTACCGGCGCATGAGCACGTCGACCAGTTGTGCAACACCTGCGTCATCGCCAAGCATCGCCGGACTCCCTTCCCAACGAAGTCGAAGTTCCGGGCGGAGAAGCCTCTCGAGCTCGTCCACGATGATCTATGCGGCCCCATTTCATCGCCAACACCGGGTGGGCGGCGGTACTTCTTGCTATTAGTTGACGACGCCAGCCGCATGGTATATTCCAACAAGGTTGTACTTATGGGATTCTCTTCCTCGGAATGCCATGGGAAAGGTGCGGACATGAGAACTTCATTCTTCTTCGACGAGCGCTGGTGTTGAACTTGCTACTGATTTAACTGTTGCTTATTTCTGGTTAATAAGACGGAGCTGAAGAAATTATTGGGAGCGTAGCCGTGGTTATATTGTGCCCCTATTTCTTCATGTCACCCGTAGTTCCAGGAAGGCAGACATACTCTAGTGGTTAGCTAATAAGTATTTTTTGTTTTGCAGTAATAATTTGCTGAATTTATCGTCATATATTCGCTTGCTGCATTTTTGCCTCGGGGGATAGCTAAAACCAAAAGTAGATATGTTCTAATGAACACTACCGATACAAATTGGTGTTTGCTAATAAACGGCCGACTGAGTTGCTTTTTTTTTCTTTTTTCTTTCTTTCCTTTTCTCTCTCTCTCTCTTCTTTGTTTTCTCCCTTCTCCATCCCCTCCCACTTGTAATCTCCTCCCGATGGTGCAGCCTGTTGCACCATTGCACTCTTGTTACTTCCCCTATCTAATATAATTGCAGCTCGCTGCCTTTCAAAAAAAAGAGTTGCACAGATAGAATCCTTGGCCGGAATCTTCGAAACTTTTAGCTATCGTCGTGCACTGAGTTAAGATTGATGAACACCCTATCTTAAACAGTCAAGGAACACCCCGCCTGCGATTTTCGCGGCACAACCAAATCATATTATCATAGGCTTCATGTCATATATTACAGCCACGAGTCCCAGGAGTTCAACTCATGTTCAACCTATTCTTCAGAGTTGAAACACAAAGCTACACAAACTCACGCTTCGATTCAAAACTACGCTATAGGCGGCTCTCTCAGCTTCCTCCTCCCACTCCACGTTCTTCCCCTCCTCGCCGTACGCCCAGCCGCACCAGAGGAAGTAGACAAAGTCGACGGCGCCAAAGCCGGCGAGCAGCCAGTAGTAGTAGTCGTAGCGCCCCCCGTTGACATCGCTGGCCAGCCAGCTTGTCTTCCCTCCACGCTTGCTTACCTCGTCCATCACCTTCACGATCAAGCTGCCGACCAGGCTGCCCACCCCCATGGCCATGTAGAGCAGCGACATGCTGAAGCTGGCCATGCTCTTGGCCTCTTGGGCAGCTCTGTGTAAAACTCGATCTGCCCGATCACGCCGAATGCCTCGTCGAGCCCCACGAGCGCGTACTGCGGCACAAGCCAGAACGCCGACATGGTGGCGCCCCCGCCGCTCAGCGCCAGCCTGCGCCGCGCGCCCTCCACCACGGCGGCCACGGGCCACGGCCATCCCCTCGGTGGCGAACAGAAGGCCCCCGCCGATGCGCTGCTTCATGGTAAGTCCGGGCGGGTTGCCCGTGACCACCCGACGCAGCGCCAGCGCGATCCACCTGTCGTAGCTCAACGACCACAGCGACATGGTGACCATGTTGAACACGGAGAGGGAGCCGTTGGGCACGCGGAACCCGCCCTCGCCGAGGCGCAGGTCCATCGCTTTGTCCTGTAGCACGGCGAAGTTCTGGTTCATGGCTAGCGGGAAGAAAATGGTGGAGGACCAGACCGGCAGGATGCGGATCGCGCCGACTTGAGCTCCTCCACCGTGCACAGCCTCCTTTCGCTGTTGCCGTGACTCCCCGAGGCTGCCGCGTCCACGCCATTGCCGGGTGCTTCCTCCCTTGTGCCGCCGATCATGCACGCCTTGTTCAAGAACCTGAACAGATTCAAGCCATAAACGTCAAACGAACAATGATAAGCGCCGCTGACATGATGCATTGTTGCTCTCATCTACCTCATCTTGTCTGTGGGAAGTGTAAACGTAGCGATTTGGGGTAATTACAACTTGTTGATTATGGAAGCATGATTACAATATATATAGGCAGGCCACTACCCAGATTATGGAAACAGATCACGGGAGGGCAGCCAGGCGCCATGCGCATTTACAGGGAGAAATCAGGGGATGTAATCCCCCTAAAATAGCCTGTCTAACACCCCCTGCAGTGTGAGCGTCGGTAGGACGGACGTTCAAACTGGACAGAAACTCCAAGAAAACAGTCGACGGAAGTCCCTTGGCGAAGATATCGGCAAACTGCGAAGTGGTGGAAACATGAAGAACTCGAACAGCGCCGGCGGCGACACGTTCCCGGACAAAGTGAAGGTCAATCTCAATGTGTTTGGTGCGCTGATGCTGCACCGGATTGCTTGAGAGGTAGACGGCACTCACATTGTCGCAGTAAACGAGGGTGGTGCGCTGGAGAGGCTGATGGAGTTCCTGAAGAAGTTGGTGGAGCTAGGTAGCTTCGGCGACACCGTTGGTGACGGCACGATACTCAGCCTCGGCACTGGAGCGAGAGACAGTCACCAGGTATTATCACCCAGAAACACGGCATAGCCCGAGGTGGACCTGCGCGTGTCGGGGCAGCTGGCCCAATCAGCATCGGTGTAGATTGTGAGAGCTGATGGCGATGAACAGCTAAGGAAAAGACCAAGATCCGCAGTGCTCTGGAGATAGCGGAGGATCCGCTTCACAGTAGTGAGATGAGGCTCGCGAGGGTCGTGCATATGGAGACAGACATGCTGAACAGCGTATGTGATGTCGGGACGGGTGAACGTCAGATACTGAAGAGCACCGACGATACTCCGATACTCAGTGGCGTCACGAACAGGAGCACCGGCAGAAGACAATTTGGCCTGCGTGTCGACTGGTGTGCTGCAGGGCTTGCTGTCAGCCATCCCGGCACGAGCCAAAATATCCAGAGTGTACTGACGCTGAGAGAGAAACATCCTCGCAGAAAGCGCGTAGTGACGGCGATCCCGAAAATGTCAGAGAGGCCCAAGGTCCTTCATAGGGAAGGAAGTCTGGAGGGAGGTGACAATCTGGCGAAGCAAGGCGGGTGACGACACAGTCAAGACGATGTCATCCTCATACAGGAGCAGATAGGCAGTGCCAGAGTTGCGACGGTAAATAAACAGAGAGGTGTCGGACTTAGCCTCCTGAAATCCGAGGGTCTGTAAGTGGGTGGCAAAACAACTATACCAGGCTCGGGGCGCTTGCTTCAGACCGTAGAGGGATTTGTTGAGACGGCAGACATAGTCAGGATGAGCTGAGTCAACAAACCCGGATGGCTGAGAACAATACACAGTCTCTGAGAGGATGCCGGGGAGAAAAGCATTTTTGACGTCCAGCTGATGAACAGGCCAGTCGCGGGAGAGAGCCAAACTGAGAACCGTGTGAACAGTAGCAGGCTTCACAACAGGACTGAAAGTCTCATCAAAATCAACTCCGGGACGTTGAGTGAAACCACAAAAAACCCAACGTGCCTTGTAGCGATCAAGTGTGCCATCAGAGTGGAATTTGTGCTTATAAATCCACTTGCCGGTGACAACATTGGCACGAGGCGGTCGAGGCACAAGAGTCCAGGTGTTGTTATCAACCAAGGCGCGGAATTCATCTTCCATAGCTCCGCACGAGTGAACATCATCGACGGCACGACGGTAGGAGGTGGGCACCGGGGAGAGAGTGTCCGCCTGAAAATTCAGGCGCGGCTGCCGAAACCCGTGCTTCCCACGGGTGCGCATCTCGTGCATGTTGGTGACGGGGGGAACCCAGACCGCGCCTGCTGGGAGCGGCGGAGCGGGGGCTCGTGGCACACGAGCTGTGCGCAGAGGGCGAGCGCTCTGTGGGAGGCCCCAGCGCTAGTCGAGCGAGTCAGTGGGCGAACCGGGAGCCGCCGAGTCTCCACCGAGCGAGTCAGTAGGCGAGCCAGGTGGACTGGCGTGGCCGGACCCAGCCGGAAGTGTGGGCCCTGCTGGAGGTGGCCCAGGGAGGCCTTGCGGTGGCCTGGTGAAGGGACCGGGCAGGCCGGCCGACGGCCCGGGCTGAGGCAGCCCAGACATCTAGGCGGGTCTGACGGGCGGCCAGCAGGCGGGAGGCGGCTCAGACCGAGGCAGCCCAGAGGAGCCAGGCGATGGCCCGACGGAGCGGCCAGGGGCGCCAGAGGGGGCCGTGCCTGTGGCGCTGGAGGCAACAGGGAGGCCACTGAGAGCGCCCACACTCCGAGCAGGGGGCACGACGTCCTGTGAAGCAAACTCATCCAAAAAAGAAAGGTTAGTGGGAGAAACCGAGGAGGAGGGGGCCTCGGCGAAGGGAAAAGAGGACTCGACGAACACGACATGGCGAGAGATAAGAATGCGATTGGTGACAAGATCAAGGCATCGATATCCCTTATGGTCGGACGAGTAGCCAAGAAACACGCACATGGTGGAACGAGGGGAGAGCTTGTGGGGCGGTGGCGGAGATGTTTGATAGCACCGCACCCAAAAAACTCTGAGGTGCTTGAGGAGGGAGGAGGCCGAGAGGGCAAAGTGAGGGGTGAAAAAGGACAAAGTGGATGTGGGATGACGGTTGAGGAGGTAAGTAGCAGTGTGGAGGGCCTCAACCCAGTAGACGGGGGGAGCTGAGCTTGGAAAAGAAGAGAGCGCACAATGTTGTTGGTTGTGCGCAAGACACGCTCAGCTTTGCCATTCTGCTGGGAAGTGTAGGGGCAGGACATGCGAAGGGTAACGCCATGGGTGAGAAAGAAGGCACGAGCGGACGAGTTGTCGAACTCACGACCATTGTCGCACTGAAAAGATTTGATGGTGGTGCTAAACTGGGTGGCAATAAAAGAAAAGAAACGTTCAATAGTGCGAAACGTGTCAGACTTCAAACGGAGAGGGAACGTCCACAAGTAGTGAGAGCAATCATCAAGAATGGCGAGATAATATTTGAAACCAGAAACACTGGGTACAGGAGAAGTCAAAAGATCACAATGCACGAGATCAAATTTATGCAACGCACGCGACTGCGAGGTAGGAAAAGGGAGGCGCACATGACGACCTAGCTGACATGCATGAAAAACGGAGTTGTCAGAGGCGCCCTTATTACATGAAATGAGTGAACTATCAGTTAGGCGGGAGAGAGGTCGTGACCAATGTGGCCAAGATGACGACGCCACAGCTGGGGGGAAGCACCGGCAAGGAGAGCATGTGGCGGCGCGACAGTAGATGGTGGAGGTAGATGAAGCGAGTAGAGGGGGCCGATGCTATTGCACCTGGCGATCACGCTTCGGGTCCTGAGTCCTTCACAAAAAAACCAAAGGGGTCAAATTTGACAGAATAGGAATTATCAGTGGTAAACTGACGAATGGAGACAAGGTTCTTGATGATGGAAGGGGAAACAAGAACATTGCCCAAGTGAAGATTACCAACAAGAGCTGACCCAGTGGTTGTGATAGGTAACATGGTCCCATCCCCGACAATGATTGAAGAGGGAGTGGAGGAAGAAGGTGGGCAAGAATTGGAGAGTATACCAGAGTGGGATGCCATGTGAACAATGGCCCCCGAGTCCATGTACCAGTCGCCAGTAGGGGCCGGAGGAGTGAGGGTCATGGTGCTAAAAGCACCACAAGGGCCTGCTGGTCCCAGGGCCCAAGACCACCAAAAACTCTTTGGGAAAGCCGGCCTGGTGTTTGCTTGTTGGAGAGGCGGCGGCTCGAGCTAGAGGGGCTGTGAGCCGGGCGGCCCATAGAAGCCACCGAGGGGCCTGCAGTGGCGACCCCATGAGCCAATCAATCGTGCCGGGCGGAGGGCGCGAGCCGCCGAGGCGTCTTGTGGTGGCGCTGCCCACCGAGCGAAGGGACGCCAGAGCGAGCCCCCTGGACCAGATCGGGCCACATCTGAATGGTCCCGGACTAGGGATTATACACCGAGGGCCAGTGGCCTATGCCCGTGGGAGGGTTGGCCGAGGCGCGGGCAAGTGTCGAGCGCTGTCTGGCAGAGCGCCACCGCCACCACCATTGCCGAGAAGTTGCTTGAGCCGCCCTTGCCGACGGTGATTCCTGGCCGGATTTGAAGCGGAGGTAGCGGGGATCACGGAGGCCGCCAAGTGCCCGGCGATGAGGGCGGAGGGCGGCGCGGTGGAGGAGACCGGCGCCATGGAGAGCTCCTCGAGTTGAAGGTCGGAGCGGACCTCGTCAAAGGAGGGAAGGGGTTGCTGTCGCTGCAGGATCGGCCGCATGTACGCAAACCGCTCGTTCAGGCCGCGGAGGACGTTGATGGTCAACATCCGATCCGACACCGGCTCGCCAAACTCGATAAGGAGTTGGCGAGGGTCTTCATGCGACGGCAGTAGTCCAAGATGGAGAGGCTCCCTTGCATGAGGGTCCGAAACTCGGTGTCGACGAGGAGGACGCGGGTTTTGCGGTTACCCACGAACTGCTGCTCGAGGGCGGTCCAAGCGGCGCGGGTGGAGGGCGACGAGGTGGTTACAATCTCGAATAGCTCCAGGGAGATGGATCCATAGAGCCATGAGAGGACATGGAGATCCATTCGCACCAGTCGCGAACGGTGGGAAAGCGGCGCGCGACAAAGACGCGTGTCGGTGAGGGCGTATTTGCCGAGAACGAGGAGAAGGAGGCGACGCCACTTGGAGAACGACGGCATGTTGAGGTCAAGGACGACCGGAATGAGCACGCGGATGTTGAGGATGCCGAGTGCCTGGGAGTGGAGGGCAGAGACGGCGTCAGTGTCGGCGCCATCGGCGTCCTGGATGACGCGGTTGGGGTCGGCGTTCTGGAGACGACGGCGCGCATCGGCCAGGGCCTGCTCGTGGCGAGCGACCTCCTCCTGGAGAGGGAGAAGCGCTGCAGCGGTGGCGGCGGCCTTGGCGGCAGCGAGGCGCTGCCTCGTGCGGCAGGCGTCGTCGTTGCCGACGCGGCGCCCGACCATGGGTGACGGGAGATGCGGAAGAGAGATGGGTTAGGAAAGGAACCCTACTGATACCATGTAAACGTAGCGATTTGGGGTAATCACAACTTGTTGATTATGGAAGCATGATTACAATATATATAGGTAGGCCACTACCCGGATTATAGAAACAGATCACGGGAGGGCAGCCAGGCGCCATGCGCATTTACAGGGAGAAATCAGGGGATGTAATCCCCCTAAAATAGCCTGTCTAACAGGAAGTCCTTGAGGTGATGGTACACGCCGTCCTTGGTCTTTGCTGGCAACCGTGCCTTGTAGTTCTTGATGGCCGCCACGACGGCGGCGCCAACCCCGGAAATCATTTGCTTGGAGCCCTTGTCCTTGATGTAGAGGTCTGATCCGAGAAGGAAGCTCGCCACGGAGAGCAGCATGAGGCCCATAGGGACGGCGAACCCCGCCTTCCACCCGACGTTGTCCTGCACGTAGACGATCACCGTGACGGCGACCGTGAAGGCCACACCGATCGATGCGTAGTAGGCGTTAAAGTAGGCTTGCAGGATCCTCGACCTCTTCTCCTTGGGGTGCCTGCAGTGCTGGTCAGCGACGAACGCCATTAAGCACGGCCGGACCCCGCCGACGTCGACGGACAGGAACGCGAAGCCGGCCAACACCCAGGCAAGGTGCCTCGGGCCCGGCGGCGTGCACTGCTCCGGAGCATGGCCAAAGCCGCATGGAGGCGGCTGTGCTCCAGGTACCATCGCGCTCAGCCATAGGAAAACAATCCACAGCAATTGCAAAATGGAAGCAAACAAGCATCGATCACTCAGGGCATCCTCTTCTGTATGTAGCAAGGATCCAGTGGCCAATGGATCTGTAATCTTTTTTACACTTACAATTAGGCAAGCAATGGATCCTAACGCGATGGTCATGAAGCGGCCCAGGTACATTGTAACGGACCGCCCTTTTTAGGGGGTGCGTATAAATACCTTCACAGCTATCCAGGAATTTAGCTGTAGGTAACCAAGTGTATATTGCCAGACATAAAGCAAATGCGAATATTTTATACATAATTTAAGGGCCTAACGGCCAGAGTTTTACAAAAGTGCGGCTGGCACCAGATACATTACCAAAAACGACCACAGGAAAGGCTCGAGCAAATAGATCAAGGCCTTCAAAACCAAATAACATCGCCATCTACATTCTTTTGAGACTCGTCATCTTCTTGAATTTCTAAAAGATAGTGGTGAGTACACAACCGTACTCAACAAACCACACGGAAATTCTGAATATTACATGCACGTAATTTCAAGGAATTGGCATAAGTTTAAATATTTGGTGGATGCATAAGCTAGGATTAAATATAGTATAAAAGAAACATAAATCAATCAATCATCATCATTATCACAACACCACCACTGACTTTAACAAAATCCAGGTTACGGCAAATTCATTATCAAAAATACTCAAGCTCGCCATCGAATCACCCAAATTAACTTGACTTCATTAAGGAAGCACGGCAGATTGAATACCATTTAGATCACTCTGCAGAGCTACTCAACTTAACCCACAAGATATCTACGGTCGTTAATGCCACTATAGATCAACATGCAACTTTTATGCATGCGGGACCGAGATTAACATAACCTTTCATTGAATTTCCCTCTTTAGCTCCTACCCAAGAGGCGGTGCACACCTCGCCTCCAAGAACCCATCGCCAGCGGGCCTCACGACCGCCGATCGAGGAAACCTCATTTGTGAAAACCGCGAGCAGCTTCCAGTTCCGTTTCACCCCAAACCAAAGCGCCATCCATTCCTCCAACAAAGAATGGGAATCCACCTTGTAGGCATTCCAAGGAAAGACAACATCTTAGACTCGTGGATCATGCCAACAAAGTCGACCGACCCAACTTGTGGTTGAGAGGGTTCGAGTTATTTACTTTGCCTGTGGGTTGATCCTTAATTGCCAAGACAAGCCCGACACACACCGCACCACCGGTACCTCCCTGCACTTTTCACACCACACTGGGCTTGTCATTGGTTTGGGGATTGGGCCAAGATCCACCTTCCGTGGTCCACCCACATCGCCCCCCAAACCGTAGTGTGTTTGAGAATGTGCCCAGAGTCAAGACCCGGGGGTTTTAAATAATAAAAGGAGAGTGATGTTTATTAATATAGCTAACCTACGGTAGTTCATTATTGATAACCTAGGGTTACAATTGAATATGGCATACTCAACAGGGTTTTAACAAGGAGTGGGTTTAACTAGTCAAGTCTTTCCAAACTAGCTCCTTTTTAGATTTCTACTCTATTTACAAACAAATGCAATAACTAAATACATACAGTAATTATACGGAATAATGGGATCAAACATGTTCAAGAAGTGTGGCTTGCCTTGCGAGGTTAGAGGTTCGCCTAGCGAGAAATGATCGATGTCGTGTCTGACCCCGAATGGCTCTTGTTCCTGCGACAGCTCCGCGTACTGCTCTGCTCCGAGATTCGCGCCCACGGTTGCTCTGACGTCGGATCTAGCGCGAAAAGGCGAAACCAATAAATAAACGAACAAAAATAACTAAAGAAAGAAAAACGGAAAAAGAACAAGAGAGGAAATGGCCGGAACGGAGCTCAGGGGTATTTTTGGAATTTTCTGGACTTGGTATGGCGAAACGGAGATCATTTTTGGACTCAACAGCTCGAACTGATCAAGAATATGCATTTTTGGATTTTTGGGATTTTTTGTGGAATTTTTCTGAATTTTTAATTTGTTTTCGGATTTTAAAATCGAAATTAATCCGAAAAGAAATCAAAAATTCTGAAAAGGGTTTGGGCCGCATAGGAGCTCCTGGCCCACGGGGATTTCGACAGCGCGAAGCGCCCACGAGCACGCCTAAACGCTTGAGGGGGAGCTCTGACGCGAGCCCGAGCGGCAATGCACACAAGGGCGAAGGCCGCAAGCGGACCAATGATCAGAGAGGGAGAGTCATGATGAGCGTCTGTGTGTAAAATTGGCCGGAGACGGGAAGACGCAGTGAATCTGGCTAAAAAGAGTTCTGGAGCTCTAAGAAATAAGCGGAGAGAGAGGGTGCTTCAGGGAACTTGGTGGTGGGGAGAACGGGTTCGGAAAGGGACCGGAATGGCGCAGTGGCGGAAGAACACCGGGGACGAAGAAGATGAGGACGGCGCCGGCGATTGAGGGCTCGGGGAGGTGGAAAAAGTGGGAGAAAAGCGGAAGATCACTGAGGGGAATTCATTTTTGCGCAAATGGGGGCTCGGGGAAGCTTTTATAGCCTGAAATCAAGAGGAGAAGTGCGGGCGGGGTGGAGAGAGAGAAAGAGGTTTCGGCGAGTTTTTGGCGCGGTGCGGAGCTTGTGTTTGGCCGAGGAGGGGATCTAGGGGCGCAGCGCAAAGCAAAGGTGTCAGGCGGCGAAGAGATGGGAAGTAACGGCGACGCGATGGAGTGGCAGAGACGATGGGATGGGCGGCGTGATGATGGCGCTGCAGCTCGGAGCGGCGAAGTCAACTGCGCATTGAAGGTAGAAGACGACAGTGGTGAGGCGGGCTGGGCTAGCGAGCGCGCGGAGGGAGCGGGCTGGCAAGGAAACTGGCCGAGTGAGCGCAACCGAGCAGGCGTGATGGAATGACGAAGGGCCGGTTGGGAGATGGCGTGGGGAAGAAAAACAGGAAGAGAAACCAACAGGTGGTAAGGCGTAACGCAGCCGGGCGAGGAAATGGGCACAAGGAAAAGGAAAACGGGGCGGAAAGAAGGAGGTGCACTGGTGTTTTGGGAAAGCGGGAATTTCGGGAGATTGCCAAATTGGGAAAGGTTCAAGAAATGGATCAAGGGAATTCAGAAAAATTCAGAAAAAAATTCAAATAAATCTGATAAAATCCGACAAATCCATTTTTGAAATTTTCGGGTTATTACATACATATCTATCAGGCCGCCGGGAATGGGCGCGAAATTCGCTATTGCAGCCGCTATGAACAGCATCGTTTGGGCGGTGGCATGGCTCAGGTGGTACTGCTTGGTCAGGTAGATGATCATGCTGGCGTAGAGCCCGAATCCAGCAACCTTTTCCAACATCTCATTTGCTAGGGATCCAAAAAGAAAGAAATTTTCTATCAGATTGCAAGGAGGGGCACAATGAACATGGATGGATATGCCACATGAAAATCAAAACCCAAACACTGATGCACGTAATAATTGTCGATTAACAGCATGAACATCTAGATTCTTTTCTTTTTTGAAATAAACGGCAGGAACTCTGCCATGCATCTAGATTCTTTTTTTTTGAAAGACATGAATATCTAGATTCTAGAACATGGCTTCAGATTGAAGATCGGCTGAAGCTAAATGTAGTGAGTATAGAAACCGATGTCATCTCAAATAAATAAAAAGAAAAGAAACTGTTTGCACCAATTTTTGGAAACTACGAGAAGAATCGGAAGAAAAAAATGTGAGTTTGGATACAACACGGAGCGCCTCAAAGGATTTGGATAATGTACAGATAATATTTGGAAACAGAGTCCAAATAGAAAACTACGAAGCCGATTCGGATTGCATTGTCGTGTTGGACCGGGACTCGAATCGGCCAGCGGGTATATAAGGCGCACTAAGGCTGCTTGAAGGACATCCACAATCAACACATCTACTAGTTTTTACTCTGTAGTTTTTTCCCTTTTAGCATTGTAATCTTTCCTCTGTAAGTCAACATCGATCAAATAAAGTTGCGCATCGTCGATTGTTTGATCGTCATTGATTCTTCAGGTTTGATTTATTCTGTCTTGTTGCGCATCGTCTTTTCAGAATCAATCTACCTTTTACCCTCGGATTAGTCATAATCAACTAGTCTAGTTACCCTTTGTGGGATATGTATGTCCTGAGGCCCACCAAGCAGTCCTCTAAGGCCCACCAAAGAACTTGGATCATGTCGATCGATAAAATCAAGGTTACTTGGGCCAAGTAAAGCGTGAAGAATCGGGATAGGCCTTAGTTTAAGAAACCGAGTCGATTGGGCGGGGATGATTGTAATCCAAACCGTCTGAGCTCAGATAGAAACCCTACTGTATCCGAGTAGGACTCAATATTGTAACCGCCCTTCTCTACTATATAAAGGGAGGGACGGGGCATCTCAAACACGTAACATCTCATCAAGCAATCACTAGCCACATATAATTCCGAGCACAGACTAGGATATTATCTCCATCGTGAGAGCCCTAACTCAGATACATCGGGTGTTCTTGTGCTACCATCGAAGTTTGGGTCCGGCCGCTTAGCCCCTTTAAATTATTATCGGTAACAAACGTCGACAGTTGGCGCGCCAGGTAGGGGCTGCGCTAGGATCAATCGCAGCAAGCCCGATGGCAATCTTCAGGAGCATGACCATCTTCGCGCCGGCTCAGGTATTTCGCTTTGGAAGCCTGGATCTCATCGCCGACAACTTTGGTCGTCTCTCCGTTTCAGATTCGGATCGGCCCGATCCGAACCAATTCTGAGGTTCTCTTAGCCGGCCAACCACTCGGATCAGAACCAGGCATGGCCATCTGTCCCTGGGCAGTAAGCCAAGGGCCTGATCCTCGTCTCGAGACAGGACTGGCTAATGACGAGCCCCGAGTGGTCGAATACACAAGAAAACCACTCGGACCCGCTGGTCGGTGCGATTCATCTTCCGCACCTCCAATCCAGAGGATGAGGTAGGAAATTCCTCAAGCTTTCGCAGCGTTTTTGTGATCGAGACGGACCCTCCACAAAAGGACGCGGCAAATGCTACGGAGGAGAACCATCACCATCAAGAAAACCCTGCGAGACTCCTCCAGCACAGAGGCCGTAGCGTGAATGAAGAAATCTTGCAGACAAAGGTAGGGAACCAATCAGTCTTCCATACTCCTCAGCAGAACATCGTCGCCTCTAAGACGCTTCTCGACACATTTGCACCATTGCTCGGGCCGGATAGCCCGGCCGCTCCGATCGTAGCCCAAGTGCAGGCTATGGTTGCGGCGGCGACGATTCAGCAACACCAAGAGGCGCCAAGAGAAAAAGAGCCATCTCGTACTCGCCTCATTGGCTCGCAGGCCGAAAGCAGAAATACGGCCCGCAGTCGCCACAGGCGGGAGCTTCGACGAGGAGAGGACGCTCGACACAGCATTGGTCGGGACCTTCGTGCAGATTTGAACGCCAGAAAACGTGATCGCGAAGATGAAGAGCGCCGCAGGCGCAGAGATGACTATGAGCGCTTTGGCGTTGGCCACGACGACCGAGAAGACCGCCGAAACCTCCGCTACCACGACGGAGGGGAAAGTGAAGGCCACCGAGCCAGGTCGCCTCACCGACGTTCTCCGCAAAAACGAGGCAATGGCCCTATTGAGGGCATCCGGGTTTTACTCTCGCCTCCGAGTGGTTTGGCCCGGGATTCAACCCAAAAGCATCACCAAATTTGACGGAGAAAGAGATCCGGAAGCTTGGCTCCAAGTCTACTCCCTTGCGATCATGGCCGCTGGGGGAAATCACAATGTGATGGCTAATTATCTCCCGGTCATGCTCACCTCTTCGGCTCAAGCATGGCTCACGGGGCTCCCGGCGAATTCCATAGACTCTGGGAGGAACTCTACGAGCATTTTATCACCAATTTTAGGGCACTTACGAGCGGCCCGAACACAAGGGGACCTATACCGCCTTCGCAGAAGAAGAACGAGACGCCCGAGAATTCATCCAAGCGCTTCATGCAGAAGAAGAATACGATCAGGGACATTTCGGAGGCAGCAGTCATCGCAGCATTCCAGAAGGGCGTCAACGACCCCGACCTGATCAAAAAGATGTCTCGGAAGCCGCCATCCACCGTAAGGGAGATGTTTGAGCTGGCAGATCGGTATGCAACGGCCTCAGATGCTTTGGCCGAACGACAAGATGATCGCCCGCGTCAGAAGGACAAAAAGGATTACGCTGAGTCATCAAGACAACGTGACAGAAAGAGGAAGCCTGAAGAAATAGTGGCGGCGGCCGAGCAAGACCGACAACGCGCGCCACGGCCCGACAACTATGAAACGGTGATGGAGGCGATATGCCCCTTTCACCCAAATAGTAAACATGCGGCGAAGGATTGTTTCACTTTAAGGAGGTTTGCCAGAGAGTCCAGAAGGCGACCTGCCAAAGGCGAAGCAAAGGAAGAAAAGAAGAAGAAGCAAGATCCCCCTGAAGATGACGATGGAGAATATCAAAAGATGGAACGAGAACTCAATTACATCTACGGGGGTTCGATGGCCTATGAGTCAAAGCGAAAGCAGAAGCTCACGGAAAGAGACGTCAACGCCATCGTGCCAGCTGTACCTCAGTACCTCAAATGGTCCGAGGTCCCCATAACCTTTAGCCGCTCCGACCATCCAGACCACATCTCGTACCCCGGAAGATTTCCGCTGGTATTGGACCCAGTGGTTCGCAACGTCAAGCTCAAGAAGGTGCTGGTCGACGGAGGAAGTGGACTCAATGTACTCTTCTCCAAGACTTTCGACGAGATGAAGATTCCTCGCTCCGAGTTGAAGCGGGGCTCATCACCCTTCCATGGGGTAATCCCCGGAACTTCTTCCATTCCACTCAACCAAATCACCCTGCCGGTCACGTTTGGAACCAAGGAGAATTTTCGGACGGAGTACCTTAACTTCGAGGTGGCTGACTTCCAGACAGCATATCACGCCATTCTGGGAAGGCCCGGCTTGGCGATTCATGGTCGTGCCACATTATACCTACCTCGTCACGAAGATGCCGGACCGAGGGTATAATCTCGTACATGGCGATGTTAGGCGTATCGTCAGTATGCACGAAAGAAAGCTGCGAGATGGCTGAAGCTCAGGAGATAGAAGACGACAGAAAGAAGATCCGACAGGCGGCCGCGCATCAAGAAGATGAAGGAGAAGTACCAACCAAGAAGCAGGCTAAGACAAGTTTGAAGCCTGATGAAGGGACCAAGAAGGTAATCCTCGACCCGTCTAGCTCCAACCAGACAGCTTTGATTGGGACAGGCCTCACCGCCAAATAGGAAGACGCTTTTGCCGCCTTTCCTCCGCCAACCGACATCTTCGCGGAAACCATCCGACATGCCCGGCGTTCCCAGGGAGGTGATCGAGCACTCTTTAAACGTTGACGAAAAAGCCAAACCCATCAAGCAGCGGCTCCGAAGGTTTGCTCAGGACAGGAAGGAGGCCATCAAGGAGGAAATCACGAAGCTATTAGCAGCGGGCTTTATAAAAGAAGTGTACCATCTCGTTGGTGGCGTAACCCAAAGATTTGTTCGCAAAAAGAATAAAAGCTGGCGCATGTGCGTTGATTATACCGATCTCAACAAGGCTTGCCCGAAAGATCCTTTCGGGTTGCCTCGTATTGACCAAGTGGTAGACTCCACTACAGATCACGAACTCCTTAGCTTCGGATGCCTACTCAGGATATCACCAGATTAGGCTAAAGGAGGAAGATTGCATCAAAACTTCATTCATCACTCCGCTCGAGCCTTCGCTACACGCCACAATGCCATTTGGCTTGAAAGCAACGGCGCAACTTACTAACGCTAATACAATGGTGCTTTCATTCCCAGATCGGCGCAATGTGGAAGCATACGTTGATGATGTTGTCGCCCAATCATGGCGAAGGAAGACCTCATCTCGACTTAGCCGAAACCTTTGAAAGCCTAAGGGCCTACAAAATGAAGCTCAACCTCGAAAAATGCGTCTTGAGTCCGTCAGGAAATTACTCTGATTCATTGTTTCACAATGAGGCATCGAGGCAAACCCGAAAAAATCAATACAATCTCAAGATGAAGCCTCCACCAATCGTAAAGACGCCCAAAAGCTCACTTTCGATGCATGGTGGCACTCGGCAGATTCATCTCCGATCGGGGTCATGGGAATGCCTTTTTCAAACTTCTAAAGAAGCAAAGCAATTTTCAATGGACCACTGAAGCTCAAAGAAGCCAAGAATTGAAGACGTTCTTGTCATCTCACGCCAGTCTTTGGTTCCCCAATACCGAAGAACCCTTTTGTTTCTACATCGCCGCAACAACTCATGTAGTCGGTAGCGGCAATTGTGGTAGAACGGAAGGAAGAAGGGCACCTCGTGAAAGTCCAAAGACATCGCTACTTCGTCGAGGTATTGGGAGAATCCAAGGTACGCTATCCGCAAGTACAGAAACTACTATACGCCGTGTTGCTTGCCTCCCGCAAACTCAAGCACTACTTCCAAGAGCATTCAATCACGGTGGTTACCACTTTTCCGCTTGGGGACATACTTCACAACCGGGAAGCCACCAGGAGGATCGCAAAATGGGCAGTCGAGCTTGGAGCCTTTGAAGTCTCTTTCAGGCCACGGACGGCAGTAAAATCTCAAGTACTTGCCGATTTCACCGCCGAATGGATAGAGCTGCAATCACCAACAAACGTTGAAGAACTAGAATATTGGACAATGTACTTCGACGGATCTCTCATGCTAAGTGGCGCAGGAGCAGGCGTGGTCCTCATCTCTCCAACAGGTGAGCGCCTGAAATACGTCTTGCAGATTCACTTCCCAGCATCAAACAACGCCGCCGAGTACGAAGCACTCATCCACGGACTTCGCATCGCGATATCTCTGGGTATCAGGCGGCTAACAATTCGAGGCGACTCCATGCTGGTGATCAATCAAGTCCAAAAAGATTGGTCGTGCGTCGAAGATGTCATGACGGCTTACTGCCAGGAGGTACGGAAGCTTGAAGACAAGTTTGACGGGCTGGAGCTCATCCACGTGCTCCGTCGCGACAATGAAGAAGCAGATGAATTGGCAAGATTGGGTTCCACTCGGGCCATCGCACCAGCCGGGGTTTTTGTTGAAGAAATTTACAAACCCTCGATAAAGCAGGAGCAGAATAAGTCAGAAGAGAAATCCAACGAAGAGGAGGTCCTGGTCATCAGCACAAACTGGACGGCCCCTTTTCTCAATTACCTATTGAAAGACGAACTTCCAGAAGACCGAACAGAAGCAGAGCGCATCTCGCGGCGCAGCAAGAGTTACGTGGTGGTAGGAGAAGAGTTATTTCGAAAAAGTGCCTCTGGAGTTCTAAGGCGATGCATATCAGCAGAAGAAGGAAAGGAATTACTCAGGGAAATCCACTCGGGAATTTGTGGGCATCACGCGGCATCAAGCACACTGGTAGGCAAGGCATATCGACAAGGCTTCTTCTGGCCGACTGCCGTATCCGACGCAGAAGACATCGTCCGAACTTGTGAAGGCTGCCAGTTCTTTGCTCGCCAAGTACACGCACTCTTTCGGTCGCAAACAATACCGATCACTTGGCCGTTCGCAGTCTGGGGGCTTGACATGGTCGGCCCATTGAAGAAGGCTCAAGGAGGCTTCACCCACCTCTTCGTCGCCGTCGATAAATTCACTAAATGGATAGAAGCAAAGCCAGTGGCTACCATCACGGCGGCCAAAGCCAAGGAATTCTTCCAAGAAATTGTGGTAAGATTCGGCGTACCAAACAGGATTATCACGGACAATGGAACCCAATTCCGAGGAGAAGAGTTTCAAGATTGGTGTGATAAGCTCGGCATCAAAATCTGCTTCGCCTCCGTGGCTCACCCGAAGAGCAATGGTCAGGTGGAAAGAGCAAACGGCATGGTGCTGCAAGGCCTAAAGGCACGAATCTTTGACCGTCTCAAGCCATACGCCACCCGATGGGTGAAAGAACTGCCATCAGTACTCTGGGGGCTGAGAACCACCCCTAGCAGATCCACCGGGCAGTCACCCTTCTTTCTGGTCTACGGCTCGGAGGCGGTCCTACCTACAGAATTGACCTTCGGATCCCCTCGGGTTCGGAATTTCAAGGAGGGCGAGTCAGAAGAAAGCAGAATAGAGGATATCGACAGGTTGGAAGAGGCAAGAGAGATCGCTGTGGTCCAGTCGGCCAGATACCTTCAGGCCCTGCGTCGGTATCACGACCGAAACGTCCGAAACCGAGCGTTTTCCAAGGGCGATTTGGTTCTGATAAAGAGTCAGAAGCACGAGCACAAGTTATCTCCAATGTGGGAAGGCCCCTACATTGTGGATGAAGTAACGCGTCCAGGGGCCTACAGGCTTAAGCGAGAAGACGGTGCCATCATCAGCAATTCATGGAATATAGAGCAGCTACGTCGTTTTTATTCTCGAAAGAATTCAACAAAGTGTCAAATCTAGCTCAAATTGACTTGCTACTCAATTGTTCCTCAATTAAGCAGTAAGTCGGGGGCTACACCTGATAGTGTTGCGCATGCGCAACTATAATGAAGAAGATACTTGTGCAAGAGTAACACCATGTATCCGAGTTCTCTATTCAATTGACTTGCTACTCAATTGTTCCTCAATTAGCGAAGAAGTCGGGGCTACACCTAATGGTGTTGCACATGTGCAACCCCGCAGGCAAACCAGCTCCTATTTTTTGGCGATCACGACTAGATCCGAGTACTCCGAACCTTCGATTATGAAGCCTTAAACGAAAAAAGCCTAGTCGCCTAAAAGCACGTTCGAGGAAAAAACTCACGTTGCTCGGGGGCTACGCTAATCGGACAAGGTGCTCAAGAACACAAAGGAAAAAATCACTCGGAAAAGTCGGCCAAGAGCTAAATGAGGAAAAAATCAAGAAGACGAACGGGCGAGCACTTCAAAGAAACCCCTGCGGAAGGAAGAGGAACAGTAGGATGAAGATGGTAGTCTTGCAGCAAAACGCAAAAACCGAGGCCAAACTCGTTTTATACAGGCAACGCCGCTTCGAGAGAGACTCAACTCGCTCAAAACGACGCTTCACTACTAAGGCGGGAAGACGGTCCACCTTCTGGACGTACTGTTACACGTATCTCGAGGAGGATCAGGTGTCAAACTGCAACGGAAACATATGGGTGGCCCAAGATGGCAAGCAGCTCAATGGGCCCAAGCTCAACGGACGCACTAAGACAAGGATTAAACATTTCATAAAGAAAATTCAGGTCCGGGGATATTTCTTATAATACTGGAACAAAAGTCTCAGAGTCCAAATACGGGGCAAGTTCAGTATACGCGGAGGATTACACAGGACCCAGATCTAAGTTTTTCACCAAAACAAAGAATGTATTCTTGACTTCGCCCATGAGGGCAAGCGCGATCATCATCAACAAGACGGGCAAAACCCTCTTGGACAGCTTTTAGCTCCACTCATGATACAGAGACTTGGTAATCGCCAACACTTGGTCGGCACTCGCAATTGCAACATCCTCCAGTCGCGGAGATCTTCGTGGAGGCTTCTCTAACCTCTGAATTGTAATGTCAAGGCCATGGGGACATTCTTTGGTGCACCGGCTTCATCAGACTCAAGACCAAGAACACCTTCTCGCGCTTGCTTGAGGCGATCGGTCGCGCCTCGGCAAGACCGAATCTTTTCATCAAGTACCCAGATCGAGCTGCATGAGTTGACTCGGTGCACTGCAATAAACCAGTCGGATGAGTTCGAAACTGACAAAATGATGACGACGAGGACAGAAGACAAGACCGAGAGTGTACCTTCTAATTCTCTTGTTAGCTTGGCTACCTGTTATTTTGCATCTGCTTCAGCTTTCTCTAGTTCTGTATTCTGAGAAGAAGAGGCTTCGAACTTCTCCCGGAAATCTGACGAAAAAAGGAAGACCAGGGCATCAGAAGGTGAGGGACAAAGCTGGGACTCAAAGCATTTGGGCAAAGGAGTTACCGTCAGAAAGACTGATCAAGTTTAACTTCTCGGCCTCGAGGGACTGGATACGACTTCGAAGTCCCTCCCGTTCCTCTCGATTCCCTGCGCGGGTGCGTGTGAGCTCTACTCAAACTCATTACTTAACTTGCTCGAGTTCTTCAAAGATAGTCTTTCCTCATCTTCATCCTCGGGAATAGTTTTTGAAGAAGATAGTTCCGGTCCTTGGCAAAAGATGACAAGCGCTGGAGACGACAGAGCAATATCAAGCTTCGCGAAGAAAAGAAAACCTTTGAAGAAAAGTGCGGCGCAAGCAATTCACCTTGCCGAGGCGCGTACACTCACGAGCAGCATCGAAGAACGACGCCCAGTGCTGTCGTTCGATCTCACCATCCAAAAGGACTAAGTCACCTTTGTCATCAGTAAATGCAGCCCGCACCGGAGATCTCGGGCGGGGAGGTGAAGGAATTTCGACGCATGGTGGTGACTGGCAAGGAGAGGTGGAGGGAGCTTCCGGCAGCGAAAAAGCAGCGGCATCGATAGAAGGCAAAGCAGGGGCAGTCGGCTCGAGAGGAAAGGACGGTAGGGCATCACTCGGCTCCGGGAGGCACTCAGTCTCAGGGGCTGCTGGAGGCATGACATCAGTCGGCGTCTCAGCCTCTGCCACGTCAGCCGTGCTTCCTCCAGCAACCGCAGAAGGCCTCAAGAGCGGTTCCTCATGAAGAATTTCTTCAACAAGATCCCTGCAAGAAATAGCGATCAGGACATGATCCAGGGGGGAGCAAGGAAAGGGTGACAAGGGAATCCAACCTGTTGGACCTTGTTATCTTGCACTTCAAACCCCTCCGGATGGGAGGACTATCGCCAGGAGCACCAATCGAGGCGTCGAGTGAGGGCATGTTTCTCGGCGGGGACGGGCTCGAGGCTCTAAACTTCATGTATCGAAGACTGGCTTGAAGAGGAAGAAGTCGGGGAAGGAGGCCGCATAGCTGCGGTGTCCCGAATCTTTGGGCCACCAGTCGGGCGTACATTGCTCGCCGACTGCTTCCTCTTAGCTTCACGAACAATTGATTTTTTCCCTTTCCCGACGGGATCATCACCAGGATCACCTACTTTGCTCTGCTTTGCGGCTGGTGCTGCAGAGGACGCACGGTCAGGAAAGGTCCGCTTGTCACTCTTATGGACAGGGAATTCAGGGAGCGGCGCGTCGGAGAAGAAGGCTTCTCGTTCCTGCAAGTTCGAAAAAAAAAGAACACATATTCAGATCAAAGTCCTGGTGAGAGCCAAAAAAGATTCAACATGGAAATACCATAGAAACCTCTTACCGAAGGAGCAGGATGGAGTTTTGTAAAAGGCCTCGGGTTTCGAGGAACGACGATCTTCTCATTTGGGGCGAAGAAATCTAAGAAGACGATCAAGAACGCCATGAAGAAATTTCATCGAAACCTCCGCGTCGGGTCATTATGCCTTCATACTCATGCCGGTGATGAACTCGGTCCTTGAGGGGTTGGATTCAAGGTGCGAAGTTGGCAACAACGGCCATGCCAAGAAGCCCATCCCCTTCAATTCGCAATCGGCCCTGGAGATCGACCACTTGGTTCATTCCGTTGTCTTTGGGAAGCGATGTCCAGTCGGGAGAAGGCTTGGGTGGTGTCCTAGTGAAGGCAGGCAATGGGGGGTCAGGATTGGCGCAATAAAACCATTCTTGGTGCCAACCCTTATTCGAGGTTTTAAAGGGAATGTGAAGATAAGATTTTTTCATGCCCTCCCTCAGCTGAAACCCGGCACCGCCAACCGTTTTGGGAGAATTCTTGCTGGGGAAGGGCTTGAGGAGGAAAAGATGGCGAAAAAGATCAAAATGAGGCCGAATGCCAAGATAGGCCTCACAGAGATTAACAAAGGCAGCAATTTGAAGAATGGAGTTAGGGTTAAGATGAGTTAACTCGATTCCATAAAACTCGAGAATACCGCGAAGAAAGGGGGATGCCGGAAGGCCAAGCCCGCGCTTAAAAAAGGATTCAAAGACGACCGCCTCTTCAGCACGAGGAGTAGGGCAGAATTCACCTGCGGCGGGGCGAGCGGCAAGCATCACCAAAGGCGGAAAAACACCAATGCCAACCAAATCCTCCACCATCCTCCGCTGCCACCAAGTAGCCCAATCTTTGGTCGAGGCGGAAGGAGGAGCGGTTGCGGGAGAAGGAAGCGACATTTTTGAATGAAGAATCCTCGCGATCGCGCGAAAACTAGGGTAACGAGAAAAGTTAGCCCTAGCAGCGGAGGTCGCGAAGGAGAAGAAGTTGGAGAACAAAGGGGCAAGTAGCAACGGTACAAAGCCACTCTATTTGTTCAGATTGATAAGGAAGCGCGCCGATTCTCGCCCGAGCGGAATCGATCACCCTTCCCAAAACACCTGAAACCGCCCTAGGAGCATTTGGGGTAGGGTCAGCAGTACGCACGACGTACATAATTGCCGATGGCCCAAAAGAATCAAGTTAACAAGTGGTATGCCCCAAGATGGGCCCAAAAGCCAGAAATCCGTAACGCACGGAGTAAATGGGTACCACTTCAGAAACAACATCCTCTTGTGGTATGTCTCATGTCAGGCCAAAAGTCGATGGCGTTTAAGAACGAAGTCAAAGTCAGTAAAGATGATTTTTTGAAGATAAATGCTTGAAACATACAAGAAATCAGTCGGCCTGGTAATCCGGGACAAAGACAGCTCAAAAAAAAGAGAATTCGGCGAGTTCTTCGTGACCTCTTTTGCCCAACGACAAGCACTCGGCTAAAAGCACTCGGCTAAAAGCACTCGGGAAGGCTTAGCAGCTGGAAGGCATTCGATCATGAAGCACTCGGGGGCCATGTGGGATATGTATGTCCGGGGCCCACCAAGCGATCCTCCAAGGCCCACCAAAGTAACTTGGATCATGTCGATCGGATAAAACCGAAGGTTACTTGGGCCAAGCAAAGCGTGAAGAATCAGATAGGCCTTAGTTTAAGAAACCGAGTCAGATTAGGCGGGGATGATTGTAATCCAAACCGATCACGAGCTCAGATAGAAACCCCTACTTCAGATCCGAGTAGAACTCAATATTGTAACCGCCCTTCTCTACTATATAAAGGGAGGGGACGGGGCATCTCAAACATAGAACATCTCATCAAGCAATCAGCTAGCCATATATAATTCCAGAGCACAGGACTAGGGTATTATCTCCATCGTGAGAGCCCGAACCTGTATACATCGGGTGTTCTTGTGCTACCATCGAGTTTGGGTCCAGCGCTTAGCCCCCTTTAAATTATTGTCGGTAACAAACGTCGACACCCTTCTAATCGGTTTTCTGGCCGATTCTTGTTTTAGCCGATTCGCCTCTAGGATCGGCTTGATTGAATTTCACATTATCCTCCTTATCGATTGCAGGGTTAAATCGATTGGCACGCCTCGCACTTGAACCCGGCGTTAAATGCGGTGTGTTATAGGCGTAAACCCTCTTCACGTTTTTGACGTCAACAGAAACCGAAGGAACATCGCAAGTACTCTAAACAGTGGATTTCTGAAATCTACTTGGTAATCACTAGCCAATCAATTTGATAGAAGCTCACAGATAATAAAAGGGAGGGCTTTAAAACCACCCTTGCCATTGCCCTTGAAGCTCTGTTCTGCTTCAGCCTCAGCAACAGCAGATAGGGATGGCAACGGGTCCGGGTACCTTCGGGTCTAACCTCTGTGGACCCGGACCCGAGACCCGAAATTTGGACCCGAACCCGGACCCGAAATCAGTTACGGGTCTAAACTCGGACCCAGATCCGGACCCGATGGGTACCTGGACCCGAACTGTTACCATTGCTAGTCACGTTCTCTTCCTGTTGATGACCGCAAGGTTTAATAGCGCGACCTTTGGGACGTACTGTGGCTAGCTGGACATACAGACTTCTTGATTTCTTCACTTGCAGGTGGAGCCCTGCGGCATGGAAATAACCAGAACGACGGCAGCACAACCGTAGAGCAGCGTGGACGGAGTCTCACCTACTGCCTTCACCTCGACACGGGCACCGCCGCGCCGCCACGGCCTTCACTTTTGCAGTCGAGCTTATCTCATCTGATGGGCTTTGATCGGGTCCGGTCCCATGGCATGTACCGCCCGAGGTGACACGACGAGAAAGTGTAGCACAAGAACCTGCGGCTTCCAAAGATTTTCTGTCCCGCGAACAACGCTTGGAGCCTTGGACGCGCTGGCGCTTTGACGCCCGCCCATTACTTCATTTCAATTTTCACCGCCCGCGCTGGCGCTTGACGCCTCGGCGCTTCGCAGGTGGCCCTGCGCCTCGGCGTCACGCCGCTTCGCCCGATCGCCGCTTCGCGTGGCCCATCCGCATGCCTCCGATGCATGCTTCGAGTCTTCTTCGGCCGTGTGAGTCTTCGATTGGATGAATGAGTCAGAAACGGGTCCGAGTCTGGGTACCCACGGGTCCAAAATGAGACCCAGACCCGGACCCGAAATAATATACCCATAGGTCCAAATTTGGACCCAGACCCGGACCTATTGGGTCGGGTACCCGCGGGTACCCGGACCCATGGGTATTTTTGCCATCCCTAACAGCAGAGTTCTCCATAATCACAATGCAGTAGAAAGAAATGAAACGCTGAAGAATTTCATAAGTGTCACTGTATCTTGTATTCTTGTGCCATGGCGGGAACCATATTAAATAGATTCATGGGTAGACGGTAGGTAGGTCACAAGGTTGATAGCTATTAGTTTTTATCTAGGCAAGTAGGAGTCCTAGCAGGTAAGTGCTTCCTCGGAAGCGGCATGCGGAGGCATCACTCTCGTTTCTGTTTACTTGATAGTATTTGACTAAGATGGAGCCTTTCTTCTGAAATAACTAAGGGGGATATGCTTCTTAGCTACTTATGAATTATGATGAACTCATACAATGTACCTTTCGCCATCTTTGGCAAGTGCACAGTGCGAAGCGACTAGTGATTCGCATCCAGTGTATCTGTGCAGTTGGTCATATGACTTTGCTTTCCAAAATTTGTGACGGAACAGTGTCACTTTTACTTGATTTGCACTGGATATGTCATGTTTATCAGTGCTGATTATTCTCAGTTTGGTGTCCTACCGCAGTGCCGCACCTACAGGGAAGACGGTTCAATGCTCCTTTGGAAGTTTATTTGCTGGAAAAGCAGAAGCAGAGCAAGAGGAACAAGCATTGAATTGTCGGTATACTACATCCATCAATACTTGGAAAATCTACGACGGACGAAGGTTTATTCAATTTTGCCCACTTTGTACTAGGCCATGACATGCTATGCAGTGTTCATATGACAAGCAAGGAAATGTTCTCATAATTTCATGGGGAAGGGAACCAAGTATATAAGAGTTAATTAGTGTAAAAAATTTGCGCAAAGCCCACTTGAGCTTTTAAACAGTTGTAATTTTCCACATGTATTAATTTGGAGTCATTATAAATTGACACCTATTCTACCAAATTTTGTAATTTACTACTTGTGCTTCTAAAGAGGCAATTAGTAGCAGCTGCTCTGAGTCTTAACGAAATTGCTTACTGACAAAATGGAACAGCCTGTACTCACTGAGGGTACTAAAATCAAACAGCTTCAAAACAGCAACTTGAGATGATCTAACCAGAGAAAGAAAGATAATGATCTAGCCAGAGCAAGCAAGAAAAACCTAAAGCAAGTGCTTGCATACCTATGATGAATGGTCATGCTATGTGTTGAGTTGGAATCAGATACAAATTCCTCCTCAATCTCTAATTAACCAACTCTATCTCTAATTTATTTTGTACCACTATAAATATAACCTTGTAGCCTAGGGTAAGAGCAAGCTCTGTATTGTAAACATCTTCTTATGTAGTGATCATCTTTAAGGACCTCTGGTTTTTTCCCGCAAGGGTTTTTCACGTAAAAATTTGTGTCTTCCGTTCCCTATTTTCTGTACATTATTTTCAATAAGTGGTATTAGGGTATAAGAGATCGGATCGAAGAAATTCCAGATCGAAAGCAGTCGGGGACGCAAGATCAGAAAAAAGATGCTGCAGGCGATCTGTGGCGGACGGCAAGCCCCAGCCTCGGTGATCATCCATCTGCTTGGAGCCTGCGTACGGTGCGGCAGCAGCACGTGAATCAGAGCGTCGCAAGAAGGTGGCTGCGTGCGTGACGTAAAGCAGCAGCACCGTCGGCGGCTGCAGTAGCGCACAGGACGGACAGCTACGTGCATGGCAGAAGGCTTCCAGGGCAGCGCGCAACGCACGAAGAAAAAAAAAATATATAGGTGCAGATCGATCCCATTGGCAGCGGCTCAAAGTCCTCCATCCGAGTCTCCGACTACGCAAGCAAGGAAACAGGCAAAGTGAAAAGGAACTCTCCGTGCACGCAAAGAAATTTACTACCGTACGAGGTAATTCTGGTCCCTATCATTAACTTCTCAATAGCATCAAACTCTCCAGTATAGCTGCTTTGTTATTGTAGAAGCGGCGCTGGTCACAGGACACAGGCAACAAACCAGACGGGAGATCAGAGAAAAAAATCAGGTTTTATTGTTCATGGCGACTATGAAGTACGATCTTTTGGTACTAGATCGAGACATAATATTTTCTCTATAGCAAGTCAAGATATGAGCTGTTCTTACACAGCTCGATTTGGATAATGCTCTTATGGGGATTGATAAGATGTCTACTGCATAATCCCTAGATAGGAAGCAACGAAAAGATCGTAAGGCTTTATCTCAAATTCATCTTTATCTATCATATGATATTCTACAGAAGGTTTTGAAGGAGAAAACCGTCGCCACATTATGGTTGAAGCTGGAGTAGATTTGCATGACCAAAGATCTAACAGAAGTTTTATTCACACAAGATAACGAAAGGTGGGTCATTATTGAACCACCTAATATCATTCAAATAAGTAGTCTCGGATCTAAGTTTATGGAGGTAAAATACGATGATAAAGATTTGGGTTTTATTTTTTTTATGCTCATTGCCTAATTCATACTCTACATTTAGAGATACAATACTATATAACCGAGATACTCTTACACTTAATAAAGTGTACGAAGCACTACATGCGAAAGAAAAGATGAAACTCATGGTTCCGAATGAAAGTTCAAATTCTCATGTAGAAGGCCTGATTGTCCATGGTAGACAACATGAGAGGAGTTCTAATGGCGAATCAAAAAGCAAAAGTCCGAGCAAAAATTACAAAAGCAGATCAAAATCCAGAGGAAGGTACATGTCGTGCAAGTTTTGCAAGAAAGGCAGACACAACATATTAGAGTGCTGGTGGGTAAAGAAAAAAAGTGAAAAGAAATAATAACTCTAAAAAGAATAAACAAGAGGATGAAGCCAAAGTCACCATTGTTACTAAGAAAGATTCTGATGGTGATATTCTCATTGCCTTTGCCGGTGATTCCAAAAGTGACGATGAGTGGATATTTGATTCAGCTTGCACATTCCATATGAGCCCAAACCGTAAGTTGTTTGTGGAATATGAAGTTACGCCAAGTGGATCCGTGTTAATACGTGATAATACACCATGCAAGATTGCAAGCATTAATTCTATTCAAATCAAGATGTTTGATGACACCGTCAAAACTTTGTCGGATATTCGACACATCTCAAATTTAAAGAGAAGTCTTATCTCGCTAAGTACTCTTGATTCTAAAAGGTACAAATATTCAGGTGGAGGTGGAGTTATGAAGGTCTCCAAAGGCTCTCTTGTTGTGATGAAGGGTGATATGAAGGCTACCAACCTATATCATCTGTGGGGCACTACAATTTCAGTAATGCTGCTATTGCCTCAAATAAATCATCTGATTCTGATGCTACTAATCTTTGGTATATGCGTCTGGGGCATATGAGTGAAATTGGTATAATGGAGTTATACAAAAGAGAACTTCTTGATGGTCAAAGTATCGACAAGTTGAAATTTTGTGAATACTGTGTCTTCGGCAAACAAAAGAGGGTAAAATTCAATACCACAACTCACTCTACAAAAGATATATTGGATTATGTTCACTCAGATTTATGGGGAGAATCCCGCGTTCCATCAATTAGAGGTGCTAGCTACATGTTGATCAGCATTGATGATTACTCAATAAGAGTTTGGACAAATTTCGTAAAGCACAAATCATATATATTCCAAACATTCAATGAGTTGAATATTATGATTGAAAAAAAAACTGGCAAGTCTGTAAAGAAGCTGTGTACCGATAATAGCTTAGAGTTCTATTCCGGACAATTTGAAGTTTTATACAGATCAGAGGGTATTATGAGACATTATATTGTTCCAGGTACTCCTCAATAAAAATGGTGTGACCAAACACATGAGTAGAACCATCATGGAGAAAGTATATTGTATATTATCAAACTTTGACTTACCTAGGAGTTATTGGACTGAAGCCGCATCCACTGCATATTATTTAATCAATCGATCACCAAACTTGGCAATTTATAAGAAGACTCCTATTGAGGTATGGTCTGGTTCATCAGCAGATTATTCAAATTTGAGAATATTTGGTTATTCTTCTTATGCTCATGTTAATAATGGCAAATTAGAGCCTAGATCAATTAAGTGCATTTTTCTTTGTTATAAGTCTGGTGTGAAAGGCTATAAACTATGGAATTCTAAAACTAGAAAGGTGGTTATTAGCAGAGATGTTATCTTTGATGAATATATTATATTGCATGATAAACCATCTATTGATGCTCCTGCTAAGGAGCAATAGAAATCAAGCGTGTAGGTGGAGTATTTTATTGATTCAGGATCTACACCAAAAGTCAAAAAGGAAAACATATAGGATGTTCTTGTTAATACACAACCAACACAACGTTCTATTACAATCGATAGGCCTAAGAGGAATATTCAAGCACCTAAGGAGTTGATTGAAGAAGCCAATCTTGTGGCTTATTGTTTAAATGTGGCAAAAGAAATTGAAGGTACTATAGAACCTTTAACTTATTCAGAGGCTATCTCTTTTGGTTATTCAGAAAGATAGATGATTGCCATGCATGATGAGATGCAATCTCTTGAGAAGAACGACACTTGGGAACTGGTCAAATTGTCAATTGAGAAGAAGGCTATACATTGCAAATGGATCTATAAAAAGAAAAAAAGGTGTATCACCAATCGAAGAGGTTAGATATAAAGCAAGACTCGTTGCTAAAGGATATAACCAAATTCTAAGTATTGATTTCATAGATATCTTTTCCCCAGTTGTGAAGCATAGTTCTATCTGCATTTTACTCAGCATCGTGGCTATGCATAATTATGAGTTTGAGCAATCAGACGTGAAAACTGCGTTCTTACATGGGAAACTAGAAGAAGACATTTATATGGAGAAACCGAAAGGTTTCATCGTTCCAGAAAAGGAGAATTTTGTTTGTAAGTTAAAGAAATCTCTTTATGGTTTGAAGCAATCACCTAGATAGTGGTATAAGAGATTTGACTCCTTTATGATCTCTCAGAATTTCAAAAGATCATATTATAATAGCTGTGTTTATTTGAAACCATTAATGGTTCAGCTATTAATTTGCTCTTATATGTTGACGATATGTTGATTGTTGCAAAAGACAAGGCAGAAATAGCAAAATTGAAGGCACAATTGAATAGTGAATTTGATATGAAGAATCTTGGTGCCGTAAAAAAGATTCTTGGTATGGAAATTACCAGAGACAGACAGTTTGGAAAATTATACCTAAAGTCAAAAAGGGCATATTGATAAAATCCTTCATCGTTTCAATATGCATAAAGCCAAACCGGTGAGTACTCCATTAGCTGCACATTTCAGACTATCTTCAGCATCATGCCCACAATCAGGTGATGAAATTGAATAATTTCTAGAGTTCCATATGCCAGTGCAATTGGTTCACTTATGTATGCCATGGTATGTTTTCGCCCCAACTTATCTCAATCACTGAGTATTGTTAATAGATACATGACTAATCTTAGCTAAGAGCATTGGAAAGCAGTACAATGGATTTTTAGATATTTGCAGGGCACTTCTAATGCTTGTTTACAGTTCAAAAAACTAGAGATGGTCTTGTGGGTTACGTAGATTCAGATTTTGCTGGAGATTTAGATAAGAGAAGATCTCTTACTGGTTATTTATTTATTGTTGGAGGATGTGCCGTTAGCTGGAAAGTAAGTCAGCTATTGTTACCTTGTTTACTACAGAAGCTGAGTATATGACTATTTTTGAAGCTTGCAAAGAAGCTGTTAGGCTGAGAAGTTTATTGACTGAGCTTTGTGAAAGTATATCCTGTACTACAATATTCTGTGACAATCAGAGTGCTATTTACCTTATAAAGAAGGCAACGTATCCTGTGCAAACAGGCCCTTCCGTGTACACACCGTGCACACCAACTAAAAAAAGTCGTGAAAAATTCTAAAAAAAAATTTAGATGTACTTCATAGATTACTCTACCTATGTATGAAATTTCAAAATCAAATTCATTATATATCAAGAGTTACTAAAAAGAAAATCTACAAGTTTTAAAATTTAGAATTTTTCACGATATTTTTTAGTTAGGTGTGTACGGTGTACATACTGAAAGGCCTGTGTGTGCATACGTAATATGTTGCCTATAAAGAATTAGATGTTCTATGAGAGAACAAACACATTGATATTAGATATTATTATATTCAAGGTGACATTAAAATCAACAAGATAAGTACGCATGATAATCCAACAGATATGTTGACAAAGCTAGTTCCAACCGCTAAGTTTGAGTTTTGCTTGCTCAGACTTAGTTGGTATCACTCAGTAGTCCTTTGGACATATAGCGCCCAAGGTGTTCATGATGATTTATTTTGAGGAGAGAGTTGCATTATATTTTGGCTACAAGAGGAATTCGTTTTAAGGTGGATATTGATGAGTTGGAGTCTGTTACATATTCCTCCTCTATCTCTAATTAACCAAGTCTTATCTCTAATTCGTTTTGTACCACTATAATTATGGCCCTGCTGCAGTCTAGGGCAAGAGCAAGCGCTCCATTATAAATATCTCCCTGTATAGTGATCGTCTTTGAGCGCTTGTGGTTTTTTCCCGCAAAGGGTTTTCCACGTAAAAATTCATGTCTCCTGTTCCTTATTTTTTGCGCATTATTTTCAACACTATGAATCCACCTCTCCCTTTCACTTCGGGGCATCGAGCTATGCACATCACCTTCTTGAGCCTCCATCTTACGCAAAGCTCAAGGTCGATGAGTGTAGTGGGGGTGGTTAACAATGGATCTTTAGCAGAATCTGTTTATATGCATCGTCTCTTAGTACATAGCACTTTGCTTTTTTTTGATAAGGAAGCAAATGTATTAATACCAAGAACGAGTACATCAAGAAGATACAAAGCCTTGGCACCCTTAAACCCATTTAGAACACGACCACGGAACAAAAGAAAAAAAGAAAAAAAGACAAGAAAACAGACACATTCTAATGGTCCGCAATCCGAAGACTAGACCGCCACCCATGCGCCTGGGAGAAAAAAGCCTTGGCCGCTTGCACCAGAAATTGCGACCCCTGCAAGTCCTCCCGCTGAAGAATAGCCCAGCTGGAGAGCCAATAAGCCGCCGAGAGGATAACCTGTAAGGGAGAGAACAAAGACTTTTTTTTAAAAATCACATCATTTCTGCAAAGCCAAAGTGACCAGCACAAAGCTGTCGCTCCAAGCAGAAGCAGGGATTTTGAGTCTTTATTATAATTCTGAAGCCAATTCCCAAACAGATGTTCCACACAGACAGGTTGTTTCAGCCCGGTTGCTAACTGAAGGATGTTCCAAATGCATCGCGTTAAACGGCATTCAAAGAACAAATGTTTGATTGACTCGTTTTTGTGGCGAAAACACATGTCAAGCTACCCTCCACCTCGTTCAGCTAAGTTATCCTTGTAAGCACCACCCCCCGGCGAAGGTACCACAAGAAAACTTTAATTTTTAACGGAGCTTTTAATTTCCATAATTTTTTGTTCTGATGGGGAATGTTTCTAATCATTAAGGCAGCATAATGAGATTTGACCGAAAATTGGCCATTAGAGGTTAATTTCCAGTAAAAGGTATCCTGATCATGCGAAAGAACAACTTGCTCAATGCGTTTTAACAAATCAGTCCAAGCAATCACATTTGGACCAATGAGGATTCTACGCCAAGTGAGGCTTGGAGGTGACGAGCTTAAAGCTTCAGCAATCGTTATAAATTTTGGTCTGGCAATATTATATAGGGAAGGATACTGATCTTTCAAAGGTGATCCACCCATCCAGTTGTCTTCCCAAAAACGAATCTGAGTTCCATCCTTCACAATAAAGGTTCTGAAGCGAAAAAAGTCACGTTTCACCTTCATTAGGCAGGACCAAAAGTGGGAATCTCCATTTTTCCACTCGACTTGGACCAAAGGCTTTGAACCCAAGTACTTGTTACGGAGAATTTGTTGCCACATCCCATCAGAGGTAAGTAACAGATGCAACCATTTGCTAAGAAGGGCAATGTTCTTTATATTTAGATCATGAATCCCAAGTCCTCCCTGCTCTTTTGGTTGACACAGTATGCTCCATTTGGTGAGTCTGTATTTCTTCATATGTTCATCTCCTTGCCAATAGAATCTAGATCGGAAATAATCCAATTTTTTAAGCACTCCTTTAGGTAAGGAGAAGAAGGACATCATGTACGTCGGAAGGCTACTAAGCACCGAGTTAATCAAAACTAGGCGTCCTCCGATAGAAAGATTCTTCCCTTTCCAACTACTGAATCTTTTTTCAACACGCTCTTCAACCTTTTTCCAATCACTATTTCTAAGCTTCCTAAAATGAATTGGAATGCCAAGATAATTGATCGGAAACTTTCCGGCATTACATCCAAATAGGTCAGTATAGAACCCTGAATATTCCTGGGCTGACCCGAAGCAAAAGACCTCACTCTTATGAAAGTTAATCTTAAGGCCCGATGCCTGTTCGAACGCATATAGGAGAAGTTTCATGTTACGAGCTTTATCCGGGTCATGATCCAAAAATATTATTGTATCATCCGCGTACTGAAGGATCGAAAGTCCCCCCTCAACAAGGTGAGGAACTATTCCATCAAATTGCCCGTCCAGTTTAGCTCTACATATCAGCACTTTTAACATATCAGCTATGATGTTAAACAACAGAGGAGATAAGGGATCTTCTTGTCGTAGACCTTTCCTAGCCTGGAAAAAATGCCCAACATCATTATTGACATTAACCGCTACACTGCCTCCCGATATGAAGGTCTTAATCCAAGATATCCATTTGGATGAGAACCCTTTCATGCGGAGAGTCTGAAACAAAAAGGGCCATCGCACTTTGTCATAGGCTTTCTCGAAATCTAATTTAAGAATAATCCCGTTTTGATTTTTACGATGTAGTTCATGCACCGTTTCATGGAGGATCACCACTCCTTCAAGAATATTTCTTCCTTTCATAAAAGCCGTTTGGGTCGGGCTAATCACTTTGTCAGCCACCGAGTTTAGTCTGTTAGTGGCTACTTTGGTGAAAATTTTGTAACACACATTCAGCAGACAGATCGGTCTGTACTGTTGGATAATGTTAGCCTCTTGAACCTTAGGGATTAGAACGATGACGCCGAAATTAAGGTTGAAAAGAGGTAGATTACCCGCAAAAAGATCATGGAACATCCGGATCAGGTCTCCTTTAATGGTTTCCTAGAAAAACTGATAAAATTCAGCTGGGAAACCATCAGGACCTGGAGCTCTGTTATGTTCCATAGAGAAGATAGCCTCTTTTATTTCAGATTCTATAAAATCAGCAGTGAGGAGGTTATTTTCACATTGCGACACTTGGGGAATATCCAAATTGCACGATTCATCTAAAGTGAAGGAATTTTCTTCCGGCTCACCAAATAAATCCTTGTAAAACCTAGTAATAAATTTTTTTAGATTATCATGTCCCTCAATCATACGATCTCCATTTTCAAGAGAGAATATTTTCTTCTTCCTATACCTGCCGTTGGCAACCATATGGAAGTATCTTGTATTATTATCCCCTAAAAGAATATCCTTGACTTTGGCCCGTTGGAGTACTTAATCTCCTCTTCTCTAAGGAGTTTAGCTAACTGATCCCGAGACTGAGCCAAGAGGCATTGTTCAATCTCAGTAAGATCTCTAACTTCAGCAGAGGTATCCAACATGCAGATAGTATTTTGGAGATCGAATTTCTTTTTCTTGTACTCACCATTTGTTTGAGCCGCCCACCCTCTAAGAGATCTACGCAAAGCACTGAGCTTATTATTTCATCTTTGGACCGAGTTCTTTCCCTTATTAGTTTTATTCCAGATCTCAATAACACGGCTGTCAAACCCATCGCGATGGAACCAGTTAAGATCAAATTTGAATAGATTATATTTACCCGTGAAGGCCGGAGTTCCAGAATCCAGTAGTAAAGGAGTATGATCAGATATCCCCCTATCTAGAGCCTGAACAGTTACCAACGGATATTTAATCTCCCAATCAGAAGACATGAGAACTCTATCCAACTTTTCATAGGTGGGATTGGACAAGGAATTAGCCCAAGTGAATTGTCTTCCCGTTAAAACAATTTCCCTTAAATCGAAGCTGTCGATTACAGCATTGAAAAGGAAAGGCCAACGATACCCGAATCTATTATTATTCTTTTCCTTACTATATCTCATGATATTAAAGTCCCCTCCGATTAGGGCAGGCAGAGAGTTTACTTGACAAGCCTGGACCAATTCCGCTAGGAAGGCTGACTTAAAGTCATCTTGAGCTGGTCCATAAACAGCCATCAAAATCCATTTAAAATTATCCAACTTATTACAAAGGTGAAATTTAATGTAAAATTCACCTTCGACAATGCAGGAAACATTCAGAGTATCAACTCTAACTCCCAAAAGAATACCTCCAGATCTACCACGAGGAGGGAGACAGTGCCAAATGAAATCGACTCCTCCAGAGAGACGAGAAAGATTTCGTTTAGACATATCTTGCTTTCCGGTTTCCATTATAGCAATGAAATCTAAGTTCTGGTCTCTAACTGCCTCAGATATATACCTAAATTTAGCCAAGTCTGAAAGACCTCTGCTATTCCAGTAAAAGCCTCTCATTGAGAACCAATATTTTTAAGTATTTGTTACCTTTCAGGCTTCTCCTATTCCTAGAAGATTTTTTAGGTCTTTTTTTGGAAGCCAACAGATCACAGATCTTAGTGTCAAGCCCTACATCATCAAAGCCGACATCGGAAACATCCTTGATAAGATGAGTGAGTAAGTCGTTATCCAATTCATCGACCTCAGCATCATCTAAACTAAAAGGAATTTCGCAATCTGTAATCTTAGATTTATTACACAGGGAATTAACTTCAGATTTCTTTGAAATCGCCCATCTATCCACTTCAATACGCTTCAAAGTGTTAATCGACAAATTCACTTCCGAGCTATTTTTTCCCAAGCGTAGACCAATATTGGAAAGACTATTTGCACACATGGAGTTGAGTAAAGAGCTAATGGAAGGTGAGCATGGATAAGATGGCTTACCGGCCTGATGATAGCACTCTGGAGAGGCCGCAGAAGCCATCCTCATTGGAGCAGACCCCTTTAGCCTAGCCAGACTTCCATCCAGGTTACGCACCGAAGCTCTACGCATAGCCTTCAGGGTCATGTCTTCATCAGCAGGAGAGGTCCCATCAACTGAAAAAGCATTGATTCTTAGACTTCTACGAGGCCCCAAGTCATTATTGAAATTGACACTACTCTGCATCTGACACAAACCTTCATCAGGAGCTGGTCGCATTGTGTTAGTGGAAGAATATGTCAGATCCCCCACAACCTGCGAACATAGCCCAGTAGACCCTGAGTGCTGCATATCCATGTCATCAGTCAGCCCCAACGAATCACAATCAGAAAGATTAGTGGGGCTTTGGAAGCTATGCGAGTCAGCCGAAGAGATTACCCCCAAATCAGGATTAGGAAGGAGAGAAATCAGCATCGGATCCTTAGCTGCATCCTTGGTCAAGTTGACAGAACCCCCCCTCCCAGACTCCGCAGACTGCAAAGAGGCCATTTGCACAGGTGACACAAAATTTGAAAAGGAAACAGGAATGCAAAAGTCGTCACCAACCATTTGTCCCTTGATTTTAGGAGAAACTGACATAGAGGGAGTCAAAGATGACACAACTGTTCCATCAACAATTAGCGCATAACTAATCTCCCCATTCTGTTACTGTGCAAGATCGCGCCAAAGAATCCTTTTAAACAAAGACCACCATTTGATTCACCCAAGCGAGCCGACCCCGAGAAAGCAGATTAGCCTCGGAAATTGTTGTGGAGGAGGTCTGTTAGCTAAGATCATACCCTTTTCCTGGTCAGTCTGCGTCCAAGACAAGCAATTAGGAATACTTGGTTTAGAAGTAATGCTAGAAATCACAAGATCAGCCCATACCTTGAACCAAGTATTTTTTGAATGAGAGGACAAACCAGAGGCATTAGTTAAACACAGATGTCCAACTGCTTCCAATTGCCCGCTCCTATGCCAACTTCCAAGGTCTGCCAAGGTTGGCAAGGAAGGAAAACAAATCGGCTTCATACCCAACCCAAGATCAGAGTCCTGGCAGAGATACAGAGAACTGGACCTTGACAGATTACAAGCAAGATTAAAATTCATTGAACCGCAGGTCTTCTGGACTGTATCATATTTCCCTACCAGATTTGCCGGATTAAGAATAGTAGCCGAACACTTGGCAGAAGGAAAACTCTTGGCAAAACCAGTAAGAGAATTTCTTGGAGTAACCAGCACCCTTGGTAAACAAGAGTCTCCATCAAAGATAATAGGCTTGCATTTTTGCACTGGCTTTCGACCAAAAGGAACAACCGCCAACTGCATGGGAGCACTACCACTACCACCCGCAGAAGGAAGAGGTTCAGCACCATCAACTGCCACAATATTTTTCAACCTTTTGGCCGACTGATCCGAGTTATCCTCATTGTTTTTATTCATCTTATCCGCACTATCATTGCCACCATTAGAGGGATTGACACTAGATAAAGAGGGTGCCGCAGGGATGAAACATTCCTTCTCTACCGAAAAAACAATATCATAACCAAGTTTGCCAAAGACAATGTCAGTAGAGAAAGGCAGCAGCTCACGGCTAAGCATGCCAACCAATATCCTTATAACCCCCTTTTTTCTGTAAGTATTCATATCAACTTCAAGAGTAGCCCGATAATCGAACCCGAGCCAGAATCCTAAGTAGTGCCTCCAAGCGTGAGGAACACCAGTAACATGAACCCAAACCTCGTCCAAATGGTAAGCGAGCAACACTTCTGACTTCTTCCCATTCCGAATGGTGAGGGTAACCCCATGGTTTTAAGCCGAAAATCGATATCACCATCCTCTTTAGTTCTTCCACGAAGGAAAAGAAACAAGAAACGAATCCGCACTATGGGGTAAAGCCTCCCACACCCAATCCTTAGTGATCAAACGAGCCAATTCGGTTTGGACAACATCAGCACCAATCGTACCCCCAGAAACCTTGACAAGAGCAATAGGAGATGGGTCTGGAGTCTCAAGTTTGAAATCAAAATCAGGGATACGGAAGAATCCAAGATCACTCTTTCCAAAACCGAACAAAGAAGCGTCAGGTTTTGGCTTTTAAGGATTGGGCATTTCATCATGATATGAGAATTTTTCTTGTTACAAATGACACAATCCAGATCAGCCGAACAATCATCGTTCACATGACCAACACATTTGCAGCGAAAACAAAGAGGAGGTCTTGGCTTCTTAGCCTTTGATGAAGTACCTTCAGCAGAGTCAGCGGACTGGAGAGCACCGGCAGGCACAGAGTCATCCGGCGGAGAAATATTGCCAGGAACAGGTGCTTCCGATCCAAACGAAATCCCTCTTCCTCCTTCACGCTGCTGGTATCTCTGATGAGGGGGAAAGCGTCCACCACGCCCAGCGCTTCCCCAGCCAAGAGGACCATATGATCCTCGCCCCTGGAAGCCACCGCAACCCGGACCCTGACGACCATGAAAACCCCTCCAGTTATCACTAGCCCGGGAGGGATTGAGCGAGCCAGCCCTATTGGAAGAAGCAACTGGAGCTCGCATAACAGGAGTCCTTGGTTTTTGTGAGGAGCTGCAGGCTTGGCAGCCATGGCAGCGTAAGATGGACGGGGCGCAACAACAGGAGCGAAATTGGTATTCGGCGCCTTGGGAGAAAGACGGGCTAATATCTGGGATTGTTTAGGGCGAAAAAGGCATGATCTGGACCGTCCATACCCCTTGACCCGTTCGATTAGCTTTCCCAGATCTGCGGCCGAGAAGATCTTTTGAGCACCCCGCTCATTACGACTAAGATCCTGACCTTTCGATACCCGTTCACCTGCCGTCTGTACACACATTAGCTCAGTCTTTTTGTTCCACGTGTTGCTCGACGAAACCCAGTCCGGCCTAGGCCCTCTAGCTAGAGAGAGAGACGCCGGCAAGAAAGCCTCTAGCGTGACCGCCGTCGCACGCAGGGCGAGGCCGGGGCAACGGCCCACGCCATGGGCGAATAATGCATGCCCGACGAGGAAAATTCTTGCCGAAACGCTGATGATGACCCTCAGCATTCCCAGAGATAAGAACTCCTTTCTGGTTGGGCTAATTGAAACTCACATTTTCGTAAACAGAACTAGAATTTTGAGGCTCGACCGAATCAACCCCCCGATTGACAAGAACCCTACCGCGGGATCGTTTGTCCAGGATTGGTTCTTCCTCTTTAGCACTACCAGCACCAATAATCAAGGCATCCACGTTAAGATGAGGAATCGATTGATCTAGTAAGACAAGATCTGATTTCACCCACCGACGTGCTACACTAGGAAGACCTCTATCTTTCCAAAATCCATCACAAGATTGAGACACAGAGGATGAAGATAAGCAATTATTTGCAGAAAGAGCATTATTCCCGGCAACACCGGAGTGCTCACCGGCAGGGACGACATCGATCGCCGGAGAACAGGGAGAGCAAGAAGAAATACTTTTACCAAGGGTAGCTTGAGGGAGAGATGCGACAGACGAAGGCCGCGCAGCCACAAACCCAGCAACAACTGGAGGCGCCCCAAGACCACCGCCGGCGAGATAATCCAGGACGCCCGGGACAGGAACCCCACCAGAGGAAGGACGACCCGCATTAGGCATACTATCTGAAAATAGTGCTCAGGTGATCTTGCTTGTTGCTTCTCAAGTAGCTAAATTCTTTGCTTGGTTTGGTTTGGTCCGGTCCGGTCCAGTCCGGTTTGCTTGCTGCTTCTTGGAGCGTGCGTGGATTCTTGTTTAATCGTCGAAGCAGGGTGATTCATCCGGTCAAGACCATAGCACTTTGCTTATGTGCTCGTTTCCGTTATTGTTTGCAAAGAAGAGGTGGTGTTCAAACTATGTCGGATGCCTGTTGGGAAATGTAACGTTGGAGATCAGCACAGAAAGGGACATCCTATTTCTCGGATGCGTCTTCCTGGAAAATTGCGCAAAGGGTCCAGGAGCAGCCAAAGATCGGGGGGGAAAATGGAGGCATGTCGGAGGAACTACGGGTCTTTGATTTAAGGTAGGAGATGTGGCTCAAACTCGCGACCTCAACCACCAAAGCACATGGTTTTTCCCATCGAGATCAAGGAAACATATTCTTGAAAGAATGAGCTATCAAACTATTTACCGGGGGAAATGGTGAACTATTGCAAATGGCGTTACACGGGAGTGCCAAGAGAAGAGGAGAAGAAAAAGGAAATCGAGGACATACCTTTGTTGATCCGAAGCACATAGGTTTTTCGCAAACTATTGGTAGTCATGCCCCTTTTCAAGCGTTCTATGGTAGAGAAGCCCTGGATATGCGAGGACTTCAGGTGGATACAATCTCTTCGCTGTTCTTCTGGCTATAAATATATCGTAGGTTCAACAATGGAAACCACAGCTGCTCCATGCTAAGTCTCCAAAATAATTTATTGCAAAATGAGAAGTCGTCGGAGATAGTGGCAAAAATACGATGTAACATCCTTTAGCCTTTAATGCTTATAATGGTTGATACAGTTCGTTGAACATTAGCTAGACCTTATTCAGAGTACCATTGCATCTATCCCTCGAGCAATTCCATTGATTGCACTGAGATAACGGGAGCTAATTTGTCTGTAGGTTAATTTGTCAACAGATGCAGCCATTCGCAGCAAGAGCTAGCTATTCTGTTACATCATCAGGTCACATATGCAAATATTGGATTCAGCTTGTTAATGCATTTATTGAAACAGATGTATTCATGTTTCCACGTAATGGGTATCAAAAGATGGGAGTCTGATTTACAGGTGGGAATGTTAAATGGCTATGCTAGCTAGTTTGATTTACACTTGTGAATGCTGAAACGGCCATGCTGGTAGAAAATGCCGAAATTGCTTCCAGTTTTCATGGTCTCTGCAATTTATTCCTGATCCAACGAACGGAATTCAACTCCACTATAAGTGAAGAATGTTGTTACGGAAAGAAAAACCCTTGCGCAACTTCTAAATGTTGGATTGGAAATTGATGCCTAAGATCAAACTCCAGCAGGTGAATTTACCTTACCCCCTGTCTCTAGGCGATCATCACTCGTCGAAGGTGGCGAAGGCACCGGCAACAGTGCTGACAGCTGCAGGCCGGCGGAAGCGGGCCGTCTGGGTGGGCAGCGGCGAGGTGGCCAGGTGGGGAAGGAAGAGGGGAAGGGGGACGTTGTGACCACGCTGTTGGCCCGCGAAATGCATAGGTCCTTCGGAGCCAGAGAGTGCAAGAATTTAAGACCACAGTCATCCATTTTTACGCTATATGGTTCTGTTTGGGAGAGCTCTAGCTTACATAACTTAGAGCATTTCCAAAAGGAGCTCTAAATAGGTTGCTAATTGTAATTATAGGGCTTTGATGGAAAAAAGCACTCCAACAGAGGTTGTATTTCGAGAAAAATTATCAAAATAGGTTTAGGACTCAGAGCTCTGTTGCTATATTTAGCAACTCTCCTCTCCGGCCCCATCGATGGAGCTCTTCAATGAGGCGCCGTAGCAGTGCCCCCCTCAGCATCCAGGACCTCAACTACTCTTCCATCACCGTGTACGACTGGCGGCCCGCGGCGACGGTGCGGCCTTGATGTCAAGAATGTCGGCTGCCGACACGTACACGCCGCCGTCGTCCGGGAACCCGAGGCGCGCGGTGTGAGTGACCACAGGGACATGGCGTTAAGGAGCAGCGACGCGGACTACGTTCGGCGTCATTGTTTGGTCGGAGGAACCATCGGTGAGAGTCCTCTCGTCGTGAAGACGCATGGATGAATGAAGGATTGAAGATTTAGGGTCTAATTGCTGGAGTCAATAGCTATCTTGGGTCCTAATTTTTTAGTTTAAGCCCTATTTTGAGGTATATGACTCTATTTTAAGGCTTGACTATTGGAGATGCTCTTATAAGCTAAAATAAAATGAATTAAGTTTATATTTTTAATCTAAAATGTAAACAAGATGATCTACCTAAACACTCTTAATGTACCCATAGTTCCAGCTCTATAAATTTCTGAAGCTAGAAATACCCTGCTTCACCAACTCCACAGATTTTGATGGAACTGGAGCTGTCTCAAACACTCCTTACGTACTCTTATCTGTTCAAGTTTAGAGGACGTACTTTTTTAATGATTTTATTAAAAATATAGGGTGTGTTTTATATAGGAGAGGAAACGAAATACAAACTTAGACCAACACAAAACACTCTGACGCACCATTACCAATGCCTACCATTTGTGGTTCTGCTGCTATTCCTTGGTCTCCTCCGCCGCTTCAGCTGCCATCACCCGGTTCTGCCCCTCCTCGCCGTACGCCCAGCCGCACCAGATGAAGTAGAACAAGTTGGCCACGCACAGCACCGCAATAACCAGGTAGTAGTAGTCGTAGCGCCCCTGGTTCAGGTTGCTAGTCAGCCAGTCATGGCGCCCGTCGCTCCCGGTAGCCGCTCTAATGATCGCGACGATGGCGATCCCGAGCACGCCGCCGAATGCTATACCGAGCGCGACCAGCGACAACCCGATGCTGGACATGGTCTTGGGGAACTCGGAGTAGTAGAACTCGATCTGCCCGATCAGGTTCAGCCCCTCGGCGAGGCCGGTGAGGCAGTACTGCGGCACCAGCCGCATGGCCGACATGTGCACCGTGCGCCCGGAGCGCGGGCCGTAGTCCCGGAGCCCCTCCGCTATGGCCGCGGCGCGGCGGACGCTCTCGGTGCGCGCGGCCACGGCCATGGCCACGGCGAAGAGCGCCAGGCCGATGCCCATGCGCTGCCGCATGCTGAGCCCGCGGGCGTGGCCGGTGAGCCGCGACAAGGGCCGCACGAGCGCGCGGTCGTAGACGGCCACCCAGACGGTGAGCGTGATGACGCTGAAGGCGACGAAGGAGACTGCGGGGATCTCCAGCTTGCCCATCCGGCGCTCCATCATAGTCGCCTGCAGCACCGGGAACGTATTGCCGATGATCACGCCGGGCATGATCCCAGTCGACCATATCGGCAGCACACGGATGGTGGCCTTCAAGGCCTCCACCTGCTGCACCGTGCACAGCGTCCACGGGTCGCACGCCGACCCGTCGGCGTTGAGCTCCTTGCCCGGGTTCCGAAGCACGCAGGCCCGGTTCAAGTACCTCAGCTTGCTCGTGGGAACCCTGGCCGTGGAGCCAACCTTGTTGTGGAAGCACGAGACGCCGGCCGTCTCCAGCGGAAACGGCTCGCGCCGGTTCCTGTAGCTGGCGACGAGCACCTGCACGAGGCCCACGAGGACGCTCCTGTCGGCCTCCGCCTTGAGATAGAAGGGCGAGCCGACGAGGAACAGCGAGAGCGCGGTGAGCATGAGCACGACGGGCACGACGTAGCCGATGACCCACCCCTTGGCCTGCTGTATGTACGCGATGACGGTCAACGAGACCACGATGGAGAGGCCCAGCACGGTGTAGTACCAGTTGAAGAAGGTCTGCAGCGTGCGCACGTTCCTGGTGCTGTTGTCCTGCTTGTCCAGCTGGTCCGCCCCGAACGCCAGCGCGCACGGCCGGATGCCGCCCGACCCCAGCGACATGAGCAAAAAAGACGTGAACAGCAGCGGCAGCTGCCACGGCACCAGCACGCACTCCCTCGCGTTCGCCGCGCACTCCGGGGTCTTCTTGTACACCGGCAGGATCGCCGTCAGGCACAGCAGGCACATCCCCTGCAATTGCATACACCAACAAGATCAACCAACGATAAACAAACGCACAAACGCTGAGTGCGCGCATGATGTGAGTGCAAGAAACGCGGCGAGTTAAACTATGATCTGCTTACGAAGAGGCTGACGAAGGATCCGAGGGCGATGACCCGGAAGCGGCCGAGCCAAGAGTCGGAGAGCACGGCGCCGAAGATGGGCAGGAAGTTGGACAGGGAGTTCCAGAAGTAGAGCACGATGGTGGCGGTGGCCGGCGACATGAGGTACCGCTCGGTGAGGTACAGGATCATGTTCGCGTGCAGCCCGAACGTCGCCAGCTTCTCGAAGATCTCGTTCGCTGAGTCCAAAAAAGAAAAATCCCGCAAGTCCCATGAGCTAGCTTGCGTACTTGATACTCTGATTAATTAACAAGGTTAGAAAAGAAGATCGATGCATGCTTGCTTACAGATGATGAACGGTATGGTCCTGAGGCCTCCCTTCTTCCCCACCTTCGGGAGGGCCTCCTCCATGGCTGAGACCTCCATGCTCACTCTGGCCGGTGTCTATCTAGTCCAACAATTGCAACCACAGAGATAGCAAGGGATACATGTAGAGACAACAAGGCGGGCGACGATTTATATGGAAACCGTATGTACGTCAGTGGCAACTGATGATACCAGTCAGCACTCAGCACTGCGCTTACTCTCCCGGAAAGAAAAGGAGAAAAAAAACCGGTGAGCTAGCTCAGTGCTTAGGGTGTGTTTGGTGGATTTGGTGGAGTTGAAGCTATGAATACATTAAGAGTGTTTAGATGGATCATCTTGTTTACATTTTAGAACAAAAATATAAACTTAATTCATTTTATTTTAGTCTACAAGTTTCAGATTTCAGGTGAAACTGGGATCTGAAGCTCTACCAAACAGATCCTTAATTAACAAGGTCCTAAATCCGGGCGCGTGTTCGCGATACGAGTAAATAGACCAGCACTACCATAGAGGCACAGCTCGGCTGGCCTAGTTGCTGCAATCAGGTTGCGCTACTAGTTACTCCCTCTGATCATTATTGTTTTAGATATAAATATAGTCATACTTTCAAGACTTTAACCGTCAATATTTTTAAAATATTTAAATTAGATATATAAAAATCATATGTGTAGATTTGTGCGAGTACTTTCGTAATATTATAATTTTATTGGGTTTTATAAATATATTATTCTAAAAATTAGTGATCAAAACTATATTTTAAAAACTATGTCGATATTTAAAACGCTAATTATTTATGATCTAGGGAGCAGTATACTAGGTGTAATTGTTACTCGTTACTATGCCTAGCTTCCGGCGGAGTTTGGGCTCGGCCAAATTCTGCCTTTACGAGCCTGGGACAATCTAATACGGGCTTTCCGAGAGAGGCGCATGTATGGAGGTGTAAACAAGGTTGTTAGAATCACGGTACATACATTTCACGAAGCTTGACGTGACACGGATCGGTGTATGGATCGTGATCCTCAAGGTAGGATCACATAGAATCAAGCTGAATTATGATACTGACAACAAACTATATTAGCATATAAAATTTGATATTACCTATTACTAATTTAATTTTCCCTAGTTTAATTTGCTTTGTTTTTGTTGTTTACATGTTGTTCTTTGGTTAAAAAAAAATACTCCCTCGGTTGATTTTTATAAGGTCTATTTGATTTACATTCTTGTTAAAAATTATAAAATGTGCATAAATCTTTAATGCTACTTTCTCTCTTTCCCCCTTATTTATTCCTTTCTCTTTCTAAGCCTTATGCATAACTTACCAAACACCAAACAAACACTACTATAAAAAGGGTTATATTAGACACATTATCACAGATTATTTTTTTATGAAAATCATCTGTGATATGTTTCGGACACATCGCAGACGGTTTGTGACTGAAACTGTCTGTGATGTCGGATCATCACAAACCATCAGGATCCACAAACCGTCTGTGATGAAAGCGAGAACTTTAGAGACGATTTGTGGATAAAACCGTCTATGATAAGGAAATATCATAGACAGTTTTATCCACAAACCGTCTGTGATGGAAGCGAGAACTTCACACACGGTTTGCAGATAAAACCGTCTATGATGAAGAAATATCGCAGACGGTTTTATCCACAAATTGTCTGTGATAAGTCTCGGACTTATCATAAACGGTTTTTAGCTAGAACCGTCTGTGTTTGAAATAATTGGAACTAATATTCCATTTGCAATAATTGAGAAGAACGACCGGAACAAATTCAAAACTTCGGAGGCCGTTTTGAAGCCCTAAATGACTTTTTTTTAATTCTGTCGCCGCGCACGCACTCACACAAACCATCAGGATCCGACCATCTGATTTTGGCACACTTATAAAATTCAGGTGCTTTTTTCGTTATCTTTCCAATGAGCCAAAGAACGTCTCGATCGGAGTTATAAGTCAAAAGTAATGGCCATTTTAACAAATATGCTCGGATTTCATATTTGCAAACTAGAATTGGTGCCCAAAAGAATATAATTGGACAGCTTATCATGTGATGATTCCGGAAAGCACAAAAACACCAAAATTGAAGGTACGAGTCAAAAGTTATGGTGTTTTTACAAGTTTCATTAATAGTAACAGCACATATATTGCAAGCATCATTAATAGTCAAAAGTATGGAAAATTAATTTAAATGTTAATTTTGCTAATTACCTCTATAGTTTACTAATTTGAAATAATTGGAAATCGGTATTCAGGTGCTTCACAGGGTTAAAGGGAGGAGGGATGCATTATATGTCAGATGTGATCATACTACCACTAAAGTAATGGATCTTATAAAACTTTGAAGTCAAGCGTGTTTGGACGAGAGTAGTAATAGGATGGGTGATCTCTTAGGAAGTTCTTGTGTGGCGTTAAAAATATACGGATCTAATCATAATTCTGAAGTTAAGCGTTCTTAGGCGAAAGTAGTATTAGGATAGGTGACCTCCTAGAAAGTCCTCCCTAATTTAGTGTTTTTAAACTACCAGTTAGAACAGTGTATGATGAGCCCACATCACAGACGGTTCTAGGTTAGAACCGTCTGTGATGAGTTTTTTCAGACGGTCGAAAAACCATCTGCAATGACTCTTTATTATCACTGACATTTGCATACAGACGGTTCACAAAACCATCTATGATATGATTCTGAGCAAATCTGTGATAATCACATTACGTAGTAGTGAAACTAATCTCCTTCGTAATTCCAAAGCAGTTAATAGAATGATACTTTAGAGCAAATACAATAACAAAGTCAACTGTTTACTCTATCTCCTATCTATGTCATCTATAGTAAACACTAAAGCCAATTTGTACAATAGATATCTCAAAAAGTTGGCTCTAGATATTGTGTATTAACTATCTCTTCTCTCTTGTACATAACTAATCTATCTATGCACTCGTGCAATGCTTACTACTAAATAAGAGCCGGCTCTTTTCTTTCTCTTCTTTTCTCACTCTTCGACATAAGATAAAGCTGACATGGACATACTAAAAGTAAGCTGAGGTGGCTTTATTGTACATGCCTATAGTTATTCTCTTTGATGTCTTTCTCAATCTTAGAGCTCCCTTAATCTACAAGTTGAGGTGGCTTTATTGTACATATCCAATCAAAATATGAATTGATCACTTTATTAGGACCCCTCCCCTCTTTTTTTTGCAAAAATGGCTCTCTAAAAATTTTGCAAATCTAACCCCCCCACACACCATAGAAGGCGCGCTGCATCCAGGGAGCGCGAGAGGCTAGCGACACGAGAGCTAGCACCGTCATCTGCTCTGAAAGCTGACGGACGACGCGGCGCCGTGAAGGCGGGAGTAGGCATGGAGTGTCTTGGGAGGCGGACACGAGGCGTCTTGGGAGGCAGTGCCACAAAGGGGGAGCATGGGAGGCCCTCCCATGGTAGGTAAGAGGCTAGATTTGCAATTCTATTCGGAGCGAAGCTATTTTTGTAAAAAAAGGGGGGAGGGGTTGATGGGAAGACGGCCAGAACATTGATCACTTATCAAAGTACACCCTATAAAAATCAACAAAGAGAGTATTATCTTTGACATATTGGACTTTTAGGTTATTAGTTTCTTAAAAAGAGTTAAATAATTTTCAAAAATCAACCTTAATTCAACATAACATGAATAAATGTATATATGTGTATATACCTGTATACATATATATGTGTATATGTATGTTTATGTGTGTGTGAATATATATGTTTGTGTGTGTATGTGTGTGTGTTTGTGTGTGTATATAAAATCTATGTGGTCGAAGGGTATGACTATTTTGAGGTTAACCTTAAACTAACAAATTTAAGGATATATTCCTAGGATGCCATTTGCCATCTTCTCCATCTACTCCCTTTCCTTTTCCTACTCACTTCTCCTAGCCTCTTCTTCCCTCTCTAACACAAAAATTTATAATTAGAACATTTAAACTTTGAAACTTTTAAATAGGAAGTTTCAATTCAAAAAATTCAACATAAAATTTAAAACTAAAAAAATTAAATTAAAAAATTTTAAATTAGAAAATTTCAACTCGAAAAAGTTTCAAAACAAAAGGTTTTAAAATGAAAAATTTTTAATTAAAAAGTTTCAACTCAGAAAACTTTCAATTTAAAAGCTTTCACTTCAAAATTTTTTGATTTCAAATTCAACTAAAAAAATTTCAACTCAAACAAACTTCAAACTAGAAAGTCTCAACTCAAAAAAAATTAAATAAAAAATTTCAGCTCTAAAAACATTCAATTAAAAAACTTCTAGGTCGAAAAGTTCCTATTTAACAAACTTTCAGCTTGAAAAGTTCACTTAAAAAACTTTTGAAAGTGGTTAAAAATACTTGTTTGCAAAAACTTGAGAAAAAATTTTAAATATAAAAAGTATTTTGAGTTTGAGGGGAAGGAAATAGAGGAGGAAAGAGGGATGAAGAAGATGATACCACCTATTATAAGGAGAGGGCTTTTGAGGGATAAGGAAAGTGGAAAAATGAAGGAGGTGATGCCACATGTCATAAGGAGAGAGCCTTTGAGGGGAGGTGCTGTCACTTGTCATAAGGAGAAGATGTTCTTACTAAATCTTTGGTGAAGGTGACCTTAAATTAGCAATTCTGGTCAAAAAATAGGCAAATGAGAAGTGCTTCTCTTGCGAGCTATAGGGGGTGGGGGGTAAGGATGCAAATTCTCTTTTGAGACTTGATAGCATTGCACAATAGCAAGGCATAGCTAATCGGGGGCTCTGTTAGGCTAGAGCCAACCTTCCAGCCAATGCAACTTAAGTACTCCTTTAGCATCGCTGCTCAATTTTTGACATAGCCACAACGAATACACAAGTGCTTGAGCGTGGCTAAAGGAAAAAGAACCTTTGCCAGGTGGACGAGCTGCTTCATGTACCATGTGCCCTAATAGGCCAATACTTATTAGAGGCCTAATTCGGTAATTGGTGACTTCGCTTGCTTCTTGTATAATTAGACTTGAACCCTAGATGTATTCAAAGACCATAGAACGAGAGATGGCGCAACTCAACATCTCTTTTTCACAAGTACATAGCAACCCACTGAGTCAAGGGCATTCGACGTGCATCGTGGACAATGAATGATAGGGAAGCAGCGAGAGCGCGGGTGTGCGGCGACGTGCAACCTACTACGGCTATGGCGAGTAGGCAGGAAAGGTAGCGCAGCGTGAGTCAGCGAGTGTCTAACCAGTTAAGTAGGCTGACCAAAATAGCAATCAATGTGAGGCTCTCTTCTGATTTACGATTTTTGTTGTCAATTAAAACTATGTAAATGGGTTGAATACAGACAATTAATAGTTGATTTATTTAATTGATTGGTGTTAATTTGTTTATAGGTTTACAAAAGTTTGATAAGCGAACATTGTGTAAGAATTTCTCAAATAATAATAATAATAATAATAATAATAATAATATTATTATTATTATTATTTTGGCATCGCCTCTATTGCGAAAGGTAAGTAACACGCACTGATGTGGAAGAATTAAAGGTTCTGCATCCTGAAGATCTTTTCTGGCTTCATTCGAAAATATGAAAACATAGAAGTTACCAAACAATTTTCAAGTAGTTTTAGAAAACCTATATCATTTTTGTCAATATATACCAACTTTCTGTCTATTTTGGAACGTACCAATTAAGAGATGTGCTTCTACGCTTCTCTTTTTGACAGTTGTATAAATATTAAAGTATGAATGAAAGGTAGATGGTGACAGGGTTCAAAATTTTATCAAAAATTGGCAAAAGTTTGCCAAAATTTCAGATTTCTAGCCACCACAAAATCCAAATTACTGGCTAAACTAAAAAATTTGAAAAATAATTAAATTGCTATAGTAATTTCATTTTTCTGTAGAATTTCGCCCAAACTGGCCGAAATTTCAGGATTTCAAACCGGATTTTGATGTTTTATGGCTATATTTGACTAGATTTAGTCCAATAACTCTTAAGGAAGTCATATTCCATGAAAATTTGTTGAAAAACTGAATTTTTGAGATAATTTAAAATTTTGGCGAAACACTATTAGATTTATATAAAATTGTACAAGCTTGATAATGATCTGGAAATTTTATGATACTATCTTTAGTAGTGTAGAATCATAAAAAATTAAAATAATTTAAATTCATTTGTTATATTTAGAAAATCAAAACAAAATGAACATAATTGGGATAGTAACCTTGTTAGATTTTTATAAATTTTCTCAAGTGAGATCATGATCTAAAATTTTTATGAGAGATTAAAATTTTCCTCAGTACCATTCTATAAAATTTACAAGAAATTTAATTTTTTGTTTGGTCAATCAAATCTATGCAAACATTGAACTTCATTTGTTATATTATATTTCAAAAATCAAAAGGAGAAAGAACATAAATGCTACTTTTTCTTGTAAGAATTTTATAAATTCAATAGAGTGTGATCATGATTCAAAATTTTTATGAAATCTTAAATATTTCCTTATCACCCTTTTATAAAATTTTTAAAAATTTTAAACCTTTTTGATTGCTAAAGCAAATCTATTTATGGATCATCAGGCTTTTATCATGATGTAGCTTTATCGAAATTTTTAAAAATTAGTTAAATATGATCATCATCTAAAAATTTTATATAAATATTAATATTACATCAGAAACATTCACAACAATATTTAAAATTTTCTAACATGTTTTGGACTATTTTTTATTTTGTTCAAGTTTACCGGTAAGCCTTTTAATAGGGCAGTAGCACTGTTTGAATTTTTAAAAATTTATGAAGCGTGATTATTATCTAAAAATTTTATGAGAACATTAGTGATGCATATAACCATGAACAAAAAATTTTAATTTTCTAACATAGTTTGGACTATTTTTTATTAGGTTTAAACTTGTTGGTCAGCATTTTATCAGGACGGTACTATGTTTGAATTTTTAAAAATTCCTTAGACATGATAATCATTTTAAATTTTTATGAGAATATCACCAATATGTCAAGAACTGCATAAAAAATTTTGAATTTTTTTGACATCGTTTGAACTATTTTTTGTTTAATTAAAATTTGCCAAAATTTCGGCAATTTCACCTAAAATTTTGAAAATTTCACCTAAAATTCAGTTAAAAAATTTTGGATTTGAATTTTGTCTGGATTTTGTCCAAAATAACTAGATTTCACCGAAATTTCGAATTTCGGTGGGGAGCGAGATATAAACGAAAACGAAATTTGGAATCCTGGATGATGATTCCTTCATTTGTTATATTATACTTCATTTGTACAACTTGTATTAGGAGGAAAAGTATTGAAGCACTGCTCACCAATTAATCATCATTAGTAAAAGTAGGACCTTGAGAGAATATAGAGTTGATAACGATTCAAGATATTGTACTGCATCTATATATCTTGAGCCCATATGATATAATTAAGCATATGTAACCTGAGACAAGAACAGGTGAACCAATCAATCAATCATGATATACCGTACACGCAATTAGAAGTTCTGATGGCTCGGTCGGGTGAGGTCACAACAATGGTTTATTCAATTGGGTTTTGGCCTTTTGGGCGTGTTTGATACTACTCTTACCGAAATATACAAATCCAAAGACTTAATTTCGTAGATACATATGGCACTATAGCATATTTCCTAAGCAGAAAGTCGTAGGTTCGACCCCTACACGCGCAACCTATCGAGGGTTATTACTGACAATAATGAAAAGGGGCTAAACCTTTGGATCCAAACTTCGATGGTAGCACAAGACACGGAAATTATACATGTTAGGGCTGCATACGGTGGAGATAATACCCTAGTCTGTACTGGGATTATGATTGGCTAGCTTATTTGCTGATGACCTTATGTTCTCTTCTTCCGTCCCCTCCCTTTATATATAACAGGGCGGAGGCGGTTTACAAAGAGAGTCCTACTCGGACTCGAGGTGGAGTTCCATATCTTTACATCTATTCCGACTACGTATTAGTTTGGATTACAATCATCCCCTGCCTAATACGACTCGGTTTCCTTAACCGATGTTGTCACGATTCTTCACGCCTTGCTTAGCCCAGGCGCCTCCGGCATTTCAGTAGTCGGCTGATGCAGTTCACTTTGGTTGGGCCTCGCGAACTGCCTTGGGCCCCAGGTATATATATCCTGACCCCCGCCGGAATGACTTACGATTATGCGATTCTGGATTATAGTCGGTTATGCGGAAAAGCGGTATCTGAAGAATCTATTGACTGGAGAATCTGGTCGTTTGGCAATCCTGATTGTCTGTGTTGATTGTTAATCGGTGTCGGTGACGGATGAGCAGATGAGGGTGGTGGAGGGCCCTAGGGACGACGGCGGAAGCCCTTGTGCCTGCAACGACTCGTGGAAGGCGGAACTCGCAGAATCTGAGTCAGAATCTGCAGAATTAGGTGAGTGACAGCTTCTAATTCTATGTACAAATCAGATTCTGATTCTTGGAGAAGCTGTCTAGAATCCTATTGTTCAACATATAATCCGATTTTATTTTAAGCAGAAGCTGTATTTAAGCTGAAACGAAAGGGGACTATTGATGTGCATATATACCTTTCGCAATTATCATCTGCAGTCTCCTAGCTAGCTATCTCCAAAAGAACAACTCTGGAGTACTGTACAAGCATGTGGCACCTAGTGTCTAGAGATGAATTTTTTCAAAAATAATATATTTTAAAAATGATTTCACAAAAAATACCCTAAATTATCGCTAAATGAATTGGCTATAGAAGTCTCAACCTATCGACCAAATGAATCCGTGCCAAACTAATTTATCAGCCAATTTAATCAGTGACAAAACAAACATTTGTCGCCAATTCAATTGGCAACAGAGGTGTATTTTTGTAATTTTTTCAAATACCACCTTTGTAGCATTATTTAAAAAATATAATATTTAAAAAATCGCCTAGACATAATACATATGGCGCTAGAGAAAATTGCAACGTAGTTGACAATCATAATTCCCCAAAATAAGAACCAAAACATTGCAAACTAGCTAGCCATATAGCTAGCTCGACTTGACATTTTTACACGGCATATTATTGAGTTACATACACCAACTAGTTTACCTAAAAGTTAGATCTTAAACTCAAAAACTTATAGTTCTCATACCATATTGAGTTATATGGACCAACTAGTTCATAAAAAAACTGAAGTTAATGAGAAAAATTGTGGACCATATACTTGTAGACTTGTTGTAAGGTGTGAAATCTAAGCACGCAAGTGGTGGGGGCGGGGGGCATTGGCTATTGACAAGACATTATCCACAAGAGTAAAAATGATATGGAGATTTATACAGATTTTGGGGTTCGAGAGGATCAGACTACTCCTGCCGGTGAGCCAACGAGGGTTTGAAAAAACCATGGTTTTATTAAGTCAAATAAAGTTATTAACGTAAATTGTTAATAATCAAAATGGAATTAGGTAACGAAGATTAATTGCATATTTTAATTATTACAAACTTGTACAAAAAAATAAATAAATGGCTTAATAAATTAATTACAGTTTTGAATTACAAAAAATGAAATTACATGAACAAATAATTACTTCACAAAAAAAAATTTGCAAGATTTTTAAAATCTACTCTTGCACTGATCTTTGATAACTGAAAGTGCATCTAGGCCCTTTAAAGATTTTGGTGAATAATGACAATAGGATTAAGTGAATAATGAGATTTGTAAGCTTTATGAACAGAATGTCGTATCCGATGATAAGTCCAAGAGCAAAGGAGCACCCTCAAAACAAAGAATAAAAAGACGGTTTTTTGACTTGATACTGTGTGTTTTTTATCTTTCTATTGTGTCTAAGGACAGCCGTACTATAAAGAGGGATTTGACGAGAAATAGCTATAGAATAACTCTATGTGCTCATTGATGGATCTTAGTCGGCAAAAGTATCAAAATATCAAGTCTTAGAAGCTTTTTACCCAATTGCATTCGGAGTATCCGAAGTTCAACTCGGAATGTCTGAGTAGACCCCCTCTGTTTAAACTAGAAAATTTCCTTTTCAAGTTAAGTCCTATTCGAACTATCTGAAGGTTCATTCGGAGTATCTGAATACTTCGGACTGTTCGAATAAATCTTCGGACTATCCGACCTGGGTCTCTCTGTCTCAGTTAATCTTGACCTATTCGGAGTATCCGAACATAGGTTCGGACTATCCAAACTTACTCGGATCTGAGCAAAAACGGCTAGTTTTTGGAAGCTTATAAATACCCATCTCCTCCCACCTACCAGCAAGAACTCTCATTCTAAAACATTTATTGCAGTGTGTTCTTCCTCCTTGAGCCCTAGCTTCCTCCCCTTTGAGCTTTGTGATTTGATTCATTAGAGGGAAAGAGAGAAGCAAGATTGAGAGCTTGAAATGTCTTAGATCCATCTTGAGCACCGGATTTCATTCTCTTGCGGATTTCTTGCCGATCTAGGAGTTGCTAGGACTCCTGGAGGTTGAGGACTCCTAGATGGCTAGGAGTTGCCGGTGAGCTCTCAAGCTTCGTGTGGAGAGTTTCCGGAAGTTTGTGAAGGTTAAATCCACCTCCGCAAGGAAAGGATTCAAGAAAGAGAAATCGGTGAGTGCTTTGTGCAACACCGGGAGGATTAGGGTTGAAAGAGACCCCGGCTTAGTGCTGCTTCAACGGAGACGTAGGATCCCCTCAAGGATCCAAATTTCGGGTCAAAATCTTTGAGTCTTCGTCTTCGATTCTTGGATTTCTTTTTCACCCTTGTTGTGGTTGATTCAAATCTTGGCGATTCAAGTGGTGATTTACTTTGTGTGAAGGATATTGTTGGTTATTCATCTTCTGCAGGTATTCTAGGCTAACTAATTCTATTTGGTGCAATTAATGTCCTCTAAATAGCCTAGATTTACTTTTTGTGTTTTGTGCCCTGAAGCACTCGTACTATCCGAATAAACATCGGATTATCCGAACCACTCGGACAGTCTGAAGTCTGATTCGGACACTCCAAAGATTTAGTTTCCGCTGCAGTTTAAATTTAAATTTTGTAAGGCCTATTCACCCCTCTCAAGGCAACATCTCGATCCTTTCAATAACCCTACATATCAGTATAATTACATACATAAATAAAAACAATAAATTCAAAAGGCAAGAAAATTTTTAAAGTAGAGTTGTTGTCTGACCCATATGAGATGGTACCGCTCACTGAGATACTAGATTCGTCCAGAGCCAAATTGGCACCTCTCACGAAAATAAGGTTTCATCACTCGGCATTTAACAAAACTTCTAATCGTAGATACATGAATAGTAAAAATATCGTGCGGTAGAAAAATAAATTTCCGCCATAAAAGGTAAAAACCCTCACTATAAAAAGGATATGTATGAGTACTGTGTATTAGGACAGCGCAATCGAATAGAGTAGCCCCATCCAAGTCTTCCCTCCATCAAGCCTTCCAAGGAAAGCCAACCATCCAGAGCCTTCGGCCATAAGACATCAAGCCCTAAAGCAAACATCCAAAGCAAGTCAAGCACAAGCTTCTCAAGTACACCATTTAGAGACAACAACCACCAAGCCGCAGACCACCAAAAGCCACAAGTCTCTAGGAAGCCAGGCGCAAGGAGAAGCTCAAGCAAGAGCCATGTAAGGACCCGAATTCACCAATTCGAATCCACTGTGTTTTACCGCACTAGTCCCAAGATCAATCGCTAGTGCACATAGCTTAACATTGGTAAGCATCATATCATACACAACGATAAGAATAATAAGACTTTATTTATTGAATATAACTAGTGTACGATCTTATGATCACTTACAATTGTTCAGCCTCACAAGGCAATAGTAAGACCAATGAGACAAATGCAGCGGAAAGACAATAGTAGAAGACGTAGATGTCCCATCAGCACACCACAGGCGACTGACAAGGATTGGCCTAGTGACACGCGTCCACCTGAAAGTCCTCCTCCAATAACGACGATGATTCCTCCACTGTTGTTGGTTGTTAAGCAAGGGTGAGTACACCAACACGTACTCAACAAGTTATGCACAGAATGCAATGCTATCATAGCTATATGCAGGCTTATTCCAAAGGAAAGGCTAAGGGTTCATTTGCAATAAAGTAGCATTTAAGAACACATACAATACATAGATTGAAAAGACAGTAAACAAATAATAACAAGTAAATAGATTCAGTGATTCTCAAATAAACCCAAGCTTTTCATCCTAAATCAAGTTCCATTGTCCACATGGCATCCTGCCATCCCATCCAGTTGTTCATTTTAATTAATTACCCCTTGACTGTAATCCCCGAGCATTGCTCAATACCGTGAGCACGGCTATCTGAATAGTTTGTACACTCTGCAGAGGTTATGCACTTTACCCACATGATACAACCATGCACCACACGGTGAGCGATTATAACAAAGCCTTTACAATGCATCCTCTTAACCCGATGCTACCGCTAAGGTTTCAACACTGAAGGTTACACCACCACAACAGGCCCCCCTCTTGTGCCATGTGAGCCACCCTCGAGCATGGGTGGTTACCACCACCGGATCTCACGCCACCACGATAGCACTCAAGTTAAGCATTTGCAAATTAGTCACTAGGCTGCCCCATATGAACATGTGGTTGCATGATAGACTCAGGTCAAAGGCTCGCAAGGTTAAGTCCTTAGGATTGATTAAAATAAGACATACACATACCCTCAGCTCCTCTGAGCCCACCCTGGCACACTTGCCCCTTCCACTTGCTTCAATCATAAAGTGATTACCACCCGGTTGGTTACCAAGCACCACGTGCTTCTCACAAATCAACATCGTTGTGTGACCTCCCCGCCACAACAACCCAATCTCTTTGTGTGACCAAACATGACACACAATTAACATCATTGTTCCATATTCCATTAGTCAAAATTAATACTCAACATTTCATGTACAAGTGATGACGTGGCATGGCTAAGCATTTCTATTCCGTTCTAACCATCCATGTTGATTTCAATATTAACCAACTATAATGAACCAACCTGAGGTGACAAGTGGATTATGGCATACAAATAACAAGGTAGGGTGTAATTCAAAAGGGTACATTAACTAATCCCAAAGTTAAGTTGAAATCATTTGTACTCATAAAATATCATGCAATAGGGTAAATCAAAATAGCAATTTTGCAAACATGGGTGCAACATGATCAAAGCATAACTTGCCTTGCTTAAGCTCCTGGTCTTGGTCTGAATATAATTCTTGAGTTGCAAATTCTTCCTCCGAAGCCTCGCACAATTCAACGTCTACACGAATCGAGAAGAAATAGCAAATAAACACCAAAACTAAAGAACAAATAAACTCAAAAATTCAAATAAAAATCACCATTGGAAAGATCTCAATTTTACAAATTTTTAGGAATTTGAATCACCTCAATCGGAGTTCGTATGCAAAAGTTATAGCACTTTGAAGTTTTAAATTCTTGGAAAATCTCTAAAATCATAAATTCCGAATTAACAGAATTATTTTTATAAAGAAAAATCCGAATTTCCCGCCCCGGCTCGTACGGACAAAACGTGGCAAAATCTGAACCCTTGGATCCTAATCTAACGGCTCCGGTTAAATCCACCACGTGGCTTAATATCCACTGCCCGATCCAAATCCGACGGTCGACGCTTACCCCTACGGTGCACTGTGCTTATAAATGACGTGGCCAATCCTAGACCCTATGATCTTGATCCAGCGGCTAAAGCTTACCGTGTGGTTTATTGTTCACATAATTGGCGGCTTACCTGACCACACGATCTTAATCTAACGGTGAGAGCTTACATACGTTTATTTGTTCACCGGAGGCGTGGACGATCCCCGGCCGTGCGATGACGATCCAACGTTCGATGCTCCTCCCGAACGGTAATGGAGACCTGACGGCTTGAGTCCACCAGAGATGGAGACGACGATCACGGCGGCGGCGTTCCAGCGCTTTCCGGCAATGAAGAAGTGGCGGCTCGGATGCGGGGCGACGAGACGAACTCGAATCTGCAACCCACTTGGCGGAAGAAGTCCTCGGCGACGGCGGAACGCGGCGCGAAGTCTTCGGGAACTCCGGCGAGCGCGTGTGACCTCCTCGGTGCTCCTCCGGCGACGATGCGGCAGGGAAATTGTGCAGCGAGGTGTGGAGATCCTCGGGGAAGTACCCCGGACCTTTTATACCCGGCGGTGGCACGGAAATCGCGGAAAGTTTGGCGGCGGCGTCGAGTCCAACTCGGAGATGGCGGTGGCGCTGAGTCCGCTTCGGACCTGACGACGATCGACCGCCACGATCAAGATCCGACGTTCATGATAGAAGATAGAGTCCGAATCGGTATCCATTGCTGAGGACCGCATGATGAAGATCTAACGGTTCGTAATGATTAGGGTTCCATAATTGACGTGGCGTGTTTAAGGCCCTTGGATCCCGATCCAACGGTTGGCATCAATCCTCCCGAATCACAGCCGGTCTGCACAGTAATTGGGCCGAGCCCAATACTGTTCACGGGGAATTTCTAGGGTTTTTCCAATTAAATTAATTCTAGAAAATAAACTAATTTATTTAGAGTAGTAAAAATACTCTATAAATTCCAAGAAAATTCTCAAAATTACTTTGAGACATTCTGGACTTAAATAAAATATTTTTGGCAAAACTTTATTTTGCAAATTTCCTTTTATAATTATTTCTTAACCAAAGACATTATTTATAAATTCAAAATAATTCAAATAAATCTCAGAAAATCCAATTAAATCCAGAAAATTCACAAAAATCATAAATTGCATTAAAATAATATTAAATAATTGAAAACTTAAAAATTGGGATGTTACAAGCCAGGGCCAAGCCTTCAGGAGCAAGGAAGCCAAGATCAGCCGCACCCAAGAGCAAGGAGGAGACCAGGGCAACCGCCATCACCAGCATCACACCCTCTTTTGCATACCATTCCATTTTCCATCACAGGTAACCATCCATTCTTTAGCCAATCAATAGCATACAAAGGTATAGCAATAGTAATAATCAACTAGAAGTTAAAGACAATAGCAATCCTAGTGGTCATATTTTAGTGGTTGCAAGAAGTGGCATTATACGTGTCCGCGGTATTATCACACTCCCCAGCGTGTGACAAAAACCACAAGTGTTGTCACGATGCCAATAATTGCCCATCCAACTAGTTGCCATTCATCATCGACCCAAAAATCAAAATCATATATATGTATCATCACAGCATAGAACACAATAAAGCTAAGATCAGTAGGGAATCACATGAGCCAGTGTGTACCAAACCCTAGCCTAGCCAGAGGGAGTTAGCCAGGGAGAAGAGGAGCAACTAGTGCAGGAGTCGATAGCCAAGGAGGGGAGGAGCCGACTCGGAGAATGGGGCGGTCGAGAGGCCATGAAGACGATGTAGGCCGAAACGTGAAGACAACTGTAACACCCCGGCGCCAACTGCACCGCGAATGCTACCAAAAGACCCTAAACCTTATACCTCTACTAAAAAAAAAATTGAACCAACCTTGGAACTCCCCAAACCAGATTAAAACTAAGTCACCGAAATTTAGAAAATTTCGGCATGACCTCTCTAGAAAACAGGACATCCACTCAACAGACAGAAAACAATTGCAGTAGGATATTATTCTAGCAGGTCCTTAGTTAACCAATCACAAGAACCAATAGAATTTAATAAACTCCACCACGACGCATAACACATTACAATCTTATTAGATACATCAAGACTGAATGAATCGGTTAACGAATTGCTGGAGGCGAAGCCGTGTGCGTGTTACTACTCCCAACCCAACGAGCCACTTCAAAGTACCTAAAACAAGAAAACAAACAAGCGTGAGTCCAAGACTCCAAGAAAGCGCAATCAGGCATAAGAATAATGAACTCGACTAGAATATAAAAGCTACAAGACATAGAGTAAAAGTTTCTTTAATTGATATCCGTAAATAAAAGAAACAGTTTGAATTCATATACAACCAAACATAAGAGCACAACTATTTCATCTTTTGACATAACCAATACTTAATTGAAATCATCCAGTAAAAGAAGCCGTATCTATCCCCATTTTCCACATGCAACTCGAAAATGTAACTAAACCATACTCACGCCTCAATAATCGTTCCAGGATGAGTCCACGACTAAATCCTCAACTTGTCATTTCCCCTTCTCGTCAATTAACACTTACCAATTGCAACACACAATGCAATGCTTTTATGCTCTCACCCCTTTTTCTCATGAATCAAAACAATGAATGCACCATGCATGCTCCTAATGCACATTGTCATAGCGATATCTGGGGTATGGTGAGTGCACACCGTCGGTGTGCACCCTCAATCCCACCCATCCCGTGGCGGGGCCTACTCTTACTGTCTCGCTCCCATTCACCTCGATGAATGGGACTACGAGGTAGGACTTTTGTGCTCACTACGGGTGAGCACCGAGGCCCGCATCAACATGGGACGCCTCGTCCATCATGAATGCAATTATGCAATTGACGTGAATGCATTTCATCCCTCATTCATTTTCACCACACATAGCCATAACCAATATGGAAGTACCAATTAACTTGCATCAACTTAACCATACTCGTCCGTACAATTTCATAATGCAATGAAATAAATGGGAATTGGGTAACTTACCAATTTGCTAACATTCATCCATCCTCATTACCATGCTAAGAACAACTTCTAGATATGCCATTAAACATAACCAAACCATTAGAATTCTCATACTCTTATCGCAAGCAAAACATTTAACACCCTAATAACGTTCTAGGGGATGCACTTGCCTTTACCGACGCGAGAGGCAACTCGGGGTCAAGACCACTCCCGAAGACACTTTCCCTGAAAACAACGTTACACACAAGAATGGATCAAAGTCCGACTCAATACCTCAATGCGCGACGAAAACTCAACTCTTGCCAAAAACAGTTCCAATGCACACTAATGGAAACTCCGGGCAACCCACTAGACAACAGACATTAAACCTTAATAATAGGAGAACACATCGGCAACTCTCTCTCAAAACTAGAATGCAAATCATACCAACCTTCATTTAGCACTTGCTCTCCTTTAACTAAATTTACCAGCAAAGGTATAGTGACCATATTTCTAATTTCACATGACCATTGGAGGAATCAAAACATGAGCATACAAAATAATAGTAACACATCATTCACTATTCTAGGATTTCAAATACTATCAGTCTTTCAGCAGTAATTATCATACACTAGGACAAAATCCCACACTATACAATCTTAACAACAAAAGAACTCAGAAACCATACATGCAATTAGAAACTTTGTGCTTCTAGCCTACTCAACAGAGACAAAGATAAAACACATCGCCTAAGCTGCTACTAATGAACAACTCGCATTACAGGAGATCTACATGTTACTTGAAGCTCCCAGTAGCGAACAAGTCTCAAAACTAAATAGAAAACAAATATATGGTATCCTCATGTCTCACATAGTATCAAACATGGGCTAATATATAGACATGCTCTTTGTGAGCAATTCATCAAACACATGGCATGCACACCATTTAAACCCCAAAATCCATAGGGTTGTTACCTCAGATTTTTTACTCATGGAGGAAGGAAGTGGGGATCTTGCGGGAGGAGACGGAAGGTCATGGGAGGCGCCTAGGCGGCGCGAGGCCCAGCCGGAGGGGGCACCGTCGGCTGCAATCGCCATCGCCCTTCTTCTTGCTGCCACGGCTACTTCTCCTCTTTGCTCTTGGCTCTTTGCTCATTTGTTCTTCTTTACTGTATTTCTTCTTCTTGATGCTCTCCTCTTCTGGTTCGGATCTTCTTTGCTACTCACTGGCTTCCGTCAGAGGGGAGAAGAGGCGCCGAGACAAGGAAGAACAGGGGGAGGGGCGCGGCTGGGAGCTCTCGCGGCCATGGGAGCTCACGGCCTGGTGGAAGCGGTCGGCAAGGCGGGGAAAACCAGAGAAGAAATCGCCGAGGAGGAGAGGAGCTCGGCGGCTTTGCTCGGGTGGAGATAGCGAGAGAGAATTCGGCGGAGATGGGGAAATTGGCAAGGCCCCAAATCAATCTCGACCACAAATACAAATCAGCCCCAACTCATTCTCACCACAAAGCAGAAAGAGGAGAAAAAATTAGGAGAAAAGAAATGAAGACCCTCCAAAAAATCCAGAAATCCCACGTTAAACCCATCGAGTGAACCAAATAATTTAAGCAGACAAAACAATTCCGCCCCAAAACCCCTGGGAAACGATCTACAGTATTACAACAACATGGGCCAAGCACACGTGCACAATGGGATCGAGGTGAAGGCATTGGCATGGGCTAGGAATACCCGAGTGTGATCTTGAGCACAGTAGCAGGAGACCGGGAAGCGCCAAGGCTGACTTGAGTGGAGGGTATTTGTGGGTAGGTGCGGTTGAGCCCATGCATGGCCCAGCAGGCGTGGAGGCTAGGAACGATCGCTAAGAGGAGGGAGGTGGCCCGAGGAGGGGCCAAACCAGAGAGTGTGGAGGCTAGGCACTTAGGCGAGAGAGGCGACGGCAGCTGGCGCCAATGCCGAAGAAGGGAGGAGGGGCCGAATCGGAAGAAGAGGAGAAGAAGAGAGGAAGAAGAGACTAGGAGTTGACCGAATGGATAAGGGTAGGGAGAAAAGAAAACGAAAAGAAAAGAAAGAAAAAAGGTAAATTCCTAAAATATGTAAAAATGAATAATTAATCAAAAAATAACAATATAATATTTATGCTAATAATCACGTAAAATAGTTGCACATAATAAATTATCAAAAAATAAAATAAGAGAAAAGAAAAGAGAAAAACAAGATCTATTCTGTGTCTACATGCAGATCAAGCTATTCTACATTTGGTTGAAACCACGAGCCCGATAAACCGTGTGATGACGCTTCGTGTATTATTCCCTTGTAATGTGCCAAGCGAACTAACAAATATCGTGTTCCCTTGTATGCACATGGATCTTTTTTGTTATTTTAGCCATATTTTTTTATTGGTAGCTCTGATTTATGAACGGTTTTCATCATTGGTTTACTGACAACTAGAGCTATATATTGATATAAATCTCACCGTATAAATCAGATTTTTCTATCCGTATACATAAATTTTACTATCGGTATATATAGATTTTACTGCCATGCGGTAGCAAAATCTTACGGCACATTCGGTAAATTGGTAGTAAAAACTCATTCGTGTAGTGCTTATTAGCAAGACTTATATCATTATGTTCCTCTTGTCGTCAGTAAATTACTGGTGAAAACCGTCATTAATTGGAGTTACTGAATAAAAGTTATGGCTAAAATAAAGTAAAAACAGAATCATATACAAACAAATATGCTTATTATTTGTTTCGGCCACCCTTACTACTTCACTAGTTATTTTATTTTCTAGTTTGTATACATGTCTGTTCTTTCTTTATTTTAGTTATAACTTTTTATTCGATGCTCCAATTGACGAACAAATTTTACCGATGAATTCTTGATGACTAGAGGAACAACATGATATAAGCTTAAGCTAATAAATGTTGCATGAATCAAATTTTACTACTAAAATGAACATCGATTTACTACTATATGATAGTAAAACACACACACACATATATCGATAGTAAAATCTGTATATAAGGATATTAAAATTTGTTACCAGCCAAAAAAATTAATGTTTATTAATGAGATTTTAGATTTTACTACCTTTTACTCAAAGTATTACTATACCTGTGTATAGCACTCTTATCCATAAAAAGCAATATATCCGATATTTTCTAAAGTTTATGAAAAACACATGTACATATTTTTAAAAATTCTTAAAAAATTACCATATGTAGAGGAGATGAGATTCTACAAATCTACAATATTTGAAGATCAAAATCAATCACATTTGAAAGTTATAACTAAATAAAAAAAGACAATGTACAGGCACTAAGTAGTATTTATTAGTTATTTATGTACAAACACGCTTAGTCAACTGGTCAGTCGCATGGGCTCGGTCGGTAAAGCAAATCTGGCTGACGCGTAGAATATGCTATTCTACACGCAACTGTAGAATAGCATTTCTATATGTATTTTTATTTAATCAGCTAAAATAGTAATTAATATGTATTTACGCATGATTCAAAATAAGTTGAATCAATTAAAATTTGTAATTTCAGTCGATCAAATTTTCAAGTAAAAGCGTGATTTAAAGAAAATTATAAAGCCTTAAAAAGCATTATATATGTAAATTTTATAAATCTTAAAATATTAAGAAATGGGGCTAGACACCTTAAAATATATAAAATTTATTGACCATTAAAATATGGCATTTATGTAATTTCATGAATTAATTCCAATCAATCCATGGATCGATGTACCAATCGGTGAAGACAATTATTTTGGCGAAAATCCATGCAAGCATTCACGGATCTTATTTAATTAAATTCCAGCAAATTTATTTGGAATATATGTGATATCACTAATGCTTGGAAACATGTGGTTTAAAGAAAAACCTAAATCAGATTGTTGGAAGAAATGAGTTTTGTTGAACTACCGATACAATTTGTGAAGTTTGAAAATGTTAAATTGACTCACCGACAGATGAAGTCGGTGTGGCATATATGTATGAGGTGAGTAGAGGGTGCTGAATAAATTAGCACTTTCAGGTATAAATTGAATAGAAGATAATTCATGAACACAAACTGATTGTGAAACCTACGCATTAAACACAAGTATATTGCGAGACATGCATGTAATCAATCTACACATATGTCTCTATAATATACTACACTGATAGCGACAAGATTGGAAATAAGCGGAGACATTGAAGCGTCTGCGATCTGGTTGCCGAGGCAGGAGACATGGAGAGAAGTCGAGGACCCGTTGCGACGGCGTGAAGGCGATCACGAGATAACGAGCGGAGAGAAGCGGATCGCGGCGGTCATGCGACGCTTCCCAAAACCTTATCCGTCCTCTCCGGTGCAAGAACTTGAGGGCCGGATGGTTTGAGACCTGCTCTCCCGTTATTTGGTGCCGCTGGCATTCGGGACGGAGTAGACTTGATGGCGGCGGCGAAAGGAACTAGCAAAACCCTAGGCGTGGGAAAAACTTACGCTCTTTGTTAACAGAGGCGCTGACAATATATAGGAGAATCCTCTGGCCGGCCGTAAGAACATGACTCGAAGACATGCCACGATCGGAGTGCATTACGAGTCCTTATCTCATCTTGCAACCACGACGATCTTGAGAAGCAAAAGAATAAAGCGCAAAAGGAGGTGCGTCTCGCAAGGCCTGGACCGGATTCGGCGGACCATTCACGCAGTGCCCGCCCGCGCGCCCTCGCCCCCCCTGGCCGTGCCCAGCCCGCCCGGCCCGAGGCGAGGCGAAATCTGCGTGTGTTCTTTCTCCCTTTCTCCCACATGGTTCTACCATGGTGGATCACACTCCACTATATAAACTAGTGTTCACCACTTTAGGCTAGCAATGTGGTACTATTGTTAGTGCACATGCCTCCTCTTGAGGTGGGCCTTTGTGATTTTCTAGGATTTATTGTCTCAATTAAATGGGCTTGGCCCAAATAATCCAATAATCCCCCACCAGATCTTAAAGTCCCACTGACAGTTTTGCCTATTCCCAAAGCTGTTGATATACCAGCGTTTCAGTGACAATGGACTATGCCTTGAATTGCACCTAGGACTCCAAATTACACTCAACCACAACTTGAACAATGGACTAAGCCTTGAATTGCAAGTTTTGTGCAACTGAGTTTCACTTAAAGCCTTAGCTGATACTTGGCTGCCAATAGGCTACCCCTCGGGTGGAGCATATAAGTCGTACTCCATGGTCTCTTCATGAGCTTATTAGAGATTACCCAAGTCTCATAGACTGCAACTTTTAACAGTCAAGCTCGTATAGGTGTGTTCTTTCAAGAATGCTATGTAGGACAACATCTTTGCTAATTAAAGCTAACAGAACACATTAAGGCAATAGCCAACTTTGCCATACAAATTGAGAGTATTGCATCTTGATTGGAGTGGATTAGAAAAATACTCTCCTTGGTCAACCAATAGTTTGTTCTTCCAGATCCTAATTCACGGGATCTCCGATCACATAGGTTAGAGTTACCACTATGGTATGACTCACGTGGGTCTCAAACCCGGCTCCTTCGATGCATTGTCTATCATATTGCGTGATAAACCTTTTGTAAAGGGTCTGCAGATTCTTAGCTGTTTGGATATAATCCAAAGCTATCACTCGGAGTTTTTCAATTTCTGACGGACTTCAAGCGTCTCTTTACATGTCTTGATGACTTCATGTTGTCCTTAGAAGCTGTTCACTTTGATAATAAGCTGTTTGATTATCACAGTTCATAAGAATAGCGGAATTGGCTTTACAACCCTTTGGAAAATCCATCAAGAGTTCACGCAACCATTACTGCCTCAACGGTGGTACGTGTCTAGAAGCGATGAATTTCGCTTCCATGGTTGACCGCGCCAAAATAGTGCATTTGCAAGACCTCCATGAAACAACACCTCCACCAAGTGTGAATGCATATCCACTTGTGGCCTTGATCTCATCGACCGGATATCAATTTGAATCACTATAACCCTCTAGTATTCTTTGGGTGCGGTATAGTGAAGCCCATAATTCATGGTACCTAGCGGTGGCGCATGACTTCGCTTCGAGTGCTTGCCAATGATCATCACCGGGTTAGATGTAAACGGCTCAATTTGCTCACTGACAAATGAGATGTCAGCCTTATGGCGCTAGCTAAGTACATGAGAGATCCAATAATCGAGAATATCTCAATTGATCCTTAGCAATTCTTTTATTCTTCGAAGAATCAAGCTAGGATCATACGGTGTTGGAGAAGGTTTGCTCTCTAAGAAGCCAAAAGCGGTTTAAGACCTTTTCCACATAGTGAGATTGCGAAAGTGTAATCCCACTCTCATCTTTGATTAGTTTGATGTTCAAAATTACGTCAGCCTCTCCTAGATCTTTCATATCAAAATTATGAGATAGGAAAGACTTGACCTCTGTAATTACATCAAGATTTGTGCCAAAGATCAATATGTCATCAACATACAGACACAGAATAACTCCCTCACCCCCACCATGGCGATAATATACACACCTATCGGCCTCATTAACAACAAAACTGCGAGATGTTAAAGTTCTATCGAAGTTCTCATGCCATTGCTTAGGAGCTTGTTTGAGACCATACAAAGATTTCAACAACTTACACACTTTGCCTTTTGACCTTTCACTACAAATCCATCAATTCATTGCATATAAATTTCCTTATCCAACTCTCCATTAAGGAAAGGCATCTTAAGGTCCATTTGATGAGCGAGAAGACCATGCGAGGCAGCCAAGGAAAGTAGAACTTCGTATAGTAGTCAATCTAGCAACGGTGAATAAGTGTCAAAGAAATCTTCCCTTCTTTTGGGTATAACCCTTGACCACAAGCCGAGCCTTATACTTTTCAATAGTACCATCGGGCCTAAGCTTCTTTTGAATATCCACTTACAACCCACAGGTTTGCAACCATGAGGTAGATCTGTGACTTCCCAATTCCGTTGGCGAGAATGGAATCCATTTCGCTCTGGTTGCTTCCTTCGATGAGTGCATCGGAGATGCAAAAGCTACGAAATACACTTAGGAGTATCATCCACAAGGTACACAAGTGAAGTCATCACCAAAGGATTTAGGCGTCCTTTGTCTTTTACTCCTCCTTGGAGCCTCCTTGTCATCCTCCTCGAGATTTTGCTCATATATTTGCTCATGATATTCAGTTTGAGTAGTTGGTTCGGGAATTATCTCAGGAGTTTGGCTAGAAGTGCTATGTACATCTTTCATTGGAAAGATGCTCTCAAAGAAGGTTGCATCTCGAGACTCCATAATTGTATCGACTAACACGTCAGATACCTCCGATTTCACTACTAAAAACCTATAGGCAATGCTGCGATGAGCATATCCCAGAAAGACACAATCCACAGTCTTAGGTCCAAGCTTGCGCTTTTTCGTTATTGGTACATTGACTTTCGCCAAGCACCCCCAAGTGCGCAAGTAAGAGAGTGATGGTTTTCTCCCTTCCCATTTTTCATATGGAGTTTTCTCTTTATTCTTGGAAGGAACTTTATTGAGAACATGACACGAGGTCAACAGGCCTCCCCACCATGCCTTGGATAATCCGCGATGTCTAACATGGCATTAACCAAATCGGTTAGAGTGCGATTCTTTCTTTCGGCAACCCCATTTGATTGGGGTGAATAGGAGGCGTCCTCTCATGAATAATCCCATGTTCCTTATAGAATAAATCGAAATCATTAGAAATACTCTCATACGATCGACCTAAGTCTTTTGATCTTTCTTTCCAATTGGTTTTCAACCTCGCCTTATAGATTTTAAAGTAGTCTAAAGCCTCATCTTTAGATTTCCATGAGATATACATAGCAAAATCTAGAAGCATCATCAATCGAGTCATGAAATATCTTTTTCACCCTTCGTTAACACACCATTCATTTCACAGAGATCTGAATGTATGAGTTCTAATGGTGCCGAATGTCTCTCCTCATTTGCCTTGTGAGGCTTCGAGGTTGCTTGGATTGCACTGACTTTGGCACTTAGAACTTTTGATGAGTAACATTTGGAATTAAATTCATCTTGGCAAGCGAGACATATAACCAAAATTGATATGACATAATCGTGAGTGCCAAACATTAGCCTCACCTCCATTAGAATTGTCACAAATATGGTTCACAACTTTATTGCGAAATCGAGAAAGGGAAAAGCGGAACAAGCCTCGCACTCATAGCCTTTACCAATAAAAGTCCATGTTTTGACACGACTACTTTATTAGACTCAAACACCACTTTGAACCCATCTCGACGAGAAGGAACCGTGACGAGTTCTTATTTATTGAAGGGACATGATGCACGTTCTTGGTTGCACGATCTTCCCGAAGTAAACTTGGATCTCCGTGCCAACACCACGAGCGAAGCATGTGACCCATTCCCCATTAGGGACGGAGGAATCTGAGCGACACGGTAAGAAGAGAACAATGATCTATCATCACATACATGCACATTAGCACCAGTATCAATCCACTAGTTGGTGGACTGACTCACTAAAAGAATAGTAGGTAAATTACCATACCTAGAAGTTCCATCTCCAGTGTTGCCAATAGTCACGTTGACAGACTTTGAGTTCTGTCATTGATCAGCCTTTTTACCTTTGCGGTGAGGACACTTCTTGGCCCAATGCCTAGTCTCACCGCACACGTAGCAAGGCATATCATCTTTGTTCATCTTCTTCTTCTTGAAGTTTGTGGTTTGTTTGGCTTTGTTGTTTTTTCCTTTATTCTTACCATGCTGTTGCACCATATTGGCGTGTGACAGTCCCTCGACTCCCTTCGCAGGTGCATCCTTAGCCCGAGCTTTCTCCTCAACATCAAGAAACGTGATCAAACTCTTAACAGAGATTTCTTGTCTCTTATGTTTCAGAGCAGTGGCAAAATTCCTCTATGAAGGAGGTAATTTGGCAATAATGCCTCCTGCCACAAACTTGTCGGGTAAGGTACACTTAAAAAGTTCGAGTTCCTTCATAATGCACTGTATTTCATGGGCCTGCTCGACCATAGAGCGGTTATCAACCATCTTGTAGTCGTGATACTGTTCCATGACATATAGTTCACTGTCAGCGTCTGATGCACCGAATTTAGAACTTAGTGCATCCCACAGCTCCTTCGTGTCTATTATGTGCATGTACACATCACACAGACGGTCGGTAAGAATGCTAAGAACGGCTCCTACAAAGAGTGTGCTGGCATCCTTGAACTCTTTTTCCTTTTCAGAGTAAGGGTTCCTTGAGTTTGCCGGCCGCAACCCGATGAGCGTTCATAGGCTGTAAGCCCTGAGTGACTTTGACTGCCATCTCTTAAAATGCACACCGATAAATTTTTCCGGCCTCGATTGCATCGGCAAAGCCGACCATCGATAAACCAAAGTGCCTAAAATAAGGTTTTTGGATTGCTGAATAAATTAGCACTTTCAGGTATAAATCGAATAGAAGATAATTCATGAACACAAACTGATTGTGAAGCCTACGCATTAAACACAAGTATATTGCAGACATGCATGTAATCAATCTACACATATGTCTCTCTAATATACTACACAACGATAGTGACAAGATTGGAAATAAGCGGAGACATTGAAGCGTCTTGATCTGGTTGCCGAGCAGGAGCGTGGAGAAGCCGATGACCCGTTGCGACGGCGTAGAAGGCGATCACGAGATCACGAGCGGAGAGGAAGCGGATCGCGGCGATCCGCCGAGCGGTTCCCAAAACCTTATTCGTCCTCTCCGGTGCAAGAACTTGAGGGCGAATGGTTTGAGACACTGCTCTCCCGTTCATTTGGTGCCTGCCGGCGTTCGGGATGGAGTAGACTTGATGGCGGGCGGCGAAAGGAACTAGAAAAACCCTAGGCGTGGGAAAAACTTACGCTCTTTGTTCGAGCAGAGGCACGACAATATATAGGAGAATCCTGCATATGGCCAGAATCGAACACGACTCGAAGGCGTGCCACGATCGGAGTCTATTACTGTAAGTTCAACCTTCATTAGTTATGGTTTTGGTGTTAATGACAAATCTAATATTGAGATTATCCATTAATGTGATTTTGTTATTAATGACAAATCTTATATCGAGACTAACTCGTTTATTGAGAATATCCTTGATTAGGCTCATCGCATTGGAAAATGGAAAACCCAAGGTATGTATGCGCATTCTTTCTAATATAAATTGCATACTTTAGATTCAAATTAAAGTATGAATATTCCCCATTATATTAACCACAAAATGTGCATCATGTTTCCCAATCCATATATTACATGGATGCACATACTTAGGGGAAGTTTGTAGTTTAACTTGAAAGTCTCTTTGTATTGATCTAATTCTTATTGACACATATAAGGATCAAGACAAAGGAACTAAAATCCTTGAGTATATATTTGAATTGCCTAGTCATAGTGTACTCATGGTAATATAGGATATACTCCAATGTGATCAAATTGAATATGTGCATATTATATCCAAGTCAATCATATTTATGCACATATATATGTGGGGTTTATTCTATAGTTAATGACTTAAAGTAATGATCAATTCCATATAGCCTACACATAATGGATCATTACTTTTCATCAACATGAGTATATGAAAACTTGTGTAGTTAATGTATACTCATATCAATTTAAATGAAAATTTAAATTGAGTTCATTTGTCTTGTTAATCATTAAAGAACATTTCATCATGTGTTGATGGTGTTCCTTGATTAATTAAGGACAAATGAATAACTCTTAAGTATAATGAAGCATGCGTTGCATTATTGTACTTAAAACACATTTAAATCATTCAAATTGATTAAGGTTGTGCTCAATTGATCTAAAGGCATCCATTATGTGTTAATGGAGTGCAAGAGATAATTGAGACAACCATGCATCTTGGACTAACGGTTTTCATGAGTTGTGATTGAGTTAGGTTAAGTCCAAGGATGATTGAGAACGGGATAAGGACGGCATCATGAGGTGATGAGTGTTAAGAGAAGATTCCGAAGATAAAGAGGAGTCGAGTGATGATCCCGGGGGAGTAAATGATTGAAGATCATAAAGACCCCAAAGGGGATTGCTTGCGTGCGTCGGCGAAGGTATAACTAGATAGGCTAAGGACTTTGTAGTCTTTGAGTCTAGTTTTTATCGCCGTACTATTAAGAGGGGTTGTCCCCTAGCTTGAGCTTCATCATGTGTTGATGATCTCAATCCCGTGTCACTCAAGCTCAAATCATTTGGATTTGGTTTTTGCATAAGGGTTAACCATTTGGCATGTGTTGCGAATGTGTTAAGCTTATGCTTGGTTGTTTTGCATTATGCTCGGATTTGCATGTGTTGCAAAGAAGAAGAGTATATGTGTTTGGTTTTTCGCATAATGCTTTGATTTGCATGTGTTGCAAATAGGATAAGCAATATGCGTTGGCTTTTGCGTGAAGTTCACTTTTGCATGTGTTGCAAATGTTGAAGCTTCATGTTTTGTTTTCATTTACAAAACAATCTTTCTAAAACCTTGGTTGCTTGGAGCTAAGTTTTGCATGTGTTGTAAAGAAGAGAGCTCAAGCACGATTTGGTGTTTGTGTGTGCTTTTGGAGCTAGAGGCTTGCATGTGTTGCAAGTAGAGAGCTCAAGCAGTTGATTTGGATTTAGTCGAAGTTTGATTTGGTGTTGCATGGATCTAGAGAATTGCATGTGTTGCAATTAGAGTTCATGCACCTTGATTTTGTGTTGCTTGGAGCTAGACTTTTGCATGTGTTGCAAGAGTAGTGCTCAAGCATGAAATTGGTTTAATGTGTTATTTGCAAGTTCGTTGTCGAATAAAGCTGAGGTTTATGAGTCAGGAATCCCGAGAGCATGTGGCGGGGCTTGCAGCAGGTGTTAGCAAGTTAGTGGGTCTTGTGTTGACCTTCACATGGCTAGGGGATTAATCTCATAAACTCGAGTTTGATTTTCTTAATCGTGTTGCAAATAGATTTGGAGTTGATTGCAAAATGCGTTTTTGCAATTTGGTTGGAATCCCTTGAGTATGAGCTAAATTGGTGCAAATATGTTTTGCACGAGTGTATGATCATGTGTTGATCATCTTATGGCTCAAAGAATATAGTTTGATTCTTTGGAGAAAAGATCGCGTGAAAAACCGGAGTCGATGCAGTGTGGCCGGTGCGACCGGGTTGCCTCCGGTGCGACCGGAGCTCCGGTGTGACCGGGCTGCATCCGGTGTGAATTTTCCAGAGAAGGTCGTTTTCGGTTTTCTTGAGGGCGGTGCGACCGGGAGGTGTGCGGTCCAACCGGCCGTGTAACGGTCACTTTTTCGACCGTTGGCCTGTGAGGGCCGGTCGGACTGGCCTGGGTCCGGTCGGATCGGATTTTGCTGATTTCGCCTATTTTGCCCCCAAACGGCTAGTTTTCTTGGTGAGGCTATAAATAGAGTCCTTTGGGGGCTTGGGCAGGAGGTTGGCTGTGTGTGGGAGTTATTGGCATGTGTTGCTCTTCTCCCTTTGTTTCTTGAGCTTAAGAGTGAGCTCAAATTGCATGTGTTGCAATTAGGAAGTGGATTGTGAGCCTCTTGTGCATGTGTTGCACTTGAGGGAGGTCCTTGTGCATGTGTTGCACTTGGTGATCACCGGGAGAGCATTCATTGTACTCGGTGAAGTTCAAGTGAAGGAGCGGCTTGTTACTCTTGGAGGTTGCCGACTCCTAGACGGCGTAGGAGTCGTGCACGGGAGCTCTCAAGGTGTGAGAAGCCCCGACGAAGTTTGTGAAGGTTCGGGTTGAGCCTCTGAAAGCGTGAAAAACCACGACTAGTGGAAAGAAAGCAGGTGCTCGGCGGGAGCCGATCCAAGTGGTTGGGCTTGCCTCAGCGTGGACTAGGGAGGCAAGCAAGTCTCGAACACCACGAAAAAATATCGTTTGTCCTTGTCTCTTTTATATTCAAGCGTTTACATTATTGTATATTTATCAATTGCTTGAATGTATTAGAATTGCTTAGTATTAATTGATTGTTCAATTTAGCAATTCTAGTATAGAGACTTAATTTAGTTAGTGCACTAGTGAGCCTAGTTGATTTAGGCTTTAATTGTCAAAACCTATTTATCGCTTCGCATATATCTTTGATTAGGTTTTGACTTAGGGTGTATTAGAGCGAATTGTTTAGTGAGCGATCGAATTTAATAAACGCCTATTCACCCCCTCTAGGTGCATCCTCGACCCTACAATTACTGAGTCCTTATCTCATCTTGCAACCACGACGATCTTGAGAAGCAAAAGAATAAAGCGCAAAAGGAGGCTGCGTCTGCGCAAGGCCTTGGACGGTTCGTGAACCATTCACTTGAGTCTTTGCCGCGCCCTCCGCCCGCCCGGCCGTGCTGCGTGCAGCGTGCCCAAGCCGGCCGGCCCCCGGCGAGGCGAGCGCGCGTGTGTTCTTCCTCCCTTTCTCCCACATGGTTCTACCATGGTGGATCACACTCCACTATATAAACTAGTGTTCACCACTTTAGTCTAGCAATGTGGTACTATTGTTAGTGCACATGCCTTCTCATGAGGTGGGTCTTTGAGATTTTCTAGGATTTATTGTCTCAATTAAATGGGCTTGGCCCAAATAATCCAACAGAGGGTGCCATGTTTGAGTATTGCCTGAGGAGCCTTCTGCATAGGTTATGATATAAGAATAAAATAACTACACTCGAGTAAAAAGCCGTATTAAAAGTATCAACCATAGTGTGTGAAAACAATCAAAATAGGTTTTCCTATGAAGGTGTTTGATCTCCACATTGGTTAGGAGTAGTTAACTAAGAGAGAAGTGAAACTAGGATATGCTAGAGGCCCAGTAAAGGACACAGTTAATAACCAGTGTTGATTTTTTGGGCACTATATTTAAACGCTATGAGATGAGTAACTCCGATTTTAAGGGGTTTAAATTGGCCACCCTATGTAATAATACCATCAATTTCGAGGAGTATACAACAGGAAGGTGGTCAGGATTGGAGATCTAATACTGGACTAGGGATAAACATTCTGGGTTCCTAACTGAGGTTAGGTTCACTATGGGTAAAATGGCACAAAACCTTCGTAAGGTTAAAAACAATGAATTCATGCCTGTCTCCTGAATTGGAGGCTACAGAAGCTATGTCTACCACATATACGAGTGCTAGTAGCAATTTTAATAATTAAAAATTAGAAACACAGATCTTCTAACAAAACCTATTTTCAGTGAAAGGATTTGAGGAAAAGAATTGTGAGATGGTTTTGGGAAGGAAAAATTCGTATGATGCATTTTGTTATTAAAGTTTGCTGAATACCTATTGTACTTACTCTTATATAAATCCCTCTTTTCTTAGAGGCTAAGCTCGATGGATTCATCGAGGAGGAGTAGTTGGAGTGTCACCTATAGGATCAAGGTGACGAGGCAGTAGAGGACTACCCAGAGGACTAGGTGGAGTAGTAGTCCTTATGGTAGGGATCGTTGTTATTTGGGGTATAATTATATTACTATTTATATGTAGCTTTTCTTTGTAAAGGTTATTTAATGACTTATGAACTTTAAACTTGTAGCTTTAGTAGCATGGATTGTAGTAGAGTTCCATTACTAGTTTCTAATTATTGTTCTCTTGCAACACTCTAAAATCGATATATTAGCGATAAAATATTAGGTCCTTTGATGTTTTATTAGCTAATATACCCAGATCAATGCAATTAGCTCAGAGTTAATGACAGGGCTACTGTCGTTACCCTAGGTTGATTGTGTGGATCGCCACAAGGTTGCCTCTAGAGAGCAGGTCCTTGAGAGCTCACCAATTTGAATGTACATTTTTCATTGCTTAAGAGAGCTCAAATTACAAATAAATTATATATGTGTATTTACAGGTTCTTGGTCCTGTACAAATGCCTGAAATGCCTGTCATGAAGATAGCTAATGATATATAAGTACAAGCGAGAGGTATTATTATCCTTCCTAGAAGCAGCGGTAGTTATTTGATCAATTTATCATATAATCAGTTTGTGGTCGTGTTGTGTATGCCTGGCCATATATATGACAAGTGACCCCATACCTTAGAGCATATTCTTAGGCCAATGGGTCCACTTACCTTTGCAGGACCCGCTGGAGATGGATACACCTTTCAAATAGCTTCGACCCTCAATGATAGTCTCTTGACGTCTGTAGGGGGTCGCTGAAGACGTTGAGTCAACATGGTACCCCCTTGCATTAGAACCGGAAACATAGGATTCGACAAAGGACGTTTCAATAAGAGCCCCATGCTTTTTCCCTATTGACGGAGTATAAGGATCACAAGCGTGCTTGACGGGCTATGTCTAAGGTGACATTAGTCATTCCTCCAACGATACTTTAACACATATATCCTTCCGCTTTCACCGTAGGAGCGTCTGGTCTCGCCAAGACCGGTCGATGGGAATTCGGAAAGCATGTGCATGCACTGGCCGCACAAGAAAACGTTGTATACATCACCTCAGGGGCTTTCCCTCACCTCACCGAAAGAAAAGGATGAGGCTTACATTCCAAAGCCCCTTTGTGATTCTTTTCGTTGGACGTTACCATACAGGAAAGATATCAGCGGTGCGCGTAGAAAAGCATCTCCCTGTGCTGCAGTGGATTCCACCTGTGTGTGTAGCCAAAAGTGAGAGAACACGCCCGAACGCTAGCTTTGTCCCCGGCTCAACCACATCGATGCATTAATTGCAAAGCGCGTCTTTGCTCGATCGACCGGACGTTCGATCCACGCTAGCTACACGTCGTACGGTTGCCGTATCTGTTCTAGCAGGCCACAATCATGTGGAAAAGGAAGGAAACTATTTTGCAAGTCCACAGGACTGCCGCGCGGAAAGGCTGCAACGGATGCACCGTGGGTGGAATATCTGATCGGTCCCTGGTCCTATGGAGCGCGTACAATCACGCGATCGAGAGGGCTCGAGGCCGGCCGTCGACGCATGCACTGGGCAAGCGAAACGCCATCGATCAGCAGCTGTTGTCAGCATCCAAAACAGCTACAGGTACGTGCAGCCCACGACGCGATGACGACCGGCTCGTGGGCTCGATCGCGCCGCGCGCGCGCTCGTCAGGGGATATCCGACGGCCAGACCGGCGCGCGAGCCGTACGTTCTGCCGAGGGATAGATGACAGCCGCCGCGCGCGCGCGGCGGGCGCCTTCGGCGCGGTGCCTGCCGCGCTAGAATTCTGCATGCATGAGACTCTACCCCGTATGACGTCTGCATAGGTCGGCCGCGCGAGAGCGAACGTGCCGCGTCCAAGCGACAGCCGCGCGCCAGGTGAAGCGCGCGCGCGCGCAATCACCGATTCTATATTTCTACGGGATCAGCCACGATTCTATGTTTACGCGCAGGGGCGGAGCCAGGGCCGGCAGGGCCATGGCCCCCCTTAACCAAAATAAGATCCAGTAGATAGTAATTAGTAGTAGTTAGTATTAGCAAACAACAAATAAAGGTCTAGTCTATTTCCAACAGGTAAAACTTTTATTTTTCTTAACTTGATGTATACAATGCTTAATTTCTCTTGCTAACTTAACAAATAGACTATATAAAATAGGTAAAGCTTCCCATTATTCAATGGTTGATATGCTGTTATGATTGGTCATAACTCTCCCGGTGTCAACAGTAACCACAGAGCGAGTATTTTCAACTATGAAACTTGTCAAGACCCACCTTCGAGATAAAATAGGAGATGATTTTCTTCGACATTGCATGATAGTTTACATTAAAAAAGAACTAGCAGCAAAAATTAGTTCAAATGAACTTATTGACTTATGATCTTCTAGATAGTTGTAGAACTAAATTTAAGTTAATAGAGATGTAAGTTTCTTATTTAAAAAATATGTCATATTTTTCTTGTGGATATGTGGTTATGCTATTTTTAAATTTAAATGCATCGATATTGCTATAATATTTTTTATGGATGCTATGATATTTTTTAGTTGATCCAGGTGGACCCCCTTAATCCGAAATCCTGGCTCCGACCCTGTTTACGCGTGTTGGGGCGCAGGGCTTCGCGCAGTTCCAAGCGCTGAGGCAGGCACATACGCACAGTAGCGTCGAAAGGTGCGTGGCGCAGCAGTGTAGTGCAACTGTGCAAGCATCTCAGAGCCCTAGCAAGTAGCAATCGATCTGAGCTGTCTGAGACACGATCGGACGGCTCCGATTGCGCGTGCTGGCTTCCTCACCATAACACCGATCATCCACTTGCACGGAGCTAAGAGCTAACTAGGCCCGGCTAACTCTAACGCGAAAGGCGTGAGAAGTGAGCAGGTGCGGCACGGAGGTTCGTGCTCGGCCCGACGACGTTTCTGTTAACTGGGGCAGGGACTTTTGGCATCACGTACTACGCGTAGCCGTACGTGTTACCTGATGCCGTGCACGATGATGTACGTGTGCAATAACCGTCCAAGATACTGGTGGTTAGCGTACGTCGCCTCGTCAGATTCTCGAAAGCAGCGCGAATAGCTAGCTAGCAGCGCCCTACGAACAGTTCGTAGCAACCGGGTGACATGAGTGATGAGTTGTAGGACGGTCACGTCGCCAAATTCACGAAGAAGACGACGAGCTGAGCTGAGCCAAGCCGAGGAAGCCGAATGGTAGAGAGATGTTGGGCCCACCGAATCCGGTTGTCTCCGCCCAGATCCAGTTGCCGCCGCCCCAGCCGTTCGTCGTCGTCGTCCGCTTCTCATCCGCCGGAGGTGCCACCCTGGCCACCACCTTCTGCGCTTATCCGCCGGAGGCAGACGCAGGAGCCTATCAGATTTGGTCACCACGTGCCACCATGGAGGGGGAGAGAGGAGATAGAGATGGCAGGAGAGAGGAATCAATGGAAACAGAGGAATGAGAGAGAGAGAGAGCCGGTGGCGAATTTGATGGAGGGGTATACGTATTTGTACTAACACACAGTACAATACATTCCCTCCACTTCCCTAACACAAATCTTGGGAGCACAAATCAACGGTCCACAATATGCATAGGCTTGCATGCATGCCTTGGGAAAGCTATTCTCTTGGATGTCACTAGTTATATGTATGTGATCTAAAGGTGGGCGTCGTGTCGGGTCGGGCATAGGTTTATTGTGCTTTGGGTCTAAACCGTGCCAGACCACGACGGTCCATCGTGCTCGCTGTGCAGGGCTTCGATGAGTCTAAGCACGGTCCATTTGCGCTTTGTACCTGCTTCATGCCGTGCCGGCCTCCTTCTAACCACATGCATGCAGCTATGCATTTACTCCTTGATTTACTCACCCACACATAGAACGTAGGCACGCACGGACTGTTTCGGGCCGTACCGACCCAAGTAAGGTCCGGACCGAACCTCTCATTATGCCCGATTGACATGCCCGGCATGGTCTGGACAACCGTGATGTGTCGACCTGATCCGTTTAAAATAATTCCGTACCAAACCGTAAATCAAACTGAACCGAACATACCTCGTACCAACTTAAAATGACCCAGCCCAATGCCCACCTCAACGTTTGTCCTCCCGCGATCACTTCAGAAAGGAGAGAGAAATTTTGCTCGGTGTATCCGTATGACCTGCACAGGCACCATGGAATAAGGCCAGGGATCTCATTTTTAGACAGGCCAAATGCTCGATATAGTCTAAACGGCCGAACTAAAGACGGCTCCCTGTTTTCAGGTTTCAGTCTTCTTTCGTGAATGGAACATTGATTATAAAAAAACTGTACATTTTGGGCTGTAGGCCCATGTTTATAAACAGCTAGTCAGTTGTTTTTTTAAATGTCGATCGGTACAGTAAAAATCATTGTTATACAACACCAGTACACCACTACCGATGCACGTCTCCGTGCAACAGTGTCCAAGTCCATATGGGGCTGGGGCATCCTTCTCCAGTCTGACGGTTCGTCAACAAAATGCACCGTAATTCCTCGGCGGTACCGCTAAGGATCCATGTCCAAGCGCTTACTGAAAAAGATTAGAGTTTGGCTCCCAGTAACTACAACCTGAACGTTTTACTATTTGTTAATCAATTAAAGTCCTACTATCCGATTTTAGGATAGTTGTTTGAGCTTTTGTATGCCGTTTAATGATTTGTTAGGCTTAGTTGGCATTACGGTAGTTTAGAATCCATAATTATATGATACTCTATCCATTTTTATAAGGCACATTTTGATCAAGCAAGGAAATCAATAAAGTTGTGAAATCAAGAGAATGGTGAAGAAAATGACCATGACGTCCCAATATTTGTGTGTTTACCCTTAAATGTTGAAGAGAGAAGATAAATAAGTTTAAAAGAGAGAAAATGTCATCAAATTCACGTACATACCTTATAATCTAAGATAAAGTTAGAAAAATTATACTCCTTATATTTTGGAACAAAAGGATGCTACTCCTAAAGGACATTTTTTCAGCCGTAATAGCAAAATTTCGTCCGAGTCCATGAATATTTGACAACAGATCTTTCACCTCAACTGCAGGCTAGCGACTTACACGAAACATATGTGATACAATCTATTTGGTTCAAAGGGAAAGGGTGGATAGGGTAAAGTCATCATCTACTCCGATAGGGATGAAACTATCAAGTTTATGTTTAGTTGAAAGGATGAGAGATAGATGGGATAAACTAAATTTTTGCTTAGTTGGAGGGATGAGGGTTGGATAGAATGAGAGTTGGATGACGGATAAGATGAGAGTTCAAATTTAGTTGGTAGGATGAAAGTTGGATGGCTTCATCCAGCCAATTTAGAGGAATGACTTTATCCAGCATTTTTGAGTAATATTCCTAAGATTTAGATGTCCTCATCCATCCATCTAACTAAATAGCTAGATAGATACAAAAGATGAGGCGAGGCGAAAATAGACCGAGCGCTTGAAAATACAAAGAACAGAACCTGACCAACCATCACCATTTCTACTAGTCTTCTCCTGGAACAACAAAAAAAATAACGTGAGCCCGGTTTATTTTGGTTTTTTCCTCTACTTAAAAGCTAAAAAGTCAAAGTCTAAATAAATAGGTGGATTTTTAACTGGATATTTCTAAAAGCCATATGCCTCTATATACCAAAAGTGGTGCTTTTTGGCTTATTAAAGGCTAGTTTTAGACCAATACCATTGAAGGTAGAGTAAAATTATTTACCCTTAACATGTATAAAAATGGACTGATTTTAAATTGCTTAAGGCAAAAGACTGGCTTCAACATAGAAGCTAAAAGGCATAAGGCTAAAATAATGTCTTGCCAAAATCTGAGCTTTCTTTTACGTGAGTAGATTTTGATGGGCTCCAGAGTCTATCACACTTTCAATATCATACCGAAGACTATACCAATTTAGATCTTAAAATGATATCTTTCAGCATCATCTACTGGTGTACCTTTTTTGAGTTTAATATAATAGTCAATGTTCTAAATAGCTAGTTATAATTGTGCTATAGTTTTTTTTACCCCAAACGCGGAGCTATAGCCATTGTTCCACTATATTTGCTACAAGCATTATAGCTAATGATAACTTTGCTATATGTCATAGCTTGTAATTAGTGATAACTCCCTATTCTACATAAGCACCTACGGGCCAAACCATTGTGCCCATTTTGAAATTCTAACATTACTAGAAGGTCCAAATACATCTCTTATAAGCTTAAACTATAATAAAACCTAATAAAAGTTCTCATCTCGTCATTTTTCAATAATCTAGCATTAATATTTCTCAGTGATTAAATATTTATTGTTAGGAACATTATAATACAATTATTAATTATGGTCTTTAACATGCATTAGCATGTTGTTGATATTGGACTTAACTCATATTCTTATTATAAAAATATGAATACATTCTAAAGTGCTATAGTTTTACGATTTGTTTGGAGGTGGATTATATTATATATTTTTTAAATTTTAAATATTTTAATATTAAAAATCGACGAAGGATAGTTTCCACAATAGTTGTTGTAGCTTTTCTAGGATATTTCCACAAAGCCATGAAAACCATGATTTAAAACCTTGATAATAATATATATATTTATAAGTATATACATGTTTAATTATATGTACACTAAATTTCACTTATAATATTACTCTAAATACATTATAGTACTATCAAATATAACATATAGTTCAATAAACATATTATCAATTCATTTGGTATGGATCAATATCGAAACCCAGGTATGGCGATATCAATGTCGGTATGATCGATTACCAAGCTAGTATAATCGGTAATGACTAGTATAGAATTCGGTATAGTATATATAAATATATTATACCGATTTAGTATCGAAATTGTACATCTAATCATACCACTGCATCGACACGATATTGATAAGTATGGTTCTACTCCTCTCACTAGGGATAGCAATTGGTGCGATGGGCACGGGTAATGTTCGTTCATACCCATGCCTGTTAGCTAAAATCTTCTCCACGAACATACCCGTGAAGGGTGACAGGCGAAGAACCTCACACATACCCGTCGCCCCACAGGTACTCGATATCCACAGGTATACCCGTGTACCTACTGCCACTTCATGCAACCAACACCTCATCATAAATGCAATGAACATATTAAAAGACAAGAAGTAGTTCTACCAAAGTTGGCTACTATTTTTCAGAATCGATATCGAGAAACATGTAATATAGCTCATGATTTGAGAGCTCAATACAAATCACAAGCAACAGATTAAGATTTAGGATAAATAACGGAAGAAAAATGAACTTAGTAACGGAAAATCGTGGGCAGGGAAGGATGAGATCATGAGATGTTTCTAGGTGTCGACGTATTCCATCGGACAGGCCCGAGTCTACAGACCGGGTTTGGTTCAGTAGGAGGGCGTCTTCGCGGCTGGCAAACCCTAACGGATGAAAACCCTAAGAACTCCCCATGAAGGACTCCGGAATCTATGAACTAAGATGACACGCGGATTTTACCCATGTTAAGGCCCCCCAGCCTAGGGTAATGGCCTTACTTCCTGCTAGATTGCTTATTGAGTGTTTGAAGCAAGTACAGAGCTTTTGGAGTTACAAGTTCTTCCTTAGGCTCTACTGCTTGAACTTTCGATGCCCCTCTCTCCCCATGCACCCAGGGCCCTTATATAGGCTAGGCTAATCGGGGTAGGTAAAAGGAGTCATCGTCTTGATCTTCATACATTTATTACTCCTTCCGTGTTGTCCGTTCCTCGGCTTCATTAAATGTCGGCGCGATGGCCGCCGGTATGTAACCCCTTTGTGACGAGTAGGTGAGGCGTCGAGGAATGGGTTTGTAGCGAAATCCTTGCAGTTGATAGGTCGACACGGCGAACTGCCGCTTTAACGCGATACGATAGGGAAGGAGACTTGACGTGAAGCCACCCGCACCACCTTTTTGCCTTGCGGCGGGCGGCGAGCGTCCTGCCCACTGCTCGCCGGATGCCATGTGGGTCGGCACTGGTCGGCGGGCGTGCTTTCGCCGCCCGTCCGTCGAGCCGCCACGTGGCCAGACGCCGGGCGGCAGGCGTCTCGCCACCGCCGCCGCGGCGCCCGTGGCGGCACAGGCCGGCGGGCGTGCTTTCGCCGCTTCGTCTGCCGAGCCGCCACGTGGGTGGCGCTGGCGGCGGCGTCCTCACCCACCGCTGCCGGACGCCACGTGGGCGGCTTTGGCGATGGCGTGCTTTCGCCGCTTCGTCGCTAGGTCGCCACATGGATCGGGCGCCGGCGGCAGGTGTCTCGCCACTGCTTTCATGCGCCACGTGGGCGGCACTGGTCGGCGGGCGTGCTTTCGCCGCCCATCCGCCGAGCCGCCACGTGGGTGGGCACCAAGCAGCGAGCGTCACCGCCCACACTTTCGCCGGACGCCACGTGGAATGGCTTTGTGCGTCGGAGAGGGTACCCCAGCGTAGAGTACGCTGACAGTAGCCCCCGGGCCCGCCCTAGAGCGCGTGCTAGAGCCTTTTTGGAACCTTCATTGAATGCTTAGTGCGCTCTTGGGCGGGGCCACCACTCATGAGGATACAACCGCCTCGGTTCCCTCCCGTATCCGCCGATTTTTCTTGGGACCCGAAACGGCGCACGATCTTGTCTCTTCGCGAACCGTCGGTGCGGGTGATGCATATATAGATACATCTGTACCAAGCGGTTTCATATACGCCTTCTGCTTTCTTGCACATCAACTTTTGCTTCTCCGTCTTCCTTGCCAAAAATCTTTCAACATCTTCTTTGCCTTCATGGCGCCTTCCATCCCCGCTTTCACCATCGACGACACTACGGTGACAAGGATCTCTCGCCTCGTCTTGGGAGGGCACCTCGCAACTTCGATCGGGGACCTCCACACGCGGTGCCTCTCCAACGAAATCATTATCCATGTGCAGGCGATTATGGTGGGTGCGATCCGCCATTCTCGACTTTTTCTTACCGTCCTCCACTTTTATGAAATCCACCATCTTCACCTCACCCCCAACTCCATCGTTATCCTTTCCATCTTCGCACACCTCTATGAAATGTTCATGGGGGTGATGCCGAATCTTCCTCTTTTCTGTTATTTCTACCTTTGTCGCGGTTCTACCGACGGCGAGGTAGTGAGGAGCTGCTACTTCCGCCTCCGTGACGGATTGGCCTCCCGCTATATCGCCTTCTAGCCCAGGTCCAACTGGATGGCATGGCGCGGTGAATGGCTGTACGTCGAGGATGACAGCGGTGTCGACGCCCTAGGGGTGCCCGCTGGAGCAGCGGAGGCCTCTGAAAGCTGGAACTCGCCGGTCGAGGAGACGGCGGAGCTCCTTGCAATGGCGGCCCGCATCAACAGACTGCGGGACGCCGGATTAATTGGGGCACTATTAGTCCGGGACTTTGTAACCCGGAGAATCAGCCCCCTTCATCGACGCGCGTCACGCATGGCGATACGGCGGCAGCGACATCGCCGACGTTCCACGGGCGTAAGCCTTCGCTTTTTTGGCTTTTTCGCGCATATGCTTTTTTACGTGGCTTCCTACCAACCGCGGTCTTTCTTCATATTTTTTCAGTGCGGGAAACTTGGAGGGCAAGTCATCGGCCAGATGGCTTGCGGATTGATCCGCCAATTCCGAGTGGCTTGGACTTTCGGCAGTGGCGCTTGGCCGACTTGGAGCAGCAGGCGCTGCGGATCGTCGGCGACTCCGTCGATGGACTCCACCGGGCCCACCGTGGTGCCAGCCCGCGGTCCATTGGTGATTAGGGGAACGACCTTTGCCAGTGATCGGGCCGCGGGCAAGCGACCACTTGCCCCTGATGCCACGAGCTCGGACCCCAAGAAGGTCCGCGTCGTGGGCGATGACTTTCCGCCGTCATCTCTAAGCGGCGGCGACAGCCGCCCTAACCATGACCGCCTCTGCGGCGCGGCTCCTTCTCCTTGGCGCCGGCCCGGCCCTTTCTGGCGCGGCCGGCGCTGGCGCCATCGCCCGCTCCTCGCCGATGTCGGCCCATCGCTATGGTGCCAGCGCCATCCGCCACGGGAGCCCACGCCACCACCCAACAAGGTGGGCTCGTCTTTGCCGCAGGCGCCTTGGTGGGGGCGCCAGGGCGGCCCTCAGATGCCCAGGTGCGAGATACCTCCTGCGCCATTTGGGGCGGTGGCTTTCGCCAGCGCCCCGGCCGCCATCGCCGAAGGACCAGGAGGCGACCAGCTTGGCGCCTCCGGCCATCTCGCCTCTCGCACCGCCTCTACCCCGCCTTGGCTTGCCGAGCTCTTCAAGAGCTTGGCGAAATACATCTCATTGGCCCTCTGGCTCTGCCGCACTGCCAGCAGGCCCAGACGGCCAAAGAATCAAGGCGTCGGTGAGGGCAAGCTGGCGCGAGAGCGGTGTGGCGGATGCGGCAGCGGCGGCGTTGACATAAAGAAAGGGAAGACGCCGCCTTGCGGCAGCAGGCGGAGAGGGCCGAGGCGGGCTGAAAGCAATCAAGCACGAGTCCTACCGCCTGCGGCACAACCTTGCCATTATGCTCAAGAGGGCCTTCCAGCGCACCAGGAGGTGCCTGGAGCCCTTGGGGGTGGCTCTGAATCCGCCCCTACAAGACACCGCTCTACAGTTTGCCCATGCGACCAACTAGGCCACAGAGGCACTCCGGGGGCTGCCCGGCGCCCTGGCCGCCCGCTCCGCCAGAGAGGGTGGGAAGTCGCGATCATGACCGCGACTTACATCTTTGTCTCTTCTGCGCCCACCATGACGCCGCCTTTGATCCAATGGCGGTGGTGACCGCGACGAGGAAGGCGCAGCCTTGAGTGAGGAGCGGTGTGCAGCCGCCGAAAGCATGTGGCAAGACTCTGCAGCGAGCGACCAATCATGGACGTCTCCACCCCGGTGGCGGAGGAAGAGGGCGTCGGCGACCTTGACCTAGGCGCCGAGTGAAGGGCCGGGCGGCCACTTCACTTCTTTTTATTTTAATTTGTCTTCCTGCGTATGCAAACATCTGGACAATATCTTAGTGTAATGGATGCTTTACTTATTTTACATGTGCGCTTGTTCATTCTGCTTGGTTGATTTAGTTTGCTGGAGCTGCCAGGTGACCAGACTTGAACTTGGCCAAAATGCCAAGCAAACTTCCGAGTTTAGGGCAACGCTTCGGGATCCCTTTTTAGGTCACACGCAGCCAGCTACAAACACAAGCATAAACCACACAAGTTACGCAGAACTTAGGTAAAAATGATCTTAAACCTGGCAATTTACGCGGAACGTAGAACCGCCTTAGCCTTATGTTCTTTACACAAGATTGTCGCGGATTCAAATCCTTCAAACTTAAATCCCGATGATCTCCTGGAACCGTGCTATAGCGTGGCAAAGGAAACAAGTTTAAGGAGTGTTTTAGGCCAGCGGTACTTTCGGCGGTGACAACGGCGGTACTTCAGAGAGCCAACCCGAGGCGTACGAGCCGTGTTTGAGTACTGTGCCCAACTCGCACTCCGGTCACTTGCCCTCGCCAGACACTAACACTTAACACTTTTCCTTTTATCAACAAGGGGCCGTTGGTCTTTAACGCTCGCGACAGTCATGCGTAACTTGACCCACCTTAGTGCATGCACATATGGAAGTGGTCAAGAATGCGGCACAGAATACTTATCTTGCATATATGCCGCAGGGCGACTAGCTCTGAGCGTCGGGCGACCAGCTCCCAAGCATCTGGGCGACCACTCGGCGTCGGGCGACTAGCCATAAGCACACAGGCGAGCGACCCTAAGCGTCTGGGCGACCAGCTCGGCCTGGCGACCATCCCAAGCATCCGGCGGCCAGGAGATGCTTGAGCTTTTATCATGAGCCAACACTTCTACGGGACACACGCATGTAGGGCTACCAGAGAATGAGTAAACGCCTACGTAGGGCGTGTGCAAGGTAGACCCAAATAACGCGAGCCCCTGCATGGGATAGTCCTGGTCCGCTCTCTTTGGTTTCTAAGTCCTTGTGACCCTTTCGGAAATCGAACCACAGCGCTGTGTGCCAAAGCAGCGGGCTTCCAGGAGGGGTATCAGGCCAGCGGTGCTCGACGGTGACAGCTAGCGGTGCTTCAGGGAGCCAACCCGAGGTGTACGAGCCGCGTTTGAGCACCGTGCCTAACTCGCCCCTGAATGCCCGTTCTAGTTGGACACAGACGCCGGGCATCATCGTGGATCACCAAGGAATTAGCAAACATACGGGACCAGCGACATCCATGCGAAAAATAGCCACCCAGGGCACAGAAGGGGACAAAAGATGACAAAGCAAAAAGCCCTCTAGGCAACAACTTTCTCGCGTAGCGATGGCCGTCGACCCGGTAGGAAAGACTTTACCCCAAGGCCGATCAACGAACTCTTGGGCACCTACAATTCTTTTCATGGGTAGAACTTCCGCAACAACTCTATCTTTCAGGAATTTGCTAGCTCTTGGCCTTCCTCGTTGGCCAACCCGACCGCCCGGTCGAGATCTGAAACCACCTTAAAGGGCCCTCCCCCGGGAGACAAATTTTGTGCAACCCGGCATGCATCCGAATTCTGCAGAAGACCAGTCGCTCCTTGCCGTGTTCTCTCGGAGACCGGGTGGCATGGTATCGCTGAGGCTTTGCCGATCTGGGGCGGCGCATAAGCGCCCGATCACGCACTTCTTCGGGAGGTTGACCTCTTCTCGCGGAGGTCTTCTTGGCCTTCCTCATTGACGCCGAGAGGCCTTGGAGAATCGGCGCGGCTCGGAGGGGAGAACGACTTCGCCTGACACTAGGAAGAAAGGTGTCTCGCCAGTGGCTCGACTGGGCGTGGTGCGAAGCGACCACAGCACAGCCGGGAGCTCTTCTGTCCATCTCGCCCCCCGCTTGTGGAGCCGATCAAATGCCCTCGTCTTGAGGCCCTTTAGTACTAGCGCGTTGGCACGTTCCGCTTGGCCATTACTCCTGGGGTGAGCCACCGAAGCAAAACATACTTTGGTGCCCATTTCGTCGCAGAACTCCAGAAAAACCGCACTGGTGAACTGAGTCCCGTTGTCGGTGATGATGCGGTTGGCGACTCCAAAGCGGGTGAAGATCCCGTGCATGAACTTGATAGTAGCGGCTGCCGTAATGGCGCGCACTGCTTCAGCTTCAACCCACTTGGTGAATTTGTCGATGGCGACGAAGAGATGGGTGAAGCCCCCTGTGGCTCGCGGGAACGGGCCTAGGATATCCAGCCCCCAGACCGCGAACGACCATGAGAGCGGGATGGTTTGCAGGGCTTGGGCTGGTTGGTGGATCACTGGCGTGAACTCGACAAGCCGCATTTCCTCACCGGCTTCGCAAGCATCCTAGAGGCGATGGCCAATAAAATCCTTGGCGGAACGCTTTGCCAACTAGCGTTAATGGGACATATGGTTCCCGCACGCCTCCATGGATATCGAGAGCGGTGCTCCCTCTTCCCAGTGATGCACCAAGAGAACTCCGTTCCTACTCGTGGTATAGGTCCCCACCTACCGAGTGTAGCACTTGGCTGCGTGCAATCTTCTCGGTGAGGCATCATCGTCGGGGTCACTTGGTCACGTGGGAAGGTTAGGATCGGATCCATCCACCGACCTTCACGCCAAGCGTGGCGAACACTCGGTGCTCGCCCGGGTACTCTGCTGGGCCGAGCTTTTCCCAGGTCTTTGCGTCGGCAAGACCGCAAATCTTCCCTCCTGGACTGGGGCATGGCGAACCTGTTGCCTTCCCTCCTGAAATTTGGAGGCTGCGGCAGCGGCGCCGCCTTCCTCGCCTGAGCCGGAGGCCGCAACAGCCGTGCCGTCATCCCACCCTAAACTAGGGGCTGCGACAGCAACACCATCATCCCCACCTGAGCCGGGGGCTGCGATGGATGGTCGCTCGCGATAGTCTTTCTTCGAAAACCCCGACCGGAACAGAAGTTTTTGAGGACGCAAGCTGTGAAAACCCGTCCGCAAGGTGGTTGTCGCGTCGAGGGATATGAACATACCCCAATCCTTCAAAGCGGCGCTCCATTTTTCGGACCTCCGCCAGGTACGCCGCCATGGTGGGATCAGAACACTAGAACTCCTTCTGTGCCTGGTTGATGACTAGCAGGGAGTCACCCTTGACTTGGAGACGCCGGATGCCCAAGGCCGAAGCGATGCGCAATCCTGCCAGCAAGCCTTCATATTCAGCTATGTTGTTTGTGGCCTTGAAGTCGAGAGCGACCACATACTGGAGGATGTCACCGGTCGGAGAAACTAGGACAACCCCAGCCCCCGCGCCTTCAGTCTGAATGAGCCATCAAAGAATAGAGTCCAGGGAGAAGGCGCGGGCACTTCTTCAGCCTCAGGAGTGGCTGGAGTCCACTCGGCGACGAATTCCGCCAACTTCTGGCTCTTGATGGCAGTGCGGGGTACAAACTTGATGTTGAACTCCCCTAGCTTCACTGACCATTTAGCAATTCGGCCTTCTGCTTCACGGTTGTGGAGGATTTCTCGCAGAGGGTAAGCCGTGACAACGGTGATTTCTCGCCCTTGGAAATAATACCGCAGCTTTCTAGACGCCACCAAGACCGCATACAGCATCTTTTGAGCTTGCGAGTACCGAGTCTCCGCTTCGTGCAGCACCTTGCTGATGTAGTAGACCGGCTTCTGGACACCTTCCTCTCTCAAGAATCAAAGACCTGGCGCTCACCACCTCAGGAGTGGCAGCAATGTACAACAGCAATGGTTCACCCTGCGCTGGGGAGACCAACACCGGGGGAGAGGTGAGGTATTGCTTCAAGTCTTCAAATGCCTTCTGGGCTTCTTCAGTCCACTCGAAGTGGTTGGTCTTCTTCAACAACTTGAACAGAGGCAAGTGTCTTTCTCCCAACCAGGCAATGCGCGCCCAGAGAGGCCAGCGACCGGCCAGCACCTTGGACTCGCTAAGTTAGATCTGGCGGCTTCATGTGCTCGATGGCCGCTATCTTGTCGGGATTGGCTTCAATCCCCCGGTTGGACACCGAAACCAATGACTTTTTGGAGGGCACACCGAACACGCATTTTTCAGGATTGAGCTTCAAGCCATTCTTCCGGAGGTTAGCAAAGGTTTCCTCCAGGTCTTGGATCAGTTCTTCACTCTTTTTTATCTTCACAACCAAGTCATCAACGTAGACCTCAAGATTTCGCCCTATCTGGGAGCGGAAAGTAATATGCATGGCACGTTGGTAAGTAGAACCAGCATTCTTTAATCCAAAAGCCATTCTTACATAACAGTAAACACCCGTAGGGGTTACAAAAGCAGTCTTCTCCTCATCTTCAAGCGCCATGCTAATCTGGTGGTACCTAGAGTACGCATCCAAGAAGCACAGCAGTTCACACCCCGCCGTGGAGTCAACGATGAGGTCGACTCGCGGCAGGGGGTAAGGATCCTTCGGGCAGGCCTTGTTGAGGTCGGTGAAGTCGACACACATGCGCCATTTCCCGTTGGACTTCTTGACGAGCACAGGGTTGGCAAGCCACTTAGGATGAGAGACTTCCCTGATAATCCCTGCGTGCAGCAGATTTTCTACCTCCTCTCAAATGGCATCTTGCCGCTCCGGGGCCTGCCTCCGGACCTTTTGCCGGACCGGGCGCACCTCGGGGAGCGTTGCCAATCGGTGCTCGATCACCTCCCTGGGGACCCTAGTCATGTCGGACGGTTGCCAAGCGAACACGTCGGAATTAGACTGGAGGAAGGTGACGAGCGCGTCTTCCTATTTAGCGCTGAGGCTGGTGCCGATGTTGACGGTCTTTCGGGGCCTCGCCCTCACTCAGGGTGACCACCTTAACCTCACTGTGAGAGTGCAGGCGCAGTCCCGGCCTGAGGGCTCCGGCCGGCGGTGCGGCCCAAGACACCCGACACAGTGGCACCGGCCAGTCAGCAGTACTTGTGGCGGCAAGAAGGCCTCGGACTTATCCACCCGGATCGCGATGGGGCCGCCGGGCCCCGGCATCTTCACCACCATGTAAGCGTAGTGGGTTGCCGCCATGAACTTGGCCAACGTCGGTCGGCCGAGCAAGGCATTGTAAGGGAGGTCGAAGTCAGCGACCTCAAAGTCCACCATCTCGGTGCGGTAGTTGTCTTTCTCCCCGAAGGTGACGGGGAGGCACACCTGACCCAAGGGCATCAAGCCAGCCTCTAGAGCTACCCCGAAGAAGGGCAGAGCCGGGCGTAGATCCTGCTGCGGGATATGGAGCGCCAGGAATACCGAAGAGGACAGGAGGTTGATAGAACTCCCTCCATCCACCAGCACGTGCCCAAGCCGTACATTCCGAATGGTGGGTGACACCACAACCGGGAGATGCCCCAGGCCGGTGGCGCCCTTAGGGTGGTCGGCCTGACTGAAAGTGAGCGTCTGCTCCGACCATTTCGACATCCGACAGCCCCGAACTCGATTTGTGGCGACACTTCCCTCTTCAGCCGTTTATAGGCGGCGTTGGAGGAAAAGGTGGACGAACCACCATGGATGTAGGCCACAGCATGATTCGCCTGCTGGAAGGCCAGCAGGGCAGGATCTTCGTCTTGATCGTCGTCAGGGCGGCGTTCCTTGAGCCGCTTCTCCACCTTTTTGCTCACGACCCGACAGCCGTCCAGATCATGAGTGTTGGTCCGATGGATCGGGCAATAGAGCTCGCCCTCTTTTTGTTCGCGGCGGTCGTTCCCACGACCGCGGCGGTCATCGTGCCGATCACGGCGATCCTCACGCCGGTCACGGCGGTTGTCGCGCCGGTCCCGACGGTCGTCGTGCCGGTCATGGCGGTTGCGCTTTTGCGGCGCGGGGTCATCACTCTCACGCTCGGCGGCCAAGACCTGCCTGGTCTCTCCTGCCTCGCGCTTCCGCGCCTTCTTGCTTGCGCGGCCGGAACCCTTCGAGGTCCCGGCCTCGTCCTTTCCTTGGCCACCCACAGGGCCGGATCTTCGCCCTCGCCTCGCGTGCCCGCGACACTTATGTGCGAGGGAGAAGAGCTCGGAGGTGGTGCCGATGGTATGGGTGGCCATCTTTTCCTTCATCTTGCGGTCGCGTACGCCTCTTCGGAAGGCGATGACGACCGATTGCTCCGAGATGTGGGGGATCGTGTTGCGGCAGTGGCAAAACCGCCGGATGAAGTCACGCAGCGACTCCCCCTTCTCCTGCTCCAGAGCGTGGAGGTCATCCTCCACGCCTGGCTGCGCGAATGAACCTTGAAAGTTGGCGACGAAGAGGCCGCACAACTCCCCCAACGAGTGCACCGACCCTCGCGGGAGGTTTAACAGCCAAGAGTGGGCAGAGCCCGTCAAGGCTGTTGGGAGGTAGTTGGCTATGATCTTTTCAGACCCGCCAGCTGCTCGCACCACCGTGGTATAGATTTGCAGGAACTCCTCCGGGTTGGTGGTGCTGTCGTATTTTTCTATGGACACCGGGCGAACAGCAGCCACGCCACGCGGGCCTGCCTGGGAGAACGCCTGGCACCCGACGCCATAGAGGGAGCCCAGCCGCTCACCGGAAGCCCGATCTGGAGACCGTCCTTGGGAGCGCGAGGCCTGGCTCCCTACAGAGTCGGAGGAGTGAACCTCCTCCTGGGTCCGAGAGTGAGAGCCACGAGAGGGATTTTCACCGTCAGAGACTACCCGCTTCCCGCGGCAGCGCTCCTAGACCGGATGGCGCGGCAGGCGGCCACGGAGGTCATCGCCGCACCGGCGGCGGCTTTCATCAAGATGAGCCCGGAGGTCCCCACGGTCCCTTGTAGAACCGGGACCGGCGCTGCGCGCGCCCTTCCTTCGACTTCGGCCCGCCTGGCCAGAGCTTTTTTCATTAGGGCGGCTGGATGCCTGAGTGTGCTTTGCATGCGCCCCAGGCAACAAGGTACCAATGGTACCTGGCCGGTCGGGGAGCCCTACTCGAAGTTGGGCCGCATCCACGAGACCGGCGATGCTCCGCAGCCACGGAGTGGCCGGGGAGTCTCCTGCGAGTTCCACTGGAGGGTGGTCCAAGAGGAGACGAACTACATGCAGATTCTGGGCAGGAGTGGCTGCCTCCATGGCCAGCCGACGTCACACAGGGTGCTCCGCCGCTTCCAAAGGAGCCACACTGCCACCCTGCAGGGGCGGGGTGAGACGATCCTTCGACCGGTGAGACTGCCGGGACGCGCCCTGGGCGCCGCTCGCCCCCACCGCTCCTTGATGTTGGGAACCCGCCATCTCCAGATGCACGGGCATGCTTCCAAATCACGAGCACCGAAGTCCGCCGGGGAGTTAGCCGGGGAAACCAACCACTAGCCCCCTACTTGGCGCGCCCCTGTCGGCGTATTCCACCGGACAGGCCCGAGTCTACAGACCGGGTTTGGTTCAGTAGGAGGGCGTCTTCGCGGCTGGCAAACCCTAACGGATGAAAACCCTAAGAACTCCCACACGAAGGACTCCGGAGTCTATGAACTAAGATGACACGCGGATTTTACCCAGGTTCAGGCCCCCCAGCCTAGGGTAATGGCCTTACTTCCTGCTAGATTGCTTATTGCGTGTTTGAAGTAAGTACAGAGCTTTTGGAGTTACAAGTTCTTTCTTAGGCTCTACTACTTGAACTCTTGATGCCCCCCTCTCTCTCCATGCACCCGAGGGCCCTTATATAGGCCAGGCTAACGGGGGTAGGTAAAAAGGAAATCATCATGCTGATCTTCATACATTTATTACTTCTTCCCGTGCTGTCCCGTTCCTCCAGCTTCATTAAATGCCGACGCATGGCTTCGCCCGGTCCGCCCGATATGTGACCCCTTTGTGACGAGTAGGTGAGAGGCGTTAGAGGAATGGGCTTGTAGCAGAAATCCTTGCAGTTAATAGGTCTGACACGGCAGGCCTGCCGTCTGGCACGGTACGATAGGGGAAGGAGACTTCAAGGTGAAGCCACCTGCATCACCTTTTTGCCTTGTGGCGGGGCGAGCAGGGCGTCCTCGCCCACCTGCTCGCCGGATGCCACGTGGCGGCAGATTGTTCGTGGGCGCTTTCGCCCCGTCCGCCAAAGCCGCCACGTGATTCGGGCGCCGGCGAGTAGGCGTCTCGCCACTGCTCGCCGGACGCCACGCGGCTTGCGGCGGGGCGTGTTTCGCCGCCGCTTCGCGCAAAGCCGCCACGTGGGTGGCGCTGGCAGCAGGCGTCCTCGCCACCTGCTTTCGCCGGACGCCACGATCGGGCGCCGGGTAGCGAGGCGTCTCGCCACCGCTCGCCGGACGCCACGTAGGCTTTAAGACTGCCGGCGGGCGTGCTTTCGCCCGCCCGCCAAAGCCGCCACGTGATCTGGCGCCGGCGGCAGGCGTCCTCGCCAACCTGCTCGTCGGACGCCACGTGGAATGGCTTTGTGCGTCGGAGAGGGTACCTTAGCGTAGAGTACGCTGACACTATGGTTTTTCAAACATAGCACACTTGTTAATGCTTATTATCGAGTATTCAGGTAAATATTGGTATAGATGAAACTCCTTATGCTAGTTTGCCTGTTGGGCAAATATTTACCCTACGAACAACAGGCGAATAATAAAGGAATAACATACTCATCTTAATTAGAGTTTTTGCCCATGGATACGAGGTAATCGGACAAGATTGCCATCCCACTCTTTACCTAGTCTTTTTCAGGCCAGAGATGCTTCCATAATTTTTTTTAACAATTATATAAATATTAAAATATAAATAAATAAATAGTAAACAATAATTACTTATACTTTCGTTCCTTCCATTTATATAACTTATATCATAAGCAAAAACATAAGCATTCACACCTAACTCAGGCTCGAACGGTCGAACCTCACCGCCCGGTTTCGGGTTTCGCTGTCTGCCCAACTCCTCACTACCCATCTGAAGCTGCCGCCGGGGACCACCCGCCCCACGACGCTAGAGCCTATAGCTCCTAGTCCTAGCCGCCCCGGGTACAGCATGACGCGGCTTGGCCTCGGCATCGCCGCATCGGCATGGCAAAGCCTTAAGTAATCGCGAGATGGGAACTGGGAAAACAAAAAGCAAACGCCGATTAGCCTTGTCCTAACCCTCATTTTGCCACCACCAATCCCAACCTTTTTTACGCCTCTCTCTCCCTGTCTCGCTCGTTTGCACGCTTTTGCCTTCCCCGCCGTCGCCGCTGCTTCCTCCCTCTCTCCTCCGCGCATATAAAAATCGCCACCAGCGACACCTCACGTTGGCACTGCCTCAATTACTCGTCCCAGCCAAAACCCAAAAGTACCCTGCTGGACTGCTGCTGCTGCTGAAGCTGAAGCCAGCGAGAGCGATGAGCGGTGGTTCCTCCCTGCGGCCGCAGCGGAGCCGGTTCGGATACGGGTTGGATTCCGGAGCATGAGCAGAGCCCACGCCCGCATTGAAGGAGCCGTCTCAGGAAGAAATGTGAGCTGCAGGTACTCTAACTTTGCCTTCTTTTGTTGCTGTTTTCTCCGCGCGGGAGTGGCCGGTAGAGCAGATTATTCCTTTTGGAGCGTGGAGATGTTCGTTTTGATCGGTTCTGCGATCCCCCGAGGCAAGTTCTTGGCTGGCTTCGTGCTTGCCAGATCTGAGGAGTGTCGGCATGATCTTGCTGGGTTCAAGATTTGGTTCTCTCGCTGATTAGTTGGGAGCGGGCTTCGATTGCAGGAGCTGCAGATCTGGAGCCGGGAGGCGTCGCTTTGGCGCAAAGATTTTAGCTTTGGTAGGTGCGTGTACGATCAGATCCGGTTCTCCCCGCTACGGTATTAAATTTTACGGCGAAAGAAAAGGAAAAAGTTGACATTTTTCTTCTTCTGCTGCTCTGTACACGATTAGTTTCTTTTCCTGTCTTGACTCCTGGCCCAGGTTGTACTTGGGTGCTCTGGCATCATCAAGTCTGGGCAACTCAATTTTACCCATGTTATGTCATCAAATGGCACTTATTTTTCTGCTCCCAATTAGATTAGCACAGTAAAGCACACAGCTCATCTCAACCTTTTTGCTTGCTTTCTTGCTGGCACCCGATAAACAAGATCAACGCATCAAACTCTTGGAGGAGCATTTTGTTTGTCTGAAAACACTATCGGTTACATTATCTAAATGGCCAATAGAATGCACTTTTAATTATGCAATCTATTTTTCCCTCCATCCAAATTTCATTTATCCTATTTGAATTAGTAAGGTAGCTGTCCTTGGCCTGAAATAGAATGTTTTACCGCTGTTTACTACTTTGGCTGTTTCTTCACCCAAACCCTCCCCCCCCCCCCCCCCCACCCACCCCCCACCCCCACCAAAAAAAAGACGTTGAAAGATTTGGCATTTCTGTTGTACTGTTCATACATTAGGTTGATCAGTGAAATTCTTATTCCCCAAGGTGTAGTTTCAGTGTACAGGAATTCATTATAGATGTTCATATCATGAGGGAATCGTTTCTTTATATTCTGCAGATACTGATTTGCACAGGGATGAATTGAACTACGGGCCATTCTGAGGGCTGGATAGTGCTGAAAATGGATATATGGAGCTTCAACAGGAAAGCTCCGACGCTGGGGCTTTGGTCTCGGTGGCGTCACGGAACCTCTCATCCTCTTCATCAGCATTTGTTTCTGCAAACCAATCCCCTTTCTTTACACCACGGTCACTATCTGCTCATCTCCCGGAGCATGCCCATCCTGAGAACAATAGCTCCTCGAATGGCATTGTGCTGAAAATCAGTGATATTCTCTCCAGTGACACTCTGATACAGCAGGAGCAGTTGTCATCCACCAACGTTAGGTTATTGCCATCAGATGCTTCTCCTCCTAGTCTTTGCACTTCAAACAATTTTGGAACTCCAGCAATTGTCTATAACAATCCCAGCTTCATCTCCACCTTCAATGGCCCATGCCAAGGCAGTTCGTCAGCAACTAGCAATGGTGGCCGTTCTACTCGAAAGGAGAAGCAGAAGAGGCAGGGGGGAATATATCGTAAATCTTTATCCTCTCAACCTACGACATCAACTGCCTCTGTCAGCAGGCTTCGGAGCTACGATGTGTACATAGGATTTCATGGCCGCAAGGCTTCACTGCTGAGGTTCACAAATTGGCTTCGTGCAGAACTTGAGATCCATGGAATCAGTTGCTTTGCTTCTGACAGGTCTAGATGTCGGAATTCTCACAGCCATGATGCTGTTGAGAGGATAATGAATGCTTCCACATATGGAATTGTCGTCCTCACGAAGAAGTCATTTGGCAATCCTTATACCATTGAGGAGCTCAGGAACTTTTTTGGTAAGAAAAACCTGATACCTATATTCTTTGACTTGGGGGCTGCTGATTGCCTTGCCAGAGATATCATTGAAAAGAGAGGAGAACTGTGGGAGAAACATGGTGGTGAGCTGTGGATGTTATATGGTGGAATGGAGCTGGAATGGAGGGAATCAGTTGATGCTCTTTCTCGGGTGGTAGATGTGCATTTAGAAGCAAATGAAGGCAATTGGAGAGATTGCATACTGCAAGCAGTTATTCTATTGGCCACAAAATTGGGCAGGAGAAGTGTGGTTGATCGGGTGAATAGGTGGAGAGGGAGGGTGGAGAAGGAGGAATTTCCTTCCCCTCGCAATGATGATTTTGTTGGGAGGAAAAAAGAGCTATCAGAGTTGGAGCTCATTTTGTTTGGTGATGTCAGCGGAGATGGGGAAAGAGAATATTTTGAGCTCAAAACGAAGCAGAGAAGAAAAGGCCTTGTGATTGGGCGGTCTGTTAACAATTATGAGCAAGTAAATACAGATGATAGCAAAGGAAAGGAGCCAGTTTTGTGGAAGGAGACTGAGGAAGACATTGAGATGCAGAGACTGCACAGTCCACTGCGGCATGGGAGACCATTGAGAGTGAAGAACGGGGGAAAGTATGGGAGGAAGAAAAGATCTAGGAAGATACTCTATGGAAAGGGTATTGCTTGCATATCAGGGGAATCTGGAATTGGCAAGACAGACTTGGCTTTGGAGTATGCATACAGGTTCTCCCAGAGATATAAGATGGTTTTATGGGTCAGAGGGGAAAGCAGATACATCCGACAGAATTATTTGTCTTTGCGGACTTTTCTGGAAGTAGATTTAAGTGTTGATACTCACTTGCATGAGAAAGGAAGTGACCGATGCTTTGAAGAGCAGGAAGAGGAAGCCATCGCCAAAATACGACAAGAACTGATGCGGGACATACCATTTTTAGTAATCATTGATAATCTGGAGAGTGAGAAGGACTGGTGGGATAAGAGAGTCATAACGGACCTTTTCCCACAATTTGGTGGAGAGACTCACTTCATCATAACAACACGCCTTCCACGTGTGATGAACTTGGAGCCAATGAAGCTTTCATATTTATCTGGTGCTGAGGCAATGACTTTGATGAAGGGAGGTGTCAAAGATTATCCACTGGTAGAAATTGATGCACTCAAGGTCATCGAAGAAAAGCTTGGAAGGCTCACTCTTGGCCTAGGTATTGTTGGAGCTATAGTCTCGGAGCTTCCGATCACTCCAAGTAGGCTTCTTGACACATTGAATCGGACGCTGCCCATAAGAGACCTTTCTTGGAATGATAGAGAAGTTCTCAGCTTGAAAAATCATGAAACCCTTGTTCGGCTCCTGGACATCTGCCTATCAATATTTGACCATGCAGATGGTCCTAGGAGTCTGGCAACTCGTATGGTTCAAGTGTGTGGCTGGTTTGCACCTTCTGCGCTTCCAATTCATATGTTGGCAATGGCTGCACATAAAGTCCCAAAGAAGCACCGGAGGGGTCCAAGGTGGAGGAAGTGGTGGCGAACACTAACTTGTTGTCTCACAACTTCAAGGATGAAGAGATCTGAAGCTGAAGCAGCTGCTATGTTGATGAGGTTTGGAATTGCCAGATGCACCGCAAAGCCTGAATATGTACAGTTCCACGATCTGATCAGGCTATATGCTCGCAAGCGAGGAGGCACACGAACGGCTCAAGCTGTGGTCCAATCGGTGTACCTCCGGGGCTCAATCAAACATTCTTCTGAGCACTTGTGGGCTGCCTGCTTCATGTCTTTTGGATTTGGTTCTGATCCTTTGCTGGTAGAACTGAGGCCATCGGAGTTGATGTTCTTTGTGAAGCAGATTGTCGTGCCACTTGCAATAAACACATTCATCACGTATTCCCGATGTAATGCTGCACTAGAGCTGCTGTGTCTGTGCACGGATGCATTGGAGCGTGCAGCTGAATCCATGCTTTCTCATGCTGGCAAATGGAGAGAAACATCATTCTCCTGCTTTAGGTCAGCTCAATCAGAGGCCCAGTACACCTATCTTTGGCAGGAGCTGGCTCTTCTGAAAGCTTATGTACTGGAGACACGGGCCAAGCTGATGCTTCGCGGTGGGCAGTATGACATTGGAGATGACCTGATAAGGAAGGCCATATTCATTCGCACTTCTATCTGCGGCGAGCACCATCCTGACACGGTTTCTGCTCGAGAAACCCTCAGTAAACTCACAAGGCTTCTTACAAATGTCCAGCTTAGTTGATTCATATAGCTTAGGACTTCACCAATATATTCTTTTTAGTGTGGCTTATTATAAAATGCAGTACAAAATGCCCTAGATCTTGAAATAACAAAGTAAATTTGTCTTCAGCATTTTCACATCTTTTTTTTTTGAAAGTACTCTCTTCTTCCATTCCTGTTAGGCCCCTTCAGCCTTTTTGGGTTCTTTTAATATGTTAACTTTGGAGTAAGCTATTGTGTCGTTACTAGACTGTACTTGTTACTAGCACAGAGGATTTTGAGTTGATGTGTAAGTTCGCCCCTGTCACATGATAAGATATCATGATTTTGTCGAAACTACAGTCCAGTACAGGCTCAGTTCTGAATGAGCGGGTCTGGTCGAATTGACGCATGAACTGTTTGCATTTGCCGTGTTGTTGGTTAAAGAGCTGGACATAATTGCTGTGATGGCTCTGCACTTGCATACTTTACGCTGCAGCTAGAATTTGATGGAGAAGAACATGGGGCCCTGAACCTGCACCATGCTATTGTCCAGCAACGAATTTACATGGTACATCTGATTTGTCCTTACAGACTAGTTCATCAACCACCAATGTCACAGGTGCAAGTTTCAGTTAAGAGATGTAGATTGCAAGAATTCACATGCCGGATCCTCCTAGATGGTTGGATCTCTTGTTTGCAAGAATTCACATGCCGGATCCTCCTAGATGGTTGGGTCTCTTATCTTGTTTCCTGATCTTGCTACGTGACCAACTGATTCAACTTCAAGACACGATTTATCCATTTGCCTTTGGCTCTTTCCAAACTCACAGAAATGGTGGTGCGGGGCTGTCTGTCGTTTGATGCTTGGGATGGTCCAAGAATAGATTGATCACGGGATACGTTTCTCCATATGTACGTTGGATGGTAACTGCCTAACTGGGAACATTCTTTAAGATGTAATCGTTGTTCCCACAGGTTCCACTTTGCCGAAGCATCCCATATTTCTCTACGTACGTTGGGTTGCTCCTCAATTCGAGGTTATCAATCGACTGCAGTTCTCATGGTCGAGATGAATTCGAGCGAGCTGCAAGCACCTATCTCACTGTTTGCACATCGTTACTCTGTTTGATCGAGATCCACGAGCTAACATAGCTTTACCAGTGACTAGTGAGGTCAGCTGAGGTGACACTTCATCTGTGTCTGTCTTCCAGTCTCTATTTTCTCCGGATTCGGTCGAATGGCACATGAACTAGTTTCGCACAGAAAATGTAAGAAACGAAAGTGCTACATACATCCAGCAATCTGCAGCGTGCCACGACCTCCTTTTTGGAGGAAGCGAGGGACAAATGCCAACTGGTTACTGGTGTATTTTGGACCAAGAACAGGCGAATCGTCACATCTGTTGGCATGATGCTGGAGAGAGAATGCAGGCCTCCTACTCACTGTTTGAAGCGCAGAAAATTTACAGAGAACAGCTTAATTCATGCAAATCGGGAAAAATTTCCGCCTTACAAACGTAGTAGCTTCATTGGCATTCATTGGACCTGTAAGCAGGAACAAGTGAACAGCGTTCAACTGCAGCTCAGGGCAGCAACAGTACCGGCAAAGTAAAGAAGAACAACAAGAACAGATAACTATGCCCGGTCCCTCCCAAGACTCGTCGATGGTGTTATTCAGATCTTTGGCCTGCGAAGGTCGCGCTCATTTCATCTTGGCTTCCGTGAAAAGGACGTGCTTGTTGACGCGGGGGTCGTACTTCCTGAACTCGAGCTTCTCCGTGATCCGGCGAGGGTTCTTGCGCTTCACGTAGAAGAACCCCGTACCGGCGGCCGACACAAGCCTGATGAAGATGGACGCGCGCTTCGCCTTCCCCATCCCGCCGGCGCACGGCCGTCCCAGTGAAAAGAAGCTGGAAAAAAAAAAGATGATGCCCGAATCGAATCAAAACACAAGGATCAGTGTGCTGCAGAGTTCGAATCATCCATTGTCGCTTAAAAGGGACGAGAAGATTGGGGGAGAAGCAACTTACGAGGAAGCAGGATTCGACGGCGAGCACACCAACGCTTCCCTTCCTCGGTTCTTGACGGCGCGGCGGCGGCTAGGGTTCTCGCGAAGAAGCAGAGAAAAGATTGGGGATGGGGATCCGTGGGCTGGGCTGTGGCAACAGTTTATCGTCAGGATCGTCTTGTTACGGCCTGGCTTAGTTTGGGCCTTTCAAATTTGGGCTTGCAACGGGGCAGTAAATGGGCTATCATAGCCTATCACGCCCAACTAACTCATCCAAATCTTCCTCTCTGTTCTTAAAAAAAAAAAAAAAATCCTCTAAAACAAACCTAAACTCATCGGATTGTTTCATAAGGGTTTATTTGGAAGGCTTATTTCTGACCAAAATAGATTTAGAATTTTTAGACCGCAAACCAAAACATCCTACCTCATATGGAAAGCAAAATAGGATCGAAGTGCTAAATAAGGCTTTCTTTGGGACAACTTCTGATTATACAGATTCTGAATTGTAGTCAGCTGTCTTGAGAAGTGGCTGTCTGAAGAATCTGCTAACTGGAGAATCTGGTCGTTCGGCAATCCTGATTGTCTGTGTTGATTGTTTATCGGCATCGGTGATGGATGAGCGGATGAGAGTGGTGGAGGGGCCTAGGGACGACGGGGGAAGCTCTTGTGCCTGCGATGACTCGTGGGAGGCGGAACTCACAGAATCTGAATCAGAATCCACAGATCAGGTGGATGAGAGCTTCTGATTCTGTGTACAAATCAGATTCTGATTCTTAGAGTAGCTGTCTAGAATCCTACTGTTCGATCCACAATCCACTTTTATTTTAAGCAGAAGTTGTATTTAAGCTAAAACGAAGAGGGACTAAATAGGTGTCGATCATTTAAATTAGAGTCCTGACCCATCCAAAAGAGGCCTAAGGCTTTGTTTGGGTGCAAGAAAAAACACTCCCCGGAAAAAATAATTCTGACCAGGATTACTGTGGCAACTGGCGATGAGATCCTCATGGAATTTAATCTCTTTGAGACGATGATACTCCATGTCTTGTGGTTAGATCTCTGTAGCGCGTGACATGCGACGATTCATGGAGTGTGGACTATGGCTGAGACTAGACATGCGATAAAAGTCAAGCAATAAAAAAATTATGCTACAAGAGCAAACATCTATTTCTCTTGATTCTGAAAGATGGTTTCTCCTTTGGTATGAATTAAAACCAAATATATTTCAACCACGGTGTCATGTAAAACTTGGATACATGGAGACATTTAGCACTCAAAGCGATTGTGGACTATGGCTCCCAACAATTTTCCTTTTTATTATGAGATAAGATATTCTAATCATATTCGAAATAAGAGTAATCAAACTTAGAGCGCGATCCGATTAGCCCGGCTTGTCTTTGGAAGGGCACCATAATAGACTCTACTTCCTTGGGACCATTCGATACCCAATTGCCATTACGAAGCCGGTATATTACTTGCAGAATCGCACCATAATCGAGAGCTACGAGCCTCTTCTTCCTCTGCTCCTTTTCTTCCTCTGGGTCCTGTAGAAGAACGGATCAACCTACAAAAAGAAATGGCGAGGTAGTAATTAGATGATGAAGAAAAGTACTCCATTGGTTCCATAATCAAAACATTGGCAATCGAATCTTGCTTTGGATTGTGAAAGCTAACTAACCATGACATCGCACTTGTGTCACAGGAGAATTGTACCGCATCTGCGAGAACCATCGGCAAGCGCCGAATAGACCCTATATTCATGTGTGGGTGAATTCAAATTCATCTTCTATGGTTTTCTTTATATATTAAGCATCTCCATATACAAGAATCAATCTAATAAAATAAGAGAGTTTACTCTATATTCTGTATTATCCTTTTATTGTTGCTGTGATTGCACCGCTGTGTTGATTGATCGAATGCAGGTGAACGACTACGTTTTATAATACGTTATCAGTATGAAGTCGCTAAGGCTGATTGTGATCATCTACCTACAACAATCTACATAGCATTGACATCGTTCTGCTACACGCGATCATTCTACGTCAAGCCCTACGTAATCTAATAGCATTTTTCGCAAGCTTTCCATCCTGCAGATCGTTCTTTTACGTATCAATCTATTCATACCTAAATTGCGAAATTTGAGCACTGTTCATCATCATCATCGAAAAAAATATGAAGCGACCAAGCCCGCAAATTGGCAATGCGCCGTGGTCCGCTCCACCGCACCATCACACCCGCAGCGTCTGCGGCGGTTAGTGGCGGCACGCCAACCCGTCTTCCCGCTCCTGGCTGCAACGCTTCGCGCCCGTGTGAATGGTGGCGCATCCATCTGCGTGTCCGACGCCCCTTCGCGTGCTCTGCCGCGCCCGAGCCACGAGAGAGTCCAACAAATCCGTCCCGTGCTAGAAGCGCAGCGGCTTCCATGCTCAATCGCCTGGCGACGATGGAGCGACTCCTCGTCTTCCGCACGCGCACGCACTGGGCAACGACGGCGGAGTCTTCGCGTACCACGCACGGCGACGGCTCCCGCCACTTCATCTTCGGCGCCTGGCAGGTGCTTCGTGTACTGCGCCTTGCAGCCGTTCGCTGCTTTGGCTTTCGCACCTGCGCCATGGCGGCCCGTGCCCGAAGCGCAAGCCAGCAGGTGTCGGCGGCTCGGCGCCCCGTTTTCCTCACTCGTAGTGACCGGTTTCCTTTGCCAGCTCCCATCGCCCGCGTCTGCTCGGCTTCTGCGTCAGCGGCGGACCTGTTTCTTCGATTCGCACACGCGCCAGAAGCGCATCCACACTTGTTCGCCTCCCTGGCTAGCGGCGACTCATGCCCTTGTGGCTCATGTGGAAGTTCCTACGCCTGTCACACCGTTCGACTCCACGTCACCGTGGAATCACGCGCTCGAAGAATGCGCCCGCCGTGCTTCCCACGCCGTAGTGTTTTCGTGCGTCGACACTCCGGGCTCGCCGTCAAGCTGTTCGGCTCCACGCCACCGCGCCGCCGGTGAAGACTCGGCCCCTGGGCCCATCGGCCATGAGCCAACAGCGACAGTAGCGATGGCTATCGAGATGGTAGCGGTGGCCCTTGTAAGGGCGGATAAGAGATGTCTGTGCAGAGGAGATGGCGGCTAGGGATTTGGTAACCCTAGCCGCCGCCATACCGGGTGAGCTGGGCCATGGGCCCAATGGGCCGTGCGGCCCAATTGGTCAATTTGGCCCACACACTTTTCTTAAAAAGGAGATTTAGGTTTTCAGATTTAGAGAGAAAAAACGGTTCGGATTCTTGGTAAACGTTTCGTAGAATCGAATGTTATAAATTTATCGACCTTGTAAAACCGTAAACGATTCGCTTTGAATTAGGAGTCCTATTCCGTTTGGTTGGATTTAGATTCTAGTCTGGTTCCAAGTTGCCAAACGGGGCCTTACTGTTATGCCCTTGGAATCTCCTAAAATTAGTTATTAAATCCTGAATTTTGATGATAAATCCTAGAAATTAGATATTCTAGCCATATGGACTTCCTTAAATCTTAATAAAATGATATTTTGCACACCCGGAAGTTCCATCCTCTAGTTTTATTTTCTAGCCTTGTGCCATGTTTAATATGTGCTAAAATTTATTTTCTATTATTTAAGTAATTCTAAAAATTACTTGGTAATTAACAGAAGATGCTAGAAAATTATGAAAAATCATGTATGAACCATTGATCAATGTCATGTTGCTAGATTAATTTTCTTAGCATATTTTCATGTTCATATGTGATAGACATATTATTTCTGTTATTTTGTAATTCTAAAAATTACATGGCAATTAACCCAAAAAACATGAAAAATTCCAGAAAATTGTAGATAGCATTTGAGAGCTTTAAGTCTCTGGATTAATATTCTTAGCATTATGCCATAATTAATTCATGTTGAAAATTATTTTTCTGTTAATCGATAATTTTGAAAATTGCTTAATGATTAGCAGAAAAATATGAAAAATACTAGAAAAATTTCATAGTGTATATTGAAAACTCCATATCTCTGGATTTGTTGTACTAGCATAATTCAATATTGATATATCTTGAAATTTATTTTTGTGTTACATGGTAATTCTGAAAGATGCTGAATAGATATAGACCAAACTTTACTGATTGAAGAGTGAGCATGCAATATAATGATTTTAGCAGTAGTAGAAGTTATTTTGCATAAATAGAAATATGATATGTTAGAGATCGCAAAGAGGGAACTTATCAAGCTTGCCCTAAATGGCAACAATTACCTTACACGGGTAATAAATACTAAGATTAATCTAATAGCCTGATCTTTTAGAGCTACCATTGTTCCAACTTGAAACTGGTACCCCTGCTCTTCCCAAATCCACTAGATGTATGGCTCTGCATCTCCTGAGGCACCATCATTATACTGACCTGAAGGCCAAATAGTTCATGGAAGATGACTAGCTGGTACTTTTGAATTCCCTAAAGAAAAAATATATAACCAGCAAAGATCCGTCCTGTTGCCAAAAGCACAACGCAAATGGATCCTCCCTCGCTTTCAGGATTCTAAAGGTTGTGGCAGTATATAATTTTTGTCATATACAAGCTTGTCACTGATCTAACATTATGTAATCAGAAAGTTAGTAATACTAAAAAGATCGATAAGATATTATACACCTTCCACCCCAATATGAGGATACTGCTGTAATAGTATCGTCATGCCAAATACCAGAAGTACTTCGAGCTTATATGCATTTTGTTGGAAGCAGAAAAAACATGATGAACTCCTGGTGAAGAATCATCACGTACTTCCTAATGGGAGTCTTACAGTGCCCGAAGCACATGCAAATGATCAGCAGGCTAGCAAAAGCCGTGGCCACAGAAAGGGCAAATGGAATAAAGGGCTAAGGGAAGAGGCAATTCATAGTGGAAAAGTAAAGGTAAAGGGCCAGGGACTTCCATAAGTAAAGGTGCAAACCCTGAATAATCTTGTTTTAGGTATGGATGCATTGGCCATTGGTTATGCAACTATTGCATCGCAAGCATGTGATAGACCTTTACACAAATCCATTGAAAATGTCAATACGACCCAAGATAAACAATGTTGAATCATACTTCACTATTCAACATGTTATTGATACGAGTGTTGAGAAGTGTGATAATATGGTTCTTGAAATTATAAAGTTCGAGGAGTCCCAGAAAGACATATACGACTCATATGAAGACCTGGATTAGTCTCATAAGTATTCCTTCACTTTGCTAGTCGATATCACATATTCCATATAAGTCTCCTTATCTGTTTAGCTTAGTTCTTGAATGAATATTTGGTCTACGCTCCTGTTGAGCGATTATCATTCAAAATTGAATAAATTGATATTTTCCAGATATTTGTTTAATTGTACTATGTTTGTTCTATATTCTAAAATTTGTTCCTGATGCAACAATTGTTTGATTGATAAATCATATTTCTAATATAGAACAAAGTATAATCCGATAGTGGAAGAGAAAATATGTATAGAAGACAATTGTATCACACTAAGTGAATTGGAAATATTATGACTATCGCCAAAAGTGATACTCTCATAGTTGGTATTGGAAGAATGACATATTATACCTTGAGTCCAATCGTACTCCCTTAAGTTTTAAAGACATTGGTCTGAATCGCTTCCATATGGAGACAAAGAATGAGGATGGTACAAAATACCTACACATGACTAAGTTTAATGGATGTAATAAACGTGTGGTTAAAAATTTTCATTCATTCTCCTCCAGGTTATACTATGCACATATAAAACCTGAAGTTTATGTTGTGATAAAAATCAAAAAATATTTAAGATTTGGCAGATCAACTGGGTTATCCTAAGTTGAATATAAATAATTAATAATTCTGCTGGCCATAACATAAAGACTTTCCTAGACCTGAAGATTTCTTTTGCCCTTTTTGTGCTAAGGTGACCTAGCAGGAGGTGGAGGCCTATGTAGTTTGAGGCTCAGGATGTGGAGGCAAAGGGAATTAGAGTGCAGAGAATGCAGTAGAGGTGGGAGGCAATCGTTGGTCATAATGGTGATCGAGAGAGATGGATGAAGTGGGAAAGAAGTGGATCCGACAGCGGAGGTTTTCAGTGGCCCTGATTAGTGGTCATAGAGGTGGTGACAGTGATGGATTCCAACTAGTTGCATTGTGTGGAAAAGGCGAGAGAGAAAGATAGAGGGCAAGGTAGGGAATCAACATATCTATCGGTGGATGTTGACCAGAGGGCTTGACGGTGGTTGAAGTAGGGCGACAGTGGTGGATTCTAGGTAGCGGCATCAGGTGGAAAACAAGAGCGACAGAGAGAGAGGTGATGGGAAGAGGGGATTGGGACCATGGGAGTGGGGATCGAGGGTTCGAGGCCTATGGCCATATGGCGTGCCTATCAGGAGAGAGGGCAATGGGTATGCGAGGCACGCGATTAGGGATGGCCGGATCATAGGGACACGATGGATCTAATAGCCTAGATTAGGTAGCATTGTGCCTCAGGAGTGTTTGAGAAATGAATAGTACAACGCGACAAAAACTATAGTATCTATATGATGTATGTGTCATGCATAATCTGTGTGATGCCTAAAGAGACAGTTTGGTACCTATATCTTTATTATCAAGATTAACATCTTGTTATATTTTGACAAAACATATAGGATAATTTCATATATTTTTAGAATAAAACAATGTTACAAGTAAATCGAACCTTCTGATGTTTACTCACATCACATACCACTCGGAAAGTCCCCACATGCAAAGTACATAGATACTACAAGAAAAACACACTACACAAGACATGATCACAAGCAATATTGAATAAAAATAAACAATCACAATAAAGGAAAAAATTGTAAGCACATATATCCACAAACAAATTGGAACCATCATATCATGAAGTAAGCATGAGAGCTTTTTGTCAAAATGTCACTCACATGTTTACAAAATGTACACATCATTATCTAGTTCCATATTATACACAACATGACAGCACTCTATATTAAAACTCCTAAGTCTTCCTGATTATTGGACTATCGTGTGGCCACTAAAAAGTTCCCTCATATAAAGTGTATTTGGTACAACATAAACCTAAGATGTGAGTCATAACCACCAACAAACTTGCGCAAAAATAAACAAACTAGGTGACACACAACAAAAAGCAAAAGCATGTCTCTCCAAAATGCATTGCAATTTGTATGCCATGTAGTAAAAGAAGATGACTACCAAAGAAGATAGCATATATGACCTAGCACCAATCCATCCACGTTTTGTGCACCATGCACATTCTGTGCATCATTTGATTACTCCAAAACTTCAAAAGTCGTAATAATTGTTTAAAAATCATGTGATCACTCTAAAAGTTCCATCTCTAAAGCAATTACTAAAACATATATACAAATTCTATCTTAACCTTTAGATACAAACAACTTTACTTCACTGTAAATGCATGGCATTGTATCATCATTTCTTACAAACCATCGGAATTCATTAGGCCCACAATAGCATGGCAAACATCAATTCCTCCATAGTTTTCTTCACTATTTGCTTCTTTCTCTTGTGCCACGGCTCTATAGCTTAGCTATTAGGCTAGGGTACTAGTCAATGGCATAGTTTTTATTGTGGTAGTCCAAGAGCGCAGATTTGATAGGTTGCAAGCATTCGAGCCAGGTCAAAGTGTAAGGTCTCAAGCTTGTAGCTGAGTTTTATGATGTCTCCAATAAGTTGTTTCAATGTATCGGCTTATCTATTGTCCACCAAGTTATTGAGCCTAAAGGCCTTCGATAACCTCATTATACCAATGCAGCAAGTCTAGTGTATATCATCCATGGTTTGTGCATCGATTTAAGTACATATGGATCAATTGACATACTTATATTGCATATGATTAACATAGATATGGCATACTTGCAAGGAGATGTATAACAAGGTCGATTTTCCCAGGATGCCCTGAGACCTACCAACAAAAGTTCCAACAATATGGGCAAGCCCAATTGTTCGAGGGTCAAAGCCAAAGCCATAAGTTCAGAGATGAGCATCAAAAGATCCACCATTTCATACAAGTAGACGTCATCGCATTGCCTCCTGGTGTAGCTCATTGGTGCTACAACGATGGTGAAGTGCCGGTTGTTGCCATTTATGTCTTGATGTAAACAATGGTGCTGACCAACTTGAATCGAGACAAAGTGTAATTAAGCACAACTTATTTATAGCCAATATTCTAACATTTTCAATCATTTTTTGTTGTTATTTTTTGGACAACACATGTTAATCTATTTCATTTCTTTCATCGATTGTTAAGATTTCTTTTTAGCCTGTAACAACAAGATAGGCCATCAAACGCACAGGTTTAAGACAAACATTTCTTCACAAACATCTTTAGCGGCTTTAGTGTTGAACTATTTAGTGAGGCTCTTGGTGTAAGCAGAGAGATGGCAAGACAACTCTAGTGTCAAAATGACCAAAGGGCTCAACTAGTCCGTGTGATGCGAGGGCTTACATTTCTCCAACCATATGCATCATTGTAGGAGTAGGAACAAGTACAAATGCAGACAAGAGAGTGTTGCCAACCAAGACAATATCAACAAACACAATATGGGGGTGGCTGCTCTTAATTGTTTGATCAAAACTTTTTGTACCATGAGAGTACGACTAAACTTAACATCGATAACCATAACCTTGCTGATACGTACAACCCAAGAGCAGGGAGGCTTACATATCTTAACAACCAGAAGTTCCCAATTCTTAATCTCGTACAAACGAGTGCTGTCAAAGTAAATCTATACCAGGTAAATGCACACAATGCATCTTTTTTTGGTGAAAGTTTGATCTATACAATATGCTAACTATGTGTTCTTTCACAAATCTTTTCTATTGTTGAACTCACTTTTTTCGCCATTTTGGAACATCAATTACCATAGTGTCGTGTATATTACTCAAGGGTGTGCACGGGTTCAAGTCATTAACAATAGTGGAAAGACCGTGTTCAATGGAGTGCTTTGCCATGGACAACTACTAATCATACCACAACACCATGTAGTTGTAAAGAAGGTACAAAGAGAAGGGTCTACATACATTGCATTTAAGACCAATCCTAACACCCCTGATCTAAACCAGAGAATACGAAGGCGCCCCAAGGTGACTCCGGAGGCAACGTCTAGCCTTTAGCAGAGACCGTCCCCCACCACATCTACTCCCTCGCCGTCGCCACTGGCCGGCTGGCCAATGTCAGCAACAGGGCCTTCCACAGCTTTCTCTCCTCTCAATCTCTTCACTCCCAACTCCCATATCTAAGCATTGGCATTCGAGGAAGCGGTTGTCATATTCGTTGCTGAGCTTGGGTAGGTGGCGACGAGCAACGTGATTGGTGGTGAAGATCCACGAGGACCGGTGTTGGGGTGGTGTTGCACCTCCCTATTCAGATCTAGGCTAGATTCGACTGAGCTATGCTTCCTTCTGTTGGATCTGACCAGATCTGCTCTCCACCTTACCAGATCCAGTCATCCTGATGGTGCTTCTCGCGGCTGCACATGAGGCGCATGCCACCGGTTATGCAGGCTCAGTGGTCTAGGTAGGTGCGGGGGAGGTCGTGGTCATCAATGTCTGTTGGCGCAAAACAACGGTTGCGGCAACATGGTGGCCGACCTCTTGGTGGCGCGTCTTGGTGAGGGCATGCATGGTGCTTTGGCTGGTGGAGGGTAGTGGTAGCGTGGTGGAGGCGGGGGCACAAGCGGTGCTCTACCTGGTGGTGAGGGCCACGAAGAGGGCTAACTCACCTCCTGCTAGCCATCGTGCTTTACCTAGCGTGGTGGAGGGCGTGGTGGAGGGCCGAGTCATCTCCTGCATGGTAGTCGGTGGAGAGCCGCGGTGGAGAGAAGTGGTGGTGGCTAGTGGAGGGCCATGGTGCTGACGGTGGAGGGCCGCGGTGCTGGCCATTGGAGGGGCGTGGTAGAGAGCTGCAGTGCTGGCGGTGGAGGGTCGCGGTGTTGTAAGTCTTGCGCCGACGAGCTAAATGCCCTCTATGGGTTGATGCGTTGTGTCGTGTACGTTAAAGAGTGTCTCCGGCTTGTGGCATTGTTGTTGTAAAGCTCAACTGCACGTGTCTCGTGGTTCACGGCAGTAGGTAAGGGCATCCAAGAGGTCTTGGTCGTGTTGGTGTAATTGGTATCTTATGGGAGTTCCTAAGTTTGGGACTCGTTCTCTGTTGTTGATATCTACCCTATTGGGGTGGTCATCGTTATCATTGTAATTTCCTATTCGGAGGCTATTATTCTATTTTCTTCTATTGAAATGAACAGTAAAGCTCCTGCCTTTAGTTTCAAAAAGACCAATCCTAACTCCATGATGAGCCATGTCACAGGAAAGAATTCCATCTTGCATGCACTCCCAAGCGATGTTGTGGCCAATGCTTATCGCATCTCAAGAGAAGCAGCTAGCAGGCTCAAGCACAACAAGGGAGATGAGTTGGGTGTGTTCACTCCTAATCAGACCTACAAGAGTGACCAAGTCTTTAGCTTGGGTGAATCATCTTAATCTTGGATTACTTGAGATGGTTTAGTAATAAATTATAAGAAAATATAAGATTGAAAGCCAGTTGCTTTGCATCTATGTAATGTTTTGTGGTTCTTACTAGTCATGTGCCCATGCGTTGTAACGGAATCTTAATTTGTGATAAAAATTTCTTTGTAAAGAGCACTAACCCTATCTAAATGATATTGTTCACTTTGAATGTGCAATGGTTGAATGTTTAAATCAATTCATCAAAACATACAAATTCCAAATACCTGTTTACAAACTTGAGCCTAAAATTATCTTTAATTTTGCAATATGAAGGCCCTCATATTACAAAATACTTTGAAAATTTTAAATGAACATAAGTACTACTTATGTACAAATACAATGAATAGTAGACAAGGTTATATAAAATATCTTATTTGAAATGCATGATTTTTTTCATGTGAAATAATGTAATTCCCAAAAGAATCCTATAAAATTCATTGTCCCAAACGAGCCTAACATGGCATTGCTTCCTGGACAAGTAAGAGATTTTGGTCAAAAAGCATACAGTACTATGAAGATATGGATTATACTACTGGAAACTATACAATACTGAAACTAGAGATATATAAGATGAATATATGAGGATTACCATTTTAAATGGTCTTAGAGCACCTGGGGAGAGCATGTCTATATTCACCATAGCTACAGTATAATTTCTTTAAATTCCCTTCACATCTATCATAGGGAGCAAATTTGAAAAGACACAATACTATTACATTGTTAGAAGATAGTAAATTTGAATCTTTGAAAAATCAAGGAATTAGGCATGAAACTAACTGACATTTTTCTTATGAGAAAATGAGAGAACCTCATATTTCATCAAAGAAACCAAATAATAACTCAAACAGATAACATGTAGTGATCGATAAAACTAATAACATGCAGAGTTAAGGTTACATGAATAATTCAGCCCTTCATCCTACACATCACATTTGATAAAGTAATCTGTAAATCAGCAGCTGCTTTGGACCAGTCGAACAGAATTTTTTAGGTGAAATGAAATCAATTTTGCAGGTGTGTAGCAGCATGTACTTGGCATAATTTTTTTAATATATGAATTCGAAAATGCATTTGATCAACATAACAATTCTTCCATGAACTGAAACTTGCCCGTTTAATTCGCCACATCTTTTATTCACTTCTGAACTACTCTGATTCCTCGGTGGTCTAGAAGTATCCCTCATCAAAAGTTTTAGCTGCATTTAGTAGCCATACGATAAACACGATTAATATGAACTCCGAAGAGAACCTTATCACTATGTTTACACGAAATATGCGCCATTAACTCCCTGAAATGGAGGAATTTTATTGTCACACTATATAGGATTTTCTATAACAAACTGATACAAACTGAAGAATGGGTTACTGTTCACTAGCTACTACATAGAAGATGAAAGATTAGACTTTTTATAGCCTAGAAATAAAGAGAAACACCATTTCAATAGATAGATGTTTGCAAGTGAAAAGAAATTTGAAGAATCGAACTTGATCCTAAGCTGAACATTCTTGTCGCTCCAGCCGCCATCTTGATCCGCCACGTGCCGTCGCTGCCTTCGGGATCGACTGGATCCTATGGGGCAATGCAGTAACTAGATCGCTCCACAAGGCCATCTCCTCCAGTAAGAGCCCTTTCACCTGCATATGTTGAGCAACCATGCACCCTATCTAGCTCGAATTTGGCTGCCATGCACCTCATCACGCTCGAATTTGCCCACCATGCAACCTGTCTGGCACTCATCTGGCCAACACATCCTCGCCCCTCGCAAATCTGGCCGTTGTCGACGTTGCCTCGCCCAACCTCCCCTGTAGAGGTACAACAGTTGATGGAACCGCATACACAGCGTTGGGGGCCCAAATAATAGTAAGCTTTTTGTGATAATCGACATGTCATCAAGTGATAATAGTAAGCTTGCAGAAATACAAATTTATGTGTATGGATCACATGAAAAAAAAACGTTGGGAGATCTTATCTTCTAAATATAAGAAATTATAATCCACATACAAGTCTATGGAGCATTGAGAAGGCAACAGGCATATTCACATTATTGTAACAACATGAGTTTGAATGCCTAGGATAAATAAGTGCTGAGTCTATTTTCCTTAATTTCTTAGTAATTCATATCTATAAGGTTAGAGTCCAGCTATTTTCTACAAGAACTGCCAAACTAAAGCAACAATCCGTTAAACTTACGTTATTCTAGTGTGAATTAGAAAGGAAAAATGTGGACAACCATACTATTAATCCAAATGTCAAACAATGGTCAGATAGAGAACCATACAAGTGAAAAGTGCCAAGTGTGAGCAGTAAAATTATGTCGAAGCCTCAAATTCTTCCATGTACACACATCCGAGCCAGCTCCCAGCTGAATGCCCTATCAATGATATCATCCCGGCTGCAAATAGCAAAAAAGATGAAATGCTCTTACTTTCAGAACAATATATGATATACCTGTTCCATGGTGTTAAGCATTATGATTATGCCTAGACTAAGGCGGTTAATTGTAAACACAGTCTAATGTCCATTAGAGGGCCAAAGCTAGAAGTAAAAATGTTAGTTACAAACTGACAGTAACAAAGACATCAAAAAAATTGAAAATATAATTAATCACTAATGCATCAAGGCATGGAAGCCCAACCTGGAGAGCATAGGTCCCCCACCTCAGACATTGCTTCCTCCACTCTTTTAAGGTACCTGCAATGCAAGTAAGATGTTCGGTGAAACGTCGGACAGCCCAATTAGATTTACATACACATATAGTCTATAGAGGAGGGGTAGTGGGGAACAAGCCATGTGTTCGACAAAATGTCTCAGAGGCTCTTTACCAATCAAGAACGGGGCACGGCCAGAGGGTGCACCGCCAGTAGTTGGGGTCAATGAGCCTGGCGGCGTTGCGGAGCTAGTCGGGGCGCAACGCCAGCGTGTTGATGGTTGGCACGCCATGGTCATCCCGCATCGTAGCCGCGAGCGCACGTAGTCCACCGTGTTGTTCCCCAACCCTACGCTGCTACGACATGCCGCCCATCAGTGCTCACGCATACGGAGAGGAAGAAAGGTACGAACAAGAAGGGAAGGGACCAAGAACGGGAGCAGGGTGGCACAGCCATGGAAGCGGCGGTGGTGCGTAGCCGCAGATGTGGGAGGAGGGAGAGCATGGTGCAACCAATGGTGGATTGGTGGCATCGTTGCCCCCACGAGTGCGGCCTTTATGGGGGAGGATGATGCGATGGAGACTGAGTTTCTTTTTTTAGCAGTGCTTCAATGCATTTTCTTTCAATACAAGTTGCACAAATCTTGAAGCAAATGAAAGAGTAAATAATCACTATCTATCTTTCGTTTATGCTTTAATATTTGTGCAACTATCAAAAAGAAAAGTATGAAAGCACCTCTCTTCCTTTTTTTCAGTTTCTTAGATCTTTTTTTAACCGAGTGTATTCGGTTTTTTTCTTTGAACTTGAGCACGTGAGGAGATGGAGAACGGACGTACCACCACCAACTCCTAATTAGAAGTAGTAGAGATAATGATAAAAAAACTTTTTCTCTTATAATTATTTTTCCTTCCAAGTAACGATATTAGTATTATGACTAACCTCCATGCATTTCTGTTTTATTATGCATATATAAACACGCCACTTAAAGAGTTATTTGGGGAAAAAATGCCACCATGAACACATTAGAAATTGAACATATGTTCTCACACAAGTGGAAACTCTGTTGTGCCAATACAAAAGCGAGATAAACTTTTCTTGAGACTAACATTGTGACCTTTCTACCCTTTGAAACGTTGGAATGTGTTACTAGAACATCTAAATGGGGAAAAAAGGGAGTTAATCAACAATAAGACAAAACTTCAAAATTATTTACAATACAATTAAAGCTAACTAATGAGCTAAATGGGAAGGATTAAGCCATTTTGTAATGCTATTCATTCTAGACTAAATTTTCTTTATATGAAAACCGTGTTGTAATAGACGTGTTTTGATTGTTGAAGACCATATGCAAAGCGAACACAACTGATGGATGCATAATGTAAACGGAAGAACACCGGTATCGCACGCCAGACACATACAAACGAAGCCTTCAACATATGGATAATATGTTAATAAAATTTTATCATAACATCAATATGGCTTCCTACTAATGGTTTTAACAATTTGACGTGAATTCAATTCAAATTATCTCAAATTAGGGAACATTATGACCCTATTTGGGGAGTTAATTTGATCAAAAAGTTGCTTTTTGGTTTGTAGGGCTATAAAACACCATGAGTGGGATTGTGACTTTTCTTGTTATGTTGTTTAGCAAACTAGTTTATTCTGTACTATAGCTTTTAGGGCCAACCGAGCGGAGAGGTAACAACATAGCAAAGTATAGCGGCATCCGAATGGGGAGGTGACGTGGAGGCGGCGAGACGGAGTGGCGGAGGTCGAGAAGGCAGAGCGACCGAGGTAGGAAGTGGTCAAGCCAAGCCACAGCTGAAAAGCTCCTCTTCAGTAGCTTCAACTCTTGGGGGTGCTTCTGTTGTGGTTTAGCTTCCCAGCTGCTTTGTAGCCATACTATTTGGGGAAGCTTTTGATCCAAAGCTGAAGCACAGCTCTACGCATTTCAGTCAAAAGAACACATGTATTGCACAAAAACTAATAACATGTCGAGAAACCCATACTAAATAGCTTGTGATGCTGATAAATTACCAAGACTGCTGCATAAGACCAAATTCAACTCATCCATAGCCTCATCAATATTGTTTTTACTCATTATATGTCGATGAAACATTGTGGGGAGGCAGGCTTCAATTGAATAAAAACGTTGCCAAATTTTCTTAGTACTCCACCACTAGTGCTGAAGAATCATAATCCAAGTCCCCTTTGCCCCAGTTGACTGACATACAACAACACCTAGGTATTCACACAATTCAGTTTGATCGTAAGACGAATTTAAATGGACAACAGAACATGGAGTTGATGCTTCGCTACGAGAACTTAAGTCAGATTTATCATATGCAGAATCCAACTCTTTCCTTCTTGTCTTGACTGCTAAACTGGTTCAAAGGGAGAGCAACCAGCTTTTGTTTCATTGGGATTGCTGGTTTCATTGCCATCCAAAGATGAAATACAAGACCCAGCTTGTCCTGTTTCTAGGCATGTTTCCAGTGGAGATCCTTTATGCTGCTCATATTCATTTCTTCTAGATGGTAGAATCTCAGCTCCGCCATTGAAAGTAGTAATTGGTTTCTCACTTGAAATGAAGCCGCCATGTCTATCATCTTCTGAAACTGAAACAACATAGGAGTTTACAGTTCCTGCATCCACTTTATGATGCTTCCTAGTTTCACAGCTTTCAGAACTCAAAACAGCATGTGCTGTTTGAGAAAAATAGGAAGATTCTTTATTAGCAGAACCTGAGTCAACTTCATCATTTTGAACAGTTGAATTGCCATCAGAACATTCTGTCTTTACTGTCTTCAGTCTTGTTTCTGCGGAAGGCTCGTCATGCAGACTATTTTCTGTGGTCATCATTGCTGGAGGGATCACCATACCAATATCAAAAAGAGATGGAGCTTCTGATTTAGTAGCACTTGCGTCAGCTTGACACTCTACGGAACCGGACATATCTATATTTTCTGTGAGTGAAGATCCCTGATGTATATTTCTGCTGCTCATGTATACTCCAGGGTCAGGTGCTTCTTCATCATCAACACTTAATTCCACATCATCATTGTCAGAAGCACCATAAAGGCATTCCGTCTGTACTGTTTCCACATCTGCTTCCTGTGACCATCCCTGAGGATCAACTCCACTAGTAGATGCTAGAAGAGTATCCCTTCTCACAACATTAAACAAAATACCATTCTCAATCTTTTCAGGCTGCAGTAAGTCACCTTCAGAAACCATTATTCTTGTTGAAGGACCAAATGGAGACCTAGGGACAGTAGTATCATGAGGATCGCAAGCTGAATTGCCTGAGCTCCTATCAGGAGTAATAGGCCTTCTGCTGCTATCGATTGGTTCTCTGACAATTGTCTGAACAGCCAGGAAATTAGTATTAGGTGTCACAATACCACTTTCGTCTTCCCTTGGTGAAATTGATCTGAATTCTGTGTCAATCTCAAGGTTCTGAACAAAACTGATGAATTTATTAGCTGAGGCTGTCCTCATAAGAGGGCCACCACTTCTCGTCCATGAGTTTAAGTCTACACTCTCAGATTCACTGTCACTGCTGTCATGTATATTTCGTTGGAGATGATAATTTTTGTTAGATAGTCCAGCAATTCCTCCAGCTGCCTGATGGTTTGTACAGATAGGAGATGTGAGGATTTCCTCCTCAAGAGAACCAGCTGAATTTTCTCTTGCTATGAGATTCCAGGAAGGAATCCTCCTAGATGGGCAAAGTCTGATTGTAGTACCATATCCTTGTGAAGCGGCAGCTCTTTCTGAACTTCTCTTTAGCCTACGCATATGGTTCAGGAGGGCAACACATTCATCTAATGCAACCTCAATAGCGCAATTTGCCCTGATGGCAGATAGTTTTTCCCAAGCGCATCGCCTACCCTGACGTGCAGCCTTCTGAAGCTCAGGATAAGACGGATTCTGTATGATCTTGGAATACTGATGATAGAGAGAAGAAATCATTTGTAAATATACTGGTTAATGTGTGAAGATCTGATATTTGCATGAAAGAAGGGAGTGCAAAAAGTTGCAACCTGAGCAAGAGTGGCCGGCATAACAACTGTGACATCACCTTCCCAATCTTGAGCAAACAACTTAGCTATTCCTCCTAAAGGAAAACCAAGTTCCAAAACTTGATTGCACCTATGCTTAACTTCCATCTCAGCAAGTTCCGCAAGCTACATACAAAAAATATTTTTAAAAAAAACATTTTAGATCATAGAACAAAGTACTACACCACATGCCTGCCAGATGATACTTTGGTGGAATGAACTATCTGCCCACAAAATTCAGTTAATATTTGCACTTAGCTATGCCTTGCTGAGTCTAGTGATATAATACACAAACATTCCTGAGACAGTGGAAGGTATACCATAGCAATCAAAGGAAAAAAACATCTTTATGTTTATTATTTGCTCATTCTCCATCATATCGTGGAGCTAATTTTGATTGGACATGCTTTCGATTTTATGAAAAACATAAAGAGTGTAATATGGAGAAATTATTTGACACACCTTGGCAGCAAAGCTGCCTCCATAAGCCCTGATGATTTCCTTTAGTCTCAACAATGGAGCTATGTGAGGATTGGCTTGGCTTACTATGAAATGATTCACATTGAATAACTCCTTCAATCGCTTCATGGGTAAATCACTTTCTAAGCTCCCATCTCTCCAGCGCCGTGTGGTAGCACAAGCTCGTTCCTCCACACCCAACAAGAATGGAGCATGAAATGGAACGGTTTCTCCAAATCTATCTTTTGCCATCAACTCTTGGGCCTCAAAAAGTCCAGGAAAAGCACAGGAAGCGGTTACTGCACTCCAAATGAGAACATGAGGTGATGTCAAATAGTTCAGGCATCGTGGTGGCTCATGCTTCCTTGGAGAACACACAGTGACAACAAGAATCCGGCCAGTCATGTCATAGGCCTCTTGAAATGTCAAATTGCTTGTAAGATTTCTCAAAAGCATCTGCAAGTGCCGGATGTCATGAACAGCTCCATGTGTCAAAATTCTTTTGACTACAGGGAAGATGCCACCCATCTGGTCAAAGAATTTCAGGGAATGCCACTCATCGAAAAAGCTCTCCAGCTCTGGCCATGACCTTGTTGCTACTATAGAACACATTATTGAGCCAACGCTTGATCCTGAAATTATCCTAGGCAGAAGCTTGTGTTCTACCAAGGTTTTCACAACACCCACATGAAAAGATCCAAGTGAAGCACCTCCGCTTAGAAGTAAGGCTGTTCTACCAAAGGCGTGCCTTGTCTCATGCATGAATGCAAGTTTCTCTTCAAGAGGCAGCTCGTCTGAATCAGGATCACACACCATTTTCAGTTGAGTCGATACCTCCTCAATGTACTCCTTAATGAGTTTAGGCACCTGGCAGATAAGGAAATAGACAGATGAGTTTAAGCATCAGATCGCATCGAATTTTCTGGCCTGATCATCCATTCAGGTGATGGCCAGTGCCGTACCTGCAGCCTCCCCTTGTGGAGCTCGGGGTTGCACATGTTGCCGAGGTTCCTGAGCAGATCGGCGCGCATGCAGAAGACGATGTCCCTGAGCGAGCCCTCCTGGCGGCGGTGCCTGAGCTCGCGGAGCTTGTTGCGCACGAGCTCCTCGTCGTAGAGGTCGGCGTCGGTGGCGCGGCGCGGGGTCTCGCGCTCAAGCATCCGCGCGGCGTGTGCCCACTCCTCGTAGGTGAGCGCAGCGCGCATCATGTTTCGCCAGAACTTGCGGCGGTAGGCGGACTGCACCCGCGCCCGCACCCCGGCGCGCCCGCCGCGGCCGCGCAGCAGGAGCGCGACCGCGCAGACGGCGAGGAGGATCCCGCGCGTGTTCTCGCGTGGGTGCAGCCACGCCGCGGCCAGGGCAGCGCGGCGCGCAGCGCGGCGGCGAGACGGTGGCGCAGCCGCGCCAGGGAGCCGCAGAGCAGCACGCGCAGTGCGAGCGCGCGGCCCAGCGCCGTGGACGGGCCGATCGCGAACCCTCCCACCGGCGCCTCGCTGGTGATAGCATCCATAATATTACAGCCAGGCAGGCGGGACAGCGCGGCCCGAGAGGTCACGGCGGAGAAAGGCGCGCGGCGCTTGGCTAATGGCTACTACACGCACCTGCGCGCGTGGGGCATGGCGTGTCGGAGTTTGTGAGCTCGGGTCGGGGGGTCACGGCGAGATGGGGATCAAAAGAGGACAAGTTGGTTACGCGACGTCCTCCGAGTCAGGGCGAGGAGATAAGGGCGGAGGTTACGCGACGTAACGAACTAACCGCGGGAGGCGGCGATTCCAGGCCAAAAAACGTCGTCGGGTGGGGCTGACGAGCCGAGGCCGGCCGTCTCCGTCTGCTCCCTCGCCGTTGGGGAAGAGAAGACCGTGACGGCGGAGGTGGAAGGATCTAAGGATTGGGTGGGTACGTGGGGAGCCGGGCCGCGTGAAGGAGGCGATGCCTGGGCGGCGGCCGCCGTGCGGGCGTGGTGGGATCGGATTGCATCATTCGACGTCGAGATTGGAGCGGAGAGGGCGGTTAAGGCCCTTGTTGGGAAAGCTTCAGCCCCAACCAGCTCAGAACTTATAAACTTAAAATAAAGTGAATTAAGTTTATATTTTTAGTCAAAATATAAACAAGATAATCTACCTAAACACTCTTAATGTACCTAAACACTCGATCCGATCGCACCTCCCCGTGGTCCATGTGCAGAGGATAGTAATTTAGTAACTACTAGGGATGAAAGCGCCTGTAATTTCGAGCCGTATCCAGATCCCAAAGAAAACTATCCGAAACATATGGGTAGTATCCGATGAAAATAAGCGGTAGTATCCGTGCATGCCGCATCGATCGATGCATGCGAATCACGGGTAGGATACGGATGAGCGATATCCGGACTACCCGAGATAAACGGAATTGCACGGTGCCGATCTTTTGCATTTGGTGCCGATTAAACGAAGAAAGTCAAAGAAGAGGCCGGCCAATAGGCGATAACCCTAACTCCCTTCTCCAGTCCCTACTCCCTAACGCGGCGCCTGGTCCTGGACTCTCCTGGAAACCCTTGCCCAAGTCCCCATTCCCCAATGCCTCGAAAGATAGAGTGAAACCCGTGGTCCCACTAAGATGAGTGGAGGATATGATGATATTGGGAAGCCTTCCTCGTATCAAAGAGGACTAGCTCGATATTTGCATGAGTCATGATATTTTAAGTTGTAGCATTGGGGGATGTGGGAGAATGTTGTATCGATAGTTCTAAAGCCCAATAAATTTCTTATTCTACCTATTTCACGTACTATCCGGCAAAATATCCGATACTCATTTTTTACCTCGTTAATACCTGCACCGTTGTTTACCGTTCAGTAAATATCCGTATCCGTGCCGTATCCGTCCGTATTTTCATTACCCGCATTGCGTCCGTGATCCGAGAAAAAAATATTAGGATAGGATATGAGATAACCTACTACCCGCCTGTATCCGACCCGTTTTCACCCCTAGCAACTACGTTTTCACCGTTGCTTGCTGTTTTGGAGCTCGTGTGCTCGCTCGATCTCACGAGGGACATCACTTATCCCGATGTAAATCGGTAGAGATCTCTTTTTTATTTTTAGGTATCATAAGATTTCGTTAAATTATTTTAATTTTTTTTATATATCTTAGTATCTTTACCTTTTTTTTACTTTTAATACCTCTTAATAAAAAGTATTAAATTTATGATTTCGAGCTTTAACTGAAAATAAAGGTGCTGCTACTATCTCCACGACTCGATAAAGCAACTGACGTGATTTCTGCCTGCAAAGATGAGGTTACATGCTTCTTGTGCCACCAGCTGCTGAATTGAGAATTGAGATCAACCATGTTCAGGCGATAAAAAGAAATTTCCTTTTCTAGGTTAAAGGAGCACGGCAACACAGATGACACAACGAAACCAAACCGTAGACCGTATAGTAAGGTCAAGACTGAATCCGGAAACAGATGACAGATGCTTCTTTTTGAAAAGGGATGATTTAGCATTCCATGATGACGACTACTAGCAAACTTTGTTCTACACGTAACGTGGATCAATCAGCACGTCCCATTACGTCCTACCGCCTCGGAAACAGATACAGGTTAACATATATGACATTTTTACAGAATAGGACAGCACCCAACGGCAATGGATAAGTTCCACTCAAGAAAAGGGTTATGAACCATTTTTAGCATATATACTCTGTAAAAATATATATATATATAAAAGTTTTCAACAATTCTAAAAATTACCATACGTTAGAGGTTAGCTTCGTCTTCAAATTTTATATGGTTGTAGAAACTAACCTCCTCTATATACGGTAATTTTGTGAGAATTTTTGAAAAACTTTTACATATGATTTTTATAAAGTTTACATGTTACACATGATATGTCTCTTTCAAGAAAATCTGCTCTTCACATCGTAAATCGTTGCAAGAAGGCTACTGACTTGCGAAGGATGATGTGTAGGGAACGCAGACGTAAAGCATCATGGGAGGAAGAGCATGATTTAGAATATACTAATTGTTGCGACTCGCACAATTAGTCTAGGCTAACGATAATGAGAACATATCCTGTGCAATCAAATATTTGGTGAAACCACGGTGCAACCCAACTAGAAAAAGTTTCAAAAAATTCTGAAAAAAATCATGGATGTACATCTCAGCTTACCCCATCTACATATAAAATTTCATGATCAAATTCGTCCTGTAACTTCTACATAATTTTTTTGTAACTTCTAGCACGGGACGAATTTGATCATGAAATTTTATATGTAGATGGGGTAAGCTGAGATATACATCCATGATTTTTTTCAGAATTTTTTGAAACTTTTTCTAGTTGGGTTGCACCGTGGTTGCACCAAATGTTTGATTGCACAGGATATTTACCCAACGATAATAACATCGCTATTATTCTAAGATAATTACACAAAACTCGGCATACTAATTAATTAAAGCATCGAGAGCACCTAACGTTTTATCAGTTAATACACCGTGTTCAGAGTGTTGCAACAGAAACAATAATTGGAGTCTGAAATAGTAACTTTATTACAGTTCATTGCTACGCAGACTACATGTCTAATACCATAATTATATATAGGATCCAAGTACAATAAAAACATAATACATAGATACTAATTACATAAAAGACTAATGAAGTCAATCCATGGCTACTCATCCCACTATCCCTCCTAGTAGTACTCAGCTGCCTCATCAAACCAACCAGACGTTTGAACAACAGAGCCATTTTCTAGCAAAGGGGATTTAACAAGAGTGAGTAAAAAGTACTCAGTAAGCATTATTAGTAAAATGCAATAGATGAAGTCCTATCAATTCTAGCCAAAGTCGATCTAATGATCACCTTCCATCAAAATATAGTTTTACAGAAATTAGGCTTTTAGTTTTCTTTAAGGGTTGTCTATTTTAATTTAGATTACAAAAATTGCTACTAGCACTCATATATGAGGCAGACTTAGCTTTCGTAGCTTCTAATCCAGAAAACATGCATGAATTCATGATTTTCATCCTGCACAGATTTGTACCATTTTACCTATAGTGACTCCATCCCGTGAAGCCCCTGAATGTTTATCACTAGTCCAGTATTAGATCTTCAACCCTGGTAGTCAATGAGTAGTGGTGTCCTCGCCTGTTCTCCACCTATTCTCAGCGTTCTAGTTGTACCATGCTACCGCAACAGCATTGATACCCAACCATAAGCTTAAAATATAACATTTGATCAACCACAGTTGATTTTGTGTTCTTCACTGGGATTCCCGGCATACCCAACTTCACTCCTAGTTATTTACCTATCACCCAATGTGGAGATTATAATACCTACCTCGAACAACATTTTCTTACCGATTTCACACACTATGGTTGGTACTGTAATACGACTCATTACCCGATTGTTAGTTGTTCATTTTTATATCATAACCTACGTAAAGGATCCTGGTGACTATTTTCCTTCTCATCGTCGCTCTCTACCAACCATACATAGAAATATGCCACTGCCCTTTCCGCATATCAACAATTCCAAACATTGCTTTAGCTTTTCATCACCACAACATTTTTTTCTTCCAACCACATCTGATTTAGAGTTTCATTTTCAAAATTAGTTTTTCTCAATCATAATTTCACAATTATGATCGAGAAAAACTTGCCTGGATTCTAGTAAATATAATTGTCCTCACACAACGTCCAACCTTCCAGCATAAATGCTTGCTTAGAGTAAAATTTGTTAATTAGTCAAATTTTAATATGGTGTATTTTAATTTAAGGTGTTTCATGGCCTGCATTTTAATTTAACACCAATTTTATTTTATGATGCTAATTAAAATTCTTATTTGTGATTTCCATTTAACAGTGATATTATTCCCAATTCTTAGCTATTATGGCAATTGCAAAATTTATATAATTCTATATTTAATTAATCATGGCTAGTTGTTCTCTTTTAAAATTTTCTAACGGAAAGCAAGACGTTTAATTAATTTTAATGCGCTTCATGACAGTCAAAATATCTTCCTATTCCCCCTCCTTTTCTCTCTTTTCTTCCTCCTCTTTTTCTTTTCTTCCCTCCTTCGTCTTTTCTTTTCTCTCTCTCCTCCTTTTCTTCTCCCTAGGACAAACTCCCTTTGGCTCTCCTTGGTTTCTTCTTCCTCTCCCTATTCTTCTTTCTCTCTCTCCATTTTCTTTATTTCCAGATCTGTTCCCTCTAATCTCCTCTACTCTCACTCCTCACTTCTTCCCCTCTAGATCTGGCTCCTCTCCCTACCGGCCTCTAGCCCGGCCACCATCTATCCTCCTCCTCCTCCTCTCTCTCTCTCTCTCTCTCTCGCTCTACCGATGCCCCCATTGGCCCTTGCTCGTCGGTTCGCCGTGTCCCTTCGGCTCGGTCGCTGCCAGCCTCCCGACCCGACCACCGCCTTACCCCTCTCGGCTTGGCTCTTCCCCGCTTGGCTTCATCCCCAGCCGACTTGGCTCCCCACCAGCTCTCAGCTTCCCCTTCTCTTCCTACTGATTGGTCGATTCACCCTAGGTCATGTGACTATCGAACGGGGTAAAATCCCCCAACCATGGCTTAGCTCGGTTTGGATCTTTGGTTCTCTATTGAATTATCCATTTTGATGGTGGCTTTGCTTTCCAGTGATGCACTAGATTGTCTCTTATGTTCATTGGTTCACTGAGGTAAGGCTAGTTTCGAGTCTATGTTGATTTGTGTGCATGAACTTTGTGGGATAGAAGCATTGCAGTGACACCGTGGTTCAGTCGTATGAGATGATCTATGGCACGCGCAATGCAACCCCCTAATGCTACACCCTGAGACCACTAGGGTTCCCGATCTACTTGCTATCTACCTGATTTACTCCATCTATACATCGCACATTGTTAGTACTATC